>CM017445.1:13919992-14513735 GCA_007726485.1 Eragrostis curvula | reverse complement strand
GCAGCGGCAAACACGAACCATGGACGGATTAGTTTATGGGGTTCCTCCGTTCCGTACGGTTTGGGATTTTGCTCCGCCAGCTTTACAATGTCACGATGGTGCCATTGGTTTGAACTGGTCTTTACTCGCTGGTTTAATAGGCCAGGTGATCCGCGATAGCCCGTGCACGCAGCGGCACGATCTGTCCTGATTCATTTTATATAAAAATTATTTATACGCTTTGTGATGAACACGAGAGGTTTTCTTTTTCGGAAGTATGATGAACACGAGAGGTTGATGGATGTGATCCGTCAAATCTTGAAGGCGAGTTCGCAGTTCGCACGTCCGTACATCATTGTCTTCTGGAAGGAATATAAATATATCATTCTATAAGCTCCCAAACAATATGAAAGACAAAATGAAATGGCGTTCTATATTCTGTGCTACCCTGTATTGGTGTATGATTTTCATATCTGCAACTCCAACTGTACCGAGTAACGAGAACAGCATTGACTTGTCCTGAGAAACTTTTCTAAAAAAAACTTTGTCCTGAGAAGTCGCATTCTCTATGGGAGAAAGTCCGTTTTGCATCGTGGGCTGGAGACCTGCCTGATCCATGGGCTGTCACTAGAACACCCTAGTAGGCCAGTTTTTTGGGCTTATTTCTAGGAAGGCTTTGGGCAAAACGAAGGCTGTGGGCTAGTTATGCTGGTATATCGGGCTGGTCTAAGTAAAAGGCAACACTCCTGATTTTTTTTTTATTTTAATCGATTTTTAATTATATTTTTATTAATAACTGCCCGTTTCCAAAATTTGCAGAACTAATCGCCTAGTCGCCTGACAAAGAGACGATTAGGCCTTGTCGCTCGACCAGAGGCGATTTATGCCATAATCGCCCTTCAAAAAGGCGATTAGGTGTTGGTGGGGCCTAATCGCCCGATAAGACGCCTAGGCTACTGTAGCGAATTTGCTACTGTAGTAAATTTTTTATTTTTCGAATTTTTCTGCGTTAACAACTAAGCCTCCCAAAATCTAAATTAAAAATACTTTTACACATCTAAAGTCAATGATGATTTTAATGGTGGTGAATAATATGTTGATGCAACCATTTAACACAGAACAGCCTAAAAGTTGTTGGTAGTTTTAAACTAAAATCTCTAAATCAGGCTAGCTGTTAAGCGCTAATTGAATTTTTAGACCATCTTAATCTTCTCTAAAAATTAAAAAAATTTTACCTAAATGCATTGTTTCCTTAGTGATACCAATATTTTTTTTAGCGTTAGGTTTCATATAAAATATTTGAATTTAATTCGAATTCGAATTTAAATTTGAATTTGAAAAATAAAAATTTGCTACAGTAGCAAGTTCGCTACAGTAGCCTAGTCGCCCGTTGAAAGGGCGACTAGGGTCTTGTCGCCCGCTGTCCGGGCGATTAGGCCCCACCGACACCTAATCGCCTTTTTTAAGGACGATTATGGCATAAATCGCCCTTTGATCGGACGACAAGGCCGAATCGCCCCTTTGTCGGGCGACTAGGCGACTAGTTCTGCAAATTTTGAAAACAGGCGGTTATTAATAAAAATATAATTAAAAAATCGATTAGAAATAAAAAAAATTCCAACACTCCTCTTCTCAAAAAAGAAATGTAAAGGGCCACACTGGGCCAGCAGCAGCCCAACACGTTTTTGCATGTCAGGGATCAACGTTTCGTCCGAGCCGAGGCTTCCCTGCGCGGTGCCCCAGCCCGGTCGAGCTCGCCAGGAGGAGGCCCCGCAGCGACCGCAGCGACCGCGAGGAGCGACCCGGTCGGTGGAACACGGCTGGACCGCACCTGTTCGTGACACGTGTCGCCACCTGAGGCAGCTAGCTCTCGGCTCATCCAGATCCAGTACGGCGCCATCGCGTGCAAAAGGTACTGTACATCTTGTAGTCTGGCCGCCGTGCTGTCGTGCTGACTTGTGCTCGGTCGGACGCGATCGCGTGGTGCGTGCGTGCATCGGAATGCCGCCAGCAAAGGGGTAACAGCGGCACACGAAGTTGATTTCGTGCGTGACACGACAGCGGCACGAGGCGCGGGCGGAATATCCCCGTGGGCCCGATACCCAGACGTGACGGACCCGACCAGAAAAGGAGTCCATGACCGACTCGGCTGCTGCTTCACAAGCAAGCAGCACTACGAAACCGCATCGAAATTTGGGTCCGGGCCGTCGGGCTCTGCTCTCCGCGCCGCCGCGTGACCACGGCCATATAAGCCCTGCCCCTGGCACGCCGCGCCGCCGCGCACCCAACAACGCCACCGCCCTACCAAACCAAAGCAAACCAAACCAACCAACCAACCAACGCTTGCACGAGCCGCGCGACTCGAGGTCGAGGGCTTGCTTGCGCGCGAGCTCGCGCGCAACGGCCGCCGCCTCCACCGGCTGATCGGACCCGATCGCCGGCCGACCAGCGCCGCCACGTGCCCTACCTGCGTATTAGCACAGCTACATCCCCAACGCTCTCGCGCGCGGGGTGGCGGCGGCGGCGGCGGCTGGTTATTTAGTGCGGGTGGCGGCGGCTAGGGCGTGGTGATGGCGGAGGTGGACCCGGAGGCGACCGCGGCGGTGCTGTCGTACGCGGTGCCGGTGATCGCCGACGAGGCCGCGGGGGCCGGGGAGACGGCGGCGGCGCTGGCCGCGCTCTGCGACGTGCTGACGGTCTCGGGCGCGGACCTCATCGTCTCCCTCCCCATCGCCGTGCTCGCCAAGCGCCTCCCCAAGCTCGTCGCCGCCGCGGGAGGAGGGGACGGCGACGTGCCGCTGCTCGCCGCGCGCGCCATCGCCGAGGCCTGCGAGGGGGCGCCGCAGCTGGCCCCGATCTTCACCAAGTACGGCGCCGTCAAGGCGCTCTGCGACAGGCTGCTCGCCGTCGACGACATCGAGCTCGCCGAGGAGGTTGGTTCACTTCCTGTCTCACCCCCGCATTGATCCACTCACTACTCTGTCCCCATCATTGTCGTTGAATTAAACCTAACTAAACCCCACCTTAAACCCTGTCCGGTTGATCTTGATCGTGAGCTCGTGGACTCTATTAATCTGAATTATTCCTCTAAAGGAATCGTACTGTTCCGTTACTGCGTCGTGTCACCAGACTGCAATTGATCAGTTGCCTAATGTGCTGCATTTAATTTAAGTTGGACTGAGACCACAGCTTCCCTGAAATTATGTTTGACCACCCTAATTTAGCCTCGCTTGCCCTGCAAATGGAGCTCTGAATTCTGAACAATGTGAAGTAAAACATCTCCTCCTTTGTACGAGACTGCAATTAAGTGAATTAGTGCTGACAGAATGAATGTCAAGATTCTGCATTTGTACTGTAGGAATAGTTGTTGCACAGTGACCAAACTTAGGATTGAAATTGGCTCGATGGCGGTATATAGTTCACACAGTCGGCTGAAAAATGTTTCGAATCATTGTTCAATTTGCTAAAACTCGCGTACTAAGATTATTACTGTTATGGCAGTGGACATCCACTGCAGTTGGCCTTGACTGACAGAATATTCGTTGCACTGTCCTGCATTAGAATACTATAGTACATATTTATAGTTTATTATTACTTGATTTCTTTGTTAATCCGCCTACTAATGCGGTGAAGTATGTGATCTTGTTGTTTGACTTCCTTCACCTATTGTTCGTATGCTGTGATTTGGTGCTAAAAGAGGTTTCCTTTTGTGTTATGCAGTGCTTGCGAGCTCTAGACTCGTTATCTTTGGAATGCCCCGACGACTGCCTCCGCCTTGGGGTGGCAGCAGCTGTGCTCCAGTTCTTCGATTTCCTTTCAATAAGCAAACAGGTAAGGCACCGGAGTATATGTTTCATATGTTGCTCTTGCTCTGCATTGTTTATCTGCTCTTTGCGTATGTCCCGTGCTCACCACCTGTTTGTGGAAATGCCTACAGAAAGTGGCACTTCGGATTGTCTCAAATATCTTCAATGAGTATGATGAAGATTATGTGGCTACAGCCATGGAGGCTGTGCCCTCTCTGTGCACCCTTCTGCAATCTGCTGATAAGACGGTACGAGTGTTGCAGATTACACGACAAGTTGGAATTCATTTCCTTCTGTGTTCTTGCTTTTAATACCGAGCAACTATGTTGATGCGCCGTTGATCATTGTTGATGCTAGGTTCTTGGATCCTCTATATCGTGCTTGGCAATGGTTGCTGCTGGCGCTTCAGGAAATGTTGAACATATGGGTAAGCTCTGTGAATCTAATGTGATCGAGGCAACGATGAGCTTGATGAATAATGGTGGTTGGAAGAGCCTCAGTGACGAAACATCAACTGTATGTCTCATGATACATTCTTAGTCATCAGCATTATTATTTTCATAGCTTTAACACATGAGGACTAATGACTGAGTTACATATGACAGGATATCCTTGGTCTGCTTAAAAATATTTCTTCTGTCTCTGCAAAGGCCGTGAAGTCTCTTTTCGAGTTAGATGTTTGTGAGTTGCTTAAGGAGATGATAAGTTACTATAGTTGCTCACACGATGGCAATGATAAGGTACTTTTTTTTTTTGGTTAACATAGAAATTTTGTGATCATGTACCTTTGATGAGGTTCATTAACTTTTGTACTGACTTGCAAGTTCCAAGTGTTGATGCTTGTTAGCATCATGTGTCACATGTTTATGTCAAAATCTGAATACACTTCTATACGCTTTTAAAGTATAGCAAAAGGGGCATCTCTTTACATTCAGGTTTCCTTTAGACTGTTCTTTTGTATGTGTCTGTGATGTTACATGATAGTAAGATATGTGGATTCCATTTACATGAATGTTACTAATGGGCATCTTTGGTCTCTCATCTCTTGACATCATTTGATTTGAACTGCAGGTGAAGATGCTTGTAGATCTCATGTACCAGCTTATGCCACCTCTTAAAACATCTGATCAATATTCTGAACTAGTTATTGCAAAGAAAAATGTCATCATGGAACAAAGAACATATATCAACCAGCTTGCTAGCGTTGCTACCCTTATAGTACAGGTATGAGTTCTCAGTCTTATATTGGACGGAGGTGCCTCCACTCGCTTGACGTACATATTTTTGTTCTCAAATGTAGGTTGCAAAATCTGCCGCACTATCATCAATTTGCTACAACTGTGCTGTTGTCATCGGAAACATTGTTGAACTAAGCACATCTGATTTCTTGATGGAATTACAGAAGATTGTAAATCTCTCAAGGTGGAATTTCCTCAGAATTTTTTTCCTTAAATAAGATTTTTCAGCTTTGAAACATGCTGCCTTAAGTTATATTTCATTTTGCATGATTGTTCATGTTTATATTGTCTTTGAATCAGCTTTCTTACTTGTCTGTTGGCCCGCAAAAACCGACATGTCGTATATGAGACACTCAAGATTTCAAGGACCCTACTGACAAAGCACAAACAGTTTTTCTTTGAAACGTTCACCAAGGAGGGTGTAAAGCATGCAATTTGTTCAATAGTATCGCAAGAATTAAACAATCACCAATCAAAAAGAAAGAATGAAGTGGAAGAAAGTTGTCTTTGCTTTTACCTGGACTCAGAATCTTCCTCGACGGATGAGGCATGCAGGATTGAGGACAATGCTATCATGAAACTAGCAGAAGAGATAAAGACAAGTTTCTTTGCAGTTAAAGGAAGCAAAAAATCTCCAAACAGGATTGGTTTGGCTCTTCAAATTGTGAGAGATTTTTTTGCTAGGTTGAATGTTCATTCCATGACGCCCCCCATTGAAAATCCAGATAGCTGCAAACAGTTGTCTGATCTTTCAAGGAGATTATTGTCAGACGACCTGCCAGTTACTTCTACTTTTGAGTTTGTAGAAAGTGGGTCTATCAAATATTTGGCAGATTATCTCTCAAACGGGGCATGTTTCTATGAAAATCTGAAGAATGGACAGGAGTTAGTAGGACATATTAATGAGGTGCGGAGTCGGCTCCAGAAATTCACTTATTTGGCTCTCACTAGGTCCAATGAGAGCTCAGAGAAGCCCCTCGCAGTTTTAGTGGAGAAGCTATTAGATGCCTTGCACATGTACTATGACAGTTTTCCTGTAATGCTGTCTGATGAACAGTGTCCGCGCGAGAGCATGATGATTCCGCTGCGATTTTCTGAGGATCAGGAACGAACGACTCTGGAATTAAAATTTCGAAAGTCGCACAGGGAGAAGGAATTGGATAAGTACCGTAATGTTCTCTCTGTTGATCTTTTTTCAACACCTGATGACATTGAATCAGTTCTCTTGCCTCACATTTGTAAAACAAATGACCAGGAACCTTCATCCAAGGTATCGGCATACACATGCTTGCTCTAAAAGTATTTCTTTGCAATAACTAGTATTTACCCTAGTGTTTTGTGCACTAACTAATACTGAGAATAATGTCTCTTTCTTACCACACCAGTGCAGTTTACTT
The DNA here is from genome assembly GCA_007726485.1 of Eragrostis curvula. Taxonomy (NCBI): domain Eukaryota; kingdom Viridiplantae; phylum Streptophyta; class Magnoliopsida; order Poales; family Poaceae; genus Eragrostis; species Eragrostis curvula. Next base: position 14,507,315 of record CM017445.1, on the reverse strand, counting down.
CGTGAATAATTTGTCCCTTGCGGATGGATTTGCATGCTTTCACGTTTCTCTTCAATATCATAAACTTTCATGCAAAGTTTAATAACTCCCTGTTGTTGCTATGATTACAGAACCAAGAGAAAGAAGCAAATCAGATGACGAAGTTTGTTGAGTCCAAAACTGGTAAAAAAGCAAATCTCTCTCTTATGTTTCAAACCTTGTGATTACCTTATGCTCTTTTTTGGCAGATGCCACATTGATTATTTGGTTGTCGGATGATTTCAAAAGAAAATGGCATAACACTTTGTTATTCTCCAGGTGACAGGAACAAATCATTGAGACTGACATTCTCTTACCGTGGCACGATACTCCCACCATCCGCAACATTTTTTGAGTCAATCCTCCGTCTGATGGACAAGGTACAATCAGATGTCTTGATTGACTCGTCTTTCTGGGATGAAGAACACAAAATAACATATAGAAGGAGAAACAAAAGGGATGAAATCTCTTCTCGAAATTCCTATAATACCCTGTTATCTCACATGCATGAAAACCTTCAACAATCTTGGCTAAAAGACCCATTTTTCTCTACCACACTAATTGGCAAGCTTCCTAGTGATCTGGATGAGTCTGATCCATCGTACAATATCTTGTTCATGCTGAAAGTTCTTGAAGGACTGAACCGGCTGTCGAATCAACTGTTAGTGGATGATCAGATAGGCAAATTTGCCGAAGGCACTCTACTAGATATGAACGATCTTAAGGTGCCAATTTATCCAATTCCACGGCATCAGTTCATGAGCAATCTTCTGACAAAGAAGCTAGAGCTGCAAATGCAAGATAGCTTGTTTGAGGATGGCCTCATACCCTCGTGGTGTGTCTACCTGGTCGAGACTTGCCCGTTTCTATTGTCCTTTGACACACGATGGAAGTACTTCTGCTTGACTGTGCATCGCTCATTCTTGACAAACCAGGCTAACAGTTCTTCAGAACAGATTGACAGTAGTTCAGACCAGGTCAATAGTTCTGTGGACCAGGTTAAGAATCCTCCACAAACTAAAAGGTACAGAGTAACACGAAGTACTATCCTTGAAGACGCTGCATCGTTGATGATCAGTCATTGTCCAAGCAGCAGAATAATTGAGGTGGAATTCGATGGAGAGGTCGGGACTGGGCGAGGTCCAACATTTGAATTCTACACTACAGTCAGCCATGAACTTCAAAGAGCTGGGCTTGGAATGTGGAGAGGAGACAACGGTGCATCTGGGTTCATTCATGCTCCTTTTGGATTATTTCCGAAACCGTGGTCTTCATCCAGTACATCATCACAAGGGATTGATTTTTCTGAAGTGATCCATAAATTCAAGCTTCTTGGCCATCTTGTAGCAAGGGCAGTTCTGGATGGACGGATCCTAGACATCCCTCTTTCTAAAGCATTTTACAAAATCATGCTTGAACAGGTAATTCTTTCAGCAATCATCCTTGTCGGTCTCTTCCCTCCACTATTTACTCATTCTGATTCCATCTCCATTTTTCTGATCATTTGTATTTTTGGTTTAGGAGCTCAATATCTATGACATCCCATTGATTGATCCTGAGCTGGGCAAGACAGTAATAGAGTTTCAAGCACTTGTTAGCAGGAAGAAGTTCTTGGAGACATCTTCAATACAAACGTCTAGCCCTGCTGCTGATTTGTCCTTTCATAACGTGGCACTGGACGATTTGTGCATTGACTTTACTCTTCCTGGAAATCCTGAATATGAACTTGTGCCCAGAGGCTCGGATAAGATGTTGACTCTTGACAATTTGGGGGAATATGTATCTTTGGTTGTTGATGCGACAGTGAAGAGCGGAATTGCCACACAAATAGAAGCTTTCAAGTCTGGAATTAATGAGGTCTGTTTTTCATGGGATAGAACGTAATGAACTCCTCTCTGCTTCTGAGAAAACAACAAATACTGATTCATGTCTAGTGCTTGCAGGTTTTTGCTCTTAAGACCCTCAAAATGTTCACAGAGGAGGATATGGAACGCATACTATGCGGCGAACATGACGCTTGGGCAGTATGCATATTTCTCAACTCATTTAATATCTGAAAAAGGTTGGTTTAAAAAATTATGATTATTCTAATTTTGCATGCCTCTTTCAGTCAAATAACCTTGAGGATCACATCGAGTTTGAACATGGCTATGACACGAGCAGTCCATCCGTCATTAGTGTAAGTACAGCGGGTACACCAATGCCTTTATATTCCTGAACACCTAATCAACCAATTAAGAGCTTAATATTTTTAAAAATGCAGTTCCTGGAGATATTGCGAGAATTTGGAAGAGAGGAGCAGCGGGCCTTTATACAATTTACTACTGGAGCGCCTCAACTCCCACTTGGTGGCCTCGCTTCGCTTGATCCCAAGCTCACTGTCGTGCGAAAGGTTCGGAGTTCTTTTTCGCATTGCAAACAATTTCCAGCGAGGCACAAGCCTAATCTTTTCAATCACTGCTTACCTCGTTCTCAAAAATAAATAAATGCTTACGTGAACATGTATATTGCTCAACAGCAATGTGATGGCAATGTAGACGATGAATTACCAAGTGTCAATACCTGCCGGCACTTTATCAAGCTCCCTCCTTACTCGTCAAAGGTTCCATACATATCATATTGAGCAAACTGTTTCATTTCATCAATAATGCAAAAGCGCTAATTATTTCTTGCTGGTCTCTCTTTCTTTTCAGGACATAATGAGAAAGAAGCTCAAATACGCACTCTCAGAGGGTTTAGGCTCCTTCCACCTTTCATGACAAAAGCATAAGGTTACGAGATGATAGAAGAGGATGTACATACTAGAAGGGATGGATAGCGTATCATTATTGATATTTATCAACTTAAGCGGAATGACATAACCGATTTGATGTACAAATAGTCACTAAGTCTCTAGAATAATTCTGTGATTAATGAGATTTCCAGTTGGGCATTAGTTGCTACAACATAGAGATGGAACACCAATTTGGTGCCATATGGATCGAGTCTATTCATCTATTGTTTGTATAGGTTGTATGTAAATAATACTGCACCCTACGGTCTCGAGACTGTGGTGCTGCTATTTAATGATTGACAGCAATGACCTTTCAAAAAGTTTCTTCTGAATCCCAAAGACGCAAGAGACATGTAATATTCCTAATGCAATATAGCATGAGTGAATATAACATGCCTGTTTGAAAATTTCTGTGCAACGGCACTGAAATTTACTCAGTAAAGAGCACTGCCTGATGTATTCAGTTAACTGACAGGGTTTCTCTACGTATGTATGGTAATACTGTTATAAGAAATCTGTAGAGCGTGTATGCTCCACAAGATTCCAGATGCAGAAGTGAAGATGCACATTGATCAGGACTGCTATAATAACCAAAAGCATCAAGAAGAATCAGGACTGCGAATTCCATTGATTACTCAGGAAAATGGATGACCCGGCTTTACAGTCAAAAATTTCACCCACCAGCTTCTCACATAGCAGACAACAGAATACCTTACATACCTAAGCGGCAATACCAATGACTCAAGCCCAGATGTAGATAATCAAAAACATGAAACAACATCACTGCTGTTTATAGATCAGCAGCAGCATAGAATGATTCAAAGTCACTGGGTTGATGACGTTAAAATGAAAAAAAGGGAGGATTTAGCTTAAGTGACCACTTCACTGCATGGTCTACAAAACTGCAGTAATCAACTAGTTCATGTGGGTCTCCAACACAGTAGCACCACATATAGCACTTCAAAACTTGGATGTTGGATGAACAAAAACCTCTGCACTGCTTCCTCGTCTCTCCATCACCTGAAAGAAAAACAGGACAGCAATTACTTAGTAAGCAATACAAGAACAGCTAAGAAAGCAACATTCTTTTGGATCAACAGAAGAAATTGAACTTGAGTAATTATGCGAACCGAGAACTACCTACTGAACAGGTTCAACGGGCTGGGGATCACGCTCGCTCTCTGGAGAATCCATTGTTGCAGGTGGCACTGAATAGGTGAGACGAAAGTTGACCAGGGATCCGCTGATAGCTCTGATCTTCGCGGTCCTTGCAAATGCCTCCTCTGCATGCGCGCGCTTCTTGAAGATCACCAAAGCGGCTGAATTTTCTGCACTTGCTTCCTTGATGGGCCCGAATCGGCTGAAGATCATGGTAAGCTCAGTTGTTGAAGGTACTGCACCGGCACTGCTGAAATTCAGAACTATCCCAGCTTGCTCATTCACCAGTGGCACATTGCAAGTGTGAGCATCCTTGAGGTTGAGGGCACCATTGTTCACTTGAGGTTGAGGGAGCTCATCGACAGCACTTGTGCACTTTGCCATGTGTGAGACCACCTCAGGCGCATTGCCATTGGCACGGAGGACCACCGGCGAGCGCGACATCTGCTGCGCGGCCCGGCTCATGAGCATTCCCATCCTTGTAGGCGTCTGCTGAGAAGGTGTGGGCTGTGGGGAGGCCTCCAAATCCACCAATTCCAAGGTATCATCATCCATACTCTCACAGGCTGCATTCTTCCAACTGGCTCCCAACCTTGACATCTTCCCTCTGCCTGAAGCATCACCTCCACTCCTTGATTTTCTCTTCTCGGCTCTGGCTGGGGCAGCTTCCATGGCGGCGACGCCATCGATGCCGTGGAAGTATGTGTACTCGGGCAGGCCCCTGGAGCCCCTCCACCGGCTGAACGCCTTGAGCTGCGCCGTGGCGATGGCGAGGTCGACCCTGTCGGCTCCGGCCAGCGGCGCGGCGGCCAGAGCAGAGACGTACCCGACGAAGGCCTCGCCGCGGAACGCGCGCCTCGCGAAGGCCGCGTCCACGGCCGCGCCGTACGCGCCGTCCCGGACCCCGGCGTTGTCGATCACCTGCTTCTTGGAGACGGCCATGTTTTTGCCGCCGCAGCAGCAGCAGCAGGAGAGGCCGACGTCGACACGGCGCGCGACCTCGTCCAGCGCGGCGTCGACGGAGGCGGCGAACGTGGAGTGCGCGCTCTGGGCGGCGAAGCGGCGGAAGCCGGCGCGGAACGGGCGGAGCGCGGCGGCGTCGGTCCACGCGAAGGACTTGTCCCAGAAGTAGGCGACCAGGACTGAGCCGCGCCGCCGCTGCTGCCGCTGCGCGAGCTCCGACGCGTCCGCCGGGTCGAACACCTGCCCGGGCCACCACGGGTGGCTCTTCACCTTGCCCCACACCAGCCGCGGCGGCGCGAACCCCGCCTTCTCCTGCTCGTCCTCGAAGGCGCAGTCGTACCTCGCGCGCGCGCCCTCCTCCTCGTCGTCGCCGTCGCCGTCCCCCGCGACCGCGCGCGGAGACGACGGCGGCGTCGGCCTCCTCGGCCGCCAGAGACGCGGGCTGGTCCTGAGGAACTCCGCCACGTCCGGGTGCACGACGCGGAGCCTCCCCGGGCGCCTCACGCTGCTCCCTTCCCCGAAAGGAGCGTTCTTGGGAACACCCACGAGCGCCGCGTCGCCTAGATCCTTCATCACCGGCGACGGCGCCATGCCTGCGGGAAATCAAGAAACGACCGATCAGCGCGAGTCCCTCCCCTGTTATGTTCTTGAGAGGGCCGGGGAAACGGAGGGCGCGGTCGAGCAAAAAAGATCGAGGCTTTACCCGAGAGCGGCGGTTCCGGTGCGGCGCGGAGAGGTGTCCGGGGCGAGAGCGCGCCGGGACGAGGACGAGAGGCGGAAGGAGAAGCCACCGCGGCGCCGGGACAGAGAGACAGACAGGAGTGTTCGAGAGGAGGAGGGGTTTGGGGTTGGTTGGGGTTTGAGAGGCGCAGAAATAAAAGGAAGGTGATAAGTGAGAAATAAAAGGAAGCCTAGGGGGCTCAGCTAAAAGGAGTCTTGCATGAACTCGGAAATCTGCAGGGCAGACTGCAGCACACGGTGTGACACGGTACAGTGCTTTGTATTTGTATGTGTTCCTTTCAACTTCCAACTTTTTTCAAGCATGCCCCCTTGTGGTTGCCATTCAATCATGGAGTCAAAAAAGAAAGGATCTTGGTCTTGTGATTATTTGCAAGAAGAATGCATTTTGTCTGACCATGGCTTGAATCAAGTTCTTCTCTCTGTTCCTTTCCTTTTTCCTAAGAAAAACACCGATGGATCCTCACACGCACATATGTGCACTTACCTGTATACATGTGCACATATGTGCATACGCACATTGTAGCGAATGGTGTGTGTGTTTGTGAGCATTCGCATTTTGCAAAAAGAAAACATTACAGTAGACCTATGAAAATGGTATAGTTATCAAGCATGTGTTGCTTGTAAATTCGAATTTTCTATATATTATTATGATATGTGCAGCAATGAAATTGAGTCTCATTAAGCCTGTAGTTCACAATAGATGAGGGATTGTAGAGAAAAAGATGGAGCAACAAGCTAGGACGAGCAAAGGAAGGAGGTAGCGTCCATGGACCGTGAGTCCGTCACTGCCGCCATTGTTCAAGAAGAAAAGAGAAGAATAAACTGCCATCCCGTCTCTGCATTACTACTCAGAGCTACACCGAAATTGGTAAATGTGATGTTGTCTCGATCTCCAATCGAGCAACCTTTTCCACCGTATTAAAAGTTTCATGATCATGCAGATAGATATGTTATGATTTGCATTTTGTTGTGATCATAGTTTAATGTAGCAAATTTTATAAACTTGTTAATCAATTATAGAGGTTACGTTTCAGTGAGTGAAACAGAGACCAACGTGTTTCCGTCGGGGGAAAAAATGATAAGCGGGAGGAAATGGGAGGGTAAAGCATGGAAATCATAAGCAAGTTCAGGGGTCTAGGTGAAAAGAGGTCTTGCATGAACTCGGAAATCTGCGTTGCAGGCAGTACATCTTCTTTTCTCTTTCAACTTTCAAGTTTATAATCTTGTAGTACTACTGGCTGCAACTCATACTCAACCATGTTGGGAAAAAAAAAATATTTCAATTGTGTTCATTCGCAATAACAATGCAGTTTGTATGAATGTTTGATTGGGATCGAAAGCACATAAATGTTTTATTTTGTTCAGTCGATTTATGTGCTCTGGGCTCAAAAAAGTTCATTCAAAACTGGCTTTTAGTATCCATGTTACCAGGCATGCTTTGCTGTTCAATTCGAAGATTCTATCTGTACGTTTTGGCAGTACGTGATTGAGGAAATTAAGGCGGTGGATGCAGATCACAAAGGTGCTGTTCAGTTCAGAAAAGGGAAGAGCAAAAATTACTAGCCAAGGCAGAAGATAAGAGCATCTCTGAAACCGAAACTGCTCCTCTGGACTCTGCTTTGCGCAGAGCTGCTGTCAGAGGTGGTGGTTGGCAAAGCATACGCGCCGTCGTCCCAATCTTTCATTCGAACAAACGTTTTTGAAAACCAAAACCGTTGTGCCTTCTCGAAACAAAGAAAAATTGAAACTGATTTTATACAGTGACGAGAAATACAATTTGGCAACGGTTCTGAACTTGTAATCGTTTGCATGTGAGCGAGTGAATATTTCTGAAGCTTCGTGAGATATCACAGGTGAACGAACGAGCGAATGGTGATGCAAACACCAAATCATTTGCGACTGCTTAAATCATTTTAGATGTGATTCTTCCTTATTCAGTACGAGCAGCTTGCCATTTCCATTCAAGTCATTGGCTTACTTGTGACATGAGTGACTTGGCTTGCTTATGACATGAACACCTGCATGTTATTCACGCACATTTATATATATATATATATATATATATATATATATATATATATATATATATATATATATATATATATATATATATATATATATATATATATATATATATATATATATATATATATTAAAAAAGTTTTCATGTGTGCTACGGGTAGAATTTTGATCCAACATTCCTTGATTTTACATTCTCTGGGGTTTGGCATTAACTGCGGAGATAACAAAACAAGAGGAAGGTTTTGGGCGTCCAGGAAGTAGAGCAGTTGCTTTTGTTTTGGCGCATGGTAAAGAGGACAGTTGCTTTTGTTCTGCAAGATGGCAGAAGCATCTACTTTACCCAACTAACCCCCTTCGTTGCCTTCATGGTGGAAGTCCTGGATTGTTTAATTCGAGTGCAGGCTCTAATATGGTGGAAGTCCTCGATTGTGTTGAGAGGCGCGTTTCGGACGCTATGAACGCTGATCTGTGTGCTCCTTATACTGGGGAAGAGGTGTCGCAGGCGTTGGAGGAGATGGGTGATCTCAAAGCTCCTGGTGCTGATGGGTATCCGGCAGTTTTCTATAAGAAGTTCTGGGCTTTGGTGGGTGATCGGGTTATGAAAGAAGTTCTGGAAGTACTGAATGAGGGCGCTATGCCTCCGGGATGGAATGATACAATTATTGTTTTGATTCCAAAAGTGAAGACACCGGACAAACTCAAAGATCTAAGGCCGATCAGTCTCTGCAATGTTCTCTACAAAATTGTGTCAAAACTCCTAGCAAACCGGTTGAAAAAGGTTTTACCTGAGATTATTTCCCCATCACAAAGTGCCTTTGTCCCCGGAAGAATGATAACGGATAATGTTCTTATTGCATGTGAGATGACACACTATATTGGGACAAGAAGGCAAGGTAATTCTGGTGTTGCTGCTATTAAGTTGGACATGAGCAAGGCCTACGATCGTGTTGAGTGGGGCTTCTTGAGGCAGATGATGGAGAAACTGGGTTTCCAAAAAGAATGGATTGATCTGATCATGAGGTGTATCTCTACAGTCTCCTACCGAATCAAGGTCAATAACGAGTACACAGATCGCATCATCCCGGGGAGGGGCCTCCGCCAAGGGGACCCGCTCTCTCCCTATCTCTTCATACTCTGTGCTGAAGGCTTCTCGGCATTGTTGCAAAAGGCCGAGATGGACGGGAGAATTCAAGGGATCAAAATTTGTAGGGGAGCACCGAGAGTTAACCACCTCTTCTTTGCGGATGACTCACTGATCCTTATGAGAGCAAGGAATGAGGATGCGATTGAGCTCAGAAGGCTGCTAGAAGTGTACGAGCTGGCGTCTGGTCAGATGATAAACCGTGACAAATCATCTGTTTTTTTCAGCCCAAACACAAATGACCAGATCAAAAGGCAACTGCGGACTACTTTGTCTATCAGTCAAGAAGCAAGAAATGAGCGTTATCTGGGCCTCCCGGTTTCCATTGAGCTCATAAAGCGGGGAAAGAAATTTTGATTAAGGCGGTAGCACAAGCCATACCAACCTACGCGATGTCGTGCTTTGATCTGACCAAAGGCTTATGTGAGGAGTTGAATTCTATGATTGGGAGATGGTGGTGGAGCCAACAAGACCAACAGAACAAGATTCATTGGTTGAGTTGGGATAAGCTGACCCGTTCAAAGAAGAAAGGTGGTTTAGGTTTCCGAGACCTACATCTTTTTAATTTGGCCATGCTGGCAAGACAAGTATGGCGAATCCTTAACAATCCTGACTCTTTATGTGCTCAAATACTCAAGGCCAAGTACTTCCCAACATCTACCATCTTTGAATGTGAGGAAAGGGATGGCATTTCTTACTCCTAGCGCAGCATTTTAAGGGGTGTCGATCTTCTGAAGAAGGGCATTATCTGGAGAGTGGGGAATGGGGAGTCCATTAACATTTGGACCGATCCATGGATGCCTAACAGTATGACACGCAAGCCGGTAACACCTCGGGGGCCATCGTTGCTTACACGGGTATCGGAGTTGATCAACCCAGTAAATGGTGAGTGGGATACAATGCTAGTGGAGGATACCTTTTGGAGGGAAGATGTGAATTTGATTCTTTCTATGCCTGTTGATCTCGTGCAAGAGGATTGGCAGGCTTGGCATTTTGATGTGAAGGGGCAATTTTCTGTTAAATCAGCCTACAAATTGGCAGTGGAGCTACATGAACATGACAGGCATAGAGATGCCTTGAGTTCGAGCATGCAACATGATGATGATCGGGGTTTCAATTGGCACAAACTGTGGCAGAGTGTCGGCCCAAATAAATTGAAAACGTTCTTGTGGCAATTCGCACACAACAGCCTCCCGGTGAAAAGAAATATTGCAAGAAGGGGTGTCAATCTGGATACTTTATGCCCGGTCTGCAACAGGCTGGATGAGGATGGTGATCATATCTTTTTCAGGTGCAAGTTTGCCCAGGAAGTATGGAGGGAGATGGATCTAGAGCAGCACCGGCTGGCTCTGGTGGGGTGCAGGTCAGGGAAAGAAGTGATTGAAGGGATATGGGCACTCAATAAAGGTGTCCAACTGAAAATTTTTATCTTGCTGTGGAAATGGTGGGGAGCCAGGAACAAATCAAATGCAAACGAGCGTCGACCGTCTGCCAAGGAAATATGCAGGACTGTTCTCTCATTGGAGAAGGAATATGAAATACATTTTGCAAAAAGCAAGTCGCACAGAGCCGCAAGACAAGTTCGCTGGCGGCCGCCCCCGCCGGGAGTGTACAAGATCAACACAGATGCAGCCTTTTCCCCTGCGACACAGACTGGTGGATGGGGCTTCGTTGCTCGAGATGAGAATGGCAGCTTCCTGGAAGGCGGCTGTGGAGGTCTAACACGGATTACATCAGCGCTACATGCAGAAGCCCTGGCGGCGCTGAAAGGGATCGAGCGAGCTGCAGCTCTTGGTATGCAAAAAATTATTTTGGAAACGGACGCCGCGGTTCTTGGGAAGGCCCTGATTTCTGATGACATGGATCGTAGTCCGTATGGGTGTTTGTTTCGCCATGTGAAGGACCTGTTAGCTTCGCAATTTGATCAATTCGAAGTCCTTGTTTGCCCTAGGGAATGTAATAGGGTAGCTGACTCTTTAGCCTCCCATGGAGTGCTTGTAACGGCCTCTGGCTCGATGTATATGAGCCAAGCCCCGGAGTTTGTGAACTCTCTCGTCTCCGGCGATTTGCCTGGAGCCGGTAGTTAATGGAATTGCTTTCCAACTCAAAAAAAAAAAAAACCCCCTCCGTTGCTCTCTCTCCTTGACTACTCTTGTCTCTTGTGAGTTGCTACTGTAACTAGTCATGTTATAGCGATTCCCAAAAGAAAACGAAACGGAAGCTCTGGCGAACTCTCCCCAACAGTACTTTTCTGAGTCGTCTTCTCCGCCGCTGATCTTGGCCCCTCCCCTCCTTCTCCGGCTCGCCGCCGGCGTCGTGTAGGGTGAGGGTCCCTCCCCTGTACAGTAGTAGTTGTAGATCTAGTCTTTTGTTTTGTTGAAGTGCCTTTTTCGGTTCGCCTTGTTCGCCGTTGTTCGTCCACGGCGATTTGTCCCTCTCCGGCACCGGTAAGGATCTTCTTCCTTTGTTTTCCCTTGTGGTCGTAGACGTGATGCCTTTTGTCTTCCCTGTCGGACTCCTCCCCGTCGGGCGTCCCTTTTCCCCTTGCTCTTTCTCCAATTCCCCAGATTCGGTACTCTGGTTCGGCGATGATGCTCGTTCCCCTTTGCTTGAGCATTGTTGCTGTGCTGGCGTCTGGTTGAGTGAGTGTGGTGGCTTCCTTGTCGCCTGGTTGTGTGGATGCCCTTCTGTGAATCAGCTGGTGGACAGGCACTGGGGATTCCTGGCTTGGGTTGATCGTAGGTTGCTGCTGATCCCCGTCTGTGGCCGGAGATTCCTCCCTTCAGTCGAGCCCGGTGTTGCTTACTCAAGATCTACGGCTTCGACCTCTAATCCCCCTGCTACAGCGTTCGTGGAGGCCGTCGGGCAGGCCGCCGGCGTGCCAAGCAGGCTGTTTGCAGTGGCCCTTTTCCCATCTTTGCAGCGAAGTTCTGGTGGCCTTGTGCTCATCCCTTCGCCGCGGCCTTGCAAGGATGGAGGTGTCGTCGTCTACTATCCAGCGTCTATAGCTTCGGTGTGTCCGCCTTCCATGGTGATTTCGGCGGCGGCTGCAGTCTGCTCCCCGACGTCTACGTTTGTCTTCGAGGATCTGATTGTAAACTCTTATTTGTTTAAAGTCCTCCTTTTGGTGCTCAAGGGCCTGAATGTTATTTATTATCTCTGTAAGGGCCTTTCTGCATATGTACCGAACCTTCTGGGTTAATGGAGAATATATAGCCCCTTTTGGGCGTCTTTCCTAAAAAAAAAAAAAACTAGTCATGTTATACAGCCAAAAACGTAGTCGTAATATTTCTGGAGAAAGGACACATGGAGTTTTTGCATGCTACATTGAAATGTGAAGCAGAAAAAAAAAAAGAAAATTGGTTGTGTAGCATCGAAAGTTTTTCTGTTACGGAAAATACCATTGAAAGTTTCGATCTCCGGAAAATACCACTAAAAATTATATGTCTACTCGGAATTTAGCATTTTGCTTAGAATGCACAAGTAAAATGACAAAAGTGCCCTTGACCAACGTTGCCTCCTCTCTCTGGACTAAAACAGAGCAAGCTGAGCTCTCTTTTTCTTCAGGCGTCATCGCCCCTGCTCCCAGGTTCCGCTACCGCCCCTGCTCCCCCCAAGATTCGCCTCCCTCCTCTCCGCAAGGTGCCACACTGCTCTCCTGCTCATCCATGAGGACAACGATGTAGCGTAGGTCCGGCCCTGCTCCTGCTCATCCATGACACAGCGCCGCAGAGGTGCCTGACCAGCTCCACGACACGGCTGACCCGATGCACCGCGACCCAGTGCCCTGCAGGATTTGAAGATGAATCCCTCTGACATCCCAATGGGTAAGACAATCCCTAAACCTAGCTAAATTGGTTCCCGTTCAAATTGATTCTGAATGACTTGTCTTCAATCCGTGGACAATTTGTGTTGTCCAACCATGCTTTCGTGTTGTGAAAACAACCTGCTGTATGGCTGGTGCCATTTGACATGTAGCACTATGTGATTATTTCACTCGAATGTTGGTGCAATCTGAACATGTTCGTCTGATTATTTGTGTGGGGCCGTGACCATAATTTTGTGTTGTGAACATGTTCATCTGCTTATTTGTGGGCAGCCATGACCATGCTTTTGTATTGTCAACATGCTGTTGTTGTTTTTTCCTTTTTGTTTCAGTCGAGTTGCTGTTGTTTTTTTTATGCATATGGGTATAGTAGCAGCAACCAGCTAGTCAACCAGATCAGAGAGGGAAGGGCATTTTGTCCACAATATAAGAGGTTGCTAAATCTCGAGTAGACATGTAACTTTCAGTGGTATTTTTCGGAGGTCGAAATTTTCAGTGGTATTTTCTGTAACTGAGGAACTTTCGATGCTACACAACCAATTTTCTCGAAAAAAAAAACATATAACGAGACCGGAGACCCTGTCGAGTTACAGCGAGCGCAACATTTTGGGCGTCGATATGGGCCTTCCTTATTAAAAATGGGCTCGTTGGCAAGCTCGTAAAGAACCTTAGGTGGGTCGAACAGAACAGGTGTTGTGGGCAAGCTCGTCAGTCCAGTCCTAGGCCTGTCCAGCTTCTTGTATTAGATTGGCCCATGACTGATTCAGGCTTCCTAGAATCCAGGTTAGCCCACCACAAATGCACAGTTCTATTTCGGATAGTTTTTCTTCCGCTAACAGAAAACAAAGAGAGTAAATCATCTCAGAAAATACGAAGGAATCTAAACTTTATGCTACTGTACGACAGGAAAGTAGCATTCTATCACTTCTTTTACTCACTCATAAAATGACATAATAATTTAATAAGTGCAAAGAATTCATCCCTGGTACAAAGCTGTTAAAGCATGATCATTTCCTCTTTATAAGTAGTATCAGTCTGTATTGTTATTGTTGATTTTTTTTTGTGTGCTGGAGAAGAAGATGCAGGTGTCTCCGTCACCGGCACTTACAGCAGCCGTCAGCATCTAGGAGACAGGCATTTTATCACTTCTTTTGCTCATTCATAAAATGAATTGATAATTTAGTGCTTGATTTCTTCTTTGAGGGAATTCCTTCTATGCCATAAAAAATTTACTTGTTTCTTTATTTGCCATGAAAATATTTGAAGTTCTTTATTTGCCATCGACCTTAATTTGATGCCTCCAATGCCACTTTTCATAGATTTTTGTTTGTCTTTGTCACTGAAACATGTCAGTTTTCGTACATTGCGATAGGATGTGGTGTAGGATGGTGACACACAACTAATTTTATGCCTTTTTGTGAGAATATTATTGCGTTTTGTTGCTATTTGTGCACCGAGATCTGCATATCGTCTTTTTTCTTTTTGAGAACTTGCATGTGATGGTCGTCTTCAAACAACATGCAAGTTATTGTAGGGCCAATGCCATCTTTACAGGTATCATTTAACACTGTTTATTAGATGGCCAAAGTAACCAAAGTGACACTCGAGGAATCATAATTTTAGATGAATGAGAAATAAGGAACTTTAAATATTTCTATGGCAAATAAGAAACTAAATAATTTTTCAATGGCACAGAAGGGTGCAGGGCTGCTGACGAACACTTGGTGAGCCATGATTTCAGGAGCTCTGTCTGCCGGTCCTCTGATCAACAAAACACTTGGTTAACCTAAACTGATCAATCAGGAAAGTCGGCACGACTATTAGTCTAGTAGCAATGTAGCATTAGGTCGCTATACTAGCATGGAGATGGATTGTATGCTGCTTTGTTTATACAACTAGACCGGACCGGTAAGTCGTCGGTTTTGTGAACTCTGTTGAGAACCTCTCGCAGAACAGCTCAAAGGCCCCGTCCAAATCTATAGTGAAGCCACGGTGTACCTTTTGCATGCTCTCGGCACAGGTACACGACCTCGCACCTGAGTGCCCGCTTGCCTCATGGCAACAAGGTGATTGCAAGATCAGATGTGTCCAGAGGAGCCTTGGAGAGGGGAACACCAAGCTCCGTGAGATGATGAACATGGCGGGTGGCAAGTCTTGACGGTGGTTGGTGAGGAGGTGATTGTCGCTGGGTGACGGCGTGGCGGGAGCGGCTGTGGTATCAACTGTTATTGGCTGGGTTAAGGTAGATAATTAATGAGATAATTGTTAATTGGAGAGTTGCCTAGCTAATATAACTAGTTGCGCCATTAGCTGATTTTTTTAAAAAAGATCGTATAGAGCTAATATTAATAGGATGTTAATATTGAAGAAAAAAACTAATCTTATCAATATCAACTTGCTGTATAACTAATATGAATGAAGCATCTGATAATTGGCTGGTCAAAACAAATATTATCTGATCAAAATATGCGTGTAGCCTTTGTTTTAAGTGCGCAAGTTGCCCACATCATCTTAATTTAAGAGCGTCGTGACACTGAAATGATGCACGGCTCTTTTCCTAGTATATCAAAAGAAGCAACATATGAATCGGAGCATGCTGCTATTAAGGTTATATTCCAAAATAAATTACATAATTGGACATAGCTTGGTGTGCTAGCTAGGAATCTTTGCAAAGCAGAATTTCGTGGCAATACCGTGGGAAATTACATGGATTAGTTTCCCCCAAAAACCCCTGATTGCAATGCATAAGTCGACTTTTATTGAGTATGACAATTAAATACATCATGTCAAAAGGTGAGACCTGATCCTTGAAGTTTCTCCTCAAAAATGCGATCCATTGTCTTTGCCATCTCTTCAGTCAAGTGGTTCTGCCAATCCCCAACTTTTCCAGTCCTAAAATACGCGGAGTTCTCCATGGGCATCCCACCGATCCGATCAGACGTCCCCGTAGAGTTTACCGGCAGACCTTTGAGGTTTTCAAAGCTACACAATCTCACCACCTGCTCCGGGACATTTGCATCCTCCTCCTCACGAGTGAACGGGACACGGAGGAACTCGGCGAGCATCTTGACGTGCTTGGTTGGATCAGCCATCATATCATTATACTTCAAGAAAAGAACCTTATCGGGCGGGTCCTGCTAATACACTCTGCTTCCAATACCCGAGGTAGTGCTCCCAAATCGGCCCGTAAAACGAGACACCTGCTATGAACAACTCAAAGGCTCTGTCAAAGTGTATGAAGAAATCTGAACGCATCTTGTTGGCGTAGTGCCATAAGGACACGAGCACGTCCTTGGGCTCCCGGCACAAGTAGACGATCCGACAGCCAAGGGATTTTGTTCCGGAGGGCAGCCACGCGTGTGGAAGGTGGGTGCAGATGAGCCTGGGAGAAGGGAGCGCCTCTAGCTCGGCAACCGGGCGAAGGGCACGATCAGGCACCTCAAGGGTGCGCACAAGGTCGTGAGGGTGATGGAAGAGTAGTGGATGCTTGTCGTCACCTGTGACATGGCAAGTGGTGCGGTTGGCAAGCGTGAAGCAAAGAGCCTTGAGCCAGGTGGTGCCGGATTTGGGGTAGGTGGCGAGGATTATGTCGTCGGCGCGTGGCTGGAACTGAGCTTGAACGAGCGTGGCGCTCTTGTGGACTTGGGGCGTGAGCCAGGTGCTTTGGAAGAGGAAGAGCGGCCGCCACCATCCTTCTCTCGGTACAAGCGTGGACTTGAGGCTCTCCTCTGCTTCCTCAGTTGGGAAGGAGGCATCAGATTGTGGTTGAGCCATGGCGAAGTGGTGAGGCGCTCGCTTGAGGGATTGTGGATGGATGCGTAGCTCAGGGAGAGAGATAATAAATACAGGAGAGGGCAAGCTAGTGGAGTATTGTCCAATTAATCATACAGTCATCTAATGTGCATTGGCCGTAATGTTGACGTACAAACTAGCTATTAGTGCATTAACCTTTTGTGAAGAAAAATATACACACTAGCTAGTTGCCGACACCACCAAGTTCGATCGCAAATTGGTGGTTATATTGAGAGAGATTCACCACCTTGTGGATTCGCGGTTCGCACGGTGGGGCCTCGCCTTTGTCGCTATACAACTGGAAGCGAATCCTAGGTGAGGCAAGAGGACCATGTTGATTGTTGTTGCCTCAGCGCATCAACCGTAAAGACAGGAGAACTTGTGATGAATGTTTCCTGGCATCTAAATTTTAAAGCTGTCACATTAATTTTTTTTTATCATTTACGAGTATTAAATAAAGTTTAATTATAAAATTAATTGCAGAACTTTGGTCTAATTCGCGAGACGAATTTAATAAGAGTAATTAAGCTGTGATTAGACGGTGATTACTGTAGCATCACTGTAGTAAAATATAATTAGGCTCATTAGATTCATCTCGTAAATTAACACCCATCTGTTAAAACAAATTTGTCCTTAAATTTTATTTAATGCTCTTAAATGATAAGATTTTTTTGATGTGACATGCCTAAAGTTTAGAGGGCAGCAAACGAGCTGGAACGGTTAACATTTTAAATGTTTTTTTTCTAAACATATAATCACTTTCCTCTGCAGCTAATGAAAACAATCATTGCTTTCACGAATATCATTAGCTTAACATCTGATTTTGCACAGCATATATGCGAGCAAAAAAAGGAAAGAAATTGCTCGAAATAGCAATAGCATCCGCAGCACTGTAATAGCCAAAAGGCCTGAGTCATTTCGCGATAAATTGCCAAATGAGCTCAGCTCATTGCGTCACAGATGTTGCGTTAAGCAGGCAAGCCCAACATATTAGGTAGTGTTTGGTTGGGGAGTGGTAACGCAATCGTAAATGGTAACAAACTACAGCGTAATCGCAATCAATGTAACAGAATGCGGGGTTTGTTTGGTTGTCACTAGTAATGGAATCAGAAGAAGAAAAAACACGCGCAAAGCGGAAGCATGGTGTGAGGACTGAGGAGATGGCCGGAAGGCTGACGGCGCGTCACGAGCCTGTCGTTGCTCCCTGATTCACTGCCGGAATCCGTGTGTGCTCCATCTTATGGCGGCACATCGAGGCAGAACGAAGTGGCGGCGGGAGGCGCGTAATCTGCGCCGATCGAATCGCCCTTCGCCGCAGGTACTCGTGGTCGCGGGAGGGAGGAAGAGGAAGGTCCAGTAGCGGAGCCAGAGGGTATCCTGGTAGTCCCAAGACTACCCGGCGATCGGCAAATTCAGTTGGAGTGAAGCACTGTTCACTCACTGTTTAACATTTTTTTACTGCTAATTAGGTGTTGTGCCTACCCAGATTCTCCATTCTGGCTACGCCACTGGGAAGGTCTGGAGCAGAAGCGGCATCAATGGCGGTGGTCGGTCGGAGCTGGATTAGGTAAAGGACGAAGTTGTTTGATCTTCGCAATCTGCGCCGCGGAGACGAATGCGAGAGCGGTGCCTGCGGACGGAGCGAGGACAGGTAGCGACGAATCGGTATCCCATTACGCCCATGCGAGAGGGGAATCGAGTTTGTGAAGCACGGTATCGGATTACGGCGGACCCGATTACAGTCGAGGCTAAAACAAACAAGATTTATCGTAATCGGTTACCGCCGTATTCGGAATACGTTACAAGGCCGTGAACCAAACGCCTCCTTAATGGCTAGTCATGGCAAGCAACAATATATGGAGGTGTCCAACCAACTTGTATCTGTATGTGTGTTGTCTATTGTCTCAGAATAACATCTTTTCAACGAGTGTGGAGTAATTTATGATCGTCATGGTTTGCGCTGCATTTTTCAAGCCTTCAGTCCTGCTGAACAAATTGGCATGCCTGCAAACATGTACGACCCAGCTTTGTATCAACCGAAACTGAACTTGAGACGTGCTGAATAAAAGGAATATTGTTGTTCTGCAAATGCAAAAGTAGCATGTTGAATACAATTATTGTTGTTCTGGGATATTATGCCACCTGAAAGTAAGCAACACCTCAATGGATTTATTAGGTCACTTGAGCTGCTCCGTGCGAGGAATGAAGATAAACCACGTATTTGGATACTGCATTGATGCCTTGTTGACAAGTCAAAGTGGAAAAATGTGATGCATAGAGATGAAAACGGTCGGAAACGATCGAAAAATACTATTATCATTTCCTAACCATATTATTTAGTCGAAAGGGAAATCTAAACAGATAACCTCGGAAATGGAAACGATACTGAAAATGTCAGATATCGAAAGTGAAACTATCGGAACGAAAATATGTCGATAACGGTTGGAAGCCGATAATTGTGATAAAAAATATCAAGCTCTAATATATATGATAAACTACTCATATTGTATAATGACATGTGTTCATGCAACCACTCAACACGTGATTAAATAAACTGAAAACTAATATGTGAATATTGGCCTAATTAAGTGAATGAAATGAGGCGTTCATGCATATGGCAATCAATCAATCACGATAGAGGTAGGGTTATAGTTGGATAGAAATCAGAGCAATCACTACCATGCCAAAATCAGTGACTATTTACAAGTGAGTCCATTATTTCTACATGAGATAGCAAATTAGCATAACAGGTTAGCTAAAATAAGCAGTAGCAAGTACTGAAAATCAATGCATGATACAATTTCAATGGGAAACAGACATTTTTATGACATAATCTGGAGATACATGTGAAGGCTTGCACTCATGGACACTATTTTGCATTTTTTTTTTTACATTACCATATCAGACTTTGGAAAAAGTCAGATATTCATATGCAGGCATGCCTTGTGTATCATACCTGCAATATCATATTATTGTTTCACTGTATATGATACAAATTAGAGGAGCAAAGCTGACAATGTTGCAACAGACATGTTAAGAAAACACTCAACCGAGAACCATGCTAGATCTATTACTACCTCTGTCCAAGAATATAAGGACTTGTTGACTTTCAGACATCACCTTTGACCATTCGTCTTATTCAAAAAATTTATAAAAAAATTATTTATTTTATTATGATTTGTTTCATCACTAGATATACTTTAAGTATAATTTAATTATTTTTATATTTTAATAAATATTTTGAATAAAACGAATGGTCAAAGGTGATAGCTGAAAGTCAACAAGTCCTTATATTTTTGGACGGAGGTAGTACCTACTGTTCGGTGGTTAAGGATAACAACGTCACAAACTATTGAGTATTAGGAAATTGCAGATTGTTCTGAGCACATTCCAAAGACAAAGATGCCATAGCTAGCATCCTAGCAGGAGGAAAATGAACTATTCAAAAACTTAACATATGCTATGTTTGTGCAATCTTCAAATTTTGCTGCATTTAAGTAATATTTGACCCATCTAAGCATTTGTCTTAACAAAGTTTGTGAGTATTCTAAAACATGAAACTATTGCAGTAATACCATGGGTAATGAACCAATATCAGCACTTTTAGCTGACTTCATTTTTTATAGATAATTTTCAGTGCATTCGGATGCTTCATCTGGAATCCTTGAAAGATAAGTACTGATCCAACAGTACAATTAGTACAATTGATAGTCCACAGAAAGTACTGTTGCAGAAATATTTGCACATCACTAACAATACGATGTTGAATGCTGGAACATTTCAAGGCTACAAATTTACCTTGCATTAAGGCATTTGATTGGGCACTTGACAGGCCAATTAAAAATTCTGTCGATAAAAAATTGTTCATATATCTGAAAATAGCTGGACCTCCTTCCTCCGGTCATCACAGCTAGTTCTACGAAAACATCATTTGATGAGCGCCCTTTATTGTGTTTTTGCTAGAGCATGATTAATTTAGCTCCATTTTTTCTTAGTGTTTTTTTAGGCAAGTTGTTACAGGTTTTTTATGCTAGGAAACCACAAGTGCATCACGTCTTCGTTTGTATTAATCGGGCACTTTTAAATATTTGGGCAAGGTTCTGCAATATAATGAAACTTGAAACAGTTGCCATTTTGACAATAAAAACGGACGACAATAATGACATGAACACCTATTGTGATGAAGAAGATGATGGATGTTGGTAAAGAAAATTTGAACCCGACATGTTCACCCAGATAATAAACAAAGGCTGCTGGTGGTGAAAGGAAAACAAATAGAGGACTCACCCATTGATGCTCAGGTCATTCAGGTGGAGCTTAGCACATGGCAAAATCTTAACGATTTTTAGACAGATTAAGCAAAGGGTGTGTCTCCCTCTCAAGTGACTAAGATTTTGCTAATCTCTCAGTCACTTTTTTCAGTTGTTGGATGTTGATCCAACCGCCCAGATTTTTCATTCACTTATGCCAAAATAATGTTTTATGAAAAACAAAAATGTCCCACCTAAGAACTAATTGCTCCAGCAATACAATTTCATTTTTCAAATAGTACAATTTCATTGTTCCAGTAACATATTTTTATTGTTCTGAAAATGTGACCGAGAGATCTACAAAATAAAGGAGCAAATCCTTTAAGCAAATGGGGTTGGTTATCTAAGAGGTCCTGCATCATCCACCATTTAAGCCTCCAGCTATACAGATTTAGGCACAGAAAGATGAAATCGAAATCAGTGATAACGATATTTATCCCACACAACCCTAAACACAATCAAATCAGGGGCATAGAGGAAAGGAAGTGCGAAGCATTTTGTTCGAGGGCCGACGAAAGGGCCTTGCTCTTGTGGATCGCCACCATACCGCCGGCGGAGCTCCTGCATCATCCACCGTTAAGCCTCCAGCTACACAGGTTTAGGGACAAAATGATGAAATCGAAATCAGTGATAATGATATTTATCCCACACAACCCTAAACACCATCAGGGGCAATAGAAGAAAGGAAGTGCGGTGCATTTTGTTTGAGGGCTGACGAAAGGGCCTTACTCTTATGGATCTCCACTATGTCGCCACCAAACCGCCGGTGGAGCTCGCACGTGTGCCGGTTGGAAGTTGCTCCGGCTCCAGGAGGGAGGGGGGGGGGGGTGGTAGGGGCGCTAATGCATCGTCGGAAGCTGCGTTGCAGGCAAACACGGCTTTGGCTAGCAGGGAGGCGGCGACTGGGATGATGAGAGAGGGGGTGGCTTGTCGGCATTGATCCCTTAGTGAATTTAGGCACCACTTGTTCAGTACCAGCTTCTTATGATGCTTGGTATGCATATTTCTTGTCTATAGATTATTGTGAAATTAATTATTTGTTCTTTAAATTAAATTAAATTTGACAGGCATCATGAGAGGATGACCTAGTTAATTGGTGAACATCACAAATCTTTTTTCACCCCTACTCGTTGGTATGAGACCTCTCAAAAGAAAAGGGAAAAAAAAAGAACCACCACAATAGAAAAGAATCAATGGGCACTATAAATATATAATATTGTCAACAATAGCATGCACGTCCTAATTTATTACAGCTTGAAACAACAAATAAACTAATTAGGCTATGATTAAACTGATTAGGATTCCGGAGGTCTTTTTGTCCAAGTGAGGCACGCGACTGCCACGCACAAGAAGACACACCCTAGCACGACTCCCACCCTGTGATACCAACGTTCAAGGTCTATAATCATCGGAGTGATGCTTGCTGTGCCCACCAACGTGATTGCTACTACATAAAGCACGAACGCAGGATCCGCTCCACAGCAAGACGCCTCTTGATGACGAACCGAGGAGGAGGAGGAGGAGGAGGAGGAGGGATCGCGCCTCAAGCACATCTGCCTCACCGCCTCGTACTGCTCTTGGTTGTCGAAGTAAGCCGCCGCGCCGCCGTGGAACCAGAAGTACACGCCCACCTGCCCGGCGCCTCCGAAGGCGGTCGACGGTCTGGAGAAGTAGCCGCGTAAATGCGTGGACAGACATACTAGTTAAATAGAATATAAACTGATTAGGCCGGGGGCCTTTTTCTCCAAGCGAGGCATGCGAATGCCACACAAAAGAAGACACACCCTAGCACGACTCCTACCCTGTGATGCCAATGTTTAAGGTGTATAATGATCGGAGTCACGCTCGCTGTGCCCACAAGCGTCATGGCAACTACATAAAACACAAACATGGGATCTACACAAGCCTCCTCACGAGCCGCGGAGGGATCGCTCCTCAAGCACATCTTCCTCACCGCTTCGTACTGCTCTTGGTTGTCGAAGTAGGCCGCCGCGCCGCCGTGGAACCAGAAGTAGACGCCCACCCGTCCGGCGCCTCCGAAGGCGGTCGACGGTCTGGAGAAGGTGTCGTCGCCGTCCCGCTGCTCGTCGGCGGCGGCCTTTGTTATGACGACGGTGGGGCAGAAGGCTCGGCAGATGCTGCACCGGAGGTTCTTGTTGAAGAAGCGCATGCGCACGGCGCAGTTCACGCAGACCTCGCGGTGGCCGCACGGCCCGATCGCCACCCACTCCGCCGGCTCCGTGCACACCGGGCAGCACCTGCTGTTGTGATTTCCCGTCTCAATGTCGTCAGTGTCGTCGACGGCGGCAGCGCCACTGCTACTACTTTGTTGGGCGGCGTCGGGTTCCGCCATGGCCATGCAATCGTGTGTAGTCGTCGATCGTACGTCAACTTGGTCTCGATCTCTTTATTTTTTATGAGAGGTAGTAGTAGTAGTTACGGTAACCTGTTGCCGACACGACACCCATCCTTATGTAGACGTACGCGCAGTGGTTTGGTACATACGGTGTCGGACTCGGAGGCATGCAAGAGACGGACTCTTCACCGATACGGGCGGAAACATATACAATCCGTACGTCTTCAGGCAGACCGATCTTAGCTTCCACTACTACTCTTCTTTTTTTTTTCTTTTTTTTTTTGAGATGGATCTTCCACTACTACTAGCAGCAAGTATACTGCAAGTGAGCCATCAGCTAGACTAATGCTAGTAACTCCGACTTGATTGATTGATCGGGTTAGGTTAAAAGTTTTTTTACTAGCCAAAAAACAATGGATGTAAATAGAATGGCTCTTAAATTGGATGTGGTCTCCAACAGATTAGCTAAACAAATCTCCACTTTATTTTCAAACCTTGCCACGTCAATTGGATGGGGTGTCTCGCCGCGATGGAGTTGACAACCAATTACTCCCGATCGAGCGACCGTGGTCACCGTCATGTCATTGCCGTCCTGCATCCGCGCGAGCCGCGCGCTGTAGGAGAAGTAGATGTTCTGGAGGCGGCTCTCGGAGAGGGAGCCGATATGTAGTAGGTCTGGCGGTGGTCGAACTTATTCAGTATGTAGGAGGTTGTCGTCGTCGCCCATGACGAACCAGCGCACGCCGGGGAGGCCGAGGCGGAACGTTCTCGATGGCCGCGACCTCCAGTGCGTCGTCAAGGAGACGCTCCGCGTGCACCCGCGCGCTGCTGTCGTGGACGCGCCTCGCCGTGCACGACGCGTCGGTCGGCGGCCATGGTGAACATATGGACCATCTCGCGCGACCTGGCGGTGTGGCCGGATCGCGCCCTTCATGGCTGGGCGCCGCGTGTACCCCGGCAAGGCGCTCGCGATGCCGAACACAACGTGCTGCAGTGTCGTCGCCGTCACGGCGTGCACGAACGAACGATCGACCTAGTCACGCGGGCGACATTGACCGCCGCGGTAGGACTAGGCCGTGCATTGTCGACAGCCGGTCCGCTGGGAACGACGAGGCCCGGTCGCACGCTCTCCGGCGCCAACACGTGTCGGAGACGCGCCACACCTTCACCGTCTTGTCCCATGACCCCGAGTAGAGCAGCCCCGCCATGGCGTCCAGGCTGAGGCACGAGACCGCGTTGAAGTGGTGCGCGGAGGAGAAGAAATTGGCGTGACGCGCGCGGGAGGAGGCAGATGGTGAGGCGATCGCCTCGCAAAGATGGCTAGCAGGTAGTTTGTGGTAGCGAAGGAGATGGCGAGGTGAGGAAGACGGCTAGTCTGTTGGAACGTGATTTGATCAATGGTTTTTTATTTTAACCGAACCGAAGGGAGATGATAAGTCTGTTGGAGTTGCACTACTATAAAAAGAGAGAGGGGGGGGGGGGGGGGGGGGGCATGTTCCCCCCCACTCACCCCTCCTTCCATTCTTACAAGTGCATAGTTTGGCCGCGGCTTCTCTTTGCCCGGCTTGTGTGCCCATCCGTGTCTCTCTCCACGTGGCGCTCATCAAACGGTAGGAAGCCGGTTTTACTCTTTTTTATCCTCCCTAGGCAGCGAATGGCGTCGTCATCCCGATTGACTAGTGCACGCAAGTCTTCCAAATTTGTTGAAAACGTGGGGGAAGCAATGCTACAACAATGAAGAGAAAGGGAAAACAACAAGAACGACACTCTGCTACAATTGGGCGAGGAGCGATCTCTGAAGACCCTCGCCTTTGTTTTCAGATAATTCGCCATGTTAACCTGGGATTGGAGAAGGAAACGCCAGCATCGAAATCTTTGAGACCTTAAAATATTCCACGCCGTCGGAATCAACATCGTAGCCATCCAAATCGATATCATCGGCACTATAACGAGCTCCGCGCAACACCCTCATGCCGTTCAAGCCATGATCCCCATGGCCATTTGCTTTTTAGGGGATCTGCTGCAGAGCTTGGTCATTGGACCGATCTTATACTACTACTAGCAGCAAGTAGTATACTGCAAGAGAGCCATCAGCTAGACTAATACTAGTAGCTCAGCTCCGATTGATTGATTGATCGGGTTAGGTTAAAAGTAAGTGTGTGTGTGTGTGTGTTTTTCCCCGAGGACCGGCAGACAAAGCTCCTGAAATCATGGCTCATCAAGTGTTCCTTTCAACAGTCCCTAGCACTAGATTAGTACTCTCTCTCTGTTTTCGTTTTGATTTCGTTAGGACAAGCTAGTTAGTGCAAATTTGCACTAGCTAACCTGTCATAACGACATCAAAATAAAAACAGAAAATCTAAAGGGGCCAAGCAAATTTATCATAAAATTTGATAGAAACATTTATTTAATTAATTACAAGAGTTAACATATCTTTTTTTGCCAATTGT
Source organism: Eragrostis curvula (assembly GCA_007726485.1). NCBI lineage: Eukaryota > Viridiplantae > Streptophyta > Magnoliopsida > Poales > Poaceae > Eragrostis > Eragrostis curvula. The sequence continues at coordinate 14,481,765 of CM017445.1, read as the reverse complement.
ATGAATTCTAGCAATATATGGAACCAAAAAATGAAAATTGACATGCAATAATTTAACTTCACTAACTTTAAACACTAGTACTAATGAAGAAAGTTAAAACTTAAGTAGGGGGGAGAGGGGGGGGGGGGGGGGGGCATGGTCCCTTCCCGTCACCTCTCCTTCCATTCTTACGGGTGCATAGTTTAGCTACCTTCATGTTTCCGATATGAGATTTAGCTTTTTTCTATAATATTGATAACACCACTCAAATAAAATAGAATATGTGTAAAGAAATAAAGAAACCAAGTATTTGAGCAGCACTATCCTGGAGAAGATCACAAGCATTTCGAGGTCATGTTATTAATGAAGGTAGTGACTCTGTGTACGTGACAACTTTGATTATGAGAAAATCCTTTATATGCTATTGGTTAAACTTGCAATTTCAGATTCACCATCGGTAAAACCTATTCCCTTATATGCCATTGATCCGCAATTGGTTAATTGTGGTTTCGTGAGTTGGCGCACTGTAGTTGTGTAATTATTGTAGTAGCGGATGAAATTTTCACCATTTTGTGTGTACGATACAACTTCAAAATAACTTACATGATTTTTATTGTTCTAAAAAAATTATGAAAATGAAAGGATATAGATTTTTTTTTATTTATGGTTAACATAGATAAAAATTGTTGTAAAGCGTCTATAAATGAAAAAAATTCGTCAACCATAAAAACTTATGTCAGTTATTTTGAAGTTATTGGAACCCGTACACACAAAATTCTGCATATAGATGAATAGTTGCAAAATTATTCAAATCTCGTACACACAAACGTTGCAACTACTCATTCGTTGCTAAAGTAATCTAGCGGCTACAGTAACCACAGCTCACTAAACCATAATTAAATGATTAATAGTGGCATGAAAGAAATAAAATTTATGATCAATAGTATATAAGGAAAATAAGGAAAAATGTTTTACCAATGGTAGATCCGGGATTAGAAATTTAATCAATGGCATATAAAGGATTTTCTCTTGATATTTTGTCAAAAGTACTTTAAGCATGTCATAAGTTACTGACGGTTAGGACAAATATTTATAGAAAACAAAAATGGTAAAGTAGTGAATAATCAGTTGGACACTTGTTCTGTGTGACCTACTTACGTTACCAAAGTACGAGTCACCTTAACCCACCCACCCCCTCCCCCTCCTTTTTTAGAACAAATATGACATCTCAGGTTGGGTTCGACTCCTCCTAAGAGCGAATTTGTTAGAATTTAACGGCTTATGCATTCAGCAGGAGGCGACGTTCCTGTCGGCAGCGAGGCACCTGTGATGACTTCGTGAATCTCAAGACCAGCCGATCAAATCTTTCGGAGATGCTCATAGAGGTAGGGATTGTGTGCGTGTGTTAATAAAGAAGAGTACCCGTGCTTGTTTATGAATGTATGCGTCTATAATATGTTTAAAAAAGCAAAAAAATCCAGGACAAAAGTTTTTCCCACGCTAAAAATGAATGTTACTAAGCCATCTACGGAAGTTCATTTACACCAGGGCTTCTTTTCCAGTTTCTAGCAGTGGGTACCGCAGGCACTGCATATTTGCAGCTACCACTTTTCTAGACAGAATCAACAAGCGGGGTATCATGGCTCATGACTCATGAGTGTTCCCTAAGGGCAAAGGACTGAGAGGGCAAAACCGCGCTTGAAAACAGGCTACAAACGAGATCTCCAAAAAATATTGATCATGAAACACGAGTGAAGCACTGGATCTGAATTTTTTGGCTCCACTCGGCTGCTTAGGTTGTGCATTACGATGCCATGATGCATTCCAGTCCAACCACCACCAAAAGAAGAACACATAATGCTAGTACTTATTTTTCTCCAAAAATAAATATATTCCGTTTAAATTGTTCAGGAGCTCTTTAAGGATGCAGGGCTGCTGATGAACACACTTGATGAGCCATGATTTCAGGAGCCCTGTATGCCAGTCCTCTCAACAAAACACTTGGTTAACCTACCCCGATCAATCAAGGAAGTCGGCACGACTATTAGTCTAGGTGATAGCTCTCTTCCTGCTAGCACTGTTAGGTCGCTATTCTAGCCTGAAAATGGTTTGTATGCTGCTTTCTATATACAACAAGAAATCGGGAAAAGAATTTTCAAAACGATTATCATCTGAGATTCTACAAGCTACCTTCTCCTTTTCTTCCGTCTTTTTTGCAAGTTCAAGCTTTATTTAACACGCCCTCGTGTCAAGGGATCAACAACTGCATGTCAACTGCAAACAGTGATTTGAATCTTGAACTTCAACGCTACTGTCTGACTGAAACCCCCTTGTTTTCGATGGACAAATGAATACGTAGCTTAAAATGAGTACCAGTAGTTAAGCTACGGGCCAACATCTACACCATTTTGATGGGTACTTCGGATCATGTAACTCGTCATCTGAAGATGTTGATCAAGGCACCGAATAAATGCTACATATGGCCTCTTGGTTTAAGCTATTTTGGCGGAGCATTAGCCCACCTCCCACTCCGTTGGAACAATTGTTTCAGCAGCAGCACGGGTCTTCAGAGTTGTTGCGGACTAGGCACCAGCACTTTGTGGCAAATGGAATTTATTGAGCAGCATTTCGATCGTTGGCTGAATTGGACAAAGCCGACCACCTTGTAAATGTCCTCAAAACATTGCATGGTTAACATGCCACTCATAACAAGACTTTAATAATCCATCGACACTGAACCCCTTTTATGCTCACACTCTACAGAACTGAAATGTAAAGAACTAGATAACATGATTACTTCCGGAAACTTTTTTTCATTCCTGAACTTTTTAGTCTTGGGTTTCATAATCCGGATCATGCCTCTTTCTCTGGCAATTTTTGATTAGTTTCTAGCCGTGGGTGCTGCAGGATCTGCGCATTTGCAGTTTCCACTTAGTGCTGGGACTCGGGCCGTGCTCGGGCCGGCACGGCACGGGCCCGTCGTGCTTCGTGCCGTTCCGTGCCGTGCCGTGCCGGTCGGCCCGGCGTGATGAAAATGCGGCCCGGGCACGGCACGGAGCACGGCGGGCCGTCGTCGGGCCGTGCCAAGCACGGGCACGGCCCGGTTTCAGTGGAAGTCTCTTTCATGAATGCGTTTTCAGTGAAGAAAAGACGTATTTTTGTTGTTTAAATTGATTTTTTATAGTGTTACATGGATAAAATAATTTTAAAAATTCCACCAAAATTACAATAGCTTAGGATGGATATATTACATGTGTATATCAAATTTGAGTTCCAAAATCATTATACATTGAGTGTGACAAAAAAAACAAAGGAAAAGTGAGCTTTTGCAATTTTTATCTCTAAAAATATATTGAATTTTGAACTCAATTTTGGTGTGGAGTTCTTCCAAGTCAATACCAACCTCTACAATTTCCGGGGAATTTTTTCAACAATGTTTGCATGAATGTGTGTTCAAAATTTACTAAACAAGATAGAAGTTATGAGCGTTTGTGACAAATGAGGAGCAGTTCAAACTTACATGAGTGTAAGTGCCACAAAAAAATTTATACAAAATTCCTATGTGTAGATATGTAGAAGTTGTACATTCACACAAAAAATTACTTAAAAATTCAAATTGGTTGGGTGTTAACAAAAAAGTAAAGATAATGGTGAATAGTGACTATTAGTGTATTGATTGATCAGTACAAAATTGAACTACAGAAGTTTGCATACAAAGATTCCACATGATAGAGATGATTTTTTGAAGATTATAGAAAAAAGAATCATCAAATTTGGACCACATATGCAAAATCTATACAAGTTTGTATTTTGAAATACGAATCAAAATAACAAAAATAACGTTGGCTAAAGAACTTGACAAGAACACACTGTCGGGCCAAATCCAGGCCGCCGGGCCGCCTTCGTGCCGTGCCGGCCCGATGTGCCAAAAACCCGGCACGGCACGGCCCGTCAGCTCGGGCCAGGCCGGCACGGCACGGAATCCTATCGGATCGGGCCGTGCCAAACATTCGAGCCACAGCCCATCCGGATTTGGCCCGGCCCAAGTCCGAGGACTATTTCCACTGTCTAGAAGGAATCAACAAGTGGAGTATCATGAGCCATGACTCATGAGCAATGTTGCAAATAGCGGGCTATAAAGTTCAGCGGAATGCTTTTAGAAAAGCTATGGAAGCTATAGCGCAGCTACAGCGGCGGCTATTGCCAATAACGGTTTGCACAATAAAAGCAAACTTTTGACCAAAATAATAGTAAATTCATCAATTTCAGCTCGTGTTTTAAAAGTGCATGTCATTATCCAATCATACCATCATCGTAGCACGTATTTGCCATCTTTCTAAGTGGCGAAACAGTCCACAAAATCAAGAAAGCAAACGCAATTTAAACTATAAACAAATATATTCATCACATTGCTTGACTTATGATTAATGAATCATAAATCTATAAATCCGTAAGTTTATAACTCAATTATAGCGGAGGTAGCGGATGAATTAGCGGAGCTATTTAATCTTATAGCGGAGTTAGCGGCATTAGCGGTAATATTTGTAATATCGTCGCAGAATTTATCTTAAAAAATTATAACGGGCTATTTGCAACCATGCTCATGAGTGATCACTATTACAACCATCTTTCCTCTTCTGTAAGTACAAACTGTATCTTGTGGTGAAGCTTACCTGGGGGCAGAGGTCTTTGATGTAAACCTAGTACACATCAACATATTATAATTGGTCTAATGCAGTGGTTTACCAACGGGAGAGGGCAAAACGAGCCTGAAAACAGACAAGAGCTCAAAAAAAATAATTGATCATGAAACACGAGTGACGCACTGAGCTGAAAATTTTGGCTCCACTCGGCTGCTTCGGTTGTGCATTACGAAGCAATCCAGTCCAAGAAGCACCAAAAGAAGAACACATCATGCTACTGCTTATTTTTCTCCAAGAAAATATTCCTTTTTAAATTGTTCGATTAATGCGTACGAGTACGGGGTCGATACCGTTTGACTCGCCAGTTCTTGTCGGGAGCCCCTGCTCCGCACCTGTCATCTACGGACGTCACACACTGACATGCGGGGTCACCAATCGTCGTGACCTCACCTGTCAGAGGGGCGTTAAGTACAGTAGAGCCACCAACAAACTCGGTGGACGGACGCAAAGAGGCTCTTTGAAAGAGCAACGGTCCTCGAGACTCCCTCGGGTCCAAGGAAGCTGACCAGTGGGGCCGAGCTCTGTGACTGCGACGTGGGCCCCCTTGCCGCGCGTTTCCGCTTGCCCCGGGACACGTGCCCCGCGGCGGCCTCGTGTGGGGAGCCAGGCCACCACGCGCGCAACGGCACAGGGAGGCGCACAGGCGCAGCGGCCGCACCACCTTCCGGCCCCATTGAAGCAAGTGAAAGCAAACCGGGAAGCGTGGGCTGGGAGACCTGACCTCACAGCCGAGGGGAAGGCGCTGGACAGTAGCGGCAGCGGCAGCGGCAGGAGAGAGATAGTGGGGTGAGAAGAAGGGAGGAGGAGGCGCAAGAAGAAGATAGAGAGAGGAGAAGAAATCTTGGAGGAGATAGAGGTGAGCATCTTGCAATGCCATTTGTGCCTTTGATCCCTTCTTCCTGTTTGAGAAATGCGTGACCTTGGCTGGGTTTGTTGTAGAATGGATTTGTGATGTGAGTGAGGATTCATTTTGCTCTGGATTTGTGCGTAGCGTTGTGTCGTAGGGAAAATACTGTAGGAGGAAGAAGGGGGGAGAGAGGTTCGGGTTCGTGGTGCCTTTTCCAAAACTCTGCTGAGAGGAACACCCAGAAAGGCTTCTTCTTTTGCATCTTTACTCTGTTTCTTGGTACGTTTATTTGAACATGTTGTGAGTTTTAGATTTCTTTAGGTTCAGAAATTGGTTGCCCTTTGAGCTTCACCAGTCTTTTCATCATTTTCTTTTGGCCATAAACTGATGAAATAAGCTGGTAGTAATTTTTCCGTTCGACAACTGAAACAACTTCATGAATGCCTTTCATAGTACTGTTGGTACCATATTAATCCTCAAACAATGCGTTTCTGGAACTGCAGATAGTGCGTCAGTTATTGAAATGTTTTATCTTTTATTACTCTCCCTTTTTCTCTCTATCCCTGACCTTGCACTTCGTCATGTTGTTTGCGTCTGCTGGTGCCTCCCATTTACCATGAACATCTCTGTACTTCTGCACTAGTTCATGTCCATCGATGCGATTCCAACAACAAAAATCAGAACAGGAACAGTTCAGGATCTATCATAGTGGCCTTCTATGTTACTGTGCAAGTTACTGCGCCTGCTCCCTTCGAATTTTTGCCCCCCTTTTCTTTACTCTGTGCCATGCTATTGCGCCCCTCCATGTAAGGCTGCCAATATATTCTGAATCCCGATTTTGGCCCTCTATGTTCAGTGTGCTGGGTGGGACGAATCAAGGGCAGATTGGTATGTTCATATAATATTTTAGGTTTGTTTTGGAAGTGGGTTTCGGCGCTTTGCTGGATTCCTTCCACCAAAGTTCTTGGATTGGCTCCTTGTGTTCAACTTGGTGCACTGTTACCTCTGCCTTAGGCTATAGGGTGTGACAGGGCACATATTTTAATTGATGTGAAGGGGGCAGAGATAACCACCACGTCCTTTTTGTTAATATCGAATAGTGAAGTTTCATGTTAATTGTGATGAATTATGCATTAATGCTGTAGTACCTTTTGTGTTTACAGACGTTTAGTACGACAACAACCTTGATGTGCTTTTGTTTGTAGATAGAAGTGTAAGAGCATGTACTGATTATAGTTAACATGCGAATTTTCTTACTCACCTATCAGTACTTTCTTGTTTGTTGCTGCAGTTAGGTGAGCGCAGGGGATTTGGTAAGGAACCTCATCATGCAGACTTCAAAAACAAGGTTAGCTCTAGATGCCCTGGAACTTTCTTGGGTTATTTCCTTATCTCCCTTTGGTGTTTCTTAAGCACGTCTGCAGTTCTGCACATGCATGTGCATTTCTAGGTGGCCATGTTTACTCCCGCAGTAGACAGTTAGCATCAAAGGATTAATACCTGGCTTGTATTTTATGTATCTATTGCACTGGGGCCAATGCAGGTCATTTTATTTTAGGGGCAGGTCAAAATAGTCCACTCTTGCTTTCCTGCTGTTAATCAGATCAGCATTTTGCAACTGTACCATATTTTGAATAAGAAATATTAGATTGCCCATTTGAAATCTTGTATTGACTACTATTTATTTACCATGGTGAAGCCTTGATTGCGTAATTTTTGTGCGACCTACTATCATTATAGGTTAGGTCCATATTTGTTTGTGAAGGTTGGCATTTGTACCATTTTGCTTGCTCCACCATGCTAGCTGCTAGCAGGTGTTGAATGCACGAACAAGTACATTGCATATACGATGAATGTAGCGTATTTGTTGCTTCTTGGTGTCTTGCACACAATGCAAGCAAATGAGTATACTGTCATCCATCTACATTAGTACTATTTTTCTCAAACTGTGATCTGTACAAGTACCTGTGTTTTTTTGGCTACTGGAAATATGGGAGCTCCTGTATCATGGAAGCACATAGATTGATCTATAAATGTAGTACTATCATTATAGATGTTAAAAGAGATTGGTTTATGTTTTTTTAGTGTCAAATACCTCTTTTCTTAGTTCTTGGGGCAGCTTGTTTTATTAATATTGGCACGAAAATGCATTGTCCCTAAGAACATGAGATGCTTGCGCTTCAGTACAAGTGCTGCTTAATTCCTGATTCTACAGCTCCTTTGGTGTATAAAAGGCTTATAACTGATCTGAATGTTTATCTTGCCTTGGTTTAGTTCTCATGCTCCGTCAATGTTTGAGACTTTCACATTCTAAATTCTAAGATAAATTAGACGACAAGGTCAATCATAAGGTTCTAAGTAGTTGCTGGAATTTGATACTAGACATAGTGAAAATATAGGGACTTCCACATTTAACTGTATATACTTGAATGATGAATATTTTGATATGCAGATGCCTCCCTATGGCCCTACCTAGTATAATGTGTGTGCATCTTGACTACTCTGTAGTAGCTTTGTTTACATGTCTGTGATGCTTGCAAATAAGCTTCAGTTTCTCTTTATTGGTTGTCTGTTGTCAAGCAATTCCCCTCCTTTTTATGTTGTTGATTTCTTTAGATGCTCCTTCTATCATGACCTGATGCTAGGTACTTCAATTTGAGCTCTGCAGGAATGGATCTTCAGATGCCCTGCCGAAAACTTCTCCAAGGACACCGAGGTCATCTCGTGTGGCCAAAACTGGAGGGAATGAAACTGATTCTACAGGAGTTACCCCAACAAGGACACCTACTGATAGGAGCCCCAAGGTCACGGAGCGTCGGTCACCACGAAGCCCAATTACTGAGGTAGTGATATCGTCTTGCAGCCACCACATTGTCTTGCCACTCAAGTTCAGTTTTTTTTTAGTCCAATGTAGAAAGAAACTACATAACTGGCTGTCATATAGTCTGGTCATTTTGAATTATTTGGTCACATACTTGGCATTCTGTTTCAGAAGAAGCGCCCAAGCAGGCTATCTGAATTGGAATCTAGGGTCAACCAGCTCCAGGATGAACTAAAGAAGGCAAAGGAGCAGCTCAGCGCATCAGAGGCACGAAGACGCCAAGCGCAGCAGGAGGCTGAGGAAGCAAAAAAGCAGGAACAGGCTGCAATCTCGAAGGCGGAGGACTTGGAGCGCCAGCTTGCTGAGTCCTCAGCCGCAGAGGACACCCGCCTCCAGGAACTGCGCAAGCTTTCGCAGGAGCGTGACCGTGCCTGGGAGTCTGAGCTCGGTGCTGTTCAGAAGCAACAGTCGGTAGACGCCAGCGCACTCAGTTCAGCCATGTCTGAGATTCAGAGGCTCAAGCAGCAGCTGGAAGTCGCGGCAGAGTCTGATGCAGCCCGTGTGAAGCAATGCGAGTATGCAGAATCTGAGATTGAGGGGTTGAGGCAGGAGATGGAGATCCGCTTAGCGACCATCGAGGGCCTGAAGGTCAATGTAGGCGAGAGTGACAAGGCTGCAGCTGAGGCGAATGCCGTGGCAGCTGAGACCAAGCAGCAGCTGGAGACAGCAAAGGCCACCATCGACTCGCTTGTAGCTGAGGGTGCCCGTTTGCAAGAATACTTGAAGTCCAAGGACATGGAGCTCAGTGAGTCCAATGCTCGCATAGTGTCACTTGAGGAGGATCTGAAGAAAGCACAGGCTGAAATTATTGAATCTCTGAAGAAGGCACAGGAGGTGGGTAATATGGATGTCATCTTTGGCAATCCTGAGGCTGAAGCGGTGAAGAAGGTGCTGACCTCGAGTGATGCCAATGGTAGCTGTGTCAGTTCTGATCAAGAGATTGAACAGCTCCGAACCGCGCTTGAGGTTGCTGAGGTAAGGTACCATGAGGAGCAAACTCGGATGTGCATCGAGACAAAGGCAGCATACGAAATGCTGGAGAATGTGAAGGCTGACTGCGTGCGCAAAGTGTCTGAGCTTGAGCTCCAACTGAAGATCAAGCACGATGAACTGATGGAAGCAAAGGCCGCCTATGCAGGCAACGCACAGCAGGAGCTTCCCAAGACGGATGCCACGAGCGGTGGCATGGAGCTGGAGCTGGAGGCGAAGCTGATGAAGTCGATCACCGACATCACGGAGCTGAAGGCGAGCCTGATGGACAAGGAGAACGCGCTGCAGAGCATGGCGGAGGAGAACGAGACCCTCAAGTCGGATGCTGGCAGGACGGAGGCGGAGCTGCGCGTCAAGTACGAGGCGGCGGTGGCGGAGCTGGAGCTGGCCAAGGCGGCGGAGCAGGACGTCCGGATGCGGCTCGGGCTCGTCACCGAGGAGGCCGACAAGAGCAGCCGCCGCGCCGCTCGGGCCTCGGAGCAGCTGGACGCCGCGCAGGCGGCCGGCGCGGAGATGGAGGCCGAGCTGCGCCGGCTGCGCGTGCAGTCCGACCAGTGGCGCAAGGCTGCCGAGGCGGCTGCAGCCGCGCTCGGTGGCGCCGGAGTTGGGGACGACAATGGCAACAACAACAACAACGGCGGGAGGGCGGTGGAGCGGACGGGGTCGCTGGACCCGGAGTACAATTCCATTGGTGGGAAGCTGATGAGCTCGCCGTTCTCGGACGAGGTGGACGAGGAGTCTCCCATCCGCCGGCGCAACAGCGGCGGCGTGCTGAGGAGGATGAGCGGGCTGTGGAAGAAGAGCCCCAAGTGAGGTGGTTCAAAGAATCCAAATGGCATGTGTAGTATGTAGGATGCAGGCGCTACAGCCGCAGCGAACAGCAGGCAGCAGCAGAGAAGCAACATGTGATTCAGATTATGGTGTGATCAGTATCGAAGCAGAGTTTTTAGCATCTTTAAATGCTGTATGAGTAGTTAGGCTGATGGATGGATGCTTTCGAACGAGATCTACAGTTTAGCAATTCGGACATCGTTTTGTTTCACTGCTGTTGCGATTAGAAAACTTGAAAGAACCTTGTCTTGAAGAGCAGCTGCGTTGAGCTGCCTGCATATGCTGTACTGTCGTTTATGCTTGTGTTCTGGGACGCCTCTTGGCCCTCTCCGGTGTATAAGACGGTGTATGAGCCGCGGCAATTTTCTTTATTCCAGTTGGTATTGGTGTACTGGAAATGCATGGAACTTTGAGAAAGGGGCAAGTCACCAGTTCAGAAAGACGAACAAGAGTTCGATGTAGCACTAAAAAAAAAAAACAAGAGATCGATGTTCACACAAATGGGCCGTTTCTTATTCTCTTTCGTTCTCCCTTCCCGATTTGGTGGCCTGTTAACAGTTTGGAAGTTCATGCATTTCAGGCCCGTACCCACCCTAGCTGTCCAAGCCCAGCAAAGGGCGGTTTTGGGATTTGGGCCCATGTTTACATGTGGCGACGCTAAAGGTTGGTTTTGGGATATGGGATTTCGTAAAGAAAGAAGAATGCACTCCCCTCTCTCAATAGTTATTATCTCAAGAGTACTCCGGTACGTATCCTTTCAGTACGTACCTGTATGTGTACGTGTACTTGTATGTTTTCCTTATCTAGAAATGCAGATACGTATTATCAAAAAAAAAAAAAGAGTACTCTTATCTCAAGATTTTCTCAATCTAAAAAAAAAAGTTATTATCTCAAGAAAGAAAAAACAGCGTGTCAAAAGGGGAAAAAATGAAAAACACAGAAGAACAAGAAAGTAAAAGGTGCTACCGATGGTAGTACAACATCAGTAGGATTGATTCATGGCACAAACATTGTGCTACATATCCACCTAGCTACTTGCATATCGGCAGAATCAAGTACATTAATTGCAAATCCATGACGGAACTACGACAAATTACTGTTCATACATTAAGCTGACAGTTTTTCCTACCCCATCCACATGGGCCGGCACAACAAATGGATGAAGGAAGGCAGCTAGCATAACACAGTAGCAGCTAACAAGAAGCTAATATTGACTACTACTAGTAGATCGGTTGATCACGCGACGAGCACGTAGACGGCGTAGATGATGCCGGGGATGTAGCCCAGGATGGTGAGCAGCAGGCAGATCCAGAACTCCACCTGCACAGACGCAGGGACCAAAAAAGGGAAAAAGAAGCAGTCAGGATGATGAACTCGTCACTGAAGGGGAAGGGCAGAGCTAATAAAAAACAGCAAGCGTTACTTACCCCGATGCCGTAGCGGAGGAAGACGCCGACGGGCGGCAGCAGGATGGCCAGCAGGATCTCCAGGAACGTCTCCGACCCCATTGCTGCTGCTCTTCTTCTCTTTCTTCTTCTATGCACTTGGCACTTGCTGCTTATACCTCAGGAACGCTTGCAGCCCAGCTGAAATGGTGGTACTACTAATGGCGAAGAAGAGGCCTGGACGCCAGGTAAACGGCACCAGATGAAGCCGGCCCGCAGGTGGGGGGAAAGAGAAGACGTGGCGTTACGAGTATCGAGGCGCGACACCTGGCACCGCCCACCGACACGTGCCGTGCTGAGTCGCCGCCAGCTGCCCCGCCCCCTCGTGCGCGGTTCCCTCCGTCCTGCTTGGTCGGTCGTCTCCATTTCGAGAGAGCGTGATTGTTTTCAGTGGTCTAAAATTTAGAGGGATTATATAATTTTTTTTTATTATTTAGAAGTATTAAATAAAGTTTAATTATAAAACTAACTGCAGAACTTTAGGTTTAATTCGCGAGACGAATCTAATAAGAGTAATTAAGTTATGATTAGATGATGGTAATGTAGCATCACTGTAACAAAACATAGATTAATTAGTCTCATTAGATTCGTCTTGAAATGAGCATTCATCTGTCAAAAAGATTTTGTCATTAAATTTTATTTAATACTCCTAAATGACAATATTCTCTTTTATTTTACAGGTCTAAAATTTAGAAGGGTGAAAACAAACACCCCAAAATCTGCAACTACCACTACGAGAGCACTAGCTTCTCATTCCATTTTCATCGTTCCCTATCGATCGTGCTACACGTTTCGGTTGATGGATCCGTCGTGCCGAACTGTCCTTTATTTTTCCCTGTCACGATTAGTAACGCGTAGTACTATGCAGGAAGTAATCCAGCCGGCCGGCCGGCCGGCTCTGCTTTGTGCGCGTCAGAAGCACGCAGGGTATAATGTTGTGTAACAGACCGGATGAATCTCCGTCGTTCTCTTTTTCACCGGCTGCTGCACCTCTTGACGCTGACGGCGCATGCTTTATTAATTTGAGGGGGAAGAAGTGAAAGGTTGCATCGATCTTTACAGGCCTTTTTCCTCATGTACCGTCTTATGAGGAAAGGAGGGCCCTGCTTATCGATGAGGATGCATGCATCATTCATCTCCGTGCCATCTGCTCATTAAGTACGTGGATGAAGATGAAGGACCCAAACTTTGCTTGCCGCCCATGCATGTTCAAGTGTACAAACAGTCAACAGCGAAACAAACGTTGTTTACTTGCTTGGGCGTGAGCGTGACCCTTCAGTTGATTCTAGTGCGAGCATACTAGGAGTAGTACGTAATTTCTCCATCACTCAAGAGTGTTAACTTGCCTGTACTGCAAACGCGGAGACTTGTTGGAGCTCTGCTGGCTTCTCGGAGATATTTTCTCACCGACCACGGAGACGTCGCAGAGAATCTTCGCTAACCCTGCTGCAATTTGCATGATATAATAAATCTAGTTTATGTGTGCAAGAGTCCTTGGCCGGTGCCAGCTTAGATTATACTGACTGCCATGCTTTGCTTTGCTTGCTGTCAGCACCACGAATCGATTCATTTGGCTGTGATCGAGGACGCTTGCCCCCAACGGCGCTGCCAACTTGTTCTTCTGTTTAGTTATCAGTACTGTATCGCCCATGCGATCCGAGGCCCAGCTGCCTGTTAGTACTCGTACTACGTTGTGTACATGTGGCCATGTGGGCCACTGGATCGGAGTAGTCAAACTACAAAATTGGTCAACTGATCATTTTTTTTCTGAACTTTTAAGCAGCTTGACCGTAAACTGGACTGTAAGGTCGTTGCTTTGTATAGAGATACAAAAGTGAAACCTGATGGCCTTTGTACAAGCATTATTGCAACAGTTTGGCACGACGAACTGCGAGTGACATACGCGCTGACATGCACACCGTGCAGCTACATCCATTGCACGGATGGATGGATGGATAGGCACAAATCTTCCCTTCTTACGTGTCTGGATAACGGAACGGACGGCTCCGAGCAAATGAGCCAGTAGTCAACATCTCATGCTACCGCCTCCATACATGAGATACGTGGCGCCGACGTACCGCGACACGTGCACCAAAAGTTGCTGATGTAGGAGCGTCGCCGTGTCGTCCAAAGATTTGACACGTCAAGCGGGTCCATTGGTCACCCTGGTGGCAACGATCCCAGCGAGACACTAGTAGCAGTAACAGGAGTCAAAACCCTGCAAGTAACCTGCTCCCAAATTTCTTCACTTCCATCATTGTTACCGCTACCAGCTGCCACTAGCTTATTGGACAATAAGCTAGGATTGACAGCTAGGAGTACTCCAGTTTGTTCTGATTGATCAACCAGTTTTTTTTTTAGACAATGGAACAACCACCAGATTTACATAAATGAGTTGGTGAACATGTTTGTTTCAGAAAGTCATAATAATCTATAAACCTTCTTGTCACTAGCGATACCTAAAAAACTGTTACCAACCACTAACTATGTACGTATTCCGTACCTAATCTGCTTTTACTTTCGTGAGTTTATCCATCCTCCTTCATCACTCTGTATGCCCTTCATACAGCGAGTATGGAACGTGGCACACATGGCATGTCCAAATCTGTCTGCCTCTGCTCACAGATACTCAATGGGCGGGTTCATCATCCCACACTCCATTTCGGGACCCACACACTATTTTTCTTGATAACTTCGGCCTGAATTTCTTCTTCTGGGACACCTTTCTTCCAAATTCAGAGCATCCCACTGGCTTGTACCCGTCACAGTGACAAGAAGGCTTCAGCATTTTATATCAGGCAGGGTCCCCTCATCAACTTTGTCTCCATTGTAAATCAAATTTGAAGGAAACGATTCCTTTTGTCCCTTTTTTATTTTTTGCGGGTCCTTTTGTCCGGGTTTAAACCCAGATGTGCCATGTCCTCCTCGCCCTGTGACTCACATGCTCTAATTTTTTTTTCCCGATGAAGAAGAAGATATTTGTTTGCCTTAGAAAACGAATTTGGTAGCAATCAACGGGGCCACTCTGTGGTAGACACGCCCGAGATATACACTGCACCTTTCAGAATAGTTATAACTAACTGATTAGCGCGCCCACACAAGATATGAAGTTTCCTCGTGAATTTGCACTACCGTTGTGGCCATGCCACTGCACATGCATCCCTCGACAGTTTCAGGTGAGTCGCGCCATTTTTGGTGCCCTGCTTAAACAAACAAACAGGCACCCATCTCCATTTAGGGAATCATGGGTGTCACATGGGCTTGCCCATCCAGAGAAAATTTATCATCACATCTGTAAATACAAAACATCGGCTAATTAAGTTGTTAACGTAGAGACTGGATGTTTTTTGTTTATTTGATAAAATAGAACTTCCATTCCTCTTAAAAAAAACGATATAACCATGGATCTTGACCTGAACTGAAATGTATCTAGCATTTGGCGTGGTTTCGTGCTGCCTGTGGAACCCAATTACCTATTCCGTGTGTTCTTTACACGACACACAGTTTCGATCGGAGTGCTTTCTTCCCCTCTTCATGTACACGATCACTCCAACACGTCACGTTCTTTTCATTTCTTATGTGGGTTGCAGACTGGTTTTCCTTCTTCTCCAGGGTCTGCTTTACTCGCGTTTTGTTTTTTCTCCCACTATTTTTCCAAAAAGAATCCCCCCCCCCCCCCCCCCCCCCCCCCCCGAGCGGATAGCATGGTATGGACCGAGACAGTCGAAGCTCCTGTCACCCGTATTCGCAGGGAGTGATGAAGATCTTCAGACCCTAGTTTTTTTAGTTCAATGTTTTTGATATCAAGTAGTTGTTTTGAATTTGAGTTGATTATTTCTCGAACGCGATTGAAACTCTTGGGATCAAATGAACAAAATCACATCTACGTCGCGGACCATGCTGTGTCGAAACGTGTAACTGTACATTTTTGTTTATTTAACAAATGAAATTTCCATTTTCTATTTGAAGTGAAACGTATTTGGCGTTTTGTGTTGCTTGTGTGACCAAATGTTTCTTGCGTGCGCTCCTGACATTACGGTTTTGGTCGGAGTGCTTTCTATCTCTTTTCTTCTACGCGATCACTTCAACCCGTCGTCTTTCTTTCCTTTTCTTTGTTTCTTTACATGGGTCTTGAACCGTTTCCCCTTTCTCCTCCTGTGAATATGACTGAATCGCGTCGGATTTCTCTCCCACCCACAGGACAATGGGCAAGAGCTCGGCCCAACCAAGGAGTACTACCGTAGGTCATAGCCGGACCCAACATTTTCTTAGTTACTAGTTTTTTTCTAACTCGAGTCGAAACTCATTGGTCCCGAGTTGATTTCCTTTTGAAAGTGAGTGAAACTCTTTGAAATTGTGTTGAAACTCTGTGAAAACAATTTGAAACTTTTTAAAATTAAATTAAACTTCACTTAATTTTGTCAAATATAATTTTTAGGTGGTGCCCTGGGTTCCCTCCCGGTGTTGGTTCCCGCAGAACCGTGAACAGTGGCGGAGCCAGGGGGGCTAGCAGGGGCCATGCCCCCCCCCCCCCCCCTGATTTGTGCAAACTTGCTGCAGGTAATTAATACTAATGATCTGGCACTTGGCAGATGAGATTAGTCACTAAGAATAGCTGTGTCCAGATACAAATTAACACTGTAATGTTCAAAGAATACGTATTGTGATTGTTTTACCCGATAAATTGTACATTTATTTCAATTTTCTTATATGCGTTGCTTACTCGCCCCCCCCCCCCCCCATCGTGTTATGCTAGCTCCGCCACTGCCCGTGAAATTTCTGCAAAAATTAAATTAGACCAAACATCAACATCGTGCAGCATGCTGGTCGAAACGTGTAACTTTAATGATCGTCAGTTTTATACTGTTATAAACAAGTTTTGATTCTAGCATAATCAGGGATCGCTTTCGCATGGCTGATTTATCAGGGCTTGTCAAATCCGGAATCCCCTCTCCAACCTGCCGCTTACTCAGTACTCACACAGTACAGGCCAGGCGTGCACACACACTGCTTAAAGCCTCCTCGAGCTCGCTAATAAAGCCAGCCCAATCACCTCCTCTCTCTCTCTTCCTCTGCCTCCTCACACAAAGCAGGCAACGGCACACCACCCACCACTTGCTAGCAGAGTGAGGAGAGAGAGAGACAGAGCCAAGAAGCAGAGCAGGAGAAGGCCGGAGCAGCAAAGCCAAGAAGAGGAAGAGGAGGAAGAAGAAGGAAGAACAAGATGCTTCGCGGGCGCGGCAGCACGAGCGTGCTGGGGATCATCAACTTCATCACGTTCCTGATCTCGATCCCGATCCTGGGCGGCGGCATCTGGCTGGCGTCGCGGGCCAACTCCACCGACTGCATCCGCTTCCTGCAGTGGCCCATCATCATCGTCGGCCTCGTGCTCATGGTCATCTCCCTCATGGGCTTCGCCGGCGCCTGCTACCGCCAGACCTGGCTGCTCCGCCTCTACCTCTTCGCCATGTTCTTCGTCGTCCTCGCGCTCCTCTTCTTCATCGTCTTCGCCTTCGCCGTCACCGACCGCGGCGACGGCCAGGTCGTCATGAACCGCCGCTTCTTCGAGTACCAGCTCTCCGACTACAGCGGCTGGCTCAGGGAGCGCGTCAACGACCCGCAGTACTGGGCCACCATCAGCGCCTGCCTCCGCGACGGACACGCCTGCGCCGGGATGCGCCGATTCGCGCGCGACCCCAACACCGGCATGAAAGTGCCGGAGACGCCGGACATGTTCTACGGCCGCGACCTCTCCCCCATTCAGGTCACCTCTCTCGTTTCCTTCCTTCCTTCCTTCCTTCCCCGTAGATTCGGTTCTTGCCTTGCTTTCCATGTGATTGATTTTGGGCCTGGAAAAAAGCCCCCTTTTTTTGCGGCTGGCCAACATTAGTAGTAACTGAATATGACGGGTTTTAGAGCAAAAATGTTTGGATTGTTGTGCGATGATTCAGCGATAGAGTTGCATGAATCAATTTTTAGTTTCCTGTTCTCTGCTTCTCTAGTGATTTCATCAGGGGGAAAAAAAAGACAACAAAGTTGGGGAAATATTCCTGATATTTAATTTAGGACCGGCAAGCAATCTAGGTTCTTCCTGTGATTGCTGCTTGTTGCAAAGGTGGCGTAGGATATTCCAGTGACTTCTACTCGGCACCAGTATGTATGGATCTCGAGATAAATTTTGCTTGCCCTTTTTATCAGCAGCCCCCTTTCGCGTAGCAGCAAGTCATGGCCTTTATTAGTATTTGTTCATTCATGCACCAGCCGTCACCTTTCAGAAATTGTTAATTCTGCCGTCTTTTGCTTGTTCCTGATTTGGGGCAAAGCGGCTAGAAGGGCACGGGCGTTGGCAGCCCCTTCGATTCCAGCATATACCTTTCTTCAAAAGCAATCTTTTTGTGTGCTTTAGCTTGGTTCTTTGAATCGAATCGCTTTACATCACAGAAAGATGTTGCGTCTATAATTCTGTAGTAAGCGCCCTTAAGTACAGACTCTTTGTGGTGATTGAGACAATAAGACTACTTAGAGACCTCAAATCATGGATAGGGAAATAAAGTTTGAAACATTTTTTTGGTAAATGTGAACCACACTGAGGATAGTGTACTTTCTGCATCGAGTATATCTGTGCGTCCAAACTATGCCTAAAAGAAACTTAACTACTAGCAAGTATTGACTCATTGGTCAATTCAAGTCCTGTTCGATGTCAGTTATTTTTCATAAAAGTCCTTGTGGTGCAAAAAACAGGTACTTCTAGGAGTTGACACTATTGCAGTGGTAAATAGAATCTGTCATCTGTTGTGGTGAGACTGACGGCAATGTCATTTTCCTAGCTTTTTCCTCATTTTGTTAGATACCAGACGACAAAGAAGACCACAATATTTGTATGATTGAGGAATCAGGGCCTCTCTCGCGTCCTACCAAATACACAAAAGTGTGACCAGGACAACCAAAAGCCATTTGCTAGGTGTCAAAATTCAGAGTTGGAATTGGACCATGGAAGCCTTGTCTTGGTTGTCATTATATTCTCTATGATTTTGTCTCTTAACTGTCGGCTTTATTCTTTTCTTCCCGCTATTTACAGTCTCAAAAATTATCTGCAAATGTACCTTTGGCCTTTTTGTTTATGTAGATAAGCTACACCAAATTATTTGTTGTGTTTGCATTTAGACACAGATTATCTATTGTCCCTATCAGATCATTGTTTGTGTATGATGAGCTTGTCTGTGGGTAGAGTGTACCGTTGAATTGGATTGGCACTCAGCTAGTTGTTAAATGACTGGTTTGATGGCTTTGTTAGTTTGTCTTTCCCAGTGTTTGCAAGCACATGGACTACCTTGTTTATTCTTCGATTCGTTGTCAAGTTGACCTGGACGAACCGTATTGAACACAGCATCAATTGTATAGAAAGTATTTGCAGTAGTTGTCTCTTAATCTTGATTGGAAGTCAATGCCGTTTCTCTTTTCTTCCTAGAGCGTGGAGGAGCCAAGTCTGTCAGTCTTTGTAATGATACTACTAGATAACTTGTTTCAATAGTCAATATTATCAAATAAGATACTATTAAACTCATGGGCAACTTAATTTTGCCATTTTAGTCCTACCATTGGTGTTAAATTCCAATTATTTAGAGGCTTGCCTCATTCAGAACAGTTAGGTTTCCTCAAGCTCCTTTCATAAATTTTACTTATGTCGTGCTATATTTTGGCTTGTATATGAAAACTAGTCTCTTGGTTTATATTAGTGAGTTAACAGACCTGCTGCGTGATTTCTCAGGATACTGATACCACTTTGTAACTGAATATTGCAGTCTGGATGCTGCAAACCACCGTCATCATGTGCATTCACGTACATGAACGAGACGTATTGGACGCAAAACCCTGGCGTTCCGACTGTGGTAACTGATCCCGACTGCAGCAGGTGGAGCAATGACCAGCAGATGCTTTGCTTCCAGTGTGACTCGTGCAAGGCAGGCGTCCTCGCTGGCATCAAGAAGAGCTGGCGCAAGGTCGCCATCCTGAACATTGTCGTGCTCATCATCCTTGTGATTGTTTATGTTGCTGGCTGTGCTGCATTCCGCAACGCCAAGAGGATTGAGAACGATGAGCCGATTGGCATGGCACGGATGACCAAGACCCAACCTAGCAGGTTCCAACTATAGGCAGTGAAATCAGAAGCCTTTTCATGTACAAAAGACCATAGTGGATGGTTAAATCTTCAGCTTGGCCTTTTGTTATATTTTACTGAACTGCTGAATGAGCTACATTTGGGTGGTGAAACGGGAAAAGGTTCTTGTAACAAATGTTCGGTGTGGTGGTTTGGATTTGTATTTGCTCTAGACTTAAGGTAGGTCTATTATGTGTATGGTACAAGACGAGTTCTGTCTGCAAGAATCAAGAGAAGTTCCCTCATTTAGGCGTGTATTATTCTGGATTGGAGATCTTTTATTTGCCATATTTTCGATAAGAATATGTTGTCTTACATCCTAGGAGACAGTATGATGATGGTTTTCCTGATAGAATGTTCTCCGAACTTTTTAGATTGTATTGTTGGGGCAATATTAGAGGTAATAATGGTACAAGTATATTGGAGCTGGAGTATGAATGATCATGCGTGGATAAGTGTTCATTGCTGAAGTTTCCAGGAAATGTGTTCTGTATCGATGATCAGATGTTTTATCAAGTCCCTCCTTCGCCAAAAAAAAAAAAAAAAAAAAAAAAAAAAAAAAAAAGAAAAAAGAGAGAGGCTCCCTCATTTAGGTTTAACAAGCCCACAAGGCCCATATACAGTTCTGAATTCCATCCGCCACATCCAGACATCCTAGGCCTATCGCAGATCTTTGTACAAGATCCACAACCAAACTTCAGTTCATTATCCGTAACAGTTAGTGTCAGGGCTAAAGCATGACAGGACACAGGATGAACCAAACTCAAAAGGGATTTTAGAAAACCATTGGTTCACTGATATGAACATCTGAAGAAGTTCTGAAAAAGACAACACATGTCAATCAAATATGCATGCGGGTGCGAATGCAGGGACTGATCAGTCAGTAGAAAAGAAGATAACATGCTCCTAACCCTAGAAAACTATTGGCACGTAGAAAAAATTCCCAAACCCAATCCAACCACATGACTGATGATTCCAGGAAGAGAAAATGGATCAAAGAGAGGGAGAGACAAGGACTGACCCCATGTGAAAATGCAAGAAAGTAGTGTGCACTTGACACGGCTGAGAGCAAGAGGAATCCGATCCAATTAGGCTAGTTTTTGACACGGCGTCTCCTCAATTTCTCCGGTTCAAACACAGCCCTTTGATCTCATGCTGAAAAAAATGGCACCCTCATGATCTGCAGTCAAAGGCTTTTAGAATTTGTTAGGAAAGGACACGACCTCGGTTGACATTTTTGCTGACGATGTTCAGTGAAATGTTGCAGATGCCCATGTCCTCAGATGGATGAACAAACCTCCCAAAATTTTGGGGAAATATGTCAACGGAGAAAAAGCATGCGACGCGTGCAATTGTGCCTTGGTGAATTGTCGTATAGTTTGGCGTTGGATTTGGAGCCATTTGCATGCATGCGTTCCAGCTGATAAGGGAGACAGTCTGCTTGTTTCTTCTGTCCTTTTTCTGAAGCAGAAACTTTCCTAGTCGCTAGGAACCTGTTTACAGAATGGAAAGGCCATGTTCTTACATTTTTCAAACTTGCTAGTTGCTATTTTTGGACAAATTTGTACGTACGGGTCACCTATAGCTAGGTAGTTTTAAATCTTAGTTAGGTCAATGTACAACGCGTCCCTCATCAAAAGAAAATGTACAACGCATCTGCTGCTAGCAGGCAACTAAAGCTAAGCTCATGCTGTCAATGTCATGCATTCACGGCCACCCCTTTCATTAGGCCTCCCTAACTTCTGATGACACGTCATAATTCGTAGGTCAACTTATGTTTGATTTTGATTTCCTTCTTTTTGAGATACGATATATAAACTACTCCATGCTGGTGGAGAATGTTTGCACCGTGCTGCAACAAGGTCTGCTTACATTTCCACAGGGCCCGTATGAGCACAGGTAACCAAAGTCAGGAAACAGCTAAGGAATTATTTCGATACCCTTTCGAGATATCATTGCCGCCTGGTCGATGGATGGGACCTGGGGCATCTCATACGGTGTAATTTTCAACAATTAAGTCGTTTTTCAGTACGTTCTGTAGTCATTTCATCAACAATTAAATCGTTTTCAGTACGTCGTGTGATCATTTCTGCAAGGGAACTTGTAGGTCAGAATCAGAAATGTAAAGAAACTCATGCAACTACAACTGATTAGCGAATTTGAAGTACTCCAAGGTAAGCAGGTGCTTCGTCGTATTTCTTACGAAAAAGGAGAAGAACTGTGCTTTCATTCATTCAGTAGGATATAGATATAGAGGTATAAAATGAGCAATGCTACAGTTACATACATGTTTTACGTAAATCTTACGCACTTGCTGATGTGGCAATCACGGTTAGGTCAGGTTTTGCTTAAATTAAGGAGCAGAGATTCTATCAACCAATGAGGTGGTGCCACATCAGCTGTTTGTGGGAATTTTGTAACTGGTTTAAGTAAACATAGCATTTCTCGTATTAAATGACCAGAAAAGGAGAAGAGCTGCTTAATCATTCATTCAACAGGATCCGCCCATTCTAGAGGGAAAAAAAATGAAATGGAGCTGTAAATATATCTGTCTCCTAAGAACCAAATAAAACTGAAATTTCAGCAATTTGTGCTGAGGCAAGTAATGTCCAGGAACGTGTATAACACTTGAGCCAATAGACAAGCGCTGCTCTTTCTCCCGGTCCAGGGAATCGATCAGTCCCCTCCTGAGAAACGGACAGACACCAACTTCTTCTGACGTATTGGCACATGAATGTTCAGTCAGTTACCAAATGTTGGGATTTCAGATAATTGTGACGCGCACATCCTTTGTCTCCGGAATGGATGCACAGCTTGACCTCTTAAGTCCTTAGGGGGGGGGGGGGGGGGGGGGGGGGGGGGGGCATGCGATTTCAGATATTTGATCACTCGTTTTGACAGATGGGGAGCAAAATTTTCAACACGGGGAAGTGCAAGCCATGTAGGCAGCAGGTGCGCCAACGCTCGGTGTCCCGAGTGGCCAGAGCAGAGGCTCCAGGGGCGTTGCCCCTGTCGGCCCGGGCTCGAGCCGCGGCACCCGCGCGGTACTGTAGCTCGCTACAGTGCCGCGCATGTGTACTGTAGCGAGAGCTGCAGTGCACTAAAAAAATCCCCTCGCCTTCCCTGGGTCAAAGCACATGGTAAAGACTCGCGCCGAAGCTCACAACGGCCAGCTGAGTCCCTGTGTAGGATCGGGGAGGGGGTTCGGGGGTTTTCTCGGCCTGCGTGAGAGGCTATTCTCCTTAAGCAAATGCCGTCGGGGGCGGTCTTACCCCCGGCAGGTCGAGTTTTTTAGGCAGCAGGTGCAAGAGATTCTGCCTGAAGGAAAGTAGCTCCAGATAGCTGTATTGAGAGGACATTTGATCGCAGAAATGCTGATCAATTTGTGCCAAGTGCGGCTTCCAGCTGCAGTCATAATTAAGAAACAACAAAAACTTAGTCAAATTAACAAATCCTAGTCCCATCCAAACCAATGCACACAGTACACTAACATTTCTGACTGTTCTGCAGAACGAATTTTCAAGATTATTTCAAGAAAAACCTATAAGATTCATCTGCTACAAAAATAAACCCGGGCAAACTCACACCGTACTTTACGATTACACTCAGCTAAAAGATCTAAAAAGAAAAAGTTGTCGAGGCTCGTAGGTGATGGACACGTAGCACTCGCATTGTGGCATCACACCCAGTTATCGATGGGCGATCCCCTTGAATGGAACCCAGCGGGTAGAGTGGCCACCGCCGACCCTACCATTGAGCCACATGCTCGTTCTTGTTTGGCACTAGATTTGGAATCATCTGATATGGTCCGGGGGGAACCAAATCGTCGGCCGTCGCTAGTCAAACGGCACAGCCGTGCCGTCGTGTATCTGAGCCGCTAGTTTCACATTTAACGATCATGAGTGCTCTGATCTAAAAACAGCCCGTCATCCTGAGTTTTGCAGGCTTTCTTTGGCCCATGTTTGGCCCAAACAGTAGTGCCTGCCATCTTCTCCATCGTCAACTCCAAAATTTTCCCCACGCAACTCTCTCACCATGGCGAGAACACAGGAATCAATTCCACTCCTAAACCTACGAATCTTGCTGCCGGCAGCCGCTTTTAGGCCACTATAGTGCACACTGGTTTGGTTCCCGTTGATTTCTTCGATCGATTTGGTTCTTCGAGGCTCCTCGAAGCACGCGAGCGGACGAGAAGTAGAGCTCGATGCTGGAGCTGCCGGCGAACACCGACGACGAGCGGCGGAGTACAAGCAGCCGGCGTACTCCTGCTAGTTGCTGCCTTTTTTCTCTCAGAAATAGTCATTGCCGCCGGCCAGATTACCATTCTAAATGGGCCTAATTAAGGTGTTTGGGCTATTAACACCCTGAGGGAGAGTCCAGGTACCTCTCATAGTTGAAACGGCACGCCGTGCCGTTTGACTAGCCACGGCTGACGATTTGAGTCCGGTCCGGGGATATGGTCGTTAGTCAGGTTAACTTATCCTTAACCTGGCATTATTCTACTATGATTCGACGTAACTAAATTAAGGTGGTTAAATTGTCCTTGAGGAATTATGTACTACCTACTGGCTAAACTCATCTCATGTGCAGTTCTCTGAATCCGGTAAGTTAGGTCAGTGTACATTGTACAACACCATATGGATGAGTCCTGCTTAGCTTGCGGCCAAAACCTCCCTTAATTTTCATCAACTACGTCGTACCAACGATGAACATGTTGTGAAGAACTTATTAGGTTCTTCGATAATAATTTACTCCTACTCTTTAAGCATCCTTTAGGGTACGACGTAGTCAGGTTAACATATTATATAGAAACAGCATAAACGTTAAACAATTAAGGTGCATGATTGGCAACTTGAAAGCTAGCTAGTAGTGCATGTTCAGAAGACGTTTGAATTTTGTTTTGGAAGCTAGCTAGTAGTGTGCTGCTGCTGCTGCTGCTGCTACTATTAGGAGTACAATTTGTACCCAGATTTGGTAAAGAGTACAGTCATAGGATAAAGGGAACCCATCCAACATAAGCCCTTTGCTTAAATTGGAATTATTCCTTTGTTTAGGCTCTCCGCACTGGTCTGCGGTAAAGGTTCCTGAAGGAACGTTTAGAGGAGAGGAGAGCTGCACCGGTCTCCTCTAAGAGCCACGCTAAACAAGAGGAACGCCTCTGTTTCGCTATCCGTAGCGATCTCCTAGGAGCTCCGCTATCCGTCGTGGGCCCACCAGTCCGCGCCCGCGCCCGTGCCCCCGCGCACCTCGGCTGCCATGGCGCGCGCGCGCCCCAGCCCCTCTGCTGGTTGAATAAAAAAATGAGGAGAGAGGAGATGGTTGAATAAAATATATGGTAGTTAGGATGGAGGAAGAATATAGAGGAATGATGGGTGCGGGAGAAATTGATATAGAGGAAAGAATCTTGATGACCAGGACAGAATATTCCTTTTAGAGGAAGCAAATAGAAGAACATGAGTGCGGAGAGCCTTACAACTTAAACACATACTCTGTACACACATTAACTGTATACATAATTGGTTTATATCCGCGCATACAAGGATGTATATATGGATAATCTTGATCAATATTTGACATGGTATGTGCTCATCACGTCCAGATGAGCGGCTCGTCGCCCCAGCTGACGGGGCTGGCCTGCAGCTGCAAGCTGCCGCCGGCGCCGCCGTCGACGACGTACAGCGCGTTGGCGGCGGGGCCGACCGAGTAGTCGACGGCGGCGGTGGCGGCGCAGTATGCCGCCGAGGGATCAGAGGATGCCGGCGACGACGCCGCGCCGGCGCCGGCGGCGGCCACCTCCATGCAGACGAGGGCGAGGAGGTGGGCGTGCTGGGCGCGGGCGCCGGCGAGCTCGGCGTGGGCGCGCGCGAGCTGCGCCTTGAGCTCGTTGACCTGCCTCTGCAGCTGGCAGATGGCCCCCGCGCAGCCGTAGACCGGGTCCCGGATGCGCGCCGCCGCCTCGTACACCATGCTGCTCACCGCGTCCGCACGGTGCTCCTCCGGCAGATCCTGCGATAGTTCGCTGATTAGCTTATACTATATACTTCATGCTTCATGCTTGCACATGCACAAATTGCAACGGCGCCGAACTCACTGACTGACTAACCTGGAGGAGCTTGATGATGTTGCTGGCGCCGAAGACGCGGTGCGCGGTGGCGAACTTGTGCGGCTCCGTCGGCGGGAAGTAGGGAGCCAGCACGCACCGGTCCACGCACCGACGCCGCAAAATCTTGCACGCCGCGCAAGGGCTCAGCACCACTGCCCGAAGCTGCGGCGGCGAGGGAGGTGGCGTCGTCGTCGACGAACCCGGCGAAAGCTTCACGGTCGCTACGGTGCACGCCGTAGTGTCGCCCGAGGAGTCCATTGGTGTTCGTGTGACAAGATTCGTATGTGTGTGTGTGTGGCTTGTGCTTGGTTTGGATGACTTTGAAGTTTGGCGGCAACCGGTGTATATATAGGAGAGGGGGGAGGTTATCGCGCGTACGGACGCGCGATACAGGAGCGTGCGTACCTCGTCTACGGCCGCCACGTGTCCCCGACCACCTCCTCCATCGTCTTCTTCCTCCCGACCACCTCCCCCGCCCCGGCGCGCCGCCGCCCGCCGCGCGAGCCCCTCCCCCGCCCACCACCACCTCCGCGCCGCCCGCACCCGCCGCCGCCGCCCGGCAAGCCGCCGCCCGTCGCTAACTCGTCGCGATTTGACGCCCCCGCCGCCTACCCCGCCCACCGCCAGCCTGCCGCCTGCGGCTCCGGCGGCGCCACCGCCGCCTCGCCGCACCGCCGTCCACCGCCGGGTCGCGGCCGCCGCCCCCTCGAACCCTCCCTTCTATGTCCGGCGACGGTGATAGCCCCCGACCCCTCCTCGACAACCCCGGACCCTAACCTCGCCGCCCTCCCCCACCTCCGGCGACGCGGCGGCGCCCTCGCCGCAACGCCGCGCCGCCCGCCCTCGGCTGGCCGCTCGCCCCGCTCGCGGCCCCTCTCTGTTGGGCCGGGCTGCACTGTACGCACGCTATCGCGTCCGCGCGTAGAGACGCGCGATAGACTTTCCGATAGGAGAGTAATGGACTGCCAGCTTGTCACCAAGGACGACTAAATTCGGCCCAATGGGGAGCTGCGCACCGTGTAGTCAAGGGAGCTGCTACCGTATAGTCCAAAAATATAGTGTACGTTCAACTAGTTTGAGTCATCATAGAGAAATACAACTTAATTTCGTATTTTCTTGTAATATGGTTTCGTATTTCTCTCCAATATAATCTGCTCAGCCCGTTACCTTGTCCAGTAAGCGTTATCACTAGCTTTCAGATTCTCAGACCGGCGTCACGATGACGCATGCACGCGTCGCCTTGCATGCCGCCCGCCGTCTCTTCACAGCTAGCTTCTCCACCACTCCCGAGCAGTCGTCGGCTCACCGATTTTCTAGAAGATGTCAGTGGCACTAAGCTCTCAAGCTCAGCTCATTTCCATACAGCTATGGACCGGTTCTTCCATCTCGCTTGGTCAGTGCTGTGAAACCTCTTGCACAATAGACGGCCACTAATTGAAGCTCCATCGTATACTCATCGTCTCTGAACTGTAACTAGCTGAGTAGTACTCCTTCGATCCGGCAATGCATTTAGTTCAAATGTACATTGATATACTTGTCTGACCGTCAATAAAAAGGAGAAAATTGGAAGAACCTACATGGGTTTTCATATACCCACCTACAAAAAGTTTTAAGTCATTCTCTCCTCTACAAATGTCAATGAGTTTCCATATCCCCTTTCATAGCTTTGACCGGACGATATGATGTTTGTACGTTCTCTAGTGCCGCTTTGGATAGTATATATATCATACCTATTGTTTCATATTGTATAAATAACCTAAATGTCAGAACCTATGTTTAATTTTCTCTATTTTGTTCACATTGTCACGGCTAAGTTTGAACACTATTTATGATAGTGTGGTAAATTTTGATTGTGTAACATCCCGTCAGATAATAACTACGCTATAGTGCGATGTCTCAATTAAACCTGGAGGCCAGAGAAGAGTTGCGTTATCCGGTCAAAACTATTAGAGGTGAATATGAAATTAAAAGGACACTTGCGAGAGAGAGAGGTAGACACAAAACCTTTTGTAGATGGATATCCATATATAAAACCCTCCTGAGTTCCAAGTGGGTTTTTTTACAATTTTTCCATACAAAATCTATGTGTGTGTGTGTGCAGGGCCGAGCCACCCATTGACATCGGGTCAGGCTCCCCCCACGGAATTCCGTAAACTCCAATGAAACTGTTGTTTAGATGTGGTGTCGACCTCGTCGCACAAAGATGCTGACCCCAATGGCGGCTCTGGTTGGCTTCGCCCCTGTGTGTGTGTGTTTCTTTCCTTTTTAAATGAAAGAGAAATGTTGTTGTTTGAAAATTATGTGTGTGACGGTGGTGCTGCATAAGAAGAAGAGAGGGTGAGACTTTTGTAGTGGCAAAAGGCCATCATTTTTCTCTTATCTTTTTTTTTCCTCATAACAAATATTAAGAGAAAAGGAGAGATAAAGGCTGCATAATGTAATGGAACAGCTTGCGTATTGCGTTGCACGTAGGCGTACATACGCAATGATAGCAGTGCCACGACGCGTGTACTTGTTGGCGCATATGCTGCACTACGTACTGTGGGTGGCGGCGATGGAGCCCGCCACAAGAAGGGAAATGGAGCCAAGGATTGATGGATTATGATCATCCTTGACATGCACGGGCAAACACTCCATTATTTCTACCGAAATTTCGATGTTTCATTTTTAGAAAATGAGAAGGAAGCTTTCGGTCTGTGCGACCGTGTATAACATGGTTCTTGCAGTATTACAAAATTTCAGCTACATAGCTCAGATCATAGGGAACAAAGGGAACAAAGCAACACCTAATTTAAGTATGACAAAATCTATTACTCCATCTGTATTGATTTATTTGTTGTTCTACCAGTCAATTTTTTTACGAAAATAATTGTATTTCTCACTTATCCCTCTTAATAAATGCATTTCCATCTCTATCTCTGTCCTCTTCCACCTTCATTGTTTTTTATGTCCAACACCTTTGCCTTGTCTTATTAATTTCCATGCCTAAAGCCTGAATTTGCACACAAAAAAACTGAAAACAGATGGAATATTAAATTTTCATATTTTTTTTCGAGAAAAAAGGGGTATTGAAATTCATTTGTCACTGGCGAATAACTATGATGATAATCTGCAGAGACAAGCTCTGGTCGAATTCTGACCTTTGCCTCATGCTGCAACAGTGCCCTCCTCATGCTGCAACAGTGCCCAAAACGACAACATGAATGTTCCACTAAAAACAACTTGTATATCTCTAAGTTTCTTATACAAATAATATGTAGTGTAAAAGATGCTAGTGTACTGTTTTTTATCTACATTTGAAGGCTCACTCAAACCTAGCCCCCGCGTCGCGCCTCCCAGGCGACACGGGCGGCACCGCCACCCCGGCCACCCTCCACCCTCCCTGTTTCTTCCCCCATCTCGGCCGCCGCCAGAGCCTGGCTACCGGAACAACCCGGGCAGCAGGCTAGGAAGGCGGCGGCGGGGTCTCCTTCGTCGTCGTTTCCTCTCCTTCCCCTTCTCTTCGCCGGATCTCGCGGGTGTGGACGAGTGGTCTCCAGCGTCTCATCTCTGAAGCGGATCTGCAGGATGGTGGTGGCTTGACGGCGGCAGTTAATCCCCGCGCAGACCATGGGGCAGCACGGTTGCCATGATGGCGATGGCCTCCTCCTCCGCGCCGGATCTTGGAGGGCCCGTCGTCGGCTTCCTCTGATCTGGGGCAGCTCGCCTGCATATGGCGGTAGCTGCTTTTCGCATGGATTCAGTGATAATGTCGCGGTCCGACGGCGGTGTCGGCCTGCGCGTCGGCGTGGTGGTAGCGGGTCTCGACAAGCCTCCTCCTGGGAGCGCTGCCTTGACGTCCCTGCTCATCATCTCGCTACAGGCTTGACGGTGGTGATAGGCTATGCCTGCCGTGTGGCTCTTCAACGCCATCCATGGTGCAGTTCTATTGGCAGTGGTTCAAACCAGGCTCTGGTCGAAAGACTTACGAGGATGTTGCTATGAGCGCCATGTTCCTTGCTGAAGGCCTCGTCGTGGAGTCCGTTTCTCTCCAGAAGATTTTCTCCGGGTGCAAACCTAGTTCCAGCGTTGGGACGGATGATGGCGGCGTGATTGACGTCGTAACCTTTTTGAAGGCGTTATTTTGGAGTTTTTCTGATGCTTGGGAGTTACTTTGTTTGTTCACTGCACTAGATTGTGCCGTCTCCAACATTTGTCAATTCTTTCTTCGATTGAGGTGGTTTGAGTGGTCTTTGCTATAATCATTAGACGCAGTTCGCCTTTGTATTGGCATATGTTCTGGTGATGTTCCTATACCGATGGTGGGAGAAGTCACGTGATGGAGCTGACCGTACTCACATGGTCCCTCTAGAAGACATTAAAGGCCGAAGTTAGAGATTTTTCTTTCTATTTTTTTTAGCTCTTTTGTTCATCGGTGTGCGTGATATATTTCTGATGTTGGCTGATTTTTGTCGGTGATTGTATTGGGCTGTAACTTTTTGGAAGTCAAGGCCAATGAGGTTGTAGCTTCTTTGAAAGCCAAGGCCGGATTAATGCAATCTTTCCATTATCTAAAAAAACAGTGTGGAGTATTCACAAGTCGGACGATTAATTTGGTCGTGGAAATCAACGAGATGGAATTTTCCCTGCCACCTAATAAGGTACGGTAGGTGTAGTGGAGTTCCGTTGCTTGCACCGGCGGTATAGCACTCACTCTACGTAGGAACACAATTCTCGCCATCTATATATTCGCTCCCGTATTTGTTCTCTCGCACAGCGCCCAATTTCTAAAGTTCGCATAATTGTATTCACATGCCGTGTGGACTTTTACGTGCACCAGCTGGTACTACAACAACAATAATAATACGCTTTTAGACTCATGATTATCATGCCACCTGAAAATTCAGAAAGCCGTCTCAGTTCAAACCAACCAGCAGTTAACCAAACTACTTCTGCTGCTGACTGCTGTCTCTTTTTACTTGCTTTTGCAGTCAAAATGGAACCATCGATCAGCAAGTTAAACGAGCGAGTAGCCGTCGTGCGTACGTCCTGCCGACATGCTAATAGTGGCCCTGCAAACCCACAATTCTTCCAAATGTGAGTTTCACACTTGCCAGCAGACTGCTCAGGTAATGGCGGCTGCTGCTGCTAGGCACCCTGTACTCCGAAGAGTTCAGACATATATCTGCAATAATTTACTTCGGATGTCTGTATCTGCAATAATGTACTTTACAAAATTCACGGTATATGTATCTGCACACACACTCAGAAATTCAGAGAAGGAATGGGGGTGGCTGGAACGCACTTTGTGACGCCCAGGTTGAGCCCAACTGGGAAGGTTACCACCTGATGATAGAGGAGATGCTATCTACGACAGTTCGGTATGGTGATCCACAACAAAGCACAAAAGACTCCAAACCTGTGACGGTTTAACTTGTCAGGTGTGAACAGGTTTAGTTACTTCCCAGCAAGCACAAGGGAGGCCAAGCACTGGACTAAAACTCGTTGAGCATGAAGGAGTAGTAGTAGGTGCACTGCGAGTAGCTAGGCAATGCACTGTGCTTGTGCCAGATCATTCATTCTCTGTGGGATCCATGCAATGCACAATGCTCTTGCCGAATATTTTCTCTGCCTTTTCCCTGGAGCAAGCAAGGCAAGTATAATGGCAGTGTACCAAACTCCACGATTCGGCGCAGACGCGGAAACAGATGATGGAATTGGAATTTTCGGAGGGATAGGCTCTGAATTCTTCTGACGATCAAAAGGTATTTGGGATACTGTTGTGCTTCCATAGACGACGTAGCGGGCCAGAGAGAGAGAGAGAGAGAGAGAGAGAGAGAGAGAGATGCTATTTGATGATCTGCACAGGAATAATTAGGCAATTGACGCTCCAATTCGTCACTGCGCGTTGATACGGTGCTTCCACTGCAGTTCATGGATCGTATTCCTTTGCTTCTTGTTTTCGATCGGCAACCATAATTCAAGCACTACTTGATGGCATTGTTGATTCTTGTTCATTCGTGGTGCTCACTGCTCACAAAAGGAGGCAACAGCGCATCTGAAGAAACGTGATGTCAGAAATAAAAGCGAAACTACAATAATAAAAACGGGCGTGACGTGATCTTGTTTCTAAAAGGAAAAAAATGTGGGAAAGGCCATGGTTTGGATGGTAATACTGGTTGTGGTTGCTAGCCCAAAAAAGTTATTGGGCCCAAAGTATACACCCTAATAAAGGCAAGAAAAACAATGGATCCATGGGCCTAGCCCAAATGATGAGTTCATCTTAAAATGTACTTTCGGCAGTGTGCATACATCAACTCAACACTAGAGAGGAAGAGAAAAGCTCCGTATACAGTACCTTACTGCTACAGAATTTATCTATATTTGAAAAAAAAATCCTGATAATTATAGCTGGACAGTAGTATTTAATGTCTGAATTTTTCTACTAGCTGTATTAATTTTGCAAGAGGACAAGCAAAATGAACCAACAGGTATTCGAAGATAAGTTCACTCGTATTTCCTTCTTTCCTTTTTTGCGATTGTTCAGCTGCCGCAAGTCACATGAATTTCCGGGTAATATTGAGCTGTCAAAAAATGACTGGTAAGAGAAGGACACGAGCATCAACAGTGACACGAAGGGTGCACCTGAATTCTGACTGACTTTCAGCAGCAAACTTTTCAGAGACAAACATCTCTTCCTGCTTGCGATCGAGCTCTACTGCGATGCTGCATCTGCCTCCCACGTAAAGGCTGAAAGGGAAGCCTTTTCCATCATCACATCAGATGCCAAATGCTTCCCGAAGTACAGAAACGTCGGGCCATGACTACTGCACTGCCACTAATTGATGAGTGGACTGCAGTATTTTCTTTTGGGAAATGGTAATTAATTGCAGCGCCCTCATCCGTCGTCAGGGAAGCCCATCACTTTCTTCTTCCTCGTCTCCCGCAGGCCAGCAGCCATTCAACGTGTTCGTCTCGCTGCAAAGCGGCTGCTTGCAGCAGCTACAGTGTTCGCAGTTATTTCTTCAGCAGCAGCTACAGTGTTCCAGCAGCAGCTACAGTGTTCGCAGTTATTATTCTGCAGCTACAGCCGCAGCTGCAGCGAAACGAACAGGCTGATTGCTGTAACTTTCTTGGCCTTAAGTTGCAGGCCATTGGCTGGATGAAAAACAGGTCACCGGCATGTGCCATTTGCTCTCCTGGTCGGACATTGTTTACTCAGGCTATTTCTTCTAATTTTATTGAGCTATGGGTTTCAGTTTTTCAGAGTTAAGAGAGCATCGCCTTTCGGTTCAGAAAAGACAACTGGCATTGCCATGAGATGAACTGTTGCTCTAGGCGAGACTTCACACATGCTGCAACCAAGGTTTACTTTACCGCGGTAAACCGGACCGGTTTTCGCGAAAACCGGAAAAACCGATCCGGTCCGGTTTACCCGGTAGTCCGGTTTTTCATTTTAAATTTTAAATTTTTTTAAACAAAAAATACGTAAAAAAACTAGATCTAATTTGCAGTCCAACGGTGGAAACCATTCACGTAGATTCGATCGTTTCATGTGCCTAAAAAATCGCGGATTTTTCTGAGTAGAACAAGTAAGAAAAAAAAGAAAAAAACCCTTTTTTATGAACCAGCAACCTTCCTCGATTTTTTTGACAGACCAAACAATCGTTTCGTTTCCACCATTGGGCTGCAAATTGCATCTAGTTTTTTTACATATTTTGTTTTCCATTTTTTGCAACTTTTCAAAATTTTGCATTTTGTTCTATTTTTCCTCCTCAAACCGGTTTACCAAAATTCAGGTCCGGTTTACCGGAAAATCCGACCGGTTTACCGGTAATCCGGTCCGGTTTACCGAATATTTCGGCAATTTTTGGTTCAAATTTCGTCAAATGCATTTCGGTCCGGTTTTCGTCCGGTTTTTCCGGTTTTCTGAAAAACCGGACCTACCGGTGGGTTCCGGTTTTTGCGAGAGGATCGGTATTGTAAACCTTGGCTGCAACTCAAGAATCGTTGGGCACGTTCAGCTTAGATCATTTATGTGAGGAGGAAAAAGGTCTCGACTTACCTCATTGCCCCATTGCGCTTGCAGATTCAGCATAACGGATTACAAATCACGGCTGTGGCCAAATTATAAGCAGGGATTAAAGATCAAACCGTTAACAGGTTATCAGGAAACCCCGAAATGGATTAGTACTTGTAATAATCTAACACATGCTGTGTTTTTTTTTATCCACGCAGTATTGCTTGTCCGTTGCGCTCAAAGCTTTTCGCCGCAGCTTTCTCGGTCGGCTCTAGCTAGCAGGCCCCGGCCCCCAGCTGCATGCTGCATCTTGCGCAACATGTCGTGCATGCAATTGACACGTGGAGATCGTTTATTTCCTGGGTTTTTTTTTTTGAGATGATTTCCTGGGTTTTGTTTGGTCCCCGCGCGGTGGCCATCTTTGTCTATGCTCCTTTGGCTCTGCTTTTGACGGCCTCCGTCCTCTGGCTGTTGCTTAGCAGTAACGATTTAGGGTCTTGTTTAACGATTGCCTGCGTTTCAAGTGATGATCGCGCCTTTTAAGACAACAATTATATCCAGATGTCTGATGTTACTTCACGTGCCCTTCTTTTTTTTTTTGTTATTTACTTCACGTGCCCTCTATGCCGGCATTTTGCACTGCGCAGTGCTTCTTTTTTATCCAAAATGATTCTGTAACATTTCTCTGTTGGCCTTGGTCAATCGTACAAACTTTTTTAGAGCTCCATCCAACAATTTCTTCTCCAACAAACATTACATTTGTTTTAGTGAACGGCAACACAGTACACAGAGTGCCGATTCCATTAAATAAGGCAGGAACATAGCAAACCACTAGTTGAACTGTTCTTTTCGTGGAGTTTCCATGGAAGAAAACGAAATTTCTCTTTCATTGTATTTGGGGTGGTAGGTGATCAATCTCCTCTTAGATTTTTCCTTCCAAGCTTATGCGAATCCTGCTTGATTTGTTACTCACGCACGGGAGATATTTGTAGTTAGAGTTTTAGAGTGTTAACAATTGTACTAATAGTAATCTAGAACATCAAAACGACATCTATGAGAGATGGCCATGGCACCCGTGCACAGCTTCATGCACATGAATGTCAGCTGGGGCAGAGGAGTCCGGCAGGGTATCATAGGAGCACGTGTACTTGTTGAGCCCCACCCCAACGATAAAGGATCCGCCAACCGCGCTACCAAACTCCCAAATCCCAATTTTAAGGTGAGATGATTCTACCGACACCAGGATCACTAGCTACTACACCATTCATCATCATGAGAATGAGAGAGGGATCATCTGAGTTGATTCTCCACGCGACGAGGACTTGTGGTTGTTGTAGCGACCCTGCGTCGATGGTGACACATCAGACCAGAACTGTTCCTTGGAGCTCAGGACAAAAAAGAGAAGAAGAAAGTAACCAAGGAAGAGGACAAGGCGAGACAGCTCATATGATACGTGCACAGTACACACGGTCAAATAAATGCAAGATTACTTGCGCCATTGCCATGCAATGCTTCTCCACTTGGTCGGCCGTCGACTCGAGATCGATCGATCCCGACGACGGACTTTGATCGCCTCCGCTCGGGTCGTCGAATGCACCAGCTGGTACAGTATCTTCGTCATCTTTCCTGGTGAGCCGCCGAGGGCACACGACAGACACTCGAGTTTGGCAGGGTGGGGCCACATGTCAGCCACACATGACCGACAGCGATCCTGCTTGCTGGCTTGTACCGGTCCATAAGCATCGCCGGTCGAAGCTGAACTGACTGGAGAAGACGACGGTGAAGCTGAATGATCCGAAAGCGACCATAACCCAACTCCTCCTAGTAGTAGTAGACCGACCGATTACCGATACGTGAACGAGAGTCCAAGCTACTAGCTGGCGCCACTGATCATGATCATTAGCAGCTTATTGCCGTAGTTTCCTTAAAAAAATCATTAGCAGCTTGTTACTAGATTACGCAGTGAGCAGTGACGCGATCGATAACTGTGCGTATGGACGGTTCCGGATGATATGTAACGTTCGAGCCGTTACCATGTGCAGCAGGCCGTTCGAACGGATGCATGCTGTAGAAGCGTGTTTCCTTCTCCATTCTCTCTTTTTTTTTTTTTTTGCAAGGGAAGTTGAACCATCTGATGGCAACAGGATCCCAACTCCGGCATCAAGCTCACCGATCAGTATAGTTTGTTATACACTGAAAAGAAATATTCAGAGCAGCGAAAATGTCACTGTATGGGGTGTGTGTATATGCAGTGCAGGTTCTGGAGGAGGCTATACGTTTGGATTGGATCCGTTGGTAGGTTGGTCCCATTCCACGAACGGGTGTAAAAGCTTGTTGGACGGAAACAAGTACGATCTCATTTATCATCATACCAAGAAAATACATCCCGTCTGTGTGCATCTCACGACACGATCTCATTTAACGGCTCGCTGGAAGTTTCTTCCAAGCTAGCAAGATTTACGTTACGGTTTTACTAATATGCAAAAAGGAAAAAAGGATCTATGGTGTTTCCCTTCTTTTCCCCTTTTGCTTTTTTTGAGACCATGTCTTTTTCCAATGAATTGAAAAGGTTCTCTTTTTTTTTTTTTGACACGAATTGAAAAGGTTCTTTAATTGAGCTGAAAACTTCTTCATCCGACCCTCGAGCCTCTGATAAGTGGTGCCAAGGCTCAAACAGAGACCAGCTGTTTGGACGGAATATGCCATTGCCCTGCCCGTTCGTTGATGATCACACAAATACAGAACCCAGTTGAGAGAGGGTCATTCGCATGTGATAGACCAACGAACGAATCAACCTTCCGAACGCGTAGCTAGGGGGAGAACAAATATTCCCCAGCTTCTCGAACACCAGTTGAACTGGGGATTAGATTATAGCGCTAATGTTACCTGGACTAACATGTTCAACAACAGAGGAGAAGTTGGTTGGGCACCATCACATGGGCTCCATCATCAGAATTGACCTCTCTCCTCTCCAAGAATGTGAGAGGAAGAAGAACGAGTTCCCTAATCGACAGGTCGAGGTGGTGCGCTGTCTTAATCCAAGCACATTCTGACCTCCTTCCTACACGCAATAATACCCATTTCTTTCATGACTTTGTTTAGCTAATTGCGCTGGTTAACATTGCAGTCAAGTCTCTGCTCTAGCTTTCGCTTTTGGTACGAGTGTAGGACTCACCCCCGTCATCAAGAAAGCGAGAGTTCAGCTTCCATTCCATGGTTTGTAAAATAATTGCGATGCCGCACAGATTGTCCCGCAAGGCCGCAATGTTCATTCAGACTTGCTGGTGTCTGATAAGGGGGCCCTGCGTTGATGAACCTGTCCGGTTACAGGGCACGGTACGCACGTTTTAGATCCTCTTGTGCGTGATGAACTTAGTACGTGCCCCGGCATTTTGCTGGATAACAATAGTCAAAATCCATGCAAGTTCTTGGGTTGAGATGACACTGGTACATTACTTCATTTAACCATGCCAGCATGCAGCATCAGAGGTCTTTTTCCATTTTTCAGAAGCCTGCACAGCTACTTCTATCGCCTACTCTCTCATACCCAATTTGTCGGCTACATTCTTTTGTGCATTTGCAAACAAGTTGATGTGCCATTTTAGAAACTCACCCTTTTGTGTCCCTTCCATTCCTACTGTACCTTTTAGTATGTTCCATTTGTTTCTAGTAGGAATAAAAAAAAAAATCAAATAGTAGGTTTCATGTTCCAATCTCAACTAACTCAGAGGTGCCCTTAACATCCACCTTCCAGCTCAAATCGCTTCCTTTGGCTTCACGGGAGAGAGACTTTGGTTTATACTGAGATTAGAAGCGTATTATTAAAAGTGAGGGCAAAAGCTGTAGCCTACCTAATATTATTCTGGGCTCTGGATCCGGGCTTGAGATCTCTTGGAAATGTTAATTCACCATAACCAAACCATACGCTGAAACAAAAGGACTATTATATTACTCAATGGCCGTACTAATACCGAGTTGAAGTACATGAACTGCTGTTAATAAAAACTGGAGGCTGTGGAGCCGTGAGGTTTGGTCATTCAACTGGTGTTTGGCGTCTTGCTCTGATCTTGTGGGTGTTTGCTTCCCCGCAATGGAATCCTCAAAACCGGCCAAAGAACCGGCAGATTCTCATCAGTCCATTCCAACAAGCTTTCATTCTTTTCAGACCAAAAATTGAGACAGACGAGTTTTGTTTTTAATAGCTGTGCATGCTTCGTTGGACATGCTTGCAAAAGATGGCGAACAAGTGAATCAAGAGCCACCAAACGCAATCCACTGTCCTGGCAGTGGCAACACTATTTGTTTGGGCTGTGGCTGTGCCGGCTCCGGCTGTGGCTGTGGCTTCTCTGAAAAACAGCTATGTCGGCTTCGCCTGTGGCTGTGTCTGAAATCGTTTGGTAGAATAGCTTCTTCTGCAGCTTCTCCTCCAGCTTCACATGCAGCTTCGCATACATCTTCATAGATGAAAGAGGGAATTCTCCAAAGTGCCCCTGACATATGACCCCATAGTACACACTTATTTATTGTGTTATATTTATCTTTATGTGACTAAACATGAGAATAAAAATAAATAAATCAAGAATTAGAGTTTAACCCTATAATTAGTAGCATGTAAAATAATAAATCTTGGTCAGCCCTGCGATGTGTTCCGTTGGCCCGGTGGGAGTCGGGGAGAGAGAAACGAGTGCAACGACGTTTTTTTGGGTACCCCTGCCATGTGTCTCGTGGGCCCGAGGGGAGGAGCGGGGCGAAGCACCCCCAGGGCCACTCCCGGCTTCGCTCGTTTTGCAGCGCGGGCTCCTCCCGTCAAATCCGGAGGAGCTGCACACGGAGCAGTGCATTTGTTTGTGTTTTATGCGGAGCCGCTCCAGGAGCAGGTGCGGGAGCCGAAACAAACACCCCCTAAGAGCATCTCCAGCAATAGCCCTCAAAATATGGCCCTTAAGAAGTATTTAGGGGCTGACATGTAAATTTAGGGTCCCAATTTTTGATATCAACTCCAGCAGTGGCTCTCAAATCTCAGCTCTCATTTTTGCGGGACCCACTTGTCATTGACCCGGCTCCTCAACCTTATCCTCTCACTTTCTCCTTCCCCCCACACATCGTGCGAGCAGGGAGGCACAGCGATCCATGGCGGCGCGGCAGCAAGAGCAAGGCGACGGCTCGCGCGAGGAGAGCAAGGGCCATGGCGGCGAGGCAGCGGGAAGCAAGGCGGAGGATGTCGCGCGCCCGGGACCGGACCAGCCTCTCCTCGCACCGCCCGCTTCCGCGCCGCTTGATCTCGTCGGCGAGTGACCCGCCGGGCGCGTACTCGAGGAACAGCTCGCAGTCCGAGCCGCCCAGGCACCGCACAATGTGGGGCGAGGAGGCCAAGATGAGAAGGATGCTCCGCTCCCGCCGCAGCTCGCCCGCCCGCGCCGCATCCACGGACTTGACCGCGAAGACGGCACCAGTGCGGCGGTCGACGGCGAGCGAGACGGTGGCGGAGGAGCCCCGCCCGATGGCTGGCCCCTGGTCCACTTGCCGATCGCCATCGCCATTCTGGTAGCAGCAGCGACCTCCTCCTCCGCCGCCGCCGCCGCAAGAATGGATTTTGTCCTCCTCTGCTCTGCTTCCCTTTGGAGCTTCGGTTGCTCTACTTTTCCAGTGGACGAGGCAATTGGCATGGCTCTGCTCTGCCGTGAGCTTATATAGCTCGGCCATGGCGGAGGCGGAGGAAATGGGGAACAGGCAATCGAAGCCGGAAGCTGGGCGTGCTCGTCGAGGAGGCGCTGGGCGAGCTCGCGGGCACGGCCTCGGCGCGCGCGGCAGCCGGGCGACAGGAAGGCCACGCGTGCAGTGCGGTTGGGAGGCAGGCGAGGCAGGGTGAGACGAGGCTGCGGCGCCGAGTGGCAGGGCGACGGCGAGGCGACGAGGCGGGCTCCCATGGCCGAGTGGCAGGGCTGCCCGGCGCGGCGAGGTTGCGCCGGCGTGCGGGAGGAGGGAGAAGAGAGAAAAAAGGAAAAAGAAGAGAAAGAAAAAGGAAAATGAAAAAGAAAACGGTGGGGCCCACGGATGAGGGGGGAGGTGGGAGGACCCTGAGAATGAGAGCTTGGAGGTGGAATTTGAGGGGGCATGTAAAATGAGGGCTCAAGTAGGGTCTCTGCTGGAGTTGTTTTTTTTTACTCAAGACCCTAAAAATAGAGTAGGGTCCCAAGTAGGGGCTTTGCTGAAGTTGCTCTAAAACAGCGAGCACCCCACAGAAATGGGCACCAGATCCATCACAAGTGCTACTGAGCATTTATTCCACAAAAATGGTACTGATATACCAGCATCCAAAAAGAGTGGCATTATAATCGTGTCCTAAGTCAAACCATTAAGTTTGATCAAATTTCTATAAATAAGTACCAATATTTGTGATACCAAATAAGTATAATTAAATTATCATAGATATATTTTCATATTAGACATATCTGGTGTCATAAATATTGATACTATTCTTGATAAATTCTGTTTAACTTAAAAAGACTTACGTTGGATAAAACTAATGACATTTTTTTTCAGGCAGAGTACTAGTTCATCACAAAGGAGTTCTTTTTTTTTCTTTTGACAAACATCAAAGGAGTTCTTTTTTTTTTCTTTTGACAAACATCAAAGGAGTTCTCTTGAAAATGTTTGCAATGTAATTTTTTTTATAGAAATCAGCTTAGATTTCACAAAAGCTCTCTGTCTTTATTTTCTTGCTCCAAATGAGCACTGAACACGCCAGGATCAGTGCCAAAACGAGATCAATGTCATATTCACTGCCAGATTTCCCAACAAGACATGTCTCTTCTACTCATCCGATGGTAGAGGAGGCATTGGTGAAAGTTACCCAGTGGCCATCCAATTTAGGAACGCAATTTCATTCCAAGCAAAGCCTGTTTGCCCGAGCTACACACCGGACAGCATGCTGGAGCAGCG
Organism: Eragrostis curvula; assembly: GCA_007726485.1. Lineage (NCBI taxonomy): Eukaryota > Viridiplantae > Streptophyta > Magnoliopsida > Poales > Poaceae > Eragrostis > Eragrostis curvula. The sequence continues at coordinate 14,440,887 of CM017445.1, read as the reverse complement.
TCGCTATCAGCTCCCATTTCCGGTGATGGGGAGTAAAAACCTGTAGCCGTTGCGACACGACAGGCGAAGTGTCACCACGCTCCTCCCGCCCTCACCAACCTACCTCGCGTTTTTCACCTCCACCGCCTTCGCAGCTTCACGCCGTATTCATTCATTCCTTCCCCCATCCCCACTGCTTCCGCATCTTGATCTTCCCCCCTCCCTCCTCTCTCTCTCCTCATTGCCCCCTTTCTCTCTCTCTACTCTTCTTGATCCTCGTTTCCCCATACACATTCCTCGAGCTCCTCCAATCTTGGTTGCATCTCGCTGAAAATTCCACTGATCTTGAGGTTCTTGGTGTTGATGGCCCCTTGGTAGCCAGCCAGCCTTCGCCTTGGAGCCTCGAGCTTGGGCTCTGCTCCAGATTGATTGACCTCCAGCCTCCATTGATTCTTGCGGCGGCGTCCTGATCTGGGAGCTTGGTTCGCTGTGATCTGAGCTTCGGGGGGCCATGGGGACGGGGGCGGTGGCGGCGGTGTCGGTGGAGCGGACGAAGCAGCGGCGCAGCGGGCACCTGTGGAAGAAGGCGCTGCTCCACTTCTCGCTCTGCTTCGTCATGGGCTTCTTCACCGGCTTCGCGCCGTCGTCGTCGTCGTCCTGGAAGGCCGGGACGCAGCAGCCGCCGCACCGGGCGGGTGACCCGCTCGCCGCCTCCCGCGTCGCCGTCAACGCGCGCGCCAACATGGTGCCGCCGGCGGCGGGCGAGACGGGGCTTGCCGCCTCCGGCGGCGCGATGGTGGACGTGGGCGACGACGACGAGGAGGCCGGCCCGCGGCGGCTGCTGATAGTGGTCACCACGACGCGGTCGGGCGCCGGCGAGCGGCGGCGGCGGCGGCCCGAGCTGCTCCGGCTGGCGCACACGCTGCGGCTCGTGCGCCCGCCGGTGGTGTGGGTGGTGGTGGAGCCCGCCGCCGACGCGCCCGCCACCGCCGAGGTGCTGCGGGGCACGGGCGTCATGTACAGGCACATCGCCTTCAAGCCGGAGGAGAACTTCACCACCGCCGACGCCGAGGCGCACGCGCAGCGGAACGCCGCGCTCGCCCACGTCGAGAAGCACCGCCTCGCCGGCGTCGTCCACTTCGCCGACGCCGCCGGCGTCTACGACACGCACTTCTTCGACGAGATCCGCCAGATCGAGTGAGTTTCCCCAGCTCCGTCCTGCTCAGCCTCATTAATTTCGTTGCTTTCGCATTGCTTGGTTCCTCATCTTATCCAAATTCTTTTAGGAAGTTGAAAATTAGACTGTTCAATTTGCAAGCAAGCTTCTTGATTGCTTCCTCGTTGATTTACTAAGCCCATAAGATTGGAGCGTTACTGGTTTTCCGTTTCAATCTGACCAAATTGGCATCGGCTCATTTTGCTCTTCCACAGTACCATTGCTCAAATCTGAATCAGAATGCTTTCAGTTTCAAATTTTGGTCATAAATTTTTGATTTTGTTAGACCCAGCGATTAGGGTTCCTCATAGCTAATCACCACCATATCTTAATTTAGCAGTATATAGTTTACTCATGTAATTAATGTTTTAGTAGCCGTATAGTTTGGTGGACGAATAATTAAAGGCACAAGCTGTCATTAGTGGTGAGAATATGGGTGGGGGCAATGTGTTCTTCTATTTCATTGTCATGGGGCAGTGCAGATGCTCACAATTCTTCAATTCCTTTTCAATTGCTCTGATGCAAGGAGTCAATTATTGGATCCAGCTTGCTATCTCTTTCTTCAGCCCCTTTCGCTCCAACAAACTATGCTTCTTTTGCAGATTTAATCTTTCGCTTTTGCTCACCCCAACGAACAAATGTGTTCATGCCAACCACTCCAATTAGTTTAATTAAGACTTTTTGCGTGTCTCATGACCAGGGCGTACCTATTAAATCAGCAGCACTAGTAAATAAAAGCAGTGGTAGTACTAGCTGTTAGGTCGCTGACAAACAGGCCCACAACAGTGTCGGTGGCTCCTAACCAAATCCATAGTAAATGAAGAATGCTATAACATGCTTGAGTTGATAGTCCAAATGTTAGTACTCTCCAATTGGTTCTGCAAAGTGCTGGAAGGAAATAACCAACAGTGATATGTAGAAAATAACAGTTCCATGAACTCCAGTGAGAAAGTTCCCATCGACCATTTGTTGGTTTCTGAGACCCTTGAAATACATTAGTATCAAAGGCTGTGCAGTATTCCTACAATACTGCTCACCTATGATTTAGGTCTGCTGCAGCGGGTAAGAAGCTAAATTTCGGTGGACATAGCTAGATTTCAAGGGATTGTGTTTCACGGAGAATTGATGTCTGAATATTTCAGAGCTAACAAATTTATAAAGTTTCTTCTCAACTATTTGATCGTGGACGTTGGTTTGCATGAGTATGCACTTTCATCATAGTTGAACTTAAGTACTTGCTATTATTATCTGCATTGTGTCTAGATGATGCAGCCAGTAGCATCTTAAGATTACTCTTTTTTTTTTCTTTTTTTACCTTGATCATCGTCGAAAATACCATGTTGCTTCTTCCTTTCCGAGGCCGTGATATAGGCCTCGGTTGGAAAATTTGACCTTCCCTTTAACATTAGCTTATCCGGTCGAATAGTGTTAGAAGGTGCTTAAGATGCTAATGGATATAAAGCAATCTTGCCCGACATCTGTTCCCAACTTTTTGCCTTTCAACAACTAGAACGCACATAGGTTGTATTTGGTTCACATAAGATGCTAATGGATATAAAACCCTGAAACATTTGACTTATCTTTCGTATTCACTTTTCTGATAGTTGCATTCCTGCCTTAGTACTCGCTTTCATAAAGAAAGGGAATGACAACTTGGTTTAGTACCGAGGTACTATCACTACTACTCATGTCATGTGAGAGAACAGTGGTAATGTGCCCGTGAAGATCAATCTTTTTTGTTGAAGGGAACGTGGTGGGATAAAGTAGCCTTCTTTTTCGAGCAAGGTTTCACTGCATCTCGGCTCAAAACACTTTGCTTGCTTTTTTCCCCACTTCTCGTGATGTGTGCATGTCTGCATTTGTGGCCCCTCATTCTTTTGAGGGCTCTGCGGCAGACGCATCACGCTATATATGTTCCTGCCTTGTCGAACATACGACCTGACCTGCCTGTCCCAGAATTTACCAGTTACCAGAAACAAAGGAGTGCAACTGCACAATGCAGTGAAGCTACACGAGTGAATTATATAGGAATAGTTTTGAAACTGCTGTAAATGTCTCTTAGTATGTGTTCTGGAATTACCCTTTTTTTTTTCTTGTTTGCAGTCGTAGAAGTTACAAGGATAAAACTTGTGATTTCCTAAGTGTCTAAAGAAGTTCACGTCCAAGTTGAGTTTTATTATTCCTAGCAATGCGTGATGACTGCATATTATAAACATGTGTGCTCATTAAAGTATGCCTTTCTTGTCAACGATGGCATCATCCTATAGTTTATTTAGTCTAGATTTGTGAAGGCGTTTTGAACTTTGAAACGGGCAAGTGGAGAATTTAGTCAATCCCCGCGTATGGGGGGCAGTGGCGTGCAATAACTCACGCACCTTATGTTCTGTTCCTGGGGTTCTGTGTACGCTTAAGTTCTAGTGATTGGATGAGTGAAATGGAACTGCAACAGTGTAGTATAGATATTGATTTATGATAATAATATCAGCAATGGCAGAATATGGTCGATGTGAACTATGGTTTCATATCATCCTCTTATGGTATCTTTCTTGTGAGAGAAGTCTCTGTTTTTCAAATTAATGCATTGTGTTTGCTAAGTGCTAATGTGTCTCTTAGTTCATAAATTTGACCAACCAATCAAGATAAAATGATTATAGGCACAGCTAACCCTTGAATTACTATGTTTCCTGGTACATATTGCTTAGTCCTTACTCAATTGCGCTTTGGGTGTTCTTTCTAACGCTTCAAATGTGCAGGGCATTTGGCACATGGCCTGTGGCGACGATGTCTGCAGGCGAGAAGAAAGTGGTGGTGGAGGGTCCACTGTGCAGTGCCTCAAAGGTTGTTGGTTGGTTCTCTCGGGACTTCAATGATGGGACTACCCGTGCAGTGACATATAACACGGAAGCTGACTTGAATCCTGCTGGTGCTGCTGGTACACGAGCCCACACGATCGATGTCTCTGGATTCGCATTCAACAGTTCTATTTTGTGGGATCCTGAGCGGTGGGGACGACCAACATCGTTACCGGATACTTCACAGGTTAGTTCACACTCAATATGGTTGAAAATATAATGCCTGCTGCATTTTCTGAATCAGTTTTTGTTTTTGTCCGCAAAATACTATGATCTCTTATTAGCATGCCATATCTTGCTGGTCAAAATAGATGGTGCATTTTAGTAATGGCACCACCATTGTGGAATGCTTAATTGTTCTGTGCATTTCAGAACAAAAATACAAGTGTGTAGCTTGAAGAACATTTGCCTGACCAATGGACTTAGTTTGAGATTACAATAGTTTCAAGCTGTTCATCTATTGATCTCTTCAAAACCAATCCTACAAAAGGTATTAGAACACTCCGAAGTCACGTCTAGGTTAATGGATATCCGAACCATTGTGTACTCAATGCAATTTTTTTGCTAATCTTCGATAATCAAGTCATTAGTTTTCTAGGCAAGTGGTTGCAACAAAACTGGATACTATGTCAACGGCCTGATCCAACCATTTCAAGTCAAGCGCACATGAACAAGATTAAGATTCACTCTGGATGAATTTTCTGTATTACATCAGCCTAATCTTTTCATCCACAATTACTTTTAAGAAATGATTTTCACCCAAAATTACCATAGTACGACGCAGTTATTATGACAGAACATTGTAGAATAGTCAACGAGCATCCAATGCATGCTATGGATTCAACTCCTATCTCATTTGATCTTATATGATATCATTGAACCAGCCTTGTGCCGTTGTTACGCAGTTGTCAAACTTAGTTTCCTTAGTTGATGTGCCAACATCAGATACATAATTATGAAACTCCATTTCAAAGGAACATGGTAGGGAACAGGTAGTACTCCTATCACTTGATGCACTTTTCCTTAGATATGTCCAAATGGATCCACTAGTGATGCTGAAAGATGTCCACATGCCACTGAACCATGATAATGATTGGTCATTGAAATGAGCTAATCACATGCTTCGACTCCTCACCAAACTCTTGACTTTTCAGTTGAGCTACCATACACGCTAGTTGCATGAGAAAGGTCCTAATTCTGTCACCTCAATGTGATGAACACTCCCTTGCCAACCAATATGAATACGTGAAAGGACCATGTATGTGCATCAGCTCTAAGCTCTTTCTGAACTATGAGCTGATATGATAGATTGTACTCCTTTTCCATTATGCCATGTGCAATAAGCTAACAACAGTTACTTGATGGTAACTTGGCGAATATTGGTTGCTTAACATTCCTACACCTGCCTACCATATTACTCTTTCATCAAGTCACCTAAATTGCTAGTCTGAACAAATAATAACATTTTTTTCTCGATGTGGTTGCAGGACTCGATCAAGTTTGTGCAAGAAGTGGTATTGGAAGATAGAAATAAGCTGAAGGGAATTCCCTCAGATTGCTCCCAAATCATGGTGTGGCAATACAGTGTACCCAACTACATTCCACTTCAAACTTCTGCTCCAAAAACTCACAGTAGAAGGTAGAAAGCGAGGATAAGAAGCAGTTGCGGGAATTGCAAAAAAGAAATGGTGGGAAGTTGATGTAAATGTGGCGATAACAAAGGAAAGGAAGAAGGTTGCTTACTAAGTTGTTTTCCCTTTCTTTCTCATTTTTGTTCTTCTCTGTTTTTAACTTTTGGGGGCCATGAATTGTCCGCAGGAAATCTTCCCCCAAGCAATAGTATTTATTCAGATTTATTTGTGATTCTTTAACTTGGTCCTCTTCTTTGCGGGGCGCCCTGCAAATTCCCCTTGTAGATTACAATAATACATGTAAACTTGGGGGAGGAAAATGGCAATGAGATGAGGAAGAAGTGTGTGGCTTTCTGGCTTTCTAGCAATTACCCTCTCAACAACAAATTGACACCCATATAAAAACTCTAGTTTGCTTTCTCTTGTTCTGGAATTATATCCATGTCGACCATGCGGTTTCATCAGATTGTCCTGTTGCCTGTTAGGAGAGATCATGCGTTGAAATTTCTGTATCAGAGTTGGTTGATGAGCAGCACCGATTGATCAGGAAACTTGTAAGAACCTTCAGTACAGATAGGAAACAGAATGAACTGTAAAACATGCGTTTATCAGGAAAACTCTTCTGTAGGATGTGAGAGTCCTCTCCAGTTTCAACTTTGAACTGGTGCGGTAATTATGCTACAGGTAAGACGAGGCCGCTGTCTTGGCCCTAGCTGTTTTTTCATCCAAGAATTTCATGGCATCAAGCGATGGTCGCAGTCTCTTCACGAAGTTCTGGGCTCCCACGGAGGACGAAGCTGCGAAGCATCTGTAGTAGTGGCCTGGCATGTATTAACTACGAAACTGAAAGCGTTGATGTTCCAGCTTTGGTACAAGCCATGAACCTCCCCCGTTTGCGCCTGAAGAAATAGCAAGCCCACGCCCGCCCATATCAGTCTAACCCTGAGGCCAGCGAAAAACTTGGATTTGGTTTGGTTGGGGTGCGCCAGGCAAGGGCTGTAGTGCAACGCCCGAGCGACGCGTGAGGGCCCCAGTGGCAAGCCACTGTAGTGGACCCTCCCCCACAAAAAATAAGATTAATATCGAAGTGGGCACATGACCCACATATCAGATATTAAACTGATAAGAACAGATACTACACTTGATCTTAGCCAAAAGGCCGAGAAAGGTATGAGTTGCAAGCGGGCACCCCCGCCTTGTTTTATACACGCCTCCTCGTCTCGCTTTGGTTCGGCGGGCGATGTGGGACTAAACTGCTCCACCGCCTCTTCGGTTCCGAGGCTGCCTGGCGCTTCACCCGCGCGCCCGCCCGCGAGGCTTGTGTGGTTGGGCCAAATGCTGGCCAACCAGGCTGGGCCGGCCCATGCTGCCCGACGCAACAACGAAGTCGCCGGGCCCGGGTGGACAACAGGGAGAGCAGAGCAGAGTTGCCGCCGGGCTGCCCTGCACCGACCTCGCCGCCGGAGGCCGGCACGGGGGGGCTCGACGAGGAGGACACTTGTTACATCTGCAGCTTCGACATGCGCAGCAAAGCGGGCCGTGTTCTACGGGCGTGTTGGCGAGTTCTGCCGCACCTCCACGTCTCTGATCTTGCCTTGCAATTTCCTCGCCAAGTGCTCTCCTCTTCCTCCCCCGGCACAGGGTGCTGCCAAGCATCTTGCTACGTCCTGCGTTGATAATGAGATGCGTGCTGACATGCCATGGCCGACGACGGCAAATCGTACAGATCAGAATGTTAATGCCCGCCGTGACGGCACCGTACCAAAATGTACCTCTGCCGCTCATGGAGGCAAAATGTTTAGTTCAGATAATTCAGAGAAAGGCCAAGTATTGTACTTTGGAATCTTATAGTCACAACTTGGAAGTTGTGACAATAAGATTCCAAAGTACAATACTAGTATAACATGTGAAAATTAGGAGCTGCCGCGGTGATAGAAGGAACTGACGAAGCAGCACTAGCAGCTAGCTAGAAGGAGAGAGAAACATGAGAGCGCATGGCCAGAACCTCATGCCCGGTCGCTATTTGTCCAGATGGCCGCCATGGAATAGCGACCCGCGCTGGGAACTCCATCCTGGCCGTCGCGTCGCGCTCTCCTGGTTCGTTGTCGCCGTCGGGAACAGAAACTCCGGTGTCCACACCTTCACAGCGCGTTCGCCATCACTGTCATCGTGGGAGCTTTTGCTGACTGGTTTCCTGCTCGCCTACGCATCTCCCCTACCTCTCCTTGCATGCACTGTGCAATTTGTGCTCGGCTGCACGCGCGCGGTGGCCATGGCGTTCCCGTCGACGTGGCTGGAGACTAGCCACCGCGAGGTTCCCCTTTACCACCACGACGTCACTCGTCGCCGTATTTATCCGGCCAGCGCCGTCTCAGCTGCCCGCGTTCGCCAGCTCTACCGCGCTCGTTTTCCATCAGAACGGATTATTCATGGCGGCTGAAAGCACAAGACGGGACCAGACCCTTGTTCGTCAATTTCTAGCGTTATCAGCTCCTGCTTCAGACATTCGTGCAAATCCTTATCACCATCTCGTCTCGACCTGCAACAGTCAAAAAGATCTTTCGCAACTCGGTAGATAGATTCTCTCTCTTTTTTTTTTTGGAGCATACTAGTAGGAGCGTAGAAATGGGCCTACATACTCTCATTTAATATTGGGCCGGACCCTCCCTGTCCTCTCTCTTTCGCAACCAAGAAAGAAAGAGAATTTCTCCTCCTCTCTTTTAAAGAAGAAGAGGAAGAACGAAAGATGAAGAGAAACGGGAGCTGATGACGAAGGGTCACGGGCGAGTGTGGCCTGCATCGATGATGGGTTGCATTGCATACGATCGGCGTTGCACGCGACGCCTCACGCTAGTACCTTGATGGCGAGACCAGACCGACATTACTCGACACCGCTCGTGCACTGCTCGTGACCGACCCCCGCTCCAGCGCGCGCCTCAACGTATTTACGCTGCTGCTGCTGATCCGATCGTTACTGCACCGGCAATCACGCGATCCCTCGTATGGGAGCGGTGGAGAGGACATCATTTTGGCTATAGTAACGAGAGTTATGTAGAACTGATGAAGATATATTTTGTGCCTTTCGTCTCCAAGGGGAAAGAGATCGAAAGAGGCAATAAAAGGTGGCCAAAGGGAGGCAGTCACACCGACGCAAGCAACCACTTCTCCACCCTTGCTTTCCACAAAGTTGAAAACGGCGTCCTACCAACAGCTTATATGCACTAATGATCAACATTACTAATCCAAGGTTGAAAGCTGAAACTCAAGATTGCCGATTTGCAAACTAGTCATGTCTATTTACGATGTTATTGCATGATTTTTTTTGTGACATCATAAACAAACAAACAAAGCTTCAGGAATCACGAGGCGCATGGGCCCTATCTGCGAGCGGCGCAAGAGAAAAAAGAAAAATCACAACGGCACTGTCTCTCTATCCTACTAAAATCTCAGAGCAGATTAAAGAAGCGCGCGTTAGGCTGTCGCTTTGCAACTCGTGACATTTTTAAACATCTGATGGGAAACACAATGAAGGAGAACCCCAGTCGATATATTAGTTGATTAGTACGCGTATCATTAATTAGTTGTTTTGTTTGACCGTGATTGCCAGTGATTTGACCCGTAATGTGTCAGATTAATAATATTCAAAATTGCTGCTACTCGGTACTAGTATCTGTATTGCTGATAATATATAACACGACAAACACATCAGGTTGCTATCCCTGTCCACATGCATGAACTTCGTTTTCAGGTGCTAGTATCTTATCTTGCATTTCATCGGTAACAATTCTCAAACTACATGGATACAGTAACCTAACTGAGGAATGCATAATTTCAACATCTTGTGTTTGGATATATCTGTCGTACCCCAGGCTTCAATGGAAAGAGAGAGCAGATACCTTGATTTCATTACGAAGACTCAACTAAAGGGAGAATCATGCAGAAAATCAAAGGAAACTGATGTTTGATCCGTTTGGTGTGTACCAAGAGAATTCGTTGCATAATAATGGAGATTTAATTAATGAAACTTTGCCAGCGCACACATGACAGGGGATAGAAACGGTTCTGATGAGTTGGCATATCATTTAGCACGAACCACCGAATAATCAGCCTGTCCGCCTCGCTGCTTTGCAGCAGCTACAGTGTTTCAATTATTTCTTAAGCAGCAGCTACAGTGTTCGCAGTTATTTCTTCAACAGTCGCTACAATAAAACGGCTGCATCGCAACGAGACGAACAGGCTGAATTTTTTGCCACTTAGGCACAGAGTATACACTATATGGGTGATGCAGGGTTTAGCTTTTCACAACACACGTATACCTTTTTTTTAGGAAATTACACAGTACAATTCAGACACTCACAGCGTACGTACATTCACTCTTATGAACGTACATACGCAAACCCTACTCCTATGAGCATCTTCGAAGACTGAGTCGGCAAATTCTCCAGATTTCTGAAGTCACCACTGGCGCCTCGCTGTCGACGGCCACGTCGCCTACCGCTGAAAGCACAAATGTCGTTAAATTCTAGAAAATTCGCTCCCACCGGGAGTCGAACCCAAAACCTCAAAAATACTACTCGGAAGCCTTAATCATTAAGCAAGAGTACACGTATACCTAGTCAGTTGATGTAAAGTTCGAGCGAGTGAAATTCTTTTGTCTCATTTAACAGAATTTAACTCGCGTGACTTTGAGCGAGTGAAAGTCTCGACCACTACCGACCATGTAGTGCTACGGCCATGCAGGTCGGTCCTATGCCAGGTTTGAGACAAAAGAATTCTCGTCAGTATGTGGCACCACTTCCTGTCAGTTACTTCTTACAATATGTTCCCTTGTTCATTGATCCTGTACAAGTTTTCAAGCCTTTTTTTAGGATTACCCCTACCAGGTTTTAAGGTTCAACGGTACCTAAACGCTTCCACTCAAGAACACAAGGCAAAGTGAAGAGCATGATTAGTGGAGATTCCAATACCATTCCCGCCTCATCTGCTGTCTCCGAGCTGTCCAAAGCCACCCTTTCCCTCTAAAAACTCCCCACACCACTGTGAGAGAGGAGAGAGAGAGAGAGAAGGCGCGTCGTCGCAACAAGCACCAAGGTAATGTTACACACACACCTGCCTCCTGTTCTTCTCTCTCATCACTCGTCCTGCTCCCAGCTCCGAGCTCCTCCCCCACAACGGCAGCCTCCATCCAAACAGCTAATCCAAAGCCTCCTTGCACCTCGATCTGTCTGTCCCAGCTCCAGCCAAAAATCGTTGGCCTCTCCTGCTCCGCCTCCCCCAAACCTTCCACGCGACATGATTGCATTGCAGGTTCATGCAGAATTCAGCTGTCCTAGCACGCCACTGACACATTCTTGTTGCCTGCTGCCTGCGCACACCCGAAAGAGCCTCCCCTTTGCTTTCGCAGAAAGATTTGGCGATTTCTTCTTGTAAAGTCGCGTCTCTCTTTGTGTGTGTGCACCTTTCGGCTCATCGTCTTGTGTTTGGATCTCATAGATATAGGTTTGGGCGACTTGGTTCTCTCCAGAGCGATTTCTTCTTGCTGAGGAGCCATGGGGAAGAAAGGCAAGTGGTTTGGTGCGGTCAAGAAGGTGTTCAGCCCTGAATCCAAGGAGAAGAAGGAAGAGGTAATGCTTTTCCCTCGGAATTCTTTACGGGTTTTGTATTGGATTTGTTGCGCGGTTCGCTCTTGGATCTGAGCTAAGATTTAGGTTTCCCCCCCACCGAATCGCGAGAATTCAGTAGCTTCTGTTCCAGTGTCCATGGAAAAAATGGCATATTTTTTCACCGACGCCAGTAGAAAGTTTAGGATTTATGGACTCGTGATCCTAGCTTCAATTCGGCTATCTTGTTTGTGAAAAAGAGAAAAGGTTGAATTTCGACTTGGCGTCAAATTGTTCCAGTATGATAAGATGGCATTTGCCCGTTGCAGCTGCCAGTCGAGTTATTTCTCAGATCCGCGATCGTAGCATCACCTTTTCTCTTATGCTCGAATTGAATTCTGATCACAAACGAAACTTTGCCTTTGAAATGAACAGAGACTGAGGAAGAAGTCGGCAGCAAGCAATCCAACTCCACTAGATCTGACCCCATCTGCTTCTCTGGAAGTCAATGTCTCGGTGCCGCCCCGCCCCTCCTGTTCAGCCAACTCTTCACCCCCAGACTGAGGAGGAGGTTAGGGTCCCTGAAGCCGAGGAACAGAGCAAGCATGTTACCGTAGAGGCTGCCCCCGCCGCCGCGCCGGCACAGGCGCCAGTGTTGCCTCCTGGTGTACCAAGCGAAGACGTTGCTGCGATTAAGATCCAAACTGCCTTCCGAGGTTACCTGGTAATGTGAAATCAGTTTTGAATGCAACTGTTTGATGCCATTTGGAAATATGCATGCCTGCTATTTGTTGAAATTTTTAGATAAGAGCTCGTTCTGACAGTTAGACGTTGGACGCATAAAATGTTTTTTCTTCCCCTGGTTGCCGTGCTAATTTGATCTTTGTGTTTTTGAGAGGGTGGAAGGACAGCTATTTGTTTTGTATGATTTATTGCCACGTCAACATGACTGAATATGCAAGCAAATGTCTGTAGGTGGCTATCCTGAAAATTTTCTTGTATTGTTCTACTACCTTTTAGGTGTCGGCAGCTTGCCAACCTTGCAGGCGGTAGTTGGTCTGTTGCTGTTAATCTAGAGAGAGACTACCTCTTGGTGCATATTGTAGCTATTTACAGTTCCTGTATCCATTTTTAAAAAATATATATGTCAAATGTGTTTTAAAAATGATGTTTTTCTTCATCAGTTGCACTGGCTAATTTCTAGTTTATTTCCTCTCCTTTGAAGTGGTCGTTACTTTTAGGCATATTCTATCGATTATTTCATGTAGTTTGGCTGAGAGGGCAAACAAATCAGTCTTGCCAAGTGTTACAAAAACAAGTCATGAACAACTGGCAGTTGGTGGCAGCCACCTTTCATCACTCGCTTTCCTTTTTTCTTTTAAAACTTTTTTTTTAGATATAGATGGCCTGTCTGTGATGTTATTGATGTATCCTTGAGATAGCAATTCAGAAATGTGATTTTGTAGGAATGTATTTGTTCCTTGGGGAATACACGACTTCATGGAAATTTGACTTGTTTAACAGTAAAAAATAAAAAAAGGATTTTACTTTTGCTATCAGTATAATGAGAGTGTTTCTGTCTTTGTGATGATGCAGGCAAGGAGGGCGCTAAGAGCTCTGCGGGGCCTTGTTCGATTGAAGTCATTGGTTGAGGGTAATTCAGTTAAGCGTCAATCTGCAAGCACTCTGCGGTGTATGCAGACTCTATCACGGGTCCAGTCACAAATTCGTTCCAGGAGGGCAAAGATGTCTGAGGAGAACCAGGCCCTCCAGCGCCAACTCCTACTCAAACAGGAATTGGAGAATTTCAGGGTATGCAGAGGATCTCAAATCTCCACAGTAGAAGTATATCATGTGCTGGTGTTGTTCAACTAAATTCAGCAATACTGTTTTGTCCTTTAAGCCTTCAGATAATCAAAATATTGTTGAGAATATTAAACATATTCCACTTGTGAATAATATATTATCAGATGGGTGAGAACTGGGATGACAGCACTCAATCCAAGGAGCAAATTGAGGCGAGCCTAATAAGCAGGCAAGAGGCGGCAATAAGAAGAGAAAGAGCTCTCGCATATGCATTTTCACATCAGGTAGGCGCTCTGTTCTGAGGGCCAGGTGCCATATATGCCTCGTCTTGTTTGCAACACACGCTTATACTGTTTCAAATTTTGTTCTTTTCAGTGGAAGAGTACTTCAAGGTCTGTCAACTCGATGTTTGTAGACCCAAACAACCTACAATGGGGCTGGAGCTGGCTGGAGCGCTGGATGGCAGCAAAGCCTTGGGAGGGGCGCAATGGGACTGACAAGGAGAGTAACATTGATCGCGGATCTGTGAAGAGCATGAGCTTGAATCTTGGGGAGGGAGAAATCACAAAAGCCTTCAACCGTCGGGACTCCAAACCAGATAAGCCATCACCAACTACTCCAAAACTGACCCGTCCAGCCTCCAGGCAATCCCCTTCAACGCCTTCTGCTAAAGTGACACCAACCCCTGTAAGGAGGAAATCCATCACGCCAAAGAATGGGCTCTCACAGGTGGATGATGATGCAAGGAGTGTGTTCAGTGTGCAGTCCGAGCGACCAAGAAGGCACAGTATAGCCACGCCGACAGTGCGGGACGATGAGAGCCTTGCAAGCTCCCCATCGCTTCCAAGCTACATGGTTCCCACAGAATCTGCAAGGGCCAAGTCCCGCCTCCAGGCATCAGCAGTGACCAATGGCGCTGAGACACCAGAGAAAGGTGGCTCTGCTGGATCAGTCAAGAAGAGGTTGTCTTTCCAAGCTGGAATGGCGTCTGCCTCACCAATGAGGCGGCATTCTGGTCCTCCCAAAGTGGAGATTCTGGTGAAGCCACAGCCAGAGGCCTTGGTGGTCAATGGTGGAAACAAGTGACTCATATGACAGGTACCAAGAGGGGGCAATGGATTATGAAGATATATTTCATACATGACCAAAGATTAAGATAAGATGAAGCTGTATGAATGATTCGAGTTGTTTTTCCATTACAACCATATTGTTACTCTAGAAGATTCTCTGTACCCGCCAGTTGATTCCATTTGTTGTTTCTGTAATACTATATCGATTTGAATCTGTGATGTTTGTATGTAAACAGGTCTTCTATAAATGCGAGCCATATCTCTTTGTATTTTCACTAGATCCTTGGCAATATCGATAGCAGCTTCATTAGCTTTTGTAAAGAAGCATTCATATGTGTAAAAAACATTAACCCCAATTTTAATACCACAGATCAAACATAAATGAGGGGTACAAATCACACTGTACTAACATTCATATGCAAAATAATATATTTCAATAAGCAATTTCTTCATTAGGATTTGTACAACATGATCACAATTCTTTTGTCAGCTGAGTTACAAACACAATATGCAATAAAATAACATTGCGCTACATTTTAACTCTCAAGAAGAAAGAACAAATAAACCAAAGAATGCATGTAAGGAGATTCAAAATGTGACTGAGCTCTAACCAAAGAAGAGCTTCCCTCTGCAGTCTTGAGTTATGCAATTATGTTTTATTGTCCACACGGGTAAGCAGTCATTGGGCAATTTGAAGCAAATTTGCACAGATTGCACTTCCACCTCTCATCTTCAGTGACAAATTTAGGCTCTCGTGCTCCTTGCCAGAAGCTGAGGACTTCCTGGATTTGATCCTTAAACCAGCGAGCATCATAAGGGAACCAGTATTCTTCAAGCAGGGAATGATCTGCCTGTAGTTCATATCTGCAGCAGTAAGGATAAGAATATTACAATCGATATCTGCCATGTGTCAATCGCAAAAAGTCCAAACATGGTGATTAGGCATTGAGTGCTCTGTACTATTTAGGCTCTAAGCCTATATTTAAAAATCACCTCAAGAGCAACTGATCTTGAGACCGTGATAGAGTATGGCAGGAAACCTTAAAATATTTCAATACATCTTCAAAGGTCTGCAAAGAGAAATCGTGTCACAAGCCATGAGTAACAAATATACTAAAATTGTTGCATACTCTATTTGCATGAGCATCCAAAATTCCAGTCAGAAAGCAATTTGAGCAGTCAAGTTACTGGGGTTGTTTAGTATACTAGCACATGGAACAGAGTGAATAGAATGATCCATAAATAACTGTCCATTCAAACCACAGTGAAGTGCCAAGGAAAAATAAAACTGTGAGATCTCTAAAACTGTTTCAAAGGTGAGATGTAGCACCTTTGCATTGAATCCCAGCGAACCAATGTACCACTTGACATCATCTGATAACAAGTAGTTTGGATCCAGGTCAAAATAGGTAAAGAAATTCTCTTCTGGGAATTTCTCAGAAATCAAATTGTCCCATAGGTACTTGTAACACATCAGCTGAAGCCTATCACACAAAAACAATAAGCAGATATAATCATACAAAATCCATAGCTGCTATCCTTGTACCGTTAAACTGTGAGGCAAAACAGTAAACTTGCACACAACTATAAATACTACTAATTATCTGAATTTCATTTCCAAACCGTAACTCACAAATAATCATACGAGATTTCACATTGTATTAAGATAAATTATAACGGTGTCATTGAAAGGGAAATGCATGTGCCTCAGCTATTTATGGCAAGCACAAGTCTCAAAGCAAGTTAGGAAGCATTCCGTGTTTTCATATATTGAATGATGGACAAAAGAGTTGTTCCTTAAACAAGAATCCACAATAGCTAATAATAGGATCCTAGGGCAGTTTACAGATTCAAACAAAACAAACTTGCTAGAACAAAATCTTAAATATAATCTTTCAGCAAATAGTATTTTCTTATTGTGCCCATATAATGACAATTTGGCAACGGCACTGTTGAGAGACCAAGGTAACACTTCACGCAATAGCAGGTTAATGCAGAAGTCATTGAAGCAAAACATTTATCTGGGAACATATATTCAGGCTAAGCTTGACCTCTTTTGTCAATAACATGACATAGTTTGCCGTTCCCTACATTAAATGTTAGGGAAGCATTAGTAAGGGCAAACCTTCCATTTCTTTTTTGTGCTTCCGAGGGAACTGTTGGCTTGAAACGTGTCTTTGTATCCACCAGGATGGGATGAAACGAAATGTCATCCAGGGGCACTCGGATTTCATCAATAACCCCTACCATCCATGAGCCCTCAACGAAGCCAATCCTGCAGTGGCATGATTTACAACTTAAACTAATGAATAGAATGTTCGCCAATGTAAAATTTCATATTCACTCAGAGAACCAACAATATAGCAGAGGATTTCCATCGATAAACAAAGCTGGTTTAAGTAAGCATACTAGATCTTGCCATTGTTAAGACTTTCAGTGCTTACACTGGAATTTCCCGTGTCATGCCATACAACAACAACTGGTTTGTTCCCACGATAAAGTTCATGAACTTCACCGCCCATGATTCTTCCGCTGATCTAATGGCGATGTCCACTCTCTCGACAACCTGCCCCACAATGACATAAACGATAACATCAAATCAATCCTATGGGATCAGATATCATAAGATACAAATCATATAGGATAACATAAGATGCGATATATTCAGAGGAAGTTTCCTCAAGTCACGGTGAAGCAGGGCAGCATTGCTGCCTCGGTAAAATGATGGCTTCGTGTGTACATTTCAACATAGAATCCATGTAATGAAGCAGCATTCCGCTTGGAAGAACCAGAAATGCAGGACTAACCTCCTGCTCGAGCTGGGCATGGCGGATGGAGCCGGCCTTCATGGCCTCCGTCCTCTCAGGCTTGCCGTGCTCGAGCACGAACTCCATCTGCTTGTCGCACCATTCCTGCCACGATAAAAATGCTCGTCATCGGAGTCTCGGAGACACATTGCAAACAAACATGACGGCACGACCTAAGTGAGAAAGTTGCGATCGTGGGGCGGCGTACCGTGGCGGTGATGTCGGTGGCGGCGAGAGCGCGGCGCTCCCGGAACCGGGCGAGCAGTGGCCTCCGCGGCGGAGGGGAGTCTTCGATGTCCCCACCGGTCCCCGCTGCCGAGTACGCCGCGCAGGAGAGCTGGGCGCCGCGGCGGCCGGCGGAGGAGAGGAGCGGGCGGGCTGCTGCGGCGGCGAGTGCCGCTTCGATGAGTGCCATCTCCTCGTCGCTGACAATCTCCACGGCGAGCTCCACTGTCCCGGGGCGGTCCGCGGCGGAGGAGGGGGACGGCATCGGAGCCGGAGGGGCAGGTTGTCAGTCAGTCCGGGCCCACCTGGCAGTGGGAGCCGCAGGGGACGGTTGTTTCGCAGTAGCTCCAACTGCGCGGACCGTGTACCTTTTACTCGGCAGTCAATGATCACTGACAAGGGGGCCAATGTCCCGAGCCGTCCCTTTGGGTAATTTCTCTTCACGGTCCAATCTAGTTCGTCGAAGCATTCCTGTGGTTCTGCCCTTTCTGATTTTGGCTTCTATTTGAATCTGGTCTGCGACACCTTTGGTTTAAGACTGAATTGCACAAAAGTATAACTATTTGTGTTAAGGTATCACAAAACTACAATTTTTAGAACCTATTTCAGAGAACTACAATTATTTTGACCATGAGTTTCAGAAAACTATAACTTTTATGTCCGGTCTCACATGTCAATCTCACAAATAGGAGTGTTTTGAAACTGAGATTGACATATGGGGCCGAACACAAAAGTTTTAGTTTTCTGAAACACATGGTCAAAATAGTTGTAGTTCTCTGAAATAGGTTCTAGAAGTTGTAGTTTTGTGAAACTTTGACACAAATAGCTGTAGTTTTGTGCAATTCACTCTTGGTTTAATGGAATGATTTTCCATCTAAAAAAAATCTGGTCGGCTCTAGAAAACCTGTATAGTATTGGTATGCTTAGTGCTGGCCAAACGGGCCGGGCTAAGCGCGCGGACACGAAGCACGTAAATTTTGGCTCGACCTAAACACGGCACGATATGAATAATTTTGGGCCCAAGCTGACACGGCACGAGGGTGAGGGCCGTGCTTGGGCTAAGGGTGACACGACGGGCGGCACGGACACTGCATGTTTAAACCGCGGCACGCAAAGGCCCGCTAATGGCCTCGTCAAAGCACGAGCCTAACTAGAAAACAATATAAATATATTTTGAATTTTTATAGACTCAAGAAGAGAACTTGGTCTGGTGGTAAAACTTTTTACTCTAGATCACGCGGTTCTTAGGCCCTGTTTGTTTCTGCTTTTCAGCTGGCTTTTCCAGCTGAAAAGCTGGCCAGCTGAAAAGCTGAAACAAACAGCAAACTTCTGATCTGACTTTTGGAGTGCTGAAAAGCTAACTTATGATGAAATGAACTAAAAGCTGGAAAATTTGCTGAGATGTGCTTTTCTTACTTTTGGCATGCTGAAAAGCTTAATATATATTACAAAAACCAACATTATAAATCTAACGGACAGTTTTTCAGCTACTCAAACAGCCAACTTTTCTAAAAGTTCAAAAGCTCCAGCTCAAACAAACAGGCCCTTAGTTCAAATCTGACAACACTAGGTGTGCTTGGGTCCGCGGAGGCACAAACTTTAAGATCCGCGCAAATGCATCATTTGATGGCAGCTTATCCTTCTCCTAGCTTCAGCCCAACGATAACTTTTTTGTGCCCAACCGCCATTGCTCGGTGCCTCGCTCTGTCGTCCTCACCCACTTCTCTCTTGCTCGGCGCTCTACTTCGCCGCCCTCGGCAATCTTGTTTGGTGGCCCGCTCCATTGTCCTCTACCGCCTTTGCTCCCCTCCTCAGCGACCTCACTCCGTAACCCTTTGCCGCTACCTTGAACGTTCTAGCTCTTTCGCGCAAACGCCCATATTCCGGTGTGCTCCAAATATTTATTGTCATGGTTTGGAATATTTCTTTTCTCACTTTGGGATAATTGTTTTCTTGGCCTGGCTGTCTTCGATCTGAACAATTTTTTTCCTAGCTTGGAATATTTCTTTTCTATGTCTAGAACAATTTAGCCTTTTTCTAGAACAATTTGATTTCTCTTGCTAGAACATTAAAATTCTGAATTAGAGCTTATGTTGGCTCCATGGCCATGGACAGAGAAAGAACGGCAGGAACTATCTGTAGCATGTGCTCGCGTGTGGGGGCCGCTTGGGCCGTGCGTCTTATAGTGGGCCATGGTGGGTTGGGTGCTCCATGCGCTTGGCACCCAAATGCCATATAAAAGGTCTCGTCATCTCCAGATTTCTAAATTTATGACGATCTCGGCGAGGCCTGTGTTGACGTGTGGCATAAAATTTGTGACTCGTGTGCTGGAGTAAACTCAGACTTATATTTCACTCATTAATTTCAGTAGCCCGTTAGGTTTTTTGAGCTGGCTTGCGAAATGTGTCGAGCTGGAGCAAACTCAGACTTACATTTAACTCATTAATTTCAATAGCCCGTTAGGTTTTTTTGAGCTGGCTCGCAAGACGTGTTGAGCTGGAGCAAAGTCAAAGAGCTAAGTTTAGCCTGTTAGGTTTTTCGAGCTAGCTCGTGAACACGAGCTACCTCACAAGCCTAATAAAGTATATGTAATCTAAAATACCTATTTAACTTCAATGATAATCTTTATTTTAAACAAATCTAATAAACACTGTTTTTTTTTGTTTCACGTCATATGTTATTTTAAATTTCAAAATTTTCTCCTATTACGTGTCTTACTTTCCAATAAATTTTTCCCCATCTCTCTTCTTTCATCTTACCCCATCGTGCCATATTATATGTCATTTAGAGAAAATACGTGAAAAAGAGAGAGCATGTAAAAAGTAAAGAAAAAATGTTATGATTATTTCTACCATCTATGATCTTAGGTGCAAAATTATACTTATTTTTATGCATGTCTGCCCGCCTTTCTCTTTAAAATATAGTTAAAAAACAATTATTTTCACACTTAGTAGCTCGTTGAGTTAGCTCGTGAGCATAGTAAGTCGAACTGGTTACAATTTTAGCTCCGTAGTGTTAATAAGCCGAGCCGAGTTAGGTCTCGTTTGGATTGGAGAATATTTTTTATTTTTCTGCATTTTCTTGTGAATTTTTTATGCGATTTCTGTAAAATTTCTGTGTTCCAAAGAGCCCTTAGCTTATTATTTTATCGAACTAGAGAGAGCCGAGCCAAGACTCTCGACTCCCGAGTGAAGTCACGTGGTGCAGCAGCGCGTGTACGCGTAAGGAAAACAGGTTGGAGTGAAACGGAGCACGGCGACCAACCCCTCCGGCGGCTGGGTCGGTCGCGGACTCGTACGGCCTGAAAAAAACCGGATTTGATAGCGGCCGATACGTCCGCCGCGGCGGCTGAATAGGAGAGAGAAAACAACCTCCTCCTCGACGACGAGCCCCAGCTGCACGCGCGACGCGAGCCAAACGAAGGGAGGAGAGAGAAACACAAGAGAGAAAAAAAAACCACTCCTCCTCGATACAAACCGAGGTGATAGCGGAGGACGAAGGGGGGCGAGAGTTCCGCCGAGGGAAGTGTCACCGCCGCCGCCGCCGTTCGCCGCGCGCGGCCGCCGGTCGTCCCGAATTCGGCGCCCCGATCGCCGGATCTCCTCGCCGGCGGCGGCTGCCCGGGGCCGTGATCGGCCCCCTCCCATGCCTGTGGCCTCTGGCGGTTTTGTAGCGCGGGAGTGAGTAGTCGTGGCGGCCATGGCGGACCTGGCTTCGACCTGCAAGGTAGACGCCCGCCCGCATAGCAGTCACCCCGATCTCCGCCGGTTTCGCGCGAATTTCGCGCGGTGTCGGTTGTCTTCTGGGATTTCTGCTCCAGCCGCCGCCGTGCTCGCGTTGTTGCTGCCTGTGTGCCGGGGTGATTGTTTGTGGCAAGGTCTAGAGGGATGGATGGGTTGGAATTGACAGCGCTCGCGCTTCGTTCTAGTTTTTGTTAGCAGCTCTGAGTTCCGCAAAAGTGTTGGAATCGTTGAGTCAGCGCTTCGTTTTAGCATTTGTTAGCACCAGTAGCCTTAGATTGTCCATTCATTGTTTCTTCCGCAGCGCCGGAAGCTTTATGAACTGTCAGTTGGTGTTGCGTGCCGTCGTAGTCAACGGATTATTTGTTCTTGTATTACTATTGTTTGTTTGAAACCTATATTGCACGATGCCATACTTAACGCAACACCTAGCCTGTGCGTGATTACTGCACAAATACCATTTTTTCAAATTCAGGAATGAGTCAGGAGTTGGTAGTTCCGTTTTATTGTTTGGTGCATTGATCAAACGAAACGATTCTGACAGTGTACTACATGCGTATGCCACACTGATGAATTACTGGTGTTACTTTGGTATTGATCCTTTTCTTGTTTGTCACAGGACAAACTTGCGTACTTCAGAATAAAGGAACTCAAAGACATCTTGCATCAGCTGGGGCTACCGAAACAAGGAAAGAAGCAGGTCAGAAATGTTTTCTTTTCTGATTATTGTTCTCTAGACTTTATGGCACCTTCTGCGATGAGTACAAAACCTCCAAGGTAAACTAGTTATCTACTAGCGCTAAGTCATTGAGGGGCTAGTCTGATACGAAAATCTTGCTTTGCGCAACAATGCGACCATAGAAAGGAACCTCAACTCAGTATTGCTATTTCAAAAATCTCATCTGTGCCTTAATCTCAGTTTTATTTTTAATGTTGTCTGATCCGATCTCGTAATTGTTGATCCCAGGATCTTGTTGAAAGGGTATTGGCACTGTTATCAGATGAGCAAGGTATGCTTGTCTTTCTTGCGTGTACACCCCCTTATTTGTGCCTTAAAGGCTTAAGCAACCGCAATTTTTGATGTTCAGTATGGAATAGCAGGGCTTTACAGTTGTGATATTATATGATATTATAATTAAGGTTATTCTCTTTTATACTTGTTCTTGATCGTTGATTGCTAACAGAAATCATCATTTTTTAAACTAGAGAATTATAGTTGCATTTTCTTCTGAATTTTCAAATTTTGGTTAGATGAAATCCAGTTCTTCATCTTGATTTGCTTGTTGAAGGTCAACGCCATCATGGATGGGGAAGGAAAAATGCTTTTACAAGGGAGGCGGTGGCAAAGATTGTTGATGACACATACAGGTTAAATTTCATCTTCTTGTCAAATTGTCTTTTGCTGGATAGTGGACCAGACACACTACTGCTCTAAAATTGTTGGCTTGCATTGTTTTGATGTATCCGTGCTTTCATTAGCAGGAAAATGCAAGTTCAGCCTTCTCCTGACCTAGCCTCTAGGAGCCATAGTGGATCAGATTTCAGTCATTTTAGGCCCAAAGAGGAAACCAATGACTTTTACCATACAGAAACTAAGGTCCGCTGCCTCTGCAATAGCACAATGCTAAATGACAATATGATCAAGGTAGCGTCAGTTTTTATTTTTATTTTTCATCTGAAAGGCACACAGGTTACATTTCTTAACAATAACCAGTCTCATTTGGTCTCATTGATCTTTTGTCATGCTTCTTATTCTCTTCAGTGTGAAGATGCCAAGTGTCAAGTGTGGCAGCATATGAGCTGTGTACTTATTCCTGATAAGCCCACAGAGGGTGCTGGCCCTGACGTTCCACCCCATTTCTATTGTGAATTGTGCCGACTGAGCCGAGCAGACCCGTATGTACTGTAGGATCTGTTTGATTTGCTTTATTTCCCTTTAATTTTTACAGTGCCATTTGTTATTGTTTTTGAGGGTAATACAATTTATCATGTCCTGCTGTCAACAGTACCATTTGACACTTAACGAATCAATTTCACCATTGTTCATTTTTTCTTCGTTTGATTTGTTTTTTTTTAAACTTTGATGCATGCGATCACATTTGCCATTCTATTTCACTGTACTTCATCGTGCTCCTGACCCTTTGAATGCATTTTTGTGTAATTGAATTGCTATGTTCATCCTTTAATTTTTTAAAGCTGGAGACTCCTAGGAACATAGCTTAAGCTTTATTGTCATTGTTGTTTGTCTTTGTCTGTAGAGACTCCTAGGAACATAACCATCTTTTCGTTGCTCGGCTTGAACACACTAATGTATCAAGCAAATGAAATAGTATATATCTGGAAGAATGAATTGATCAGTCTTCTAGTTTTTTGTACATCTGACATTATTACTAGGGTTTTCCATGCCATGTTACTG
Organism: Eragrostis curvula; assembly: GCA_007726485.1. NCBI lineage: Eukaryota > Viridiplantae > Streptophyta > Magnoliopsida > Poales > Poaceae > Eragrostis > Eragrostis curvula. The sequence goes on along the minus strand of CM017445.1, from coordinate 14,417,545 downwards.
CATTAAAGTTGGTGATTTACAACTAGTATTCGTAATCTCTGATACTGATCTAATAAAGCTGCAGGAAACTTTGTAGATTTAGTTAAACACTCTGAAAGTTGGAACTGCAACCTTTTTTTTTGTGTAGTATGCCATGTCTACATCTAAACTATTATTTACTTTCACTTCTTAGTTGGTTTACCGTCTTGCTTTCCTTGTTCCTGTGCAGACCGGCGACCACAATTATGCAATTAGCATTCTCGTTTATTAATTCTACCCTTTGAATTCACAGGTTTTGGGTTACTACCGGAAATCCATTACTCCCTGTGAGATTTACGTCATCTGGTGTTGGACACGATGGGTGGGTACATAGTTGAACTCATTATTGGTGTATTTGAAGTGATAATCGCTGTCTTACTTGTTTTGCACATTAATTGTGTCCTCATTGAATTGTTATATCTGTAGAACAAGTGTAACTCAAAGTGTGGAGAAAACCTTCCAACTTTCTCGACAAGAGAGAGAAACAATCCAGAGAGCAGAATATGATCTCCAGGTTAGCTTTCTCCTGTGCATAGCTAAGTGTCATTCCCTAAATTTGAGTAAGTTTCCAGATTAGCTCTCTCCTGAGTAACTACTGAGAAAATGTAGGTGTATGTGAGACGAGCTTACTTGTTATATCTGAACTTTTCTCATTGAATTGACCCTTTTAAATGGCGTCTACGACCTTTGTTCGGCTGTTCAGAGCACAATGCTGATGGCAAACCGCTATGGATGAACTACATTCTTTCTATGTGTAATATTATTTATTTGCCATGCTTACTGCCTAACTATGAGTTATCTACTTTGCATCATGGCAAATTATGTGTACAATTTAGACTTTGTCCTTGCACATGGAACATTGTTCTTCTCAAAATATCTTTTTTTTAAAAAAAATTTAACTTGTCATCTCATATCCTATTCAAAATGTCCTTTTTTTTTAAAAAAAATTTGTACCACTCACTTACTCTGTTGCTCTGTTTAACATTAAAATGTGTGGTGGTCTTGTGGACAGGCATGGTGCATACTTATAAATGACAAAGTCCAGTTCAGGATGCAGTGGCCGCAATATGCTGAACTGCAAGTGAATGGTATGCTGACAATTTTTTTTCCTGCAACTTGGATTTATCAAAATGCATTCAACTTGATTTTTTGCGTATGTTATATGCTGTATAGCTACAATTGAAACATGTAGGGTTCTATTTTGCATTCATCTTTCATGATAATAAGGGTTTATCAGTATGATATTTAGTTCAACTTGTTCAGGTTATCCTGTACGGGTAGTGGCCCGGCCTGGCTCTCAGTTACTAGGGATAAATGGACGGGATGATGGGCCACTGGTAAGTTAACTCTTACTTTGTCCCATTGGTAGGATTAAGATGCTGGTTGGATGCAGATTTGATACTGTTCATTGATTTCTTTTGGGAGCTTGCTTATAAACCTAACTTTTCACTGTCCTCTGACAAATGGGACCTCTTTCTGTTGGGTTGACTGATAACTTGAAAATGTCTCTCATTAGATCACAATCTAAGCTTATTTTTCATCTGTCTCAAGTATTATTTGTGTTAAGTTTCTGTTTTTCTCCCTCTGAGGTTTCTTATGGCTTCTCAGAGCCTTGTATCTCACTCTATGTTGGAAGCATATTAGCATATTGTATACATGTGGTACAATCTGCTCGAGAAACTTTGCTGACTTGTTTTGACATGCCATATTAGATTGTCTTGCCAGTAGAAAGGCAAGAGATAGGCCATATTAGATTCATGTTCTTGATTCACAATGTAGACTCAATAGGGTTGCGGCAAAAATTATGCATGTTCTTGATTCATAACTATACACCTAGAGTTAGTGTTGTGGGAGCTTAGAAGTTTATTGAACTCATGGATACTGGGTAACGTACTGGACCACAAGTACACGTTGATCAGTGGCAACTTGGAACCCTATGTGGGAATGAGTCTGGCTTGGATTGGCAAAAGCAGCCTACTTGGGAAGTCCAGAAAAAACTTATTAGGAGCAAATTAGACAATGTCACATTGCTTGGATCAGACGACACACATATGGGTCGAACTATCTCTAGAGATCATTTGAAAAGTTGAAGACATAGTAGCCCTATCTTTGTCTCCTGATGGCCCCGCCGCACATGTTTCCAGCCTGGGTCTTGCTTTGTGCACAATACTTGTCACCCATGTGGTTGTTAACTAGTTAAGGGCATGGTTTACTTCTACGTACAGCTGGCATGTGCGGAATATAGTACGTGGCCAAAGTTACCCTTTTTGGAATGAGAGATGCAACAACATCATGTTCCACAAGAGTTTTATACAAGAGAGCTGCTATAGAGCCGACTCAACAGTCCGACCGTTCTCCGACTCCGTTAGAATTACGTGGGCACAGCAAGGATTAACGTGAGGCACGGGAAGGATCAACGGAGTTCATGTCATACATGTTGACTTGCCGTTCGGTCGTAAAACAGTCGGGCAAAGGCAGTCGGACCTGTAGCATTTTTCTTTATATAATAATAAGATGTCACTTTCGCGAAAGACAATTTATATAGACATTGATGTGATGCAAGTCCATGATGCAATACCCGCTGTCAGATTTTTTCATGAAACTGCTAGTGCTGATATCATGCAATAAGGAGATCCAGTATCAGTTTAGCACTTTCGTTTCTATCTGTCATTTAGAAATAGGAAGAAATTGGGTGCACATGTTTGGTGGGTGGGGTAAACTTCTAGTTTTGTGTATGATTACATAATTATCCGGTTCTTTTATGTAAGATGTCTTAAGTTCTCTTTTTCGTGGCTTGAACATGTCGTCCTCATGTGTTTGATTTTTTGCAGATAACTGCTGTCAGTAGAGATGGAATCAATAAAATCTGCTTATCAAGAGTTGATACTCGAACCTTTTGCTTTGGAGTCAGAATTGTTCGGAGGAGGACTGTTGCTCAGGTTTTTCTTCATCTAACTTGTAACATATCATTCTGTTGAAATGATCTGTAATGCGCTATTGTCAGGTCAATTGCTGCATGGTTCTCTGTTTGTTTGATAAAACTGTGATTGTCCCATTTTAAGTGTGTTTATTCTGCATATTAAAGATTAGCTGCTTTCTATTGTTTACATTTTCCGCTATACAGCCCTGTTTGACATAGCTCCATGCCTCCATCTCTTATTCATGCTGGACGTAGAGTTTGTAAGCTAAAATAAGGTGGTTCGCACGTTTTATTCTAGAATTTGGTGAATTTTTTAGGAACATGCATCTCTTCATGCTGGAGCTCTGCCAATCAGGCCATGGTTTAATTGGTTCTTATCTGTGCTCATTGATGACTGGCCTCCGTTTGGCATTATGGTGTCCTTAAAAAATCACTGGATCCTATTTTTCGATAAGCCGTATTGGCAAAAATAGTAGAGTCTACAGGAATTTCGATTAAGTAACTAACTATTTAAACAGGCATTGAGGCTTCATATTGCATTTCATTCCGGTAAAAATGGACTATAACTATTAAAAACCTGTATCTGCATGGTCTAGGAATTTTTAGAGATCCAGAAAAATACTGGTGGTAGTGAAGGGCAGATTATTTTATATTTGTTCAAAAAAGATATTCATAGCGAACAATGCACGTTCATAAGTTGTTAAGTGTGTCTTATTCATATTGGTTCAAATAAAGCTGAGTTTACTCATGAAAGTTTGTAGAGACATTCACATATCATCCACGCCCTATCTACCAATTCGTGGATAATTTTTGAAAACTTCTGGTTCCCACTTTTGTTCATTTGCAATGCTAAGCCTATTTCACCAAATATGCATCAGAACCACACCCATAATTTGTACTGTGCTTGAAGGATAAATTTAGTAAGTTTTGTTCTTCACCGTAATGTTGAAGTACTATATCATAAGAATCACATCAATAGATTCCCGTAGATAGTTGCTATATGCTTGAAAAATGGTTTGAATTTTTTTACCATTTGTTAAAAAAGGTGTTTCGTCACATCCCCTTTTGTGATGAACCATATAGATTGTTATTGCTTGTTAAATATGATGTTTCTACTACTGCAACAACCATTTGCGTTTTTGTTGTTGTTGTTGTGTATATCTACAACCTCTTGTGCTTCACTTTTAACATGGATTTTGCGATTGTTAGGAACACTGGTCTTGTTCATGGTACTGCTATGAAAACTGAACATAAACGCGCACCATTGCTATTGTGACATTTAGACTTGAAAGTTTTGAGAAATTTGAAACTGCTTGGTTCAAAGTATCACTGATAATTTGTGTTTGAACCAATGCATATTATTTTTGTTGACTTAGAAGCCTTTTACATGGTAATTAGTTCTGAAGTTTGAGATTTTAACGTAAACTATTTTTTTTTGTGAAATAATGTAAACTATATTGATTAGGTGTTACAAAGAAATCTTGTATAAATGGAAGTTTCATGTCAGCTAAAATTTGCGTTAATAATTCCTGTTGAAGTTCACACCAATATTATGAGTTGTGTGAGAATGGGTTTAATGTTGAAAATTCGGAGAATGCAAGAATCAAAATGTCACAGCAACATTCAGTATATTGCATGAAACTTGTTTCTAAATGCACCACTATCCAGTTTTACTACGTTAACAAACACAATTTGCAGGTTATCAAAACAATATTTGTAACAGAATTTCTAAGTTTTTAACAGTTGAACCATTTTAACTGATGATTCTCGTAAAGTAATGGCTGTATTTTGACTGCTTACTGTGTTCTGTCTGAATAGTTTCGTTCCACCTCAAGATTTTTTGCATTTATTCATCTTATTTTTACATTGACACTATTATTGATTTCCAGGTATTAAATATGATCCCAAAGGATGGTGAAGGGGAATCTTTTCAGGATGCACTTGCTCGTGTTCGGCGCTGTCTTGGAGGTGGAGGTGCTACAGATAATGCTGATAGTGACAGTGATTTGGAAGTGGTTACTGAGTCCGTTACAGTGAATCTTCGATGCCCTGTGAGTTTTCTCATATCATTTATCACTAGGTTGCATTTTCTGAAGGTTTGCTACCACTTCACTCATTTTTGTCACCTGTTAGTTTGGCTACGGTACTGTATATTGTTTTAACTTCCCTTCGTAGATGATAGGCAAACATGCTGTTACTGTTATCAGATCTTACTCAATAGTATGAGGCTATGAGCACAGAGTTGCTAATCTATGTAATATTCAGACAAAAATAAGCGTTGCAATAGGGGTTCTAATCTTTGTAATATTCAGAAACAAAAATAAGCGTTGCAATAGGGGATCTCCTTCGGGAATGTATATTTTGTGGCAGGCTGTATCTGTCTTGCTGTTCTGAGCAGAGCTGTGATACTTTTTATTGGTGTGATACTGTGATTTGAAGTATTGGAATTGAATCTAACCTTTTCTCGAATGTGCCCTTTTTTCAGAATAGTGGATCAAGAATGAGGATTGCTGGAAGGTTCAAGCCTTGTGTTCACATGGGTTGTTTTGATCTTGAAACTTTTGTGGAATTGAATCAACGCTCCCGCAAGGTGAGAATTTGCGTGTGCAGAAGTAAACTAGTTTGCATGTGCATTAGGGATGTTTGAATGCAGTTCCAACTTGGGCTTCAGTCTAAGCCTTATTCTTTGCTCGGTCATCAATAACATTGACCGGTCTGTTAGACTTGGGCAGAAAACTCAAAAACATAATATATTCATATACTTGATAAGTTCTGTTCTATGAGTGTAGCCAGGGTCAGCTTATGCTTGAGATTTGGCTGCAAAAGCAAAACTGATCCTGGCATGCCCTGGGCGTGGGTAATGATGGATGGAAGGTTGTGGTACAAGAGAGGAGGGACCATCCTTCCCTTGTAGCGCCTTTTTATACCTTTGTTCGCGATTAAAGATACTGTTCTTTTTAGCTTCCTGTGACTTAGCTATGCAACTGGTTTATATTTTATTCCGGGTCTCTGATTGGTCTGTTCTTACTTTTGTGCAGTGGCAATGTCCAATATGTTTAAAGAATTACTCTCTTGAGAACTTGATGATCGATCCTTACTTCAATCGGATTACTTCTTTGGTGGGTCTTCATCACACATCTGCAAATGCCGTCTGTTAGATTTTTATTGTTGTTTTTCTTACTTTCTTTTGTCCTCATTTTGTATGCAGCTGCGCAATTGTAGTGAAGATGTTAATGAGCTTGATGTAAAACCTGATGGATCTTGGCGTGTGAAGGGTGATGCTGCAAATAGAGAACTAACTCAGTGGCATATGCCTGATGGCACACTTTGTGCCTCAAAGGACGATACAAATCCTGGCGGTGCAAATGTAAATGAACTCAAGAGAGAGGGTACTTCTGATGGACATAAAAGTTTGAAGCTCGGAATCAAAAGAAATCCTAATGGAGTATGGGAAGTTAGTAGTAAAGCTGAGGATAAGAAACCCACTGTTGTTGGAAATCACACTCAGAACAACACTGGGTTCCGATCACCAAACATTGTGCCTATGAGCAGTAGCCCTTCTGTTAGTTGCAGAGATGGGGAAGACGGAAGTGTGAACCAAGAGGGTGGTATGCATTTTGATTTATCATTGAACCAAGAGTTTGACAGTTTTGCCCATAACTTTGGTCAAACATACAATACAGAGGATAGGGCACAACAACCACAGAGTGTGGCAGATGTCATTGTTCTTAGTGATTCCGATGAAGAGAATGATAATGTCGGCGCACCAGCTGCCTATGGTAGTACTACTGCAAATGGCAACAGCTTTCATTTCGCCACCAATGGTGCCGGGTATCCTGATAGATATCAGGAGGATGCTGGTGTTGGCACAAGTGGCCTTGGTTTATTAAGCAACAACGCTGCTGATTTTGAGATGAATAACTGGCAAATGCATTCATATCCACAACAGGAGCAAGGTTTTCAGTTTTTTGGGGCTGATACTGACGTAGCCAATCCTTTTGTTAATTCAAATAATTCTTTCAATGTTGCAACCGACGACTTTTCTCTTAATTGCAATGTTGGCATAGAAGAGGCATCAGTATCACATGATCTTTCAATATGCCAGAATACCAATGAGATGCATGGAAGCTTGGTTGATAACCCATTGGCTTTAGCTGGCGATGATCCTTCTTTGCAAATTTTATTTCCAAGCCAACCTTCTGCTGTTCCCCTTCAAGAAGAATTAAGCGAGCGTGCTAATGCACCAAACGGGGTCCACCCTGATGATTGGATATCTCTCACACTTGCAGCGGGTGGAGGTGGCAATGAAGAGTCTACAAGTGTCGATGGTCTAAAGTCACAACCAAAAGTTTCATCAAAAGAGGCAACAGCCGAACCTTTGATTGATGCTGGTTTGTCTCCGTGTAATGAATTTACTTCTTTCCTTTTATGATTATTTTACTATGGAAGATAATGGTCTACTACACTTCCTCTTTACTTGGTAGCCCTTCAACCGTTTTCAGGATCATCACGGTCATCTTTTGAAGGCCGACATCTTAGGTCATAAATTTTTTCCATAAAACAAGATATTTAATGTGTGGTATTTTTTAAAAAACTAATCGCCATATACTCTATTAACATTCCCTATCACTTAAACATCTGGGAATGAATTGTTCGTATTTATAACTGGTTTTTGAATACTCTTGGGTATCAGCTGCCGTTGATAGATACTTTATTCCGCTGTACTCGACATGATTTGTATCGGCATAATGATGAACATAAGTAGTGAATTATATTTAATCATATTTCAGATATACCAAATTTGTCTAGGATTTCCATCTACTACTGACATAGCTTGGTTTCTCTTGTGGTCTGTCATATCTGATACGGAGCTTTGCTGCTTTCTATGGTTGCATGTGGAACAAGTTCAGTATTGCAACTCCAAATTTGTTAACTGAATATTAATAATGAACTGAATCGTACTATTTTGAGATTTATTACCTTCAAGCTTATCGCTATGTGTTACCAACTGTCATATTTTTTCCCCCAATTTCAGCTTGTGCTCTTCCAAGCACGAACAATGACAGATGCAGCGGAGATAATTTAAATCCAAGAAGTATTGAAAATATATTTTCTCATCCTCGTCAACCGCGGTCTGTCAGGCCTCGCCTATGCTTATCATTAGATACTGATTCGGAGTAGTTCGGCACCTTGGGAGAGCTGAGTTTGCTATTAATTTGGCAAGGTTGGCTTTCAGAATCTTGATTGTTTTTACTGTGGAGAGTTATCAGGTTTTTCTGATTGATGCACAGAGAAACTTTTGAGAGTTCTATACGATCCAAGTGGGATCTGCGTAGAGTTCATCTGATGGTAAGGATTGATTCAGTTAACTCTTTATGTGGTGGTTGATATGTTGTACCTTCTTTTTTTGGAGTATTTTGGGGCATTTGATTCAAGTGTTTGAGTGGTTATCGAGCATGTCGTTTGTCAGAGCATTAGTGATGGCGCTTACATAATTTCATGGCCTAAGATCTGATCACAATTTATATAATCGAACAGGATAAACAGAAGCAAATAGAACTTGGTAATTTTTCACCTCCTGAGATCAATATTAGCGGGCCAATCCATTCTTTGAGATTCTTTATGGTTAGGAGCTTGACTTTGATCTCCCATGTGATACCTCATCCTGTAATGGACAAATGAACTGTGCTTTTATCGATGATACCTACCTTTTCATTAGATCCATAGATAGCTCATGAACTCGTGGGAACTTCTTAAAAGGAACATGAACCTTTTGTTTCATTTATTCATTTATTTTTCTGTCAGTGATAACTCGTGTATTTTTGCTTTGCCAGGTTGGTACAGAATATTTCTAACTGGGAATCAAGACTAAATGTGGCTAGTGGAGCGGTCTGTACATTTTTTTTGTTCTGACATTTTCTGGGTATAAGGAATAGGGGACGGGTGCAAAACAAATACATGTGAATGTTTGTGTGTTGTACCATCAGTGTATTTAGGGTTTGTTTACTAATTTAGATGTTTAAATACCATGATATTTGATGGAAAATAAATTATTTTCCTGTAAGTGGCGGTCAATAAACAGAGCCCTTGGGTGTTTAATTGTACAACTGATCATTCAGCTATGCTTGTGCTTTTCTCTTTGAATTGAAACGCTGTGCGGTGATTGCTATAGTACGACTTGAGCTTCTGTGGCAGCACATCCAAATCTAAAGTTTGTTATCACCTCGCCGGGACGCCCTTGACCATTGCTTGATCTGCCGAATGGTAAGATTTTGATCTACAATTATGATTTGCAAGATGATAAGTTTAGCTGGTTCTCGCTTCAATAAACTGTGTGGCAGTTGCACGGCATTGTTATCTTTTAATTGTTTGGATTCTTAGTTTGCACGGGGTGCAGTGCAAGCGCATATCTTATGAAATGAGGTTGGTTTTTTCTACAGCATAGGTGGCTTCCAAACTTAAATGTGGTGTGATATGATCTTGCAGGCCTGGAGCATGAGCATATCCTTGCTAGAGTGACCGCCAGGGTATGTAATGGCAATATTAGGTATAATAATGAGGAATAAGGATTTCTCAGGTAGGCATTTGGATTATCATGATTTCTCAAGTGGGTATCTGGATTATCAGCTCTGGTCAGTCTGGTGGAGTTTTGTATGTTCTAGAGGTTCATTCCTCTTCGGGGGGTCAGGGTCTATGGATTTTTTTTTATTTTATTTTTTATTTTTATCTGGTTGGAGCAGGCAGCTATGAGGGTCAGCATGTTCCGATAAGGAGGCATTTTCCGCCTACCCGGTAAAGCAGGCTTTTTAAATATCATGAGGACTTCAAGGCAGAATCACATTGGGGTTCTTAGATTGATTCCGGGATTGATAGAACAAGTTTTAGAGTGCATGTGACCTGAGCTTGAAAATGGAACACTACGCTACACATCGCAGAGTTAAACCTGAATAAACCAATACGATCGTCGGATAGATTACCTGGAAGATGCTGCTAGTGTCATCCTCAGTTGGCACACTAACGCTCTGCCCAAAGTTGTTTGTCCTCCGCGCCTCCTATACACGGTACCACTTCCCACCGTCGCTGCCGCAATTGCAGTTTGCTGAGCGAGGATGGCATGGTCCTCTTGCCGGGGTAGTCACGAACTGATGCAATGTGAATGCCAGCGTAGCGTTATTCCCCATCGCCGTTTCTTATATTGACGAGACCATGAACATTGAACTTTCTTAATCTTTTGGAGATAATTATATATGGCATGTGCCTATACAAAGCAACAATGCATGAGATAATCTATTGGAGATAATTATAAAAGGGCAAAAAAAAAAAAAAAAAAACTCGGCTTGCTAGTGGAACGCTGCCCTCGCGGCATTTCATAAGAAGACCTTCTAGGTGGCCGTGAAAACCTCCAAATCTCTCTCTTCACTCCCTTACACATGGAGCCGTACACCATGTATGGTCGTCTCTTAACATGTGCTTTAAGACTTTAGGAGAGGCAAGGGGATTTTTTTAACATAGAATCGTAAATTCATCCTGACTGGGAATGGGGATCGAATTGGGGATCTCAAAGGTGCCACTCATGAGTCTTGACCGCGAGGCTAAGACCTCTTAGGCATAAAAGGGTAATGTTGGGGGATCGAAGGTCTTGTCCGACTCGGCGAAGCCTTCTAACGAAGAGTGTATGATGATTACGTCCTTGCGAAGCCCTCCTGGCGTCTTCGGCGTTCGGATTGCTCCTGGCGAAGCCTTTTCAATGCCTCGAAGTCCTTGAGCTCCTTGGCGAAGCCCTCCTGAAACGTCCGCGATGCTGGACTAGGTTCAACTGCCCAGGCTGTTCCTCGGGTCTTACGTTATGCGTTGTTCCGAAGCCCTCAATCGTCCGCAGTGCTGGGCGAAGGGGTTGAGGGACGACAAAGAAAAGTGGACAGAGTAAATGATGTGTCTTTGGCTCGAGGCCCGAAAAACAGATGTCATTACAGGGGGTCTTTCCTCCATATTTATAGGGAGAGGAAAGATCGATATTACAGCGGTGCCATTGGGCAATTCTATTACGTCTCCTGAAGTTAGGCTTTAGACTGGCTCTTTCTCAACACCCTTCGCTGTGTCTTCAGCGCCCTTCGCTTGGTAACAAATACCCTTCGTATGACTCAGGGAGCCTTCGGCATTAGCTCCAACAGGTAAATAAAGCCTTGTTCAAGACTGTTTGAACTATGATGTTGCCCGCCACTAATAACATCATCTCTAGTGGCGTGAAGATGCATCATTTTGGTGGTCGTGCCCTCTTGAAGATGTAGGGGTTATTTAATTTCAATGGCGGACCTTTTAACCTTTTGCCATTGATGACCTTTTTCTGCAGTGGATCCGAACCCGCCTTTGAGCCACAGTAATGGTGGGTGTTGGCAGGATTGCTGGATGCCTGCAACTACATTGGATTTAGGAAACATCAGTACAAACCCTTTTTAGTAGTGTTTATGGAAAGTACCTTTCAGCTCAAGACTGCCAAAACATGAAAACAAGCTCATTCAAGAATTCGCTTTGGTCATCCATAGAACGAAAAGCAAATTCTTTTCACAAATTAAAAGGCGTACTTAAACTTTTATCATCATTATTTCCTTCTTTTAAATGATAAGTACAAATTCTTTTGTTTCTTTTCTAATATATTTATCAGTAAGGGTTATGCCCCTCCCGTTTCACTGTTCCCCTTGCACTAGCACGATGGTGAAAAACGATTTTTTATCAATAACCAATATTCATTTGAATAGTGCATGAAAACTACAAGTATTCTATATTGCGGCACCAAGGTTTCCTTCTCTCTAGCTCAAGGTTATTAAACCGACAAAAACCGAACGGTTTTTTATGTAACCAGACTTACCGGTCCGATCCGGTTTCGTAAGATGTCAGGTTTTCATTAAAAATCAAACCTAGTACTGTAGCAAATTGCTAACTGGTTGGTTTTGACACTGTAGAAAACCGACCGATTTCCGGTGTTGTTAACCTGCTCTAGCTTCGCCAATGATTTACGTACGGGAGCCATGTTGTGTCGTGAGTTTGCACTTGCTCATAGATGAGCAGTATGAGTATCGGGATTCAGGCATGCATCATACCTTTGCCAAGGAAAATATAAAACTTTTTTCCACGATCTAAAGCTCGTGCAGCCCATTCGTACCCAACAAGTCATTGTATGCTCTTTTTCTCTCTTTTTTTTTCGAAGAAAGTTTTTAGATGCTCCATAGCTCCTGCCGTCCATTTGTGCCCAGAAAAATGCTATAAGAAGCTATCTTGAAGATAGATGACCATATCTCGCTGCATTATTTTTTTTCCTTCAGCAGACATAGACGGCAGTCTAACAAGAGATATGCAGTTATGTTTACTTCCATCTATATTTTATTGGTGAGCAACGGCCATTCGTTAATTGCAATATCTTGCCACGGGCTAAAACTTTATAAGAAGTATCAGCCACATACATGCATGTATGTTGCAGCCGAGCATTTCATTTTCTTCCCTTTAATAGAAAAGAAGATATATCAGAAACAACTTTGCATGATGGACCGTATCTCAATGGTAGCTCCTGCCGCCAATTTCTACTCAATGAAAATCACTAATATTCTAGAACTCTCCCCAAGGACTCATATGTTGGCATCGTAATTTGTATGAAAAAACCAGCAAAACAAAATAATTTGTATGGTGCCAACAAGAATATCTCCATCCTTCGAAAAAAGAAAGAAAAACATCTCCATCCTCGCCCACCAAGTGCCCAAGCTCTATGAACGGTGTGAACTTGCCACCAAAGACGGCACGATCACCATGGAGATGAATCTAAAAACCAGTGTTGCCATCACCACTGCACTACTCATGCATCACCTCTTTCTCATGGTCACCTCCTTTGCTGACCATACAGCGCCAAACACTAGCTCTGCCGGTTTTAGCTTAAGGTTAGTCACCAATAATGCTACCAGTCGTCATGATGGCTTCCTGCACTTACAGCACAACCTCCGTGAGGAGTTGTTGTCACACCCATCATCAAGCACTAGCTCAACGTCAAACAGCAGCACCCTACTCCCAAAGATGTACACCCCCGAAATACTGCCAATGGAACAAGGCTTGATCCTTGGTTTTGGCACCGGCAACGAGCAACAAGACTACACCCTCAAAGATTGAAAATTCAGTGAAGCTGCCATGGATACTGTTGGGGGAGGCCCATAGTGTCCCCTCCCCCTAGCTCCTTGGCTTGTTGGGAGAAAGGCCCATCAAGGCCCAAATAGATAGGATATAGAAGAAACACCTATGTACTTGGGCCGTGGGTCCATTAGGGTTACCATCCTTTATGTATTAGAGACATAATTACTGTAATACCCTTAGGTCAAGGGTAATATTATACTTAGAGAACCTAGGGTTGTAAGGGGGTATGGCTATAAATACCCCCTTATCCCCCTCATCAATGGCATTGAGTGTTACCTACTAGTCTATGGCTCTTGTCTATTCCCCTCTAAGTCCTACCTAGGGTCCCTCCAAGTGTGGTAGATCCTAGTAGGATTCCTCCTTTACTGTTTGGGCCTTGTAACCAATAACAGTTGGCGCCGTCCGTGGGGATCGGACAAGAAGTCACAGCAAAATGACGCGCACATCGGGAACGTCGCGAAAGGCGAGAGCTTCGGGAAGCGACCCCAACGCAACAGACCCTCCTTCAGCACGAGTGGTCGGGCCTTCGGCAAGACAAACCGTCAACCCGACGACAATGAACGCTTCGGCAACACTCACGACGACTGCCTCGGCAACGACGACCTTACCAACGATAGGTCCATCCTCATCGGCCACGGGAGACCCATCGGCCGTGCTCCCCGCCTCCGACAGCGACCTTCCAACCATCGTCGAGACGCCCGAAGGGAACGAAGAATCATCCGAACCAGAAGAAGAAATCAGCGCCGACGACGTCGAAGCCCGAGCCCGAGGGGAAGTCCGAAACAACGAGCGCCCGGCAAGGGACTCTGAGGCCGAAGCTCGCACACAAAGGGGGACCCGCGTCGGCGGTAGCCGAAGAACAACGACTGGCAGAGCTGCGTGAAACGCTCGAAGTAGAAACCCGCAAGGCCGAAGAGCGCCTTGCAAGACAGAGAGCACTCGAACATTACGGGCAAGACAAAGCAAATTACCGCGTCCGTGCCGAAGCCGCGCGTCGACAGCAAATCATATTGCATGGCACAGCTCAATACACTGCGTTGAACGGGCATCCCGGAGCCCATCAACCAGGAAAGCCAACCAAGCCGCGACAATCGGCGCGGACCATCGAGCACCAGTGGGCGGCAGACGAGCTCGTCCGACAACAATCAGCCGTTATCGGCACGCCTCCAAGCAGTGGCCTGGCCGAAAAAGTTCATCTCCGCCAAGCTACCAAACTTTGACGGGGCCTCGGACCCTCGCGAGTTCTTCATGAGCTACGAGACAGTCATCAAGTCTGCCGGAGGCAACGATGACATCAAAGCCAAAGCTTTCGTCCTTGCCTCGAGCGGAATCGCAAAGACATGGTACACAAAACTGCCTTCGAACATCATCTACTCTCGGGAGCAGCTTCGAGACCAGCTCCAAATCCATTTTCAAGGCAACTACGCAGCAAAGGTCACCGCAGCCGAGCTCCAGGCATGCAAGCAGAAGGAAGGAGAATCCCTACAAGACTACACCCGATGCTTCATCCACCTCAAGTGCCAAGTCAAGGGCGTACCGGACTCCATCATCATCGGGGCCGTCACGAAGGGGATAAGCCTCTGTCTAGCACGATCGGAGATCCGAAGGACGGAGTCGAAGACCGTCACCTACCTGCTGCAGATCCTCGAAGCCCACGCTCGAGCCGATGAGGACTCCCGGCGAGAGAAGGAAGCAAGAGCAAGCCAGAAGAGATCCGATCGGGGGAAGAGACATAACGATCGAAACGATTGCCGCTCCGACGACCGTCGACGTGGCTGGTCAGAGAGGCGCGAAGTTCATAGCATCGACCGCTCTCGGGACTGAAGCCCACGTCGCACCGACGACAACCGGTCCAAGTCAAGCCCCCGAAGGTCGGACTCAAACCGCCGAAACAACAATCGCCAGAACCGTGACCCATACTGCGAGCTTCATGGCCTGAACCAAGGACACACGACGAAGCAGTGCGCTCAAGTCTCGGCGCTGCGAGAGGAACGACTATGCCGAGATGCCGAAGCGACTCGAGGAGTCAACCATGTCACACAAGGGGCTGCCACACGGTCCGAGGCTCTACCACCACCCCCGGCGCATAGCACGACCTCCGGCCGCAATGTGATCATGGCCATCACCGGAGGCTCCAGCCAGCCATATTCATCCAAGCGTCAGCGTCGGGACTACACCCAACGTGTGAACCACGTGGCGGCTCACCCGCCTCTGGCAAAATGCAAATGGTCTCACGTACCGCTCACCTTCGACCAAAGTGATCTGCGTCCGATGGAGTACCCCCACAAGGACGCCTTCGTCATCAGCGCCAACATGCGCGGGACGGAGGTCCGTCGCGTGCTCATTGATGGCGGAAGTTCTGCAGACATCATCTTCATCGACGCCTTCAATCAGCTCGGCATCCCCCGCACGGAGTTGTTCGCCTCCGAAAGCCCACTCGTCGGCTTCGGGAGAGAGCCCATCGACGCCATAGGTTGCATCAAGATCGCGGTTTCCTTCTCCGGTCCCACAGGGCATCGGACTGAGGAAATCGCCTTCGACGTCGTCGACATGCCATATCCCTACAACGCCATCTTCGGCAGGGGGCTCATCAACACCTTCAACGCCGCCACCCACCACTATTTCCATTGCATGAAGATCCCGGCACCAAGGGGAATCATCACCGTGTACGGGGATCAATTCGCCGCCCGAAGCATCGAGCACGGCCAAACACCTGGTCAGAAGCAAGTTCATCCTATCAAACACCAAGCCAAGCCACAAACCGTCGAAGCTCAAACGCCAATACCCCCGACAGGAACTCCGAAGCCACGTGTCAGTGGCGACGTCAAGCTGGTGGTCCTGTCTCCAGATAGGCCTAATCAGGAGGTCACCTTCGGCAAGGGGCTACCGCCAGATTTCAAGGCGAACATGGTCGCTCTCCTCTGAAGCAACAAAGATGTCTTCGCCTGGTCCACGTCCGAGCTGACAGGAGTCGACCGAAGCATCATCGAACACAAACTTGACGTCAATCCGAAGGCAACACCCATCAAGCAGAAGAAGCGAAACTGGACCGACGAAAAGCAAGCAATCCTTCGGGCGGAGGTACAAAAGCTAATGGACGCCAATGTCGTCCGGGAAACCAGCAAATCAACCTGGCTCGCAAACCCAGTCCTCGTAAAAAAGCACAACAGGAAATGGCGAATGTGCATCGACTACACCACCCTCAATCGCGCCTGCCCGAAGGATGATTTCCCCTTGGCATGCATCGATGAGCTCGTCGACGCCACGGCCGGCTCTGAGATAATGAGTTTCCTCGACACATACTTAGGCTACCACCAGATCTGGATGGCCCCCGAAGACGAAGAGAAAACCGCCTTCAAAACAGAAGACGGCACATACTGCTACAGACGCATGCCCTTCGGGCTGAAGAATGCCGGAGCAACCTTCTCTCGCGCAATCAAGAAGACACTGGGTGATCAGCTCGGCCAAAACGCCGCAGCCTACATCGACGACATCGTCATCAAAAGCACCTCCGACGACAACCACCTTGCTGACCTCGCCGAGACATTTGCAAACCTGCGCTGCGTCGGCTTCAAGCTCAACCCGGAGAAGTGCACCTTCAGGGTCCGAGCCGGCAAACTCCTCGGCTTCCTCGTCTCCAAGAAGGGCATCAAGACGAACCCTGAAAAGATCAAGGCCATCACCGACATGGAACCACCCAAGAACACGAAAGAGCTACAAAGGTTTACCGGCCGCCTCGCCGCCCTCGGACGCTTCATTTCCAGGGCGGCGAAAAAATGTCTCCCCTTCTACCAGTGCTTAAGGGGCAGCGACCCTCTCAAGTGGGGGGAGGAACAAGACAAGGGCTTTGAGGAAGTCAAAGCCTATCTCGTCAAAGCCACAACCCTTCGGCTGCCATCGCCGAAAGGTCCGCTACTTCTTTACGTCTCGGCAGCGCCCTCTACAATAAGCGCAGTGCTCGTACATGAGGTCGAGGTCGAGGGGAAGCTGGTGAAGCAACCAATCTACCATGTCTCCGAGGCACTCTCCGGCGCAAGACTTAATTACAACATCGTCACCATGATCGCACTTGCAGTCCTTATGGCTTCTCGGAAGCTCCGATGGTACTTCGAGGGACATCCAATCACGGTGCCCACCTCATTCCCCTTGAAGGACGTCTTCAGCAACTACAACTCCACTGACAACATCGCAAAATGGGCCATCGAGCTCGCCGCGTATGACATCAAGTACGTAGCCCGAAAGGCGATCAAGTCCAGGATCATCGCTAATTTCGTCGCCGAATGGACCCCTGCGCCCACATCAGAAGCTACACCGTCCGAGCCACTGTGGACTGTGCACACCGACAGGGCATGGGGCTTGGCAGGGGCTGGATGTTCGGCGGTCATCATGTCACCCAGCCAACAGAAGCTCCGGTACTCGGCTTCACTCACCTTCCCGACCACCAACAACACGGCGGAGTACGAAGGTGTCCTCCTCAGTCTTTGGAAACTCAAGGCCCTCGGCGCCAAGCGAGTCGTCCTCTACACCGACTCCCAACTCATCGCAGAACAAATCTCCAAGGAGTACATGGCCAGAGACCCAGACATGGCCGGCTACCTCAAAGTCGTCCGTAGCATGGAAAAACACTTTCCGGCTTCGATGTTAAAAGCATTAACCAAGCACACAACCAAGAAGCCGACGCCCTCACCAAAGCAGCAGCTAATCAAGCACCGCTTCCACCAGACGCCCTCCACGAAGGCCTCTCCGAGCCAGCCACGACCCCAACGAAAGCGCGCCCTGTCATGGCCCTATCATCAAGCGACTGGCGGGCGCCGATACGGGCTCAGATCGAAGGAAGGTACTCGGCCGATGATCCGGTGGAGGAAAAAAGAATCCGCCTCCGCACAAGGGGCTACGTCATCCACAACAACGTCCTATACAAGAAAGGCGTCACCGAACCCCTCCTACGATGCCTCTCCGAAGACGAAGGGAAGGCCCTCCTTGGGGACATCCACGAGGGCCTGTGTTCATCTCACATCGCCCCTCGGGCCCTGGTGGCGAAAGCGTTTCGGCACGGCTTCTACTGGCCAACCGCCGTGCGCGACGCCGAAGCACTGGTCCGCACATGCCCAAGCTGCCAGTGGATGGGAAGACAGTCTCACCGGGCCGCGACCCCACTTCAACCAATCCCACCAGTCTGGCCATTGGCCCAATGGGGGATTGACATCGTCGGACCTCTACCCACTGCCCCAGGCAATCTTAAGTGGGCGGTGGTGGCATACGAGTACTTCTCAAAGTGGATCGAAGCTGAGCCCCTCGCCAAGATCACCGCCAAGACAATACAAAGATTCTTCTGGAAGAATGTCATATGCCGTTTCGGGGTGCCGATGCACATCACCGTCGACAATGGCTCCCAGTTCGAGTCCCAAGTCTTCAAGGAATATAGCCAATCCATCGGAGTCCGCGAGTGCTTCGTCTCAGTGACCAACCCAAGAGCAAACGGTGCAGTAGGGAAAGCCAATGGCACGGTCTTCGAGGGAATCAAGAAGAGCCTACTCGGCCTCCCGAAGGGGTAGTGGGTCGAAGCACTACCAAACGTGTTCTGGTCCTTGCAAACCACTCAGGCAAGACCCACCGGCTTCACCCCATTCCGCCTTCTCTTCGGCGCACCCCTTTGAGCAAACGCTCCCCTGTCAAAGGACGAAGATGTCTCGAAAGACCTGCTTGAAGAAACAAGGCTGCAAGCAGTCGCCACCCTGAAGCGGTACACAACGTCGATGGAGCACCAATACAACCAGAAAGTTAACCCTCGGCACTTCGTACCAGGGGACCTCGTGCTGAAGTGAAACATTCACCCATCAAGCGTCGGCAAGCTAAACAGCAAATGGGAGGGACCTTACATCATCAACAACTCAATCCGTCCCGGAGCATACCACCTGGTCGAACTTGATGGCACTCCCGTCCCAAGAACCTGGAACGCAGATTCCCTCCGACGTTACTACGTCTGAAGCATCGGCACTCGCCCAAGGGCAGTAGCCGAAGCCACCTGGCCTGCGCGCTACAGTTATCTATATCCCTTTGTTTCGGTGTGTTTCTTTTCTTTCGGCAGTAGAGCGACGATGATCCCCTTAGCTGCATTCCCCAAGGGGCCATGTACTCTATCAATGCAATGAATGAAATATAACCTCTTCGGCATTGACAATCCAGTAGGGGCGCCGAAGTACAAACTTCACGAATTGAAGCGAGGCACACATAAGCCCTCGGACCCGCCCCCTAAGAGGAAAGGCGACGCCGGCGATTCGTCCGAAGCCCCCTTTCGGACAACAAAGCCGAAGGCAGGGCACTCAATAAGACCCAGCATATTGCGCGCTCAATACATTAACACATGCAAAGGGGGGACGCCTCCGGCATGACAATCAAAAAATCCGTTTCCTCTCAGACTCCCGACGAGCAAGAGGGAGACGTCACTCGAATTCGAGCTCACTTCCTCACCGAAAGTCGAGCGACGAAGCTAAAATCCAAGACTCATCTCAAACCAAAATCCGTTTCCTTTCAGACTCCCGACGAGCAAGAGGGGGACGACGCTCTAATTCGAGCTCACTTCCTCGCCGAAAGTTGAGCGACGAAGCTAAAATCCGAGACTCGTCTCGAACCAAAATCCGTTTCCTCTCAGACTCCCGACGAGCAAGAGGGGGACGACGCTCTAATTCGAGCTCACTTCCTCGCCGAAAGTACATTACTCATACAACGGCCCGAAGGCCAATACAATGACACAAAGGCCCGAAGGCCACTATAGCGGCACAAAGGCCAGCACAAAGCCCGAAGGCAACTACAACGGCTCCAAAGCCGACACAAAGGCCCAAAGGACAACACATGCAACTCACACGGGGCCCGAAGGCCCAACTCAACGCCTTCCACCCCTCCAGGAATACAGAGCAGCTTCGGCCTTCGCGATGTCCTCCCTCGCACGAGCAAGGGTTCGGCGCAATGTAGCGAAGTCCAGTCGGGTAGAAGCAGACGCAACATTAGCTTGCAGTTGCTCTAAGTCAATCTCCTCCCCCGAATCTTCACCGCTAGACACATCAACAACCTCCACCTTCGGAGCCAGCAAAAGCGGGGCATCCGAGCTATAACCTGCCGACAAACGATGTAAATCGCGCCGAACTCTCCTCGAGAGCAAAGCTTTGGATGGGGGCTTCGAAAAAGAAGACAAGAACTGAGGATTACGTGAGGCCACATCCTGAAGGAAGTCCGTAAAAACACCATCGGGATTCCGCCAAAGCCAACGACGCCACTGAGTCCCCTTGACATAAAGGGGCCCAGGACGCAACGAAGGCACATGTCCCTCCGGAACCAATATGCTTTCTGGAATGACATCCAAGCAGACGATGTCTTGATAGCCTCGGCCAGCAACCCCATCCTGTCGCAAATCAGAAAGAAGTACAAAGGCATCGAAGATATGTCAAAAGCCAGATTTCATTCCATTAAAGCCCGAAGGGCACCTAGTACAAACTACGGAAACAAAGCCCGAAGGCGATGCTACCCTAACAAGAAAGACTCACACCTGAGGGGGGGCCTGGGCCGAAGAGGCAGCAACCGTCTCCTTCGACGAGTCCCCACCCCCTGACATCACGAGGGTGTAAGCTTCATGACCATTGGAGTATGGAAACCCCAAAGGTATGAATGTTTTGGTGATTGGATGATCATGTTGTATGTGACTAACTCTTTTGTAGGTTGTTGCCTATGATCACATATGATGGAGGACTACGTCAACCTTTTTCTCTACTAGATATCTCGATGATTGGTTGCCTCGACAACTTGGGACATTGGGCTTGATGAAGTCGCAGTTGAGGAGATGGATCAAGGCTAAGGACATGCTAGAACCAAGCAAGTGTTGGCTTGGTGTAGATGTAGGCTTGAGTCCATAGGAAACACCGGACTATCAAGAGGGTTCGAGTTGGTTCTCTTAGTGCACACTAGTGGTAGAGATCATTGGATGCAATGTGAGGCTCTCAGAGGCTAGGGTGGCAGAAGAGAAGCTTGAGGAACCAAGAAGAGTGAAGATGAAGTCAAAGATCGAGGAGATGATCAAGATTGACTTCAGGAAGAAGTCACCGTATGATACGATGCTAGTCACCGTATGATACGGTGACTACAGGAATTGCAGACTGAAGATAGGAAATCTCTGCTGGAGTCACCGTATGATGAGGGGTGATAGTCACCGTATGATACGGTGGTCACCGTATGGTTTCCAGGGAGTTGGTAGTTTCTGCAGATTCAGAGAGAAGAAGTCACCGTATGATACGGTGATAGTCACCGTATGATACGGTGACTATGGACAGGAAAATCCAGAGAAAGGAGAGTCTCTGGTAGATTCACCGTATGATGGTCACCGTATGATACGGTGGGTCACCGTATGGTTTCCAGGGGAAGTGCAAAATGGACGAGTTGCTGAAGATGAAGAGAAAGTAGTCACCGTATGATACGGTGCTAGTCACCAGTATGATACGGTGACTATGAGGAATGAGATGACAGCAGGGAAGGCTGAAGATGTAATAGTCACCGTATGATACGGTGACTAGGCTGACAGACTGATTTTTGAGGCAACGGCTAGTTTCGTGGAGGAAGGCTATAAATAGCTGGTTGTCCTACCCCTTTGAGGGTCTCTTGGCCAGTGGAACCGGTGAGGTTGCCCAAGGAAAGCCAAGAGCAAGAAGAGAGAACACTTGTTGAGGATTTGGAGTGATCCTAGTGCTTGTGAGAGAGTAACAAGAGCATCCTTTGGTCTCTAGGGCTAGTGTGTGCATAGAGAGTCATCTTGGGTTGTTACTCTTGGTCTATGGCAAGACCTAGACCGGTTAGGCGTCGGTGGTGAGCTTGCCAAGGAGTGTGGAAGCCGCCGCAAGTTTGTACACGGTCTTCAAGCTTCCAGTGTGAAAGAAGCTACGTGAAGAGAGCGCCCTTTAGACCGCATCACGTGCGTATCCTTACCTTCGGAGGAGCATCCGGAGTTGTCGGCGGGACATGCCCGCGTCTTCACTCGGAGGGTGAAGAATGCTCTAGAAGGGATCGCCATCGAGCGGAGGGAGGGGTCGAGACTTCGGCGGGAGTGACCCAACGTGGATTAGTGTAGCATACCGCCTCGAAAATGAGGGGTTAGCATTAACAGGATCGATATCGGGTGACACTTGGCGAAGCAAGCATCCAAATGACCACACAGATAAGCATAAATAAAATAGAGTGCAAGTGATTTAGTTATTACAACTTAGGTTTGTACTTGATTACATAAAAGAGTGCATGTTCTGAGGTGAGGGTTTTACAATATATAAAAGAGTTCGAAATTCGATTACATAAGCACTAGCGGAAGCGAAACACACGTAGATACATATCTACAAGGAAATCATGTCCGGCCCGTAGTCACGATCTCATTCACCTTGCTCCTGGTTGGGAGAGGAGGGAATCCACTCAATGGACCAGTCCTTGGGCGGCTCACCCTCCCACACCACTTTGCCACAACAATCACAGAAGCTACAATTAGGAATACCTGCAACAAAAATTTAAACAACAAACCCTGAGCAACTAATACTCAGCAAGTTTTACCCGTCAAAATGGTCTTCTAAGACCGACTCCTAACATGCAGGGGGCTGACCATGGTAAAGGTAATATTGCAATAAAACAACACTAGAAGTTAGTCCTTACTTTCATATTTTAGCCAAGTTAACAGGGTTCTTACATAAACATAAAGTTTAGCACCTATGCTAATTCATACAAGGTTGCAATACAATTATTGAAGTATCAAATCAGCAAGTATACATCATCATGTGCACTTCTTACTACGATGTGACACAATGAACAAGTGGTACTCAATAACCGCGAGGGACGGCGATTCAAATCGATTTACACCTGCAGGCGAAACCCGAGATACACGACATACGCACACTCAAAAGAGTCACGCACGGCAACCTTTCACAACGACACCATAGGGCCGGGCCGGTTCTCACCTCTCCCAAGTACAATGTCCTCCACGCGATACCACACATCGGGGCTATCTGTGGTTAGCCCATGAACTTTCCCAAATATCACCCTAGAAAGAGAGATGGGTTGTCGTCCAACCACTACAGTAATCGAGTTACATCAGTTTACTAGCTCCTATTTTCACTAGCATGCATCCGGTACTGTTCAAACTTGTTCAAGCAGGGCCACAACGAACGGTCCTCAACCGACACAAACGGGGCTATATATGGCGAACAAGGGCCAACCTTGCCACCTCAACCTACACATGAACTTCCCCGTTTAGTCTCAATTCAATATCATCATCATGTGAGAGCATAAAGTAAACCCGATTCCACTTATATCAGGCGGTCTCCATACCACCCGATTTTTCCTACCGATGACTCGATATTAAGCATAGCAAACACTACCCAGCGGCTGTACATAACTGAACCAACCCATAGGAATAAGGATTTCTTGTGCATCTATGGTTTCATACAACTCCTAAACATAATGCACATTTCATGACTCGAAATACATGTGTGAAAACGAAAAACTTAGAAAACATAGGAGTGCACCGGGGCTTGCCTTGGGTCTGGTGGTTAGCACACTCAAGCACGTTCAAGTCAGCGCCAGTCTCCTCGGCCTCGATCTCCACGTCCTCGGTTCCGGCGTTGTTCCATAAATGAATGCAATGCAAGTTCACAATTAAGTGCAATGAACATATTAAACTTGGTTAAATGAAAGAGTGCAGTGGCATGGTAGTGGTGCTGACGTGAGGTTCAGGAGAACCCAAAAGATTTTTACGACACTTTTGTTTGAAGTGTTTCACCAAGGAACTAAAGAATCCGATAGTTTTCAAAGATCGAGACAAAGATTTCATTTTGAAATTTCTTTAACATGGTTCTGGAAGACAAAAACCTTATTTAGAATTTTCATTAGAGCACTAGTACTCTGGACAATAAGATATCCAAAACTTGAGTTGAGAACATGCAAGAATAAAATACTAAAGATGCAACAATGAAAAGCTCGGAAATGAAATTATTGCTAAAAATATGCATCAATTAACTATGCCACTTGGTGAAAAGTTCAGGGATGCCATGGGGTGCAAGAATACCAAAAATCATAATTTTTGCATGAGAAGAAATGGATATATGAATTTGTTTTTCTTCCCGTTCTCTGAATTTTGTACACAATTTTATTGCGTTTGCAAGAGTTTATGTAGTACCACTGGAGAGGGATAACTGCAGGGAATCCAACAAAATTTATTTTGCATTTTTTCGAGTTATACTTTATTTTCTATCGATGTTACAAGATCAGCCAATTTTCAGAGAAAGAAAAGAAAAACAGAGGCGCGCACTGTAGCAGTGTCAAGGGCGTGCACGACGCAGGCGGCGGCACGGCGTGTTTTCCGACTAAACGGCGGCGATCTAGGGAAAACCGTGGCTATCAAAGCGACGAGGGTTGAGAGGCGACTCCACAGCAACTACGTGTGCACTTGCGCGGTCACCGAAACTAGGCCGGCAGCGAGGTTGGTGGTGGCGGCAATGGCGCGGCGGTGTTCCGGCGACTAGGTTCGCCGGAGACATGTTCTTGAGCAAGCACAAACTCCTACGGACCAAGGCTAAGCTCACCGTTGTACGTGTAGACGTGGAAGATGGCCGGAACGTGTAGTTCGTCGTAGGGGAGGGTCGGACCCGCGGACGGCGGCGAGGAAGAAAGTCGATTCCGGTGATCTCACTGCCCGAAAGACGACGAGGTCAGCAATGAGGAGTGCGCAATGGAGATGTTAAACACCATGCGCGAGTAATTGCAAAATGGCTCACCGTGCACGGAGAATTTCAAGGCGAGGTCGAGCTTGGTCAATCGCCGACCATGGCGACGGACGACGTCGATCTCACTCTATGGTTGGGGAAAAGCCGAACTGATTGGAGGTAAAGCTAGAGGAAGTCTCTGCGCTCCTTTTTTATGTTGGGGTCGAGCTCGGGAAGTGCCTGTGGGGGTGGCGAGCTCGAGCTCAAGTGGAGGCGGCCATTGCGGCTTGGGTGCGTGCTCTTGCGCGAGAAAGAGAGGAACGAGGAAGAGAGCGTGCTAGCCAGGGGAGATGAACGCGGATGAGGACGAGTTGGCTGCAACTTGGGCGCCATCACTTGGGCAAGGACGAAGGCATGGCGTCCATCACAGTGGAGTTGGCAGCACAGTGAGACAGAGGGAGGAAGAAGATGACACGCGGCCATTTTTCTTTTTTCCAAGCGATTTTTTAAACATGCCGACTTTAATCGCTCCAAACCTAACCTTCCACAGTTCAGGAAAATCGGAAAAATTCAGGGATGGAAGGAAAGGTATACAGGAACATTTTTCATTATTGAAACTTTTCAAATTTCGACACAGAATTTGAATTAAAATTCTGTTAAGACAGGACTGGTTTGAATGTTCCTCGAATTATTTGAACTGCTTCCCCTTTTCATAAAAATCTGGAAAATTATCCAAAAATCTATCTCGGGACATGGAACCCAGTAACATTTTTGGTTGGTCCCACTTTTGTGCAACATTAGAAGTTTTAGTTCAAGCTCATATTTGACTATTTTCAAACGGTTTGCTTTTGATTCATTTTCTCCAATGTGATCATTAACATTTGTGATCCATGTGCACTAACAGAAGATTTAGACCATGATTAGGATGGGATGTTACAATTAGGGGGAGGCGCCATCCTCTCGATACTACGGGCTAAAAATCCATGAGCAATCTCTATCTCATCTCTTTACTTACTAGCATTTACTATTCCGTATTTACTTCTTGCTAGTAGACTTGATTGATAGGGTTGCTTTGCTCTTGGTAGAATTGTTTGTGTAGGTTTGCTCTTTGCTAGTCTTGCTAGTGTGTGCGCATTGCTTGCTTATTGTCATCACCTAGCTTGATATTAGGTTGCTAAAGTACCTTACCGAAGGAAGTGAAAAGTGACTACCGATTCACCCCCCCCCCCCTCTCGGTACTCTGTGATCCTTACAGAGGGTACTAGCACTACTGGCCCCTGCGGGAAGCTTGTCAGAAGAAGGAGTCACGACGACGGGTCGGGCACGCTGAGATGCAGCAGAAGCAAGGGCAGCCTGACGAGCAAGACCAATACCGAAGGGAACCCAGAAGGTTTCACCCAACTCGTCCCCGTAAGAGTTCACGCTCTCGGCCAGCTCACGGAAGCGGGCACCATCCCCCTCGGCCATAGCAGCCACCTGCTTCGAGGACCATGGCACAGCAGACAAGTGCGTACATCCTGCTTGCCGAAGAGCACCGAAGGCGCCGGTCCAAGCAGTCTGCGCCCAGAAGGTGCCAAAAGATTCCGAGGCCTTCCCGGCCAGCTTCACCGACCTCAGCAGCCGATGCAGACTCCCACCCAAGTCTTCCGGGGAATGCTTCGGAGGTCTCACATCCACCCCCAAGCTACCCAATAGCGAGTTCATTTCTTCAAGCGTCGACCACGCTGCCTTGGCTTCGGTCTCCCGAAGTTTGACGCCCGCCTCCAGAAGTTGCTTAGCCTTGGCTAGTTCCTTCTCAGCCGCTTCCTTAGCCTGCCGCTCGACATCTACGGCACCCCTTTCCTTATCGGTGAGATCCTTGATGACACCCTCCTTCTTCGCCACCGTGTCAGCAAGCTCCTTCCAGGAAGCCTCGGCCTTCTCCAAGTTCTCAGCAAGATCGCCCCTCCCACGCTCCGCAGCCTTAGCAGTGGACTCGGCGATGTCAGCACGAGCCCGAAGACGAGGCACGTCGAAGCCTACAAGTGACTCCTCGACGTGACGAGCTATGAGCGCCGTCTGCATCAAAACATAAATAAATAAGTCCACAAGTCAAACAAGTCAGAGAAACAAACAACGCACCGCAGAACGAACACCTTCATTGCCCGAAGCAGCGGTCTCCGGAGGAATGTCTTTCAGAGACTCCTCCAAATCCCCGGCGCCAACAAAGTCATAGACCTCCCGAAGAACCCCTTGCCGACACCGTGCCCAAGACGCGGCACAGCCATCTCTTCGTTGCCCGAAGGAGCATCATCCTCGACGGCCTTCTCAAAACCCCGCTCCCTCCGGCCGGAGCAATGGAATTAGTAGAACTACTAGGCTCAAAATAACAAGAATTGCGAGAAGAAATCACGATACCCGGAGACCGATGGACAGGCCCCAGCATCTCTTTCGGCTGCTCCGACAGCCTCGACGCAAAAGCAGGCACCCCACAGTAGCCGATGTCGTCGTCGTCAGAGTCCAAGTTGTGGATCTCTGGTGCAGCAGCGTCGGCGACAACGACTTGGGGAGGAGCAGCAGATTCCAGCGCTTTGAGAGCAGTGTCATCGGCCAAGTCCTCCGGCTCCGTGTTGTACCCCGCCGAAACATCAGAACTGTCGGCCCCAGGCGCGGCCCTCACATCCGCAGCATTTCTCCTCGGGACACGCCCGCTGCCGGCCTTCGCCTTCTTAGCAGCCGGAGCAAGAGCATCATCGGCCGTACGCTTCTTCTTCGCCGAAGGAGCGGCGGCCGAAGAAGAAGCACCGGCATCGATCTCCCCTTCCTCCACGCCTCCCTCATCCGCAGCACCCCTCCTCCCGACTGGGACAACGGCGACGCGTGCCGGCAACTCGACATCAGGATATTTCAGAGAGAAAATCCGATTCTGCCGAGGACCCTTCACCAGCTGCGCGGCACGTGAAACCTCCTAGACGGTAACACCACCAAGGATATAAACAGCCCGAAGCTCCATTTCCTCTCGGGTGATCGCTGCAAAAAACCCTGAGCGTGTAAGCTAAGACAAGTTCAATAGGAGACGAGAACGAAAACCGAAGAACACTCACCCGGAAGAGCATCGCCCGAAAGCTGAATCACAGTCTCCGCCTCGATGCGCTTCGTTAGAAAATTGTCGGCCCAGTTCCGACCCAATGGCCAGACTCCGGCCGCTATGCACTCCTCTAGAAGGTCGCGCATCGTGAATTCATGCGCAACCGAGGCCATCAACGACTTTCGGGACGCGCACGTTCCATCTATCACCACAGGCGGGTTCCTGTAGAATAGGACCTCGGACATGGTAGACCAAAGGTCACAACCTTCCTCGATTCGGTAATAGAACCAACTGGCGGTCCAATTCTTCCCCCAGTGGTTCTTGTACGCCTTCACCGGCACCACCTCATCGGGTCGGTCCACGAAAGAGACAGTCCCCATGGAGCCGACGAAGTCCCAGCCATCCAGCTTGAACGTCTTCTTATATGCCAAAGCATAGTAAGTGGCGGCGATGGCCCCGGCGAGTGGCTCCGCCTTAGCCATCCAGAAAGCCCACTCAAAGATGCCAAGCCGAACCAAAGCGTTGACGGTGACCTGCTGGATCTCGAGACCGAAAAGGTCGAGCACCTCCCCGACGAAAGGCGAGCAAGGCATCCGAAACCCACCCTCAAAGAAACGGCAGTACAGCACCACGTACCCCGTCTTCGGAGAAGGCAAAGTCTCATCCTCCCAAGGCAGCACAGCCTGAGCACGCTCAAAGTAGCCCTTCAGGGCCATCTCATCCAAGTCTTTCTTGCTCAGGGTGCTTCGGCCGAGATACGGCGACGACGAAAGCTTGTCATCGATCCGAGTGCGAGCAGGCGGCCCGGAGGCCTTCTTCGATCCCTTGCGAGCCATCGAAGAAGCCAGGACGTTGGTCAAAGATGCCGAGGAGCGTTGGAAAGGAGGACGGAGGGGCGATGGAGTAGCGGAAGTAGAAGCACAGTAGCGGACAGCGGCGGCGCGGTGGAAAAAAGTGACAGGAACAGGGTAAAACCCAAAGGGGTAACCCGCCCTTATATAGGCCGCGAAGTGAAACGACGCGGCCGTTCGATCGTGATCCAACGGGCACCAAATGCGCTCACCTAAAGACAAAGCGTCTTTTCACGTCACTTTGCGCCCTCTGACAAACCGACGTCACCAAAGGACACCTCGAATTATGTGCGAGTAATAAGGAAGACAGTAAAAAAGAGCTGACACGTCAACCGAGTGGACCAGCCAACATCAACAGAGAGTCCTTTAGCACAACATATCCCGAAGGCTACACCTAAGATGCCGCCTCAAACGCACGCACAAACGAAACGAGCCTCGGCCACACCTTCGGACAAACGCCGTCGGGAGCAACACCTTCGGACCAACCTCTAGTAGAAGAACGTGGCTCGGCCACACCTTCGGATGAACGCCATCGGGAGCAACACCTTCGGACCAATCTCCAGTAGAAGAACGTGGCTCGGCCACACCTTCGGATGAACTCCGTCGGGACCAACATCTTCGGACCAACCTGTAACAAAAGCCAGGCCTTCGGAGCGCCGAGAGAGGGGACGACGGGTGGACCTAGAAGAACCACAGTTTCGGCCCTTCCAAAGGAGGATCTCGACTGTGTGGGGCTAGCTGTTGGGGGAGGCCCATAGCGTCCCCTCCCCCTAGCTCCTTGGCCTGTTGGAAGAAAGGCCCATCAAGGCCCAAGTAGATAGGATATGGAAGAAACACCCATGTACTTGGGCCGTGGGCCCATTAGGGTTACCATTCTTTATGTATTAGAGACATAATTACTGTAATACCCTTAGGTCAAGGGTAATATTATACTTAGAAAACCTAGGGTTGTAAGGGGGTATGGCTATGAATACCCCCTTACCCCCCTCATCAATGGCATTGAGTGTTACCTACTAGTCTATGGCTGTTGTCTATTCCCCTCTAAGTCCTACCTAGAGTCCCTCCAAGTGTGGTAGACCCTAGGAGGATTCCTCCTTTACTGTTTGGGCCTTGTAACCAACAACACATACAGTGCAAAGAGTGCAACCCGCAAACCCTGCAGAATAAACCTCTTTTTGACCCAACTGCCTCACCGACCTTCCAACACATCCCAGGCACAAGCCCACTGTGCGCACCACCTTATGGTCGGCCCGTGCTTCCAGGAGGGGTCTCTCTATGTTTTTTCGAGGTGAGGGGCCTGTGCGCACCACCTTATGGATATATCCTAAATACTACTGTACAAAGTTCTGAAATATTCACACAAATGGAGCATTAGAACTGTCTCAGTTTCTGATGAGAATATTGTAAGAATATTTGAATTATCATTGAATTTAGCTCTATGAATCATCAATGTTTCCATAAAAACAACGATCTGCAACATGAGTATGATATTTTGTTTTCCCATTATCTCCTGCGCATTGCTACTAAACCTGTTGATCCGTTCACACAAACATCATTCAAGAGTTGAGTATGATATTTGATTTCTAGATGAATGTAGTAATGTCATTTTTCTGTTTTCAATATTTTAGCTGCTGTGTCCGCATGTACGTGAAAAAATATGGTCTGGCTAATGACAAGACGAAGTCGTCAGTCGATTGAAACTCAACAGCTAAGTAGTAGTAAGATTGCTGATCATGTACGCACGCAGACAGCTTGACGTATACTATGCGCATGCGAATAATTTGGGGGTGATTGAACAGTGGGCCAAAGCTCGTTGAAAGACCCACAACTCACTACTCAGTTTATGACATAGTAGGTGCAGGTCATGTGTAGGAGAGAAAGAATTGATGCAATGAATAATACATTCATGCGGTGCTGTTTATATACACCGGAGTTACAACATACACGAGAGATATTCTCGGAATACAAGAGATAAACTCAGCTAACCTGATCTAGCTAGATTACAGGAGAGAATCTTAACTGAATACAACAGACGGATCAGGCTTACAGCCTGTGCCGGATACACTACAGTGCGTAGCAATATTGTTGCGCTAACACCCCCCCTCAGACTCATCATGGAGCTTTGCAAATGTTGAGGCTGGAGCGAAAGTCGAGGAACAGCGGCCAAGGCAGTCCCTTGGTGAAGATATCCGCATATTGTGACGATGATGGCACATGTAGGACTCGAACATCTCCCAACTGAACCCGTTCACGCACGAAATGAAGATCAATTTCCACGTGCTTTGTACGCTGATGTTGAACCGGGTTAGAGGCCAAGTAGACAGCTGAAATGTTATCACAATAAACAATAGTTGCTGTCTTCAATGGTCGGTGGAGTTCAGCAAGAAGTTGGCGAAGCCAGCACGCTTCAGCGACCGCATTGGCAACACCGCGATACTCCGCCTCGGCACTAGAACGCAACACAGTAGACTATCACTTGGAGGACCAAGAAATAAGATTGGTGCCAAGAAAAACACAATATCCCGAAGTAGATTTTCTGGTGTCAGGACACCCAGCCCAATCGGCGTCTGAATAAGCAATCAAATCATGACACGTAGATGGAGTGAGCTGAAGACCAAGTGAAGCCATTCCCTTGACATAACGAAGAATGCATTTGACAAGGTTCAGATGAGGTTCACGGGGATCATGCATGTGCAAACATGCCTGCTGAACAGAGTGAGCAATGTCAGGGCGCGTGAAAGTGAGATATTGAAGAGCTTCGGCGAGGCTGCGATAGAGTGTGGGATCGGAGACAGGCTGACCGACACTAGATGGCAGTTTGGAGCGTGGTTCAAGCGTGGTGGAGCATGGGTTGCAGTTAAGCATAGAGGCGCGGCCAAGAATCTCGTAGGCGTATTGCTCTTGTGACAGAAAAAGGCCTTTGGAGTTACGCGTAACAGAGACACCAAGAAAATGGTGCAAATCACCAAGATCAGACATGGAGAACTCACGACAAAGAGAGGCAATGATGCTGTTTAAGAGAGAGGTGGTCGATACCGTGAGGATGATGTCGTCCACATAGAGAAGGAGGTACGCTGTGGAGGAACCATTGATGTAAACAAACAATGATGGATCACTCTTAGAGGGTGTGAAACCGAGACTGGTTATGAATGTGGCAAAACGACAAAACCAGGCTCTAGGGGCCTGTTTCAGGCCATATAGCGATTTATTGAGACGACAAACATGGTCAGGTTTGGCCAAATCAACAAAACCGGATGGTTGCTGGCAGAACACAGTTTCAGAGAGAGAACCATGAAGAAAAGCGTTTTTGACATCCAACTGATGGATTGGTCAATGGTGTGAGAGAGCAAGAGAAAGCACAACTCGAATGGTGGAGTGTTTGACAACAGGGCTAAAAGTTTGTCCAAAATCAATGCCCGGTTGTTGTGAAAAACCTCGAAGCACCCAACGTGCTTTGTAGCGGGAAAGAGAACCATCGGGATTGAGTTTGTGATGGAAAATCCATTTACCAGAAATGATGTTGGCGTTGGAGGGGCGAGGAACCAAGTCCCATGTGTGGTTGCTGCGGAGAGCGTCAAACTCCTCGACCATGGCCGAGCACCAGTTCGGGTCGTTCATGGCATCGCAGTACGTCTTGGGGAGTGGGGAGATCTCATAGACAACGAGATCAAGGACCTCCTTGGGTAGAACGCATTTGCCACCCTTGGCGCGTGTGCCCATGGTGTGGTCATTGCTTGGTGTCGCCGTCTGAACGACACGATCCTCGGAGACGCGTCGTTGGAGAGACACGGGCACGGCGACGACGGGCGCAGGCGCAGCGACGACGGGCGCGGGCGCGGCGTCGACAGGCACCGGCGCGGGCGCGTCGGCGACGGGCGCGGGCACGGCGTCGACAGGCACCGGCGCGGGCGCGACGACGACAGGCGCCGGTGCGACGTCCGTGTTGGGCGCGGCCGTGGCGGGCGCCTCCATGGTGAGCGGTATGCCTGGCACGCTAATGACGACAGAGGGCGTGTTCGAGGCCGTGGCGTCGGAGGCCGCCGCGAGTGGTGCAGGGGTGCCAGTGGAGGACGACGCCTGAACCGGAGCGGCGGGAGCCACGGCAGGCATCAACAACGGAGCTAGTGGAACGGCCACGACATGTGTACCTGCATCATCATCAAGAAAGGAGTAGGAGGCAGATGTATATGTGGCCAGTTTGGAGAAGGGGAAGGTGTGTTCATCAAACACGACGTGGCGGGATATGATGATTTTGTTGGTGGCGAGGTCTAGGCAGCAGAAGCCTTTGTGATTGGCAGGGTACCCAAGGAACACGCACGCCGCGGAACGAGGGGAGAGTTTGTTGGCGGCAGTGGCAGAGAGGTTAGGATAGCACAAACAACCGAAAACTCAAAGATGTGCGTAGGATGATGGTGCGCCGAACAGAGCCTCGTGTGGTGTGCGGTTGGAGATGGTTTTGGAAGGATGAAGATTATGGAGATGTGTGGCAGTGTGTAGGGATTCAACCCAATAGCGTGGAGGCATACTCACTTGGAACAGAAGGGAACGGACGATGTTGTTGATGGTACGCAACATTCGTTCTGCTTTGCCGTTCTGTGGGGACGTGTGGGGGCAGGAGAGGCGCAGGTGGGTGCCATGGGATTGGAGGAATGCGCGAGCAGCATGATTGTCGAATTCTTTCCCATTATTGCATTGCAAGTTCTGCACTTTGGCGTTGTGTTGCGTGGAAACGTGGGAAAAGAAATTGCGTAAGGTGGGGAAAGTGTCGGACTTGTGAACGAGAGGTAACGTCCAGATGTAATGGGTGAAATCATCAACACAAACCAAATAATACTTGTAGAAGGATACACTAAGAATTGGGGAGGTCCAAAGATCGCAGTGAACAATATCAAAAGCTTTATTGGAACGAGTGTTTGATGAATAAAAAGGGAGGCGAACATGTCGCCCTAGCTGGCATGCATGACAGAGGGAAGAATCCTTGTGCATGTGCTTATTACATGAAATGACTGCAGAACTAAGCAAATTGAGAAGGCCTTGACGCCCAAGATGGCCAAGCCGGCGGTGCCAAAGATCCTTGGATGATGTGGTGGCGGCAAGGGCATGATGAACGGATGGCAGCCGGATGGTGTAGAGTGGGCCGGTACTATTGCACCTGATGATCTCGCGACGAGTCTGCAAGTCCTTCAGGGAAAGGCCAAGAGGGTCAAATTCCACATAAACGTGATTGTCAGTCGTAAAACGACGAATTGAAAGAAGATTCTTGATGATATGTGGGGAAACAAGAATGTTGTTTAAACGAAGAAGACGACTAGAGGTAGAAAAGGTGTGGTGACCGGTGGCAGTGACCGGAAGGCGAGAGCCATTGCCGACGATCACGTGTTGTGGAAAAGAGGGAGGTTTGGAAGAAGAAAGGTTACCGCCATCAGGAGTGAGGTGCGACGATGCCCTGGAGTCGGCGACCCACTCCGTGCCACCGGGCTGGTTCATGGTGAGAGCGTTGATGGCGTTGATGAGCTGCGTCGGGTCCCATTGCGGCGAGGCAGAGGATGATGCCGAGGGAGCCGTCGCGACGTGAGCTTGTGGTGCTGCAGGGCGGGCGCTGAGGAGGCCCAGTCCATCGGACGGGAGAGGCAGCGGAGGGCGTGACGCAGATGAGTTCGCTGGCCACATCTGGAACAGGCCAGCCCACGGGTTGTTGAAGGGGTTGGACGGCGGGTAGCGCCGATTCTTCTGCTGCTGCTTGTTGTGAGATGGCGCGCCGCCGTGATGCTGTTGATGGCCGGAAGCTGTGGTCTTGGCGGCGGTGTAGAAGGCAGTGGAGGAAGAGCCCGACTTGGGATAAGATCCCTCCTCGAGGACCAGCTTGGAGCGGTATTGGATGTAGTTGGGAAGCTTGTCAGCGACAGTCATGATCTTGGTGGTGGTGGCGAAGTGCTCATTGAGGCCGCGAAAGATGGTGAGGACGAGCGTGGAGTCGGTGACGGCGTGGCCAAGATCAATCAGCAAGTCGGCGATGGACTTCATGCGCTGGCAGTAGGCGAGAACCGGTTGGTCGTCCTGAGACATGTTGTGAAACTCGGCCTCAAGGGCGAGAATGCGGGCCTGCTTGTTGTCGTGGTAGAGATTGTCGATGGAGGTCCAGAGCGCCATCGTCGTGGTGCCGCAGGCAAAGACGTGGCCGCGAACCTCGTCGGAGATGGAACTGTAGATCCAGGAAACAATCATGGCATCGTTCTGGTCCCAGTCGGCCTCCTTGGCAATGGTGGACTTGGAGTCGATGTGGTGAAGGAGACCGAAGCGGCGAGGAACGACAGTGAACATCTTGCTCCATTGGGTGTGATTGGAAGGCTGGTATTCGAGGTTGAAAGGGAGAAGGCTCTTGATGTTGATGAGTTGAACAGAAAGGGAAGGGGTAGAGGTCTTGTCACCCTTGGTGATCTAGGGTTGCGTCGAGAGGAAGGAGGTGGCGGCGGAAGTCACCTGGTAGCTGATACCATGTAGGAGAGAAAGAATTGACGCAATGAATAATACATTCATGCGGTGCAGTTTATATACACCGGAGTTACAACATACATGAGAGATATTCTCGGAATACAAGAGATAAACTCAGCTAACCTGATCTAGCTAGATTACAGGAGAGAATCCTAACTGAATACAACAGACGGATCAGGCTTACAGCCAGTGCCGGATACGCTACAGTGCATAGCAATATTGTTGCGCTAACATCATGTGCATAAGAATACGCACGTGGCCACCTCGCTCAGCTATGAACCAACCATCGAGTTAAGAAACCAGTGGTGCGGAGTATTGCGTACGAACCTGACACGAGTAACAAGTTTGTCAAAAAACATGAATCTCACGCAAAGGAACTAGCCGAACACAAAGTCTGATTAATACTATTTGTATTTCAAAAAACAACTAAAGGTGGAATTAAGTGGGTTGTTGCATTCCCAAGGCATTGTAAATGGTGACAGCCTGGTTCGTGCTACACGCCAGCCCTGCAGAGTCAAATGCAGCTACTTCTACAAGCATGCGAGGGCTCATGCTTCAACTCCCCATGACACGCATTGGCACTAGTCTATATATACCCACATCTCATTTACCGTACTCTCCAGCCGATGTCTTCTTTTCTCTTCGTACCAGCCCCTCTCTTGGTTTGGTTACTCTTGTCTTGGTAAGTGATCCTTGCTTATTTGGATGGACTCATCTGTGTTCATGTTGGTCAAAAAATTGATTACTTCTTCTGTTCCTTGTCTCTCTTTATTCAGTTTGCTTTGGATATTGCCTTGAGTTCTGATGCATCGATCGGTGGAACTTTTTTTAGGTTGCTGCTCAAGTTCGACAACGGTCGTTGAGTGCTCGAGGCCATGGGTGCTTTCAGGAGCGTGCTGCCATGGTGGCTGTGTTCACCTTTCTCCTGTTCTATGCAGCTTGTGAAGGTGCAGTCGGTGCGATCCTCCAGCTTCCTCCGTCGCGAAGCAGGGGACGATGGCGTTGATGCATGTCCGCAAGTTGCTCAAGACAAGTAAGATCAGAGTTCGCACATGAAGATCCTTACATTCTCGACGCCGTTGTAGCTTGCAATAATGAATTAATGACATGGTGGCTGATGATGCAACGTTGTTGTTGTGTTCCTTGTGCACGCAGCAGCAGCTGCGGCGAACGCATCAGCGGCGGCGGCTACGACGGAGGAGCGACACCGGCGACAGAGGGGGGCAGCGCTGGCGATCAGCGAGTGCTCGGAGCAGGACGGCGGGGGCTTGACGCCCAGCAGGATCGTCCCCTGCAGAGTCAAATGCAGGTGCTTCTACAAGCATGCGAGGGCTCATGCTTCAACTCTCCATGACACGCATTGGCACTAGTCTATATATACACGCATCTCATTTACCGTACTCTCCAGCCGATGTTTTCTTTTCTCTTCGTACCAGCCCCTCTTTTGGTTTGGTTATTCTTATCTTGGTAAGTGATCCTTGCTTGTTTGGATGGACTCATCTGTGTTCATGTTGGTCAAAAAACAGATTACTTCTTCTGTTCCTTGTCTCTCTTTATTCAGTTTGCTTTGGATGTCGCCTTGAGTTCTGATGCATCGATCGGTGGGATTTTTATTAGGTTGCTGCTCAAGTTCAACAACGGTCGTTGAGTGCTGGAGGCCATGGGGTGCTTTCAGGAGCGTGCTGCCATGGTGGCTGTGTTCACCTTCCTCCTGTTCCATGCAGCTTGTGAAGGTGCAGTCGGTTATGGTGGCGATCCTCCAGCTTCCTCCGCCGCGAAGCAGGGGACGATGGCGTTGATGCACGTCTGCAAGTTTCTCAAGACAAGTAAGATCCAAGTTCGCACATGAACATCCTTACATTCTCGACGCCGTTGTAGCTTGCAATAATGAATTAATGACATGGTGGCTGATGATGCATCGCTGTTGTTGTGTTTCTTGTGCACACAGCAGCAGCTGCGGCGAACGCATCGGCGGCGGCGGCTACGACAGAGGAGCGACACCGGCGACGGAGGGGGGCGGCGCCGGCGATCAGCGAGTGCTCGGAGCAGGACGGCAGGGGCTTGACTCCCAGCAGCATCGTCCCCTGCAGAGTCAAATGCAACTGCTTCTACAAGCATGCGAGGGCTCATGCTTCAACTCCCCATGACACG
This sequence comes from Eragrostis curvula, assembly GCA_007726485.1. Taxonomy (NCBI): domain Eukaryota; kingdom Viridiplantae; phylum Streptophyta; class Magnoliopsida; order Poales; family Poaceae; genus Eragrostis; species Eragrostis curvula. The sequence goes on along the minus strand of CM017445.1, from coordinate 14,380,150 downwards.
CATTGGCACTAGTCTATATATACCCACATGTATTTACCGTACTCTCCAGCCGATGTTTTCTTTTCTCTTCGTGCCAGCCCCTCTCTTGGTTTTGTTATTCTTATCTTGGTAAGTGATCCTTGCTTATTTGGATGGACTCATCTGTGTTCATGTTGGTCAAAAAATAGATTACTTCTTCTGTTCCTTGTCTCTCTTTATTCTGTTTGCTTTGGATGTTGCCTTGAGTTCTGATGCATCGATCGGTGGGATTTTTATTAGGTTGCTGCTCAAGTTCGACAACGGTTGTTGAGTGCTGGAGGCCATGAGGTGCTTTCAGGAGCGTGCTGCCATGGTGGCTGTGTTCACCTTCCACCTGTTCCATGCAGCTTGTGAAGGTGCAGTCGGTTATGGTGGCGATCCACCATCTTCCTCCGCCGCGAAGCAGGGGACGACGGCGTTGATGCACGTCCGCAAGTTGCTCAAGACAAGTAAAGATCCAAGTTCGCACATGAACAACCTTACATTCTCGACGCCGTTGTAGCTTGCAATAATGAATTAATGACACGGTGGCTGATGATGCATCGCTGTTGTTGTGTTTCTTGTGCACGCAGCAGCAGCTGCGGCGAACGCGTCGGCTGCGGAGACGGCGGCTACGACGGAGGAGCGGCACCGGCGACAGGGGGGGGGGGGGTGGCGGCGCCGGCGATCAGCGAGTGCTCGGAGCAGTACGGCGGGGGCTTGACACCTAGTAGCATCGTCCCCTGCAGAGTCAAATGCAACTGCTTCTACAAGCATGCGAGGGCTCATGCTTCAACTCCCCATGACATGCATTGGCACTAGTCTATATATACCCGCATATCATTTACCGTACTCTCCAACCGATGTTTTCTTTTTTCTTCGTACCAGCCCCTCTCTTGGTTTGGTTATTCTTGTCTTGGTAAGTGATCCTTGCTTATTTGGATGGACTCATCTGTGTCCATGTTGGTCAAAAAACATATTACTTCTTCTGTTCCTTGTCTCTCTTTATTCAGTTTGCTTTGGATGTTGCCTTGAGTTCTGATGCATCGATTGGTGGGATTCTTATTAGGTTACTACTCAAGTTCGACAACGGTCGTTGAGTGCTGGAGGCCATGGGGTGCTTTCAGGAGCGTGCTGCCATGGTGGTTGTGTTCATCTTCCTCCAGTTCCATGCAGCTTGTGAAGGTGCAGTCGGTTATAGCGGCAATCCTCCATCTTCCTCCGCCGCGAAGCAGGGGACGATGGCGTTGATGCACGTCCGCAAGTTGCTCAAGACAAGTAAGATCAGAGTTCGCACATGAACATCCTTACATTCTCGACGCCGTTGTAGCTTGTGTTGGTGTTTCTTATGCTCAACGATTTAATATCAATTAATTTCGCAAGCTCACGGAACACCATTGTTGTATTTCACCTCGGAGTATTCCCGGGTATCGAATTTCCACAAGGAAGCAGGGCGGATAAAGATATTCGTACTCGTTAAGTGACTTGTTCACAAGGTTACAAATATTCCAAAGACGGGGGGTAAACCAATTGATAGGTAAAGATATGAATGGATCACATTATCAAAAGGGGAAGGATTGTTACGCCGCCTTAATAGCCATAGGTAAGTAGTGTAGTCAGGTAAACGAGTGAGTTCAACGATTCCATGGTATTGGTCACAAAAGGGTGTCAAGTCGATTAACGATGTTAACTAAGCACACACGGAGGAAGAAGAAGGCTGTCACCACCTCGTGCTAACTCCGCATCGATGTCCAACTTCTATTCACTTCGGGGTATAAGCGTACGGACCCGCGGATGGGAACTACTTCTTACCTTCTGGTAGCCTACTAAGTAACCCTAACGTGGCCGACTACAATGGACGGACAGGACTTTCACCACCTGCCGCCTACGGTCCTCCGGGGAGTTACTTGCATTACACAGCTAGCCGCTAACCTAGGCACCATGCCTACGCTAACAACTACTACTTTGCCTACACTAGTATCTAAGCAAAGTAACCAATCTAGTCAAGTCCACAACTAGTTTGGCCGAGAAACCCGCAAATAGAAGTAAGGATACTTGCATTTAGTAACTATTCGACAATCGTAATAAAGACTCAATGACTCGAGGATAACTCGTACTCAACATAATCAGAAAGACTAAGTGAGTACTAAATTAACTTGACACGATCAACATAAAGCAAGACCAATATATTTATATCATTAAGTACTCGACACAATCGGAGAAAATAAGATATAAGGGACTCTACCTTACCAAATCCGAAAGACGACTTCTGGAAGTGCCCGGCTCGACTCTGACTCAGACTACATACTACTTCCTAGACTCTAAGTCGCAAAATTGGAACTTCTGGACTTGATCCTTCGATATGTGTGTGGTGTGTGAAGCATCCCCCCTCCTTTTATAGGGGGATTGAGGCGGTTGAGGGGTCGGCCGACCTTGGGGGTGTCGGCCGACCTGTCAGGGTAGGTCGTCCGACCTTGGGGCGTCGGACGACCCTTGATCAGGGTCGGTTCTTCTTTGGATGGTCACGATCCTCTCCCCTTGGCGGTTGTGAGGCGGTTCACAAGGTCGGTTGGTCAGAAAATACTCTGGAGCGTTGATTTGAGGCGGTTGAAGTTGAGGGACTTGATTTGTGCTGAGGTGGACGTCGGGCGACGTGGTTGACACGTCGGCCGACCCTGTACAGGCCTTCCGACCCCATCAGGGTCGCCCGACCCTCCTTAGGTCGCCCGACGTGACTCGTGTCGGCAACACATCTTCCATGGTATTGGTCACAAAAGGGTGTCAAGTCGATTAACGATGTTAACTAAGCACACATGGAGGAAGAAGAAGGCTGTCACCACCTCGTGCTAACTCCGCATCGATGTCCAACTTCTATTCACTTCGAGGTATAAGCGTACGGACCCGCGGATGGGAACTACTTCTTACCTTCTGGTAGCCTACTAAGTAACCCTAACGTGTCCGACTACAATGGACGGACAGGACTTTCACCACCTGCCGCCTACGGTCCTCCGGGGAGTTACTTGCATTACACAGCTAGCCGCTAACCTAGGCACCATGCCTACGCTAACAACTACTACTTTGCCTACACCAGTATCTAAGCAAAGTAACCAATCTAGTCAAGTCCACAACTAGTTTGGCCGAGAAACCCGCAAATAGAAGTAAGGATACTTGCATTTAGTAACTATTCGACAATCGTAATAAAGACTCGATGACTCGACGTACTCAACATAATCGGAAAGACTAAGTGAGTACTAAATTAACTTGACACGATCAACATAAAGCAAGACCAATATATTTATATCATTAAGTACTCGACACAATTGGAGAAAATAAGATACAAGCGATTCTACCTTACCAAATCCGAAAGACGACTTCCGGAATCGGGGCAAGTGCCCGACTCGACTCTGACTCCGACTACATACTACTTCCTAGACTCTAAGTGGCAAAATTGGAACTTCTGGACTTGATCCTTCGATATGTGTGTGGTGTGTGAAGCACCCCCCCTCCTTTTATAGGGGGATTGAGGCGGTTGAGGGGTCGGCCGACCTTGGGGCGTCAGCCGACCCTTGATCAGGGTCGGTTCTTCTTTGGATGGTCACGATCCTCTCCCCTTGGCGGTTGTGAGGCGGTTCATAAGGTCGGTTGGTCGGAAAATACTCTGGAGCGTTGATTTAAGGCGGTTGAAGTCGAGGGACTTGATTTGTGCTGAGGTGGACGTCGGGCGACGTGGTTGACACGTCGTCCGACCCTGTACAGTCCTTCCGACCCCATCAGGGTCGCCCGACCCTCCTTAGGTCGGCCGACGTGACTCGTGTCGGCAGCACATCTTCCGGTCGCCATAACTTCTTCGTCCGGAATCCAAATTGGGTGAACCATATGTCCATTTCGATAGTATCGACGAGGGCTTCAACATGGTGTGATCAATTCTGGGACTTGACCTCATCTTCTAGTTGGTTCTTGCAGTTCTTTGCAATGGCCCGGTGATCTTCGTTTAGGACCGAATGACGTAAGGGCGGTAACGTCACCTGGTGCTTCCTTTGTCTATTTTCTTCACTCCTTTGCTTGCAATGGTCATGGGGACATGAGAACATGTTGAATAATTCTCATGGCCATTGGACTTTTTTTAGTATCGGGTGACGTGGGGTAGTCACGTCACCCGCACCTCGACCACTTGTTTGAGCTTCTCACCTTGGTGTTGGATTGTCCTCAAGTTTTGGTTACGCTAAATATTTATTAAAAGTGTGCCAAATTGTCTTGAACCTGCAAAACAATGGCGAATACACAACTCGTGGAACTAGATTAGTAGAAAAGGGAAATCATGCACGAGACTTATGTTTTTGCCCTTTTATTCGACGGATTTAGGACATGAATATTGGCGTTATGGGACGCCAACAACTTGCAATAATGAATTAATGACACGGTGGCTGATGATGCATCGCTGCTGTTGTGTTTCTTGTGCATGCAGCAGCAGCTGCGGTGAACGCGTCGGCGGCGGCGGCTACGACGGAGGAGCGGCACCGGCGACGGAGGGTGGTGGTACCAGCGATCAGCGAGTGCTCGGAGCAGGACGGCGGGGGCTTGACGCCCAGCAGCATCGTCCCCTGCAGAGTCAAATGCAACTGCTTCTACAAGCATGCGAGGGCTCATGCTTCTACTCCCCATGACACGCATTGGCACTAGTCTATATATACCCACATCTATTTACCGTACTCTCCAGCTGATGTTTTCTTTTCTCTTCGTGCCAGCCCCTCTCTTGGTTTTGTTATTCTTGTCTTGGTAAGTGATCCTTGCTTATTTGGATGGACTCATCTGTGTTCATGTTGGTCAAAAAACAGATTACTTCTTCTTTTCATTGTCTCTCTTTATTCAGTTTGGTTTGGATGTTGCCTTGAGTTCTGATGCATCGTTCGGTGGGATTTTTATTAGGTTGCTGCTCAAGTTCGACAACGGTCGTTGAGTGCTGGAGGCCATGGGGTGCTTTCAGGAGCGTGCTGCCATGGTGGCTGTGTTCACCTTCCTCCAGTTCCATGCAGCTTGTGAAGGTGCAGTCGGTTATAGCGGCAATCCTCCATCTTCCTTCGCCGCGAAGCAGGGGACGATGGCGTTGATGCACGTCCGTAAGTTGCTCAAGACAAGTAAAGATCCAAGTTCGCACATGAACATCCTTACATTCTTGACGCCGTTGTAGCTAATGAATTAATGACACGGTGGTTGATGATGCATCGCTGTTGTTGTGTTTCTTGTGCACGCAGCAGCAGCTGCGGCGAACGTGTCGGCGGCGGCGGCTACGACGAAGGAGCGGCACCGGCCATGGAGGGTGGCGGCGCCGGCGATCAGCGAGTGCTCGGAGCAGGACGGCGGGGGCTTGACGCCCAGCAGCATCTCGCTGTACAGCGTGACCATCGCCAACACTTGCATGTCCTGCACGACGTGCACGTGGCCTACGGCGAGTTCGCGTCTACGGGGCTCACATGGATGTTGCCTCCGTGTCCTGCGGCTAATTAAGCTTAGCATAAGCTAGGCGCCCTAGCTCGCCATGTGTTCGTGCATTTGCGTGGTGCCTGGCAAATAAAAGTAGTTTAGCTAGGAAGTGCTGCTGCAGCAGCAGCATCTGTTCGATCAGTTAGCTAGGAAGTGCCCTAACTCTGAACTCTGAACGGCGCAAATGATATCAGTTAGCAGCATCGGTTCGATCAGTAGTTTAGCTACTCCCTCTGTCCCAAAATACTTGGCATTCTTGCTCTGAACCAGATTCATTGAACATTCTCTGAACCTGGACAACCTGTCTGTCTAGGTTCATTGAACATTCTATGAATCTGGACATCAGAAAACACTCCTATAATGCCAAGTAAAGTGGGACGGAAGGAGTAGTATTTGCCAAGCACCCAAAACCGAAAGAGCTTATCCTCATGAGTCATCATAAGCCGTGTTTGTACTACAACCTACTCCTTCATCTCCGTTCTACAATGTAAACATTTGTTGATTTTTGGACATCGTGTTTTACCGTTCGTCTTATCCAATTTTTAGTATATCTACTGATAAAACTAATTGTAAAATAAATAATATTTTATAATTTTTTTTAATAAGTGGAACAGTCAAACGCGATGTTCAAAAGTAAACAAATGCTTACATTAGAGTAGAATGGAGAGAGTATAATCTAAAAAAATGACCACTACCCGCCTGCCATTGAAGATAATTACTATGGTCATGATGCACGTTTGTAAACATTATTGTACTCCGATCCATATAAGTGAACACTATAATTATTAGTTCATCTTTATTTATTTACCATCATCATTTTTTTCTTGCCACAAAGATCATGTGAAAAAATGAGGTATGTGTACAACCATGTCAAATGGGCAGGGCTTTAGGGAAAATTTGCACGCAAACGGGCCTGTGACCAGTTGGTCACCAGAGCCTAACTAGCACCATGCCTCAATAGGAGGTCCCAGGTTCAACAACCTTCCGAAGCGAATTTCAGAGGGATTTTCCAGGAATTTTCCTGGACGACTGCAGCCTCAACACATGCTGGGAACTGGTGTCCGAGACCATCTCTTCAAGGCAGGCATGTGAGTGTGAGTGTAGGGGTAGGATTCAACTTACGCATAGGTGTGTGAGTGTGGTGTTGGGTGTGTGTCTATGTGTAAGTTCAGATACTACAACTTGTACTCTGTAAGCAAGGCTCACTCTCAACAAAAAAAAAGAAGGAAAATTTGCACCTTCCGTCCATTTTAGATAAACAGGTTGAGTTGTTTTGCCAAATAGTTTAATAAAATAAACCAAAAAAGCTGATAAGCTAGAGCCAAAGCCCTGCCAAACGGCCCTAAGTTACAACGTGGGAACCCATAACATCTTTATATGGACTGCGAATGGGAAGAATTATATCTCCATAGCAATTCCAATGAGAATTTCAATACAGAGAGGTCAAAATACTCAATTTTCCTCATCGTACTAACCAAAATAGCAATCTCCATAACTTCTTTTGCATTTCTATTTTTTGTTTTTAGATAATGGGTAGAAACCCAACCTCTACACCCCCGAAAGGATGTACACAGCCAAAGTTTACAAACAGTAGCACTTAGGCTAAAACACCCTACACGGTGAACATACCAATAACAAGAAAACCTAGAACATCAAAAGCACATAGGCCAAAAGGACTCCAGGAAGACAACGCCATCGTTATAGCTCCATCCGAACTCGAGGAAGACTTTCCAGATCACCTCCACAACACAAGTCTACTTAGAGACTGATGTTCCTTCGTGCCTTCAAGATTCTTCGAACTTAGATGAGGGGTCACATGCGTTGGCGCCAGCAAAACATCAACCTCCAATGCAGGCTCCAGTGACAGCACGACGAGGCCATGAATAGAGGTGGCTCTCGTGAGCCGACGAGGATCTAGCTGCACTGGCTCCGGCCACCATGCGCTTCCTCCATGAACACCTCCGGAATCTGCACAGTAAGCTACGGGCGGAGGCGACGTGGCGGTGGCAGACGGCGGATGAGGACTAGCCCCACCGGCATCCGCTACCATGCACATCTCCACCTCCACTGTCGAAACCTGCAGAAACGAGATCCCAGTGTTAGCGGTGTTATTTGACCGATTTTACACCTCCAACACCGTCAATAAAAGCCATAAATCAAGAATAAAATAGACATTCTTTTACAATAATGGCTTTCCACGAGTTTTGGTGAGATATTTGATGCAGGAAGGAAATACGACGAAAATCATAAAGAAATGGAGGAAAAGTACACCGGCCGGCCCAATCATAGGCCCAATCATAGGCCGGCCGACCTTACTCAGGCTCCACCTGCAGCAAAGCTTCTCCCAGCAAGGCCTCCACTGCTTCCCCACGTCCAAATGAAGGCCCAGTCCAACAGAAATCAACCGACTTACCAGAACATGGGCTGTTGGGCCTAAACTTGAAGGTCACGCTAACTCTGCCGCCCCCACGAAGCAACCGACCATCCAACCGCCATCAGGAAGCAATCTGGGACATCCAGGACAAAGGCGGTGGCGAACCGCCACAATGGACGGCCGGCCGGCCCCCCCTCTAGGCCGGCCGACCTGCCTTGGCGCGCCCGCCACTCCATCCTCCGCTATAAGACGCCCCCTTTCCTAAGGACCCTATAAATACCCCTCACTCGCTCCAGAACAACTCGCACCTTGATACATACTTCATTTAGTTTCTTTTAGTAGCAAAGCGCTGCTATAGTAGTGAGTGAGTGAGAGGGAAGGAGAGTCGGAGTCCTCGGAGATGTCGGGGCTCTACTTCTACTTCGCCTCGGGTATGCCTCCTGCCTGGGAGTAGTCTACCAAGTCTTCCAGGCCGGGCAACATGTAAGGATATTATTGGTCGGATAATGAAGTAAGGTATTCTGCTCTATTTATTTGTGGGTTTCAGGTTTATAGTAAGTATTTATTTATTTATTTACTTATTATATTGACTAGCTTATCGCATATGCTCGCTAGTTGTGACGATAGATGTAAACGTGGTGTTTAGATCTAGAGTTATCCCTGATCTGCCTGTGACCCTACGGAGGATGGTAGCCGCTATATGTGACAGATATAACCGGCCTTTGCAATCCGCCACGTCCGAGTTATTGATAATGGTAGGGTTTTCAATATCACATAGCGTCTTTAGTAGTTGAACCTAATTCTCGGGTTAGCTGTTAGGAAATGCGTGTGCCCCGAAACGAATGATAGAGTAAGGACCTTACCGAGTTATCCAGCTACATAATTCCTTAGCATTAGATTGCCTGGCCAGAAGACCTTTTTATTTACTGCTGCAATCACTAGTACTCTTGTGCCCCCTTTTTCGGATAAATTGCTAGGATTAGAGTATCTTTTACACTGTTCGTTCCCTGTGGATTCGATACCTTAGGAATACTCCTGAGTGAAAGCTACATCGGTATCCGTACGCTTGCGGATTAATTTCTGTTAGGCCTTAGGACTGCCAACACCTAGCAGCGGCGTGGCAAAGCAGCAAAAGGGGCGATGCTTGACCGACGAGAAACTTAGCCTGCCGGCGCCAGCAATGGCGCACCCTTCACCACCTCCACCAGAACAACCACCGATAAGTCCCGAATCACCGTGGCCACCATTCAACTACCACCAGTGCGCCACCGCCCCCACGGCACGATCGACCGGTAGGCACTTAGTCCCCCGCCACTGCCCAACACCGATGAGACGCTAGCACCAACAGCGGCAATCTTCGAAGCGCGACAAGGAAGGCACCCGCTGCATCTCGTTGGCAACACCATGCACAGTTGCAGCCACCCCCCGTCCACCACGCACGGCCGTCGGGAGGGATGGGGAAGGGCCCTAAGGCCGGCGGCGCGGCGTTACCCCCCCCCCCCCCCCCCCCCCCCCCCCCCGCGGGCATTTCCAAGAGCCATTGTATCTTTGATAAGTTGGCTAAAAAAAAAAACTTCACCAAAAACTGGATCCAACAGCATCTGTATCCTCCTGGCTAATCTATCCGCCTGGCTATCCCGTATGTCTTGCTGGTCAAATATACCAAGCCGATCCGCCTCGCCATACCGGCCCGCCTTCAGCGCTCCCTTCCTCCTACGCCCTCCCGCACTCCCGTGGCCTTCACTTCGCCTGCGGATACGCGAGCTGAAATGCGTGCAGATCCTGCTGCTGGAGAAGCACGCATTCGTATAAACAAACATTCGCCAGGCCCGCCTCCAAGCACGCTGGTTTCCGTTTTGCTCTTCAACTCCAGCCATCATTCCTTGAGTTTGCAGATCGATCTCCGGCAGCAGCGTCAAACAATATGGATCCTAGTGGCCACCAAAATGGCTTCATTAGCAGGTCTAGGAGGCAACGACGTGACAATTTCACCTATTTTATCATATGTATTGCCAATTTAGCGAATTTGTGGGTACGGGTGAAAAGAGAAAAAAAAAACGAAATTGGGGAAGAAGCTGTTGTACTCCTGATGTCCTCCCGAGCAGCCAACTGATCCTAGCACCATGGCGACGGGAGGCGAGCTCGGGGAAGGTAGGCCGGCAAGGCGGAGGCTATGGGAGCGTGGCCAGTTTGCTCGTCGGGAGAGAGAGAGATAGGCTCCAACGTCTGAAGGTAGAAGAAGAAATGGATGACGTCTATTGGAGATCGGACGGATGAGAGTGGTGCTGAGAGAGAGACCCAAATAAAAACGCCTGAAGATATGACTAGGCTGTTGGGTTCCCCACCATTTGAGGCTTTCTATTTTTTTTACAAAAGAGATTATTTGCTTAATTTAGCTAGCAAATATACATAGGCTCTTGGATTTGCTCTAATGGATGCTAACCAAAATGCTAACTCTGTGTTTCAACAACGTAGAAGCTCGTAGACATCTTTCCTTTCCTCATATGCAGATGCTCTTTTTTTTTTTGGGGGGGGACTCTCGAACTCGCTTATTTTCCCTAGGAAGGGAACGTATAAGATCGATACCAATGAACCGTATATGTGTTTGTCCCATGGTGGAGGCTACCCGTGCCAAATGATACGCCGTTAGTATCCCATCCGAGTCAGGAATAGTGACCAACGAGATGTTACGAACTGAAGAGATTGTTTAGAAAAAATGAATACTACTGTAAAGTACAATATGCAGTACAAATTAAGTTTGATCAGTGGGAGTATATGATTTAATTTAAAAGCGTTCAAAGGTAGAAATTAAAGTGGGTCTACGTACATTCCCAAGGTATGTGGCGCGGTTTCTCATAACTGCAGCCCGCCTCCCTGCAGAGTCAATCGCAGTGGCTTCTACAAGCATGCGAGGGTCCATGCTTCAAGTCCCCAGGACACACGCATTGGCGCTCAGCGTCTATATATACGCACATCTCAACCCATGTTCTTCTCGTTCGTACTAGTCTCTCACGGTTTAGATTTGGTGTCGGTAAGTGATCCTAGCTTATTTGTGGATTACTTTGAGTTCAAGTTGATCAAAACAGATTATTTCTTCTCTTCGTTTCCTCTCTTTGGTCAGTTTGCATTGCATTCCCATATAAGTGACCCATCCGTAGGTTTTTGATTAGGTTGTTGCTCAAGTTCGGCGCGGTCGTTGTGGGCTGGAGGCCATGGGTTGCTTTCAGCAGCGTGCTGCCATGGTGGCTGTGTTCAGCTTTGTCCTCTTCATAGCAGGTTGTGAAGCCGGAGTTGTTCCTGGTGGCGATCCTCCATCTTCTTCCTCCGCCGCGAAGCACGGGACGATGGCGCTGCTGCACGTCCGCAAGCTGCTCAACATCTGTAATATCCTAGCTACTAATTCCCATTTGAACATTCTCAATGCGGCTATGCAATTCGTGTTGAGCAGTTTGTGTTTAAGTTCTCATGACGCGTCGCGGTTTGTGCGTTTCTTGTGCACGCAGCAGCGTCTGACGCGAACGCGGCGGCGGCCACGACGGAAGAGCGGCGGCGCCGGCGGCGGACGGCGGCGCCGGCGATCAGCGAGTGCTCGGAACAATCCGTGGTGGTGTCCCAGGACGGCGGGGGCTTAACGCCCAACAGCATCTCGCTTTACAGCGTAACCATAACCAACACATGCATGTCGTGCACGGTGCGCGACGTCCATGTGTCCTGCGGCGAGTTCGCATCCACGGAGCTCGTCAGACCCAGCGAGTTCCGCCGCCTCGCCGTCGGCGACTGCCTCGTCCGGGACGGCGGCGCCTTGGGCCCCGGCGAGACCATCTCCTTCGAGTACACCAACTCCTTCAAGTACGACATGGATGTCGCCTCCGTGTCCTGCGGTTAATTAAGCTTCGCCTGTGCTAGGCGCCATGCCTCGCCATGCGTGCTGTGCATATGCGTGGTGCCTGGCAAATAAAAGTAGTTTAGCTAGGGAGTGCAGCAGCAGCAACGCTTCGATTAGTTTAGTGACCATTGAATTAAGCTCGTTGGATTTGCAATGTACTACGTGTTGAAGATGCAAATGCATGCCAGGAGCAATTGGAAATTCATTTATCATTTTGACCTGGTCGTTCACTAAAATTCATATTGCCAGCTTTTTTAATTTTGAAACTTTTTTTTGCTTTGTAACGAAAGTTAGCACATTTGTTAATGGAAATATGCTTGAACATGGTGCAGAGAACTAGTAAGCTGAAAGAGAAGCCCCACGAAGTGGGCTGGTTTGAATTGATTAGGTTGGAGTCAGAGCCGGATTGAAATGGTTTTGTGGTCGTCGTTCTCCGAAGTTCAGCTAGCTGGGCTGTTTAATTTTCAACCCCTTTTTCTTTTGGGTAACGAAACACGAGACCATTTTGTAACGGAAACACTCTAGGTGCAGAGAAGGTTGGAGTCGGAGCCGGATTTCAATGGTTTTGACGGAAAATTATTGGTGCAGCATTTACTTAGAATCAGCATTTACTTACTTTGGGAGATGTAACCAGCTTGGGAAATTGGCTACTCAGGCATGCTCAACTGGTTTGACTTCACAATTTGAGATCATGCGCGGCGTGCTAAACTAAGAATGGGGCTATGTTGTGGCCCAACGAAAAGGTTTCCACCAAAAAGGGCAGCAGCCCAACGAAAATTCAAGGCTTTTTGTGTGTTAGCCCATTCCAACATGACTCAGCCCATATACAGCTATGCTTCAGACGTTTTTTTTTAGTTTTATTTTTACTTTCCATATCCCTAAATCCTCAATCTAATACTAAATCGATCCATGATACCCTATTTATGCACTCAACAGCTTGATGTCTGTCGTTTTGACCTTAGCAGTATTTACACTTTGATCAATATCTAGCTTTGTTAGGATTACTAAAGCGGTAAAGCCTCAATTTGGTCCCTATCGAATAGCATGTATTGTTTTTTTTTCGAAAGATAAATAGCATGTATTGTTGACACCCTGGGGAATTCGTCGGAGCCAGGCCGTCAAATCGGACATCTGGGGCTGTGATGTGCACCTGGCTCAGCCGCTCAGGCACCTGCCTGCGAGACGCAAACCAAAAACGTCCTAAAGGTTTGTTTATGATTGCCGTAGTAGATATCGGCCAGGAGATCGCCGGCCGGAAAAATGTTAGGTCTCCGAAAACTTAGTACTTCCCACCGACCACCACCACCACCGCCGGGGATCCTCGCCGGAGAAAGGCGGTGCAGGCCCGCCGGTGACACCGGTGCACGTCTCGGGGGAGCCAGGCGGGCGAACCCGAAACGCGCCATGTCGCGACAACGCGGGGAAAGTGCGCGGGAGGTGGCTTTCGAAAGGGCCACGCGGCGGAATCGAGAAGAAGCAGGTGGCACAATCTCGTCCGCTGGTGGCCGCGAGCGCGGGGAAGGTGGTGGAGGAAGTTTTGGGGGAATCGGAGGGGGAAATCGAAGATTTGTTCGGGCACCTCTGGTTGGTCCCATCCTCCACCCCGCCGCCTAGGGTTCGAGTTCATGGAGGGGCGGCGTGCTCGATCCGCCGAGATCTCTGGGAGAAGAAGACGTTCCAGATCTTCGACTGCCATCCAGTTCAGCCAGGAGACAAGCTAAGTGCTAATCCTAAGGTTTTCGATTTCGCAAGAGACTGCTGGGGCAAGGGAGAGAGAGAATCGTTTGTGCAGGTGTTGAAGAGGGGGATGGCAGGTAGAGGAAGAGGACGAGGTCGTGGAGGACATCCGGAGGAAGATGAGTGGGGAAATTGGGGGCCAAGCTGGTACCAGAATCAGTTCCAGGGACCTCACTACCCACAGCCTCCGATGATGCCGCCGATGCAGGGGCCGCCACCACAATTCTTCCAGCCAGGTCCTCCTCCTCATCCTCATCCGAACTTCTACAACCAGCAAGGTCCTTCCCGCCCGCGATAGCAGCATCAGACAGTGCGGCCAAGAGCGAATCAACAGAGGAGCTTTGCTCCAGAAGCCAGTAAGCCAAGGCAACAAGCTAAGGCGGAAGGGATGGCAGAGGTAGTAGCTACAGAGTTGCAGAAAAGAAGACTTCAGCTCCGAAGGGAATCACCTGCAACAACTGTGGTGTTACTGGCCATTACAATACAGATTGTAAGAAGACCAAGCTGTGTTTCATCTGCAGAAAAGAGGAACACATTGGAGTGGAGTGCCCTGAGTGGTAGAAACCCATGAAGGCAGCTCAAAGCCTGGGTAGTGCTAACCAAGGGTTTGGTTTTTTCTCGGTGGATGTCACACCAAGGGAAGACAGAGTGAGTCATTGGGTACAGTTCGAGAATTGTGCAGTGATAACAGTGGAAGAGGGGGACATGAGCCCAGAGGAGATTGTGGAGAGACTCAAGATCATTTTTGACAAAGATTGGCAATGGCAGCTGAAGCCATTGGATGAGTACAAGTATCTTACAAGATTTCCACCACACAAGAAGATAGCTGAATTGACCTTCTCAGATATCACCTACTTCTACTTGAACAAAGAGGAAGGCATACTAGCTTCACTAAAGGAGTGGGATGGTGAGATAGAACCCTACAGTGAGCTAGAAGATGCATGGGTGCAGGTGAGAGGTATTCCTCCAAAATGGAGTGATTGGGAGACTATCAAGCAGGTTGCTGGTACCCTGGGTAAGATAGTACATGTGGATTGGAACTCTCTATTCTCAAGCTTCTTCAGTATGGTGAGAATCAAGGTTGCTGTAAGAGACCCAACCAAGATTCCAAAGGAGAGATTGATGGAGATGAAGAAGAAATTGTACCTGGTCAAATTTATGGTGGAAGGAGAATATGTCCAAGCAGATGGAGTAGGCTTAGATCCGGACAATGATGGTAACTTCGATGGGGAGGATGATGGTGCAGCAGATAAAGAGAATGGACAGCAGAACATGGACACTAACCACAAGACTCCTGATCAGAAGTCAAGCCAGAAGAGAGGACTAGAGAACAAGGATATACAAGGCACAAGTAACAATGGGAACAAGACTATCTCCTCTTGGGCAAGTTTGTTCAAAGGCAGTGATGCAGAGAGTGTTGGCGCTGAGATACTTAGTGAGTTAGGGAATGGCAATTTACTGCATATGATGGAGCTGGTTGAGTCAGATGAGGAACCTGAGGACAGTCAAGCTAATGATGAGGGGAAGATCAACATGATGAAAGATCCAGAGATGGAGTTGAGCTTCTTACCAGAGGAAGTTATCAGAGAATTTCAACAAACAAGCCTAAATGCAGATCTACAGCATGTTGGGGACATAGGAGGAGAAGTGAATGATAAGCTACCTGAACAATGGGAGTATGACATCAGGACAGCTAGTCCAAAACCTACAGAGAAGCAGGCAGTAAGTGAAACAACAAGGGCAACCGAGGTGTTGACTCTAGAGAAACCATTGGAAAAGAAGCAGAAGATGGAAAGAAAATGGGGGCCAGTGGTAAAGAAAAGGATCATGACAAGGAACAGAGAAGACAAAAGAACAGCCCTGCAGAAAGCACAAGATCTCCAGAAGGAAAAGAACCTAGAAACCAAAGGTAAAAGAAACAAAAACCCTTTCTCAGCTTTATCTTCTACTGATTTCACTTCTATATCTACTACTATTGGTGTTAAGTTAGGAACGGATAGTAAACAAGTAGATAAAGTGATTGCTGATTTACAAGCTTTGGATAAGAGTAGGAAGATGGATAGTTTTAAATCCTGTAGAGCTGGTTGTTCAGTAGATGTAAATAGTGATTTCTTAGTAGTAGATAAAGATGGCAAGCATGTTGATTTAGATCCCTCTGTCAGACCTGAGCACCAGGTGGGTGATTCAGAGTCTGCTGTAGATATGGACGGTTGGTCCACGGTTAAGAGTAGGAAAAGAAACCAAGTTATCAAATGAAAGGAATGTTTTGGAATATTAGAGGCCTGAATAAATCAGGCAGATGCACTAATCTCTCTTGGGTGATTAGCACCAATCATCTAGATTTTATTGGTGTTCTTGAAACTAAGAAAAGAGACTTTACAGATGGTTACCTTAGGGCCTTATCTGGTAATACAGGTTTTTGTTGGCATTTTTTACCTGCAAGAGGCACTGCAGGTGGCATCCTCGTGGGCTTTAAGAATGACATATATCATGTTACAGTAGGAGATATTTTAAAGTTTTCTGTTAGTGTAATGGTTCAGGATAAGAAAACTAATTTTCAGTGGAGACTAGTAGTTATCTATGGCTCTCCTTATGAAGAAGGAAAACAAGAGTTCCTAGATAAGCTAGAATCTGTGATGAAGGCCTGGTCAGGCCCAACCCTTATAGGAGGGGACTTTAATTTGTCTAGAAGTAGCTCTGATAAAAGTAATGGTGTTATCAACCAAAAATGGGCTGATGAATTTAACTCTTGGATAGACAAGTGGGCCTTGATGGAAATTAACCCCTCTAATAGGGCTTACACTTGGGCTAACAACCAGCAAGATAGGATCCTAGCCAAGCTAGACAGAGTTCTTGTGTCCACTGACTGGGAGGCGGCTTATCCCCTCACTACAGTCAAAGCTCTTTTTAAGAATGGTAGTCCCCATACCCCTCTTCTTTTAGACACTGGAACTAATATGTTCTTTGGTGCTAAAAAGTTTAGATTTGAGAAATGGTGGCTAGAGAGAGAGGACTTTAAGGACATTGTGAAGAAGGCATGGGAGGAACCCTGCCCTGTAACTGACCCTATGGAAGTGTGGCAGTATAGAATGAGAACTTTTAGGAGGCTAACTCGAGGTTGGGAAGCAAATGTAGTAGTTGCACAGAATAGGACTAAAAGAAGTATCTTTGAGGAGTACAATAGGTTAGACATAGCTTCTGAAAGTAGACAGTTAACTGAAGTAGAACAAAATAGGATGAAACAAATTTCGGTAGAACTAGAAAAGCTTTGGGCTCTAGAAGAAATTAAGGCTAGGCAAAGGTCTAGAGATAGGAACATAGTGGAGGGTGACAGGAATACTGCTTATTTCCAAGCAGTAGCTAACCAAAGAAGCAGGAAGAAGACAATAGCAGTCCTAGAAGGCCCAAATGGACTAGTGGAGGATCAGGAAGGCATGATGAAAGTAGCAGTAGACTTTTATAAGGATTTGTTTAAAGCTGAGAGTAGAGATAATGCTTGCCTGGAAGATAATTTCTGGAATAGTGATGAAATAGTCACAGAGGAGGAGAATAATCTTCTCCAAGAAATCTTTAGTGAGACAGAAGTTAGAGAGGCTGTTTTTTCTTCTTACCTAGAAGGGGCACCTGGCCCTGATGGACTCCCTTTCTTGTTTTATCAGAAATTCTGGGAGGTAGTGAAAGCTGACCTGATGAATATGTTTAAAGCTTTTCAGGAGGATAAGTTAGATCTCTATAGGATTAATTTTGCTTCCCTTACTTTAATCCCAAAGGAGAACGATGCTAGAAGTATGAAGAAATTTAGGCCCATTAGTTTACTGAATTGTAGCTTTAAGATTTTCTCTAAAGTGCTCACTCTTAGATTTGGGAAAGTATGTCAGCGTCTTATCTCTAGCCAGCAGAGTGCTTTTATTAAGGGAAGGTACATTTTAGATAGTGTAGTAGTAGCTCACAAGATAGTGCATAGCATTCATAAATCTCAGCAACCAGGGATCATTTTAAAATTAGATTACGAAAAGGCGTACGACAGAGTTAACTGGGATTTTCTAGTGGAAATTTTGGTCTCCAGAGGCTTTGGAGACAAATGGATTAGATGGATTAAGAGAATTGTTCAAGGAGGCTCTTTAAGTGTCTTGTTAAATGGTGTAGAAAGTAACACTTTTAAGACTGGTAGAGGTTTGAGGCAAGGGGACCCTCTGTCCCCTTTGCTATTCAATTTGGTTGGGGATGTGCTCACCAAAATGATGGCAAAAGCTGCTGATCATAACTTAATTAAGGGTCTACTAACTGATTTTAGACAAGAAGGTGTGGTGTCTCTGCAATATGCAGATGACACCATAATCTTCTCTGATGTAGAATTTGATAAGATTAGAAACTTGAAGGCTATCTTGATGTGCTTTGAAAAAGTTTCAGGTATGAAGATCAATTTTAACAAAAGTGAATTAGTCCCTATGAACTTATCTGAAGAAGAAACACATGACCTAGCCCATGTCTTTGATTGTCCTGTAGGAACTTTACCTATGAAATATTTAGGAGTACCATTGCACTACAGCAAGCTTAGAAGGGAGGATGTGCAGCCTTTGATTGATAAGATCATTAAGAGGGTAGCAGGTTGGAGGGGTAGATTACTTTCTTATGCTGGTAGATTAGTCCTAATTAAAACTTGTCTCGCCAGCATTCTTGTTTATCTGCTCTCTTTCATAAAATTTCCTAAGTGGGCAATTAGGTTGATTAATACTCATATGTCGCATTGTTTCTGGAATAACTTTGATGGACATAGGGCTTATCATTTAGCTAATTGGCCGACGGTTTGCATGAAAAAGGAATATGGTGGTGTCGAGTACCCAAAACCGGGTACCCGCGATTACCCACATAATCCCTCAATTATGCCCAAATGACTGAGGACTGGGCCGGAGGCCGTGGTTGTCCCCAAAGACGCCAAGGTCAAAGCCCAGCCCACGGTGCGCGACACGGACCGCGGCCAAGAGGCCGCGCGGGCAAAGGAAGGTCCGACTCCTCGACCCGCCTCCCGACCCCCGGGGGTCGAAGGAAAACTCCGCCTCGGCCGACCCCGGGCGCCCGACCCCAGCCTTCCGACCCCGGGGGTCGGACTATCGGGGTCGGAGGTTGGCCGGTGGAGCGTTTTAAATGGCTGCAAGTGGACGTCCTTGGGCACTGTCCGAAGACGTGAACCGCAAGCCCCGCACGTCTCGCAGGGACGATTGACAGCGGTCAAACCACCTCGCCGCACGGTAACAGTGACGCACAGTGCTCAACAGGGTCCGGACATCCCCGCCGCAGTTGAGCTGTAGCAGCCGTCGCCGCCCACGCCCGGAGGAGACGGCGTCGAGGACGGACGCGTCCTTCCCTGCAAGGCCCCTCACCTACGTCGAGCTAGTTTTACCAATTCTCTTTCTTTCTTTTTCTTCTTTCCTCCATCCTTGTACAGTCAACTTTCCCTTGACAGATAAAAGGGGAAGCTTGACTCGCGGCTGGGGGACCGTATTCTCACCCTTTCATTTCGCACACACTCGCCTCGGCCTTGCGACGCACGCAAGGACGAACTACACACACACTTAGAGACTTGGGAGCTCCTCCCTCTCTCGCAAGAGCTTGTAACCCCTACTACGAGCAACACGAACCGAACTAACTCACTGGACGTAGAGCTTCGATCGCCCGAACCAGTATAATCACTTGTGTCATCCTCATTCCCCACAATCAACCGTAGCGCGTAGTCTAAATTCACTCGTCGGCCAGATTTCCCAACGCCGACAGGTAGGTTGGGTGTTCCTGACTTGAGAGAGTTAAATATGGGTCTGCTAGGGTCATGGATAAAAAGGTACTTTAAGGATGAGGGTAAATTGTGGAAGCAGATCATTGATCATAAGTATAAAACCAATAGCCCAAACGTCTTAGAGTGCAAAGATAGAAATGCTTCTCAATTCTGGAAAGGAGTAATGTGGGCGGCTCAAGCTGTCAAGTTAGGCTATAGGTGGAAAGTAGGCAAGGGAAATAAGATTAGGTTTTGGCAAGATAACTGGCTGGGCCCTTCTAGTCTCATTGTTCAGTATTGGGACATTTATTTTCTAGTGAATGAACAATCTGCTACAATAGCAGAGCTCTGGGATGGATCCCAACTTACATGTACTTTTAGAAGATGCTTTACCCCTGATCTGGTTAGAAAATGGGAGGAAGTGGAGCAGATAGCTTCTACCCTTACCTTAACGCTAGAAGAGGATACCCCAATCTGGCAATACAGCTCATCAGGCATCTATTCTTCTCAGTCTTTATATGGTATTATTAATTTTCGAGGTATTCAACCTGTATATACCCCTGCAATGTGGAGGCTTACAATCCCACCCAGAGTGCACATTTTCCTCTGACTCGTATCCAAGAACAAGTTGCTTACTAGAGACAATTTAGAGAAAAAATAAAAGAAAAAGCTTGATGATGCTAATTGTCTTTTCTGTTGTGAACATGAAAGTATTACTCATCTCTTTTTTGACTGTGTTGTTGCCAAAAGACTTTGGTTAGATTTAGCTCCTGTTTTTGATGATAGAATAGTTAATAGCTTTGAAAATTTGGCAACATGCTGGCTTAGCAGTAGTAGATTCATAGTCTTTAACATGTTCACATCAGCTGCTCTATGGGGGTTTTGGAAACTGAGAAATAAATGTTGCTTTCAGAATGGGTCCTGGAAGGATATGTGGACTATGTGGGAACAGATCCTCATCATGCTGAAAAACTGAGAGGTACTCTGCCCGGCGAAACAAGCAGAGATATATCGCCAGAAAAGAGAGATGCTGAAGGACCTAATCTCAAGACCAGAAAGACTTTGAAGATGAAGGTGGTGGGTACCAAGACACCGGAGATCTCAAAAGCCCTGCATCGTCCTGCTATAGAGTAGTTTGTCTTTCGCTTTACCTGTTCTGTAATGGAGTTTTAACCACCAGGTGGTGTGAAACAATGAGGCACCAGGTGTGGTGCGTGTGTGAGTGGTCTCTCACAAACTGAGCTGTAAACGTTTCTGGTCTTGTTGCTCTCGCATAATGGACCGGGGTGCGAGCCCTTATATTCTGAAAAACGATTGCCGTAGTGTTTTGCTACATTGAGATGTACTCCAGTTTGGAATCTAGTTAGTGAAAGATAACATTTGACCTTGCACTACAGTAGTTCAACATGCGGCAGCACGTTGCCAGTTTGTAAAGCAGAAATTCAGGGCGAAACATGTCACTTCGATTTTTGTACATTTTTTTCTTCTGAAGATCAGGAAAAATATCACCGTTCCAGGAGACTAGTGGAGCGACACATCACTGCAGAATGTACATTCGATTCAGCCGTTCAGGCTTCTGAGTCGAACGCCGCACGCGCGCGCACGATCTTTCTCTTCGTGCAGATTGGATTGGATTGGATACCGTCCGTGGGCGGCAATGGCAGCTGTAAAAAGCAGGCGGCGATGGACTGGACATGTGGAGACGACGGGATGATGACATGGGAAAAGCAAGCAGGGTCGATGCTTTCCCTGCTCCGAGGAGTACGGCCGCACGTAGCCGCCTCCTCAAAAAAAAAAAAAAGTCCCTTTTTTACTCCCTTGTCTCTCTTGCTGATTCCCTCTCACCTCCTGCCATCAGCGTTTGGTTTTGTCAAACAAAAGCAGATCTCGAGATGCCATATTGCTCTGTTCTCTTCTTGTTCTGCCTGCCAGTCGGGCAGAGTAATCTTCATTTAGATCTGCGTCTGCGTGGGTTAGCCACCATTACGGCTGGGACCGACGCTTAATAATCGGGGACACTCTGCAGGTCAACTCGTTGCTCATGTGCGGGGCGGATGCACGCCGTACCATACTCTGCTTACTTAACCCCCCTGCACGACACCAGATCACATCTCGCATCCCCTGTTTCCACCATCAATCACCAAGGCCTTTTGTTTTCGAGATATTTATTATTTGGGGCCGCAAATAGTACTCACTCCTCCTAGGATTCTTTCTCTGGTCATGCACCGGCTTATGGAGAAGAATTGTCAACCGTTCCAATTTTCCAAATTCCATTTCACCAGGTTTGTTCAAATCGAAAGCAGGGGAACTGAAAATAATGAAGCATGCGTCCTACTCTGGAAATTGTGCAGTCAGTGTGGGCAAAAGTATAGACGCACTATCGTTTTCGGTGAGGGCAACTGAACGGGAGGTCTTTAATTCCGTCAGGCCGGAGTGGCTGTGAGCCGTAACTGTCATGAAAGCGAGGTGAGGACGATGATCGAGTAGCAGTGCTGCTGTTCACGTGGAGGAACCGTAGCTATCCGTGAAAGCGATTGTGCTGCCTGGGATTCAATATCCTCATGCAGAAAACATCTTTGCAGAAGCCTAGTTTTCGTGACATTGGCATCTTCTTTGGCATTGACACCCTGTTACTTGGTGCTGACTTGAAATGACAGTGGAATGATGATGATTACAGCTACTATTACGGATGGTAGCGGAGTCACTGGTCCAAGGATGGAGAAATTTGCAGCAGCATAACTTAAGGGAAGATGATTTTGTACAAGAGCATCTTTGCTCGCAGGGAGATGAAGACTGGACAAAAAGTATTACTCCACACAACTTAACAATATAATCTACAGCACTCCTACTACCTCCACTGAAATTACCGGTGACTGAATTTTACCAGTACAAACAAAAGGAAACCATTATACCGGTGGGCCCCACTCGCACGTCCTCCTCCTCCTCCTCCTCAGTGACCGGTCAAAGCCACCGGCGACACGGCCGCTGGAGCAGCCGGCGGTGGCGCGTGCTTCCTCCGGCCGCTGCTCCCGCCGTTGGCCCAGAAGCACCCCGCGGTGGTGGCGTCCGCGGCGGGCCCCGCCGCCATCTTGGCCGCCGCGTTCGTCGCCGGCTCCGACTTGCACCGCTGCAGCACCAGCGGCCGCGCCGACGAGCACCGCATCTCGTCCTCCTCGGAGTCCTCGTCCGCTTCTTCTTCTTCCTCTTCCCTCGTCACCGCTTCCTCTGCTCGCTCGTGCACGGCGAAGAAAGGCCCGTGCCTCTGCTGCTCGCCGTCCTCGTCCACCAACAACTCCATCTCCGACTTGCGGGGAGACGGAGATGGCGCCGGCGAGAACCTCTCCGCCGCCTTGCGGGGAGACGGAGATGGTACTGGAGAGAACTTGTCAGCCTGCTTGCGGGGCGACGGAGACAGGTACGCCGCGATCTCCGACGGAGGCGGGGCGTCCCTGGTCGGCGACGTCGACGGCGCCGCGCCGATGCCGGCGGGGAACCTGGATGTGAGCGGCGACGTGCGGTTCTGCGGCGCGGAGCGGCAGCGCATGAGGAGCAGCGCGTTCTTCGGCGGCGTCGTGGTGGCCGACGACACCAGCTGCGCCTCCGGCTCCTCCTCGTCCTCCTTCTCGCCGCCGCCGCCGGAGACGCTGCTGTTGATCCCGAGCTGAGCCTTCTCCTCCGCCTCCGCCCTCCCCATCATCGATCCGAAGACGCCCGCTCCGACCGCCGTCTCGTCGTCCTCCTCCTCCCCTCGCGCGCTCCTCGCGTCGACCGGCTTCGGCGCGGCGGCGACGGCGACGTCGCGGCTGCTGAACACCCACGGCGACCGCCGGCTGGCCCGCTCCGCCTCCGGCGACGGCGCCTTGGTGGACCGACGCCGCCGGTCGAAGTCGAACAGCCCGCCGCACAGAAACGCCTTCTTGAGGCACCGGCAGTACCCCCTGGCCTTCTCCGGCGCCGACGCCTTGGGCGCCGCCGCCGCAGCAGAGTTCTTCTTCTTCGCCTTGCCCTTGCCCTTCCCCTTGCGCATCCGCACCTGGCCAATGCAGGTGACCTTGGGCGACGAGGGCTCCCCGTCCGCCGCGCGGCTCCGGTGTCCGCGCGACACGAACATGGGCGACGTGGCCGGCGCGCGGCGGGACCGGCCGCCGCGCCGGCTCTTGCTCAGCAGCAGCCGCGCCAGCCCCGGCGGCGCCGGCGCCGGCAGCTGCGGCTTCTCAGCGCGCCCCGGGCTCGCCGCCGGCGGCTTCATGGCTCTCTCGCTCTCTCTCCCTCCTCTCCCTCAGTCTGTGGCTGGCGAGCTCGCGGCGAGCTTATACTTGGCGCGGCGCGTGGTGAGTAATGAGTTCCTTCCTTCCTTGCGAAGCGTGTGCGTGTCTTAGGATTCGCTTGCTTCCTTGCCTGCCTTCTCCACGTAGACACGGTGCACTGGACCACCAACTGCATCCATCCGGGTTGGTTTGTGATGTGATGGGCAATATCATGTGTGTTTACCACCAAAAAAATGTCGAGACTAGTTGCATAAAAACTGCTTCCATAGGCACAAGAAGTACTTCAAAGATTTTAAACAACATGAAAAAATACTGATCACATGCTCTACATACGGACTGTCAAGTGGCTGTTCACCACGACGCCGGCCTCAGCTCACGGATCTGGTGCATTTATGGCGGTTTCGTGGGCTTGTCCTCGGCGGGGCCGCGTCCATGGGCCGGGTCCACGCGTGCTGGTGGGTCGGGCGGGGTACGGGGAGGGAGTGGAGTGATGAACATGAGTTGTACTGGCGCACGGCGAGCAGGGGAATGGATGTGAAAGATCTGGAGGCCGCTGCCTTGTTTGCTTGCTGCCCTTGCCTTCCTTCCTCTGACCTCTTGATTTCCGCACAGACTGATCCAGTGCCAGCAAAAGCTCTCACATTTCATTTCACGTCCCACACGTCCACTCACTCGTGCATGTGCCGGCAAAACACCCCTCTCTTTTTCCAGCTTCCCGAGCTGCTCAAGATTTTTGTTCCCCCTTTCTCTGAAGAAAAGGCTTGGGACCAACCAATGCAATGCACCACCAGGTCACCACCAACATCTTTGCTTCATGACCAACTTGTAACAAGATTGGTAGGTCAACACCTATTGCACACTCGTGATTCAAAAATGGTAATCGTATTGTTGTAGTTGGTGGCAATTTATCACATAAAAGCCAAATAGAGAAATCAGTGATAACAAGAAGAGCTCTGAAACAATGCAATGCACCACCAGTTCAGCAACAACATCTATGCGTCATGAACAACTTGTACTCTAGAGATTCAAATATTGGCACCAGGCCATATTATTGGGTAGTGACTAAGTAGTTGGTGGCAGGTTTACCGTTTATAAATCAGTTACAGTGATTTCTAAAGATACTTGAAGAGCTCTAAAACAATGCAATGCACCACCAGTTCAGCAACAACATCTATGCGTCATGAACAACTTGTACTCTAGAGATTCAAA
The DNA here is from genome assembly GCA_007726485.1 of Eragrostis curvula. Taxonomy (NCBI): domain Eukaryota; kingdom Viridiplantae; phylum Streptophyta; class Magnoliopsida; order Poales; family Poaceae; genus Eragrostis; species Eragrostis curvula. The sequence goes on along the minus strand of CM017445.1, from coordinate 14,355,428 downwards.
TATTGGCACCAGGCCATATTATTGGGTAGTGACTAAGTAGTTGGTGGCAGGTTTACCGTTTATAAATCAGTTACAGTGATTTCTAAAGATACTTGAAGAGCCCTAAAACAAAATGGCCAAGGGTTGTTTCGAAAGAAAAAATGAACTCACTTCTCCAACATTTTGAAATCAGGAAACAAATGATTGGCCGCATCGCATCACTCGTCTCCGAGCTCTAGTCTGGACGTTAATCGAGAAGGATATGTATTCAAAACAGAAACCATGGTACTGTACTGAAAACCCAACGCATAGGCAGCAGCAGATCCGGGTTCCCGTAGCAGAGGTGGTCCTCTCTCATCGTCTTCCTCCTCCTGCCTCGATTAGACGGGGTTATTAGAGGAATGGAAACGAAAGTGCAAGTGATCAGGCGTCGCACGAGTGGGTGCATCAGCCATGGCGGCAGCCTTTTCACCTCACCCCTTTTCCTCTCTTTCCCTCTCCTCGTAGTTCGATCGTAAAGCCTTTTCGTTTGCAGGCAAAAACAAGGCGCGCGCGTGCGTGTGCGTGCGTCGTGCTCGCTTCAACTGGATGCTGCTGCTGATGCTCAGTGATTGTTTAATTATTTGGTGTCAGGGGCCTGTTCGGCGTTTTAGAGTCTAAAATTTAGAGAGGTTTAAACACAAAGAATCTTGTCTTAAATAAAGTTTAATTACAAAACTAACTGCAGAACCCCCCTCTAAATCGCGAGACGAATTTAACGAGGGTAGTTAAGCCGTGATTAGACGATATTTACTGTAGCATCACTGTAGCAAAACATAGATTAATTAGGCTCATTAGATTCGTCTCGTAAAGATGTACCCATCTGTAAAAAGGTTTTGTCATTAGACTTTATTTAATACTCCTAAATAATAAGATTCTCTTTAGAGTTAAATTTTAGAGGGGTCTAAACGGTGAAACGAACACACCCACGCCGCGGTGTGAGCTCTGAGCTGGTGCCATGTGGATGCGGGGGGCTGCTTGCGCTGTAGAATGGGGATCTGAGGTGCGCGCGCGTGTGTGTTTGGATCCTGATCTGAGCTTTACCCTTTTGTTTCTTCTCGTGAGCTTAAACTATGGAATGGTATCTTCCCCGCTCCCCTAGGTAGGACTTCCTCACCAAGCAACTTGTTTGTTCAACGATCCAACTAGGGAAGAATCTCTGCTTGAATTTAGATTTATTTACTTCTTGTTGGTCTAGCTCTGGGCTTTGACTAGCTTTTCATTGCGACGATACACATACTACTCCTATTTGGGTTTAAGTCCATGAAACAAAAATGTTCAACAAATGGGCCCACATCATCCCAAATGATAAATTTGAAACCAAAAAAAAATATGTTGAAGGTTCTGCCTGGAACGAATCCAACACAGCTAGAAACAAAACAATTGTGCAGTGCAGAAGGGCGCACGCGGTGGCCTCTGCTTTCCAGATGAAAGATGCATCATTTTAGACACCGCCCCTGCTTTGGACAAAAGTTTGAGATGTACCCTGCATGGCAAGCAACTTGGGGTGTCCCAAATTAGGGGAAGAATCTCTCTCTGCTTCAATTCAGAATTTTATTTTTGAGACTACTTGTTCTTGTTGGTCCAGCCCTGCACTTTGACTACTCTAGTTTGCTGTTGCGATGACACACATAGTTGGGTTAAAGGCCATAGACATGACATATTTGTGTTCAAGGCCATGAAACAAAAATGTTCAGCAAATGGGCCAAACATCATCCCAATGACCAATTTGAAACAAAACATATGTGAAAAGGAGAAAGGTTCTGTCTCTGGAACGAATCCAGCACAGCTAGGAACAAAATGTTTGTGTTGGAGCGTGCACGCGGTTACCTTTCCAGATTTCGGGCGTGCTTGGTTCGTAGCCACTGTCCGCCACGCCGCAAGTGCGGCGGCGCCGCGGCCGTGGCGCCGAAAATCGGCGCCACACGCGCCACGCTCGCCACACGCTAATCGACAAGGAAAACTGGCAAAACGACAAGCAAACTTGCTGTGGCGGCCGAATCGTTGGCGGCAACCAAGCACTGCGCCGCACGCCGAAGCTTTGTCGTGGTAATGTGTGGCGCCGAACCAGGGGGTGTTCGGCGTATGGGGGTCTAAATTTTAGAAGGGTCTAAACTCTAGATAAGCTATATTAAATAAAATTTAATTACAAAACTAACTTGTTGACAAAAGCCCTGCATGGCCATCAACTTGTTGGTGTCCCAAATCTGCATGCACCCGGTAGCTAGGAACATATCCTGGTGCAAATGCATCATGTACAGTGCGTTTTGCTTTAACATGCGTATTAGTACTATCGAGCACGGTAAGACCCTTGAAATCACGGATGGCCGTATGTCTTCCACGGATTCAACATGCATGGCAAGACCATAAGATCGAAGATCATCACTAGGGCCCATGGATTGTTTCAGTTAAGTAACTTAAGTTGATACACAAGGTTTCACCCTGAACTTTGCCCCAACATTTCACTGGAGAACAAATTACTAACACGAGAACGGAGAGAGTTTCACTCGTGAACTCCAAACGGGGCTCTACATTTGCAATCGCTAGCATTTGATCAAACAAACTTCGCAATTAGCACCGAGCTGGGTTTGGATAGCAACAAGACGCATGAGGTTAACAGTAAGATGTCTGCTTGCAAGTGGTACGTGCATGCTTATGCATGAATTGGAGCGTACATGACACGTGGGGTGAGCCCTTCTGGGCCATGGCCGGTACGTTTTGCCGGCCCTGCGACTGGGGATTGGAGCTCGCCACGAGCCACATCTGACATACGGCACCAGCAAACCTTTTTCTTCCTCATCTCTCCTTTCCTGTCTGTGTGTTTTGCGTGTTTCATGGCGAGGAGATGAGGATAGCGCTATAGAGAGAGCCATGCCCACATGCTCCACCATTTCTTTGTTTCTCTTGCATTGCATGCCACTCATGTCTCTCCTCATGAGACTAGTGTATGAGAGGACATCAGGTGTACTGTAGCTAGCATGGCAAAGCTTCCTAGGGTTCCAACTGAAGGGTCACCTCACTGTGCTCATCTTATCTTGATTTATACATGTGGTGGTAGTGGACCCTTTTGGGGTGTATGCATGCAAGTATCTATCCATTCCAGAGCTTCGCAAGAGAGGGAAAAAAAAGGTGTACTACTACATTCTAAGAGAGAATTGTCTTACGACCTTCATACGTTTACAATCTAGTAATATTTTTCTGTTACATGGTATAATTATTAGTTGAATCAAAGGTAGGAGGAAAGCAAAATTGTTGCAGCAGCCACACCAAATATTTGCCACAGAAGATGCATGATGCATTATGAATGTTTGGGTCAAGTAGTAGTAGTGGATAGGCCGTTTGAGATTTTTTACAGGTAAACAATGCACATGTACACACTGCAGTATTGTCAAATGGATCAGAAAGAAGTGGGGCAGGTCAATGAATGCGTGAGATGTATTGGACGTGTCGATGTACCTCTGCCGGCCGTCCGAATGCTCCAAAACACCAGTGCTACTACAGTACTACTGCGACATTTTTTCCTTTCCCCCCTTCTGTTGGAAGTCGGCTAAAACTTAGGGTGATGCTGGAAATTTAGGGTGATGCTATTGATCAAGGCAGTGAAATGAAATTTGTCTGTTCAGTAGACGACCAGAGCTCCTTTGATCTCTATCGTGATGATCATCATGTTCATGTTTTCTTCTTCCTTGAAGTCTCAGAGCAGAGAAAGAAGATTGCGCCATTTTCAGTCACTTGAAAAATAGCAAGAAAAATATTTTCATCATGCTTGTGACATTTGACGAATATTTAAATCTACATCATTATGAATACAAAACGGAAAAGATGCTGGAATGTTTACATAAGCAAAACCTGTCCATGATCTCAACCACAAGAACAAAAGCTGCCACTTGCATATTCGGAGCATGTAATCTTGAATGAATCTTCGACCAGCGGAAGCATGTCACGAGATCTCCCAGTTAAACAAAGTCAACAATTATCAGTAGATCACTGGGCCCTGTAATATCATTTTCCCCACCTGCTTCCTGCTTCTGTACTGCCGACTGCCGAGAGACGGAGAGAATATCAAATATGTCAAGGGGAGAACACAACATTCATACAGTAGCTCCAAAAAAATTTCAACCACCGCCCACTTCACGGCTGGCCTCCTGTTCAGGACTCTTTAACTTTACTTTGTTCATGATAGATAGAGAGGGCCCTGCGGCTCCATATATTACCCTTTTTTTTTTTGCATATTAGAATTGAGCATCCTGACACCAGGTCAATTTACATAGGTGACATTTGTCCATGCTACTAGAATACTTCGCTAAAGAAATTACTAGTATGTATGAGCTATATATTCCCCTCTGTTAGTTTTTTTTTCTTTCTTTCTTGAGAGAATTCTCCTTTCTCGGTTAAGAACGAAGTAAGTTTCAGTCAAAAAAAAGAACGAAGTAAGTTCGACTAAAAATTGGTCAAAACGAAAAACCACCACTTGATGGGCTGAAAGGCCAGAGCAACTTTGTAGGGCCTGGGATCCCTTCGCTACTGTCACACACACCTACAAAGTTTTCTCTAGGCCCATCAGGAAGGCATTGCCTGATCCCCAAGCCTGAGTTTGCTCTAGGTCCATCAGCCCATGCATGAATTGCATGATCCAAGTCGAAACAGCAATGAGCATTTACAAGTAACGGCACCAGATCAACTGTCCATGTACAAATTTGGTTCAAGATTTGTTCCGTGCTAGCACTTTGTCCACTTTTGTGATAGGGCAGGGAGGATCACCGTGACTTGTGCAAGGGGCAAAATATTCCCATGCTTAAATTGGAACAATGAAGAATCAAATGGAAGAAATTGAACTACTTGTAACATTTAGATGTTTAATACTGATCACGATAGAAACCCGGCGGGTGTGGACTCATAACAGCTCGGCAAAGACGAGGCTCTGGTGACCTTCAAATCGGGCGCCTGTCTGTCGGGTGAGTGTGACGAACCATACATGCCCGGCCCAAGACAACGTGGTCAAGAAGTCGACTCGGCCCATGAGGCTTAACAGGCTACGGCCTTGTAATAGGATAGGGACTTGTATGTCCAATTCTGGCTCTCAGCCATGTAAGAAGAGTATAAGTATGGAAGCCCCAGTCACTCTGACGGCGACGAATATGATGAACCCTAGTTACCAACTACCTTCCTTCTACCTAGAACCCTAATTCCTCCCCAATTTCTCTGCTGATTCCCTACCTTAATTCCTGTCTATCCTTGAGATCGTGACAATTGGTATCAAGAGCGAGGTGTTGAATTTCGAATCTCTCGATCGGTCCAGTAAATCCGAAGAGAGGTTAGCATCTGCTGCAAAGCGGAAGCTGTAAATCCGATCTAAGGTTAGACTGATTTGGAGGAAAATTCACGCTGGCGCCAAAGAAGGTCAACACTCAACTAGAAGCACCGGTGAAGAATTCGTTTGCGAAGATGGACGAGAAGAGTACCGGAATTGAAGCGCTGTTGCTGCAGCTCGTGGAGGATTCGAAGGAGCAGAAGGCCACCATGGCGACCTTCCAGGCATCGCTGCTAGAGCTGAAGACTGAAGTGGGCTCGAGCACGCAGAGGCTCGCAGATCTGGAGTTGCAGGCAAGCCCGGAGGTGAAGATGAAGACCGCACCACCACCGCCGCCTCCTCCCCCGCCACCTCCTCCACCGCTGCTTCCACCCAGGGGAGCCTTCGCCAAGTTCGGAGTTGATCCAACCTCTCCTTCCACACTGGAACGGAGGATGGACACTCAACATGAGGCCAACGGCCGCCGCGTCGACATGATGAACCGGAGGTCTGCGGATGGGATCCTTGGGATTCCTTCCCGTCCTCCGGTCACAGGTACGAGCAGATCCGCTCCTACCTCACCTACCTTTCACCAGCAGGGTAGAAATGACTTTGGAGGAGTAGTTCATGTTCCTGTTCCACACAAGAGCTTGCCTAAGCTAGATTTTCCAAAGTTTGATGGGGATCATCCTGGAGTCTGGATCAGCAAATGTGAAATCTACTTTGAGGTGTTCGTTATTCATGACTCCCTCAAAACCAGATTTGCTACACTTAATTTTGTGGGTCGTGCAGCTCTGTGGCTCCAGTCCATAGAGGCAAAAGGGCGTGTGGAAACTTGGGAAAACCTTTGTGCTTTAGTTCTGGCTAGGTGGGACAAGGACCAGCATGAGTTTCACATGTCTCAGATTCTAGCCTTGAGGCAAGTAGGATCGGTTGCTGACTACATTGAGAAGTTTGAGGAACTTAGGCACCAGATCTTGTTGCATGATCCTTTAGCTAGTACAGTGTTCTTTGTGGCTAGGTTTCTAGAGGGTTTAAGGGAAGATATTCGTTCTGTTATTCGTTTACACCGTCCCCACAACATGGATACTGTGTGTGCTCTTGCCATGATGCAGGAAGAGGAAATGGACTCTGGTAAACGCCAGAATTCTAGGCAATACCAGAAGGATGCTGGAGCAAGTTCTTCTAAGTTCTCAGCCTTCTCTGATAAAGGCAAAGAGCCTAAGAAGCTGGATAATGACAAGATGGAAGACAAAGTGGAAACTCTATGGGCTTATCGCAAGTCCAAAGGGTTATGCTTCAAGTGTGGTGATAAATGGATGAGAGGACATCAATGCCCCAATCAGATTCCTCTCCATGTTGTCACAGAACTGCTGGAAATTCTTCAGATATCAGAAGAACAGGATTATCCAGAAGCTCCAGAATCATCTGATGAAGAGTTGATGGTGATCAAGGCTGATGAGCAGAAGCCCAAGAAACAACGCACCATTAGACTGCAGGGTTTCATGGGCAAGCACCAGATCCTGATTCCAGTTGACTCTGGTAGTGCAGCCACATTTGTGAATGCTACACTGGTTGCTAAGCTGAAGATGAAGACTCAACCAGCTGAAGCAACATCTTATACTGTGGCTGATGGGAGACCAAAGCTGTGCAAGGAAATGGTTTCACAATTGGAATGGAGGGTCAAGAACACTGTCTTTCACCAAGATGCAAGAGTATTACCTCTTGGCTGTTATGATCTCATCCTGGGTGGGGACTGGTTGGAGTCTCACAGTCCAATGTGGGTTCATTTGGGTCATAAGGTGATGAAGTTTGATTATCAAGGACAGAGAATTACTATTACTGGTATACAAGATGATGTGTCACAATGTATGCCACTGTCCAACAGAGGGTTCAAAGGTCTTCTGCGAAGAAGTGCTATATCTCACTGTATTCACTTATCTGAAATTACTGAGACTGTACCTGAAGAATTATCACTAGCAATGGTCGATTCTGATACTGGGCACTCACCAGTTCAGTCACTTTTATAGCAGTATGACTCTCTCTTTGCTGAGCCTACAACATTACCTCCAAGTAGAGAATGTGACCATAGAATCCCATTGATAGAGGGTGCTCAACCAGTGAACATCAGACCTTATAGGTATTCACCTCATCAGAAGGATGAAATCGAAGCTCAAGTGCAAACAATGCTGAAGACTGGTGTTATTGAGAGAAGTGTGAGTCCCTTCGCATCACCTGTTCTCCTTGTAAAAAAGAAGGATGGAACATGGCGGTTTTGCGTGGATTATAGACAACTCAACTCTATAACAATCAAGAACAAGCACCCTTTGCCAATAGTTGAAGAGCTGCTTGATGAACTGGCTGGGGCCTGCTGGTTTACTAAACTGGACCTACGTTCTGGATTTCATCAGATCCGAATGGCCAATGGGGAAGAATACAAGACGGCTTTTCGTACTCATCAGGGTCTGTATGAGTTCCTTGTCATGCCATTTGGTTTGACAAATGCTCCGGCTACATTTCAAAGCGCGATGAATCAGATCTTTGCTCCTCTTCTTAGGAAAGGTGTCCTCATATTCATGGATGATATACTGATTTACAGTCCAAACATAGAAACTCACCTGCAGCAATTGCAAGAAGTGTTTGAAATCTTGAAAGAGCATCAGTTTCTGATCAAGTGATCTAAGTGTTCATTTGCACAAGAGCAGCTGGAGTACCTTGGTCATGTTATCTCATCTAAGGGGGTGGCAACTGATCCTGCTAAGATCCTGGCTATACAGCAGTGGCCTCAACCCAAAAATTTGAAGGAATTGCGAGGTTTCTTAGGGTTAGCAGGATATTACCGAAGATTCATCAGTCATTTTGGCCAAATTTCTAGACCACTAACTGAACTTCTGAAGAAGGGGGTTCTGTTTCAATGGACACCAATAGTCCAACTTGCCTTTGAATTATTGAAGAAAGCTTTAACTGAAGCATCAGTCTTGGCTCTTCCTGATTTTGCAAAGACATTCGTTCTGGAAACTGATGCATCCAAGAAAGGCATTGGGGCAGTTTTGATGCAGGACAACCACCCAATTGCATTCCTTAGTCAAGGGTTGAGTATTCAGAATCAAGCAAGGTCAACTTATGAGCAAGAATGTATGGCTATTCTGATGGCTGTAGATAAATGGAGGGCTTATTTGCAGCATAAACCATTCATCATCAGAACAGATCATAAGAGTCTCATGCACTTGTCTGACCAGAGACTAGGAACAGGTATCCAACACAAGGCATTCTTGAAATTGATGGGCTTGCAATATACCATTCAGTACAAAAAAGGGAACTCTAATATGGATGCTGACGCCTTGTCTCGATGTACTCACCAAGAAGAGTTATGTGCTGTATCACAATGTGTACCATCTTGGTTAGAAAATTTGTAGGCTGGTTATGCCGATAATGAAGAAGATAAGCAACTCTGGGCAGAGCTGAGTGTGACTGGTACTAATGTTGCAGGATTCTCCTTGGTGGATGGTATCATTAAGCACAAGAATAGGATATGGATTGGGCACAATACCACTGCTCAAGCACATATTCTTCAAGCCTTACACAAGAGTGGTATTGGTGGGCATTCTGGAGTACGAGGGACATATCATAGAGTCAAGTCAATGTTTTCATGGCCTCAACTCAAACTGTCTGTTCAGACTTATGTGCAATCTTGCACGGTATGTCAGCAAGCAAAGAGTGAACATGTCAAGTTGCCAGGGTTGTTACAACCCTTACCTGTTCCTGCAAGAGCCTGGTCTATTGTTAGCCTGGATTTCATAGAAGGACTGCCCAAGTCCAATGGCTATACAGTCATCTTAGTAGTCATTGATAAGTTCTCTAAGTATGGACATTTTTTGGCCTTGGCTCATCCCTTCAATGCTTTGCAAGTGGCTAAGCTATATTTCAACCAAGTGTACCATTTACATGGATTGCCTGAGGTCCTTATATCTGATCGTGATAAGATATTCACAAGTCAGCTGTGGAATGAGTTATTCAAGTTGTCTGATACAATTCTCAACATGAGCTCTTCCTACCACCCGCAGACTGATGGACAAACTGAGCGCTTGAACCAGTGTGTGGAGACATTTCTTCGCTGTACAGTTAATGCCTGTCCCTCTAAGTGGTCACAGTGGCTACCTCTAGCCGAATATTGGTACAATACTGCCTTTCACTCAGCGCTGGGCAAATCTCCATTTGAAGTATTATATGGCCATCCTCCTAAACATTTTGGCATCACTGAAGCAAACGCTTGTACCAATGCTGATCTACTGGAATGGTTGAAGGAGCGCAACAACATGACTGTGCTACTACAGCAACAGCTACTACGTGCACAGCACCGCATGAAGCAACAGGCAGATAAAAAGCGCTCAGAAAGGCAATTTGCTGAAGGTGACTCAGTATATTTGAAGGTACAACCGTATGTGCAAACATCTCTGGCCCCCAGAAGCAATCAGAAGCTGTCTTTCCGTTTCTTCGGACCTTACACTATCCTCAAGAAGATTGGCAATGTGGCCTATAAGCTGGACTTACCTGCCTCCAGTCAAATTCATGATGTTGTTCATGTTTCACAGTTGAAGCGTGCTGTTCCAGAATCCACTGTGGTAAGTGACGATCTAGCTGTGCTGAACTTTGCTGATGAGCCTGTCTTAGTACCTGCAGAAATACTTTGTCACAAGTGGGTCAAGCGTGGAAGCAAGTTTGCTGCTCAAGCACTGGTACGCTGGAGAGGTTTACCGGAATCTCTGGCTACGTGGGAGAATCTGGGAGCTGTGCATCATCAGTTTCCATGGACTGCAGCTTGGGGTCAAGCTGCCGCTAAGAGGGGGGCAATGTGACGAACCATACCTGCCCGGCCCAAGACAATGTGGTCAAGAAGTCGACTCGGCCCATGAGGCTTAACAGGCTACGGCCTTGTAATAGGATAGGGACTTGTATGTCCAATTCTGGCTCTCAGCCATGTAAGAAGAGTATAAGTATGGAAGCCTCAGTCACTCTGGCGGCGACGAATATGATGAACCCTAGTTACCAACTACCTTCCTTCTACCTAGAACCCTAATTCCTCCCCAATTTCTCTGCTGATTCCCTACCTTAATTCCTGTCTATCCTTGAGATCATGACAGTGAGGCAGGTAAACATGAAGGGTTCTAGGACAGGCTGAGGATCAGCAATGGTGGCCGCAAACTCGCATAGGCATCAAGCAAGGGGGTGGAAACCGACCGATTCTAGAACAGATCGATGAGAGAGACAGAAGAAAGGGGATCGCAAACTGGAACCGAAACAACACTGCCTTTGCGTGCTCTGCCTGAAGTTCCAGCTGTAGAAGCGAACGAGGGTAATCCTAGTAGGATCGCTCTCCTCTTCCCTCCCGTTCAACAATCGAAAATTAAAAGAGAGGTGCTTCTATGCTTTCGTTGTCTATACTGATGATACAGCAACACTGGTCGACAATCAGGGGAACAGATTGTACATTAACATGCAACGGAAACAGGAAATTTGAGAACAACCAAAAGTCGTCGTTAATTAGTACCTAAAACACGCGCACAACAGATGATCATACTGATCTCGCACTACCCTACTCTACACAAAGTCACACATAAATTAACAGTCAACCTAGTCGTGGTATTGGATTTAGATCCAAATCCAAATAGCAAAGTCCAAATCAAGTCCAGTTGAGAAGAATCCTAATCCAATCTAAATCCATTTGAGAAGCCTCATCATCCAATCCAATCCAAGTCCATCCAACTATGTATGGGCCAGCCAAGCTCATACCTACAACACGTCGCCTGCCAATGGATCGAGGTAGATCAGGATTTGATTTATACTTATTAATTTGCACAAAGTAGCTGGCCGTTGTACCGAGTCACCTCTAAAAATTTCAGTTAATTTTGATAATAAATTAAGGTGTGAACGCGAAGTTTTAATTTTAGGGTCCGGCTCTTGACGTAGGTCTGACATATTGATATAGCTGTATAAATTTGCACAGAGTAGCTAACCGTCACGCTGAGTCGTCTCTAAAAATTCCGATCGATTTCATTGAAATGTTTAGGTGTGAATGCGAAGTTTTAGTTGTAGGGTCTAGCTCTTGACGTGGGCCCCACGTACAGATATTGCTGCATCGATTTACATGAAGTAGCTGGCAATCATAGTGAGTAAGTTTAAACAAATTTTAGTCAATTTTAGAGAGAAAATATGGTGTGAACATGAAGTTTTTAATTTTAGGGTCTAACTTTTGACATGGATCTATAAAGCTAGAGATGATCCCATGTTAATCCAGAGGATATCCAATAGTCCATATAGAGGTTGGAGCCTACATCTAAACACATTCAAAATCCAAATAAATCCAATCCACTTGAGTCCAACAAGAAAAAGTCTAATTAGACTCTGGACATTGAAAATCCAATCCCGCCGTATAAGTCAACCGAATTAAACGAACATCTTAGCTAGCATGGAACGAATAGACGTCTGACGCAGTGCGCGCTAGTTGGTCACGCCCTGCCGGCCGCAAGCGACACCGCTCCATCCTCTCTGTGCGCTTCTTGAAACACCAGGTGAGCACAAGGAGCACGGAAACGACGCCGAGCAGGAAGACGACGCCCACGGCGAGCCTGAAGAGATCCTTAACACTGCGTTTGGATGTTGGTATTGAGGGCCAGAATTCGGAATTGGCATTCGTTGGCCTTCAATGCCACTGTTTGGATGTCTATGGAATTCGCCTATGGAAACCTGACTCAATGCCGAAGCGTTTTCTCCATGCCCGCTGTCTGCTTTGTTCAATTCCGAGCTCATGCGCTCTGTATGGGGGAGCAATCACCCCGCGCTCCTCCCCCAAGCTCATTCCCCACCAGAAAAGTGCATCTCTCCCACGCAGGCTAGCTAGCAGAGAAGAGATGGGGCGGATGCGACGGTGAGTCAGCCTCCAACGAAAATCTCGGCGGCGGCACTTCCCTGTTTCGGCTAAGAAGCGAGCCATGGCCGCGCCCACCGGCGACAGGGCGAGCCTGGTGGTAGGCGCCGTCCCCGTCCGTGGTCTTTCGCGCTGCTCGACGTCGTCCCCGTCCGCGGTCATGGCTGCTACGGTCTTCGGCGAGCGCGTCCGTCCGGGTCTCGCGGTGCTCCGTACTCCTAATTAGTTGGTTAATCCGTTCGTAGATTCTGGAAGGAAATCTCCTTATCATGCCAAGGCTTATAGGTCATTGAAGAAAATTGCTGAGGCTCACGTAGATTCTGGAAGGAATTTGTGCTTGATCCCGTGATTGTGTTGGATCAGCTACTGATTGGATTTCTAATCAGTTTGTCAAGTTAGGTTGTTTTTTTTTTGTTGGGGACGAATTTGATGCATACCATATCATGTGAAAAATGTTTTCATACATGTACAGATTTTATAATGCTCAAACCTTTTAATATTTCACAATTCAACTATTTGTACATCCAAACAGGAATTGGAATTGACTGCTACTTACTAATTCCAACTACCAATTATATGAACATCCAAACAACAGAATTGGCATTGCAAGTCATTTCCAATACAGCTCGGCTTTGGTATTCAGGTCCAATTCAATTCCTTCCCTTAAATATCGATATCCAAACGGAGCCTAAAAATATGCTCCATGGTGAACTCACAGATCGATGGTTCCGGCTGGATGTGTGAGGACGCAGCCAAGGCCCGGCCTGGCCTTTATATAGAACCCGGCTGGAGGTGTGAGTGAGTGAACAAAAGAAAAGATGCGTCACTTGTTCATGCCGCCGCTTCAAGGAGGCTTGACACTTCGGAAATTAACATGGACGTGTCCATGTGTGGTACTAATGGTGCCCGAGATCCGCTGCGAAACCACGGGTTAAGGTGGACGTTGAGGCCTTCCCGAACAAGGAGGAGAGAGCCTGGAGAACGGGAACTCGACGTACAGCGACGCGCGCCGCCGACAACACGGACCATTCCCTGTCTCGATCGTCAGCTTTGGTACTTTGAAGTTTCGGTGGTGGTGGTGCGTCTCACCCTCATGCTCTCTCTCATGCACACTGTCCCTTTTAGCGCCTTTTCGCCACAAGCTTAATTTCATCGGCAAAAGCTGAGGATCGGTGTTCGACACAAGCAACAGTGGTATTGTTGGTATGGACGTCTAGCGTTTTGGAAAATTAAAGAAACACAGTAGTGTGCTCGCTCTTCTTGCGTTGTTACATGCTTTCCGCTCACATCCAATTTATTTTTTATTGTTACTAGGCTGGACATGAACTGGCTTGACTTATTAGGGTATGTTTGGTGAAAATGGCTTCAGCTCCGGCTTCACTCTGACACAACTACTGTGCAACACTGTAGCTAAAGCACCGGAAAACCAGCTTATCCGGCATGCCTATTTTTCTGCCAGGGTGAACAGCTGATGAACAGTGCCCAAAATGAGCATAAGCCGGGTCAATAAGCTGTCCCAAACACACCCTTAGAGAGTTTTTTTTTTTTTTTAGAAATTACACAGTACAACTCAGACACTAGACACCCTTAGAGAGTTGACGAGAGGAAAATGCATATATAGACTACTCCCGCCTGGTTTCATATTTTTTTTTAATGTTTTGAGGTTGTTTTAAGTCAACTTTTTTAAACTATGATTATAAAAAAATTATGTGTTAAGTTTAGAAAAGTCAAAATGATATGAGTTGGTTTGTATTGAAATCAAAAGCACGAGGCACTGGGGAACTAGTCTATTCATTCTCAAGGACGACATGGAGAGGCATAGAAACATCAAAGATAACTGTGGCGTATCTCACTGACCCAACAAGTTAAGATCAACCATGAAAAAAGCACACATATTCTTAACAGAACCACAAAAAAGATATATCAGAAAATACGAATAACTCAAAAGAGATTTGATTGCATGGAGGTCAAAAGTTTTTTTTCTTCTTCTTCTTCAGAAACCTTGGGAAGATCTTCTATACGATCTTCAACCAAGGAAATGTTAGTATTATCTGGTGGTCCAAAGAAGTTTTAGTAGTAATGTGTAATATATCGACTTTAATTCGTCACCACCGATAATCACTCCATCATCTTGTTCTGATTTGAAAGAGTTGTTGTTTGCGGTGTTTACCATTGGCCACTAGATGGACAACATGAGTGTTACTATTATCATCACCCTCTAATAGGTCTTTAACCTTTTATAGCTTCCATCTACTTTCGCAAGATGCCAAGCATCAAGACTCTGTATCAACTGCGATTATTCTAATTCTAACGAACTGATTCAACCTTTTTCTTGCGTGATCAATTAATGTCTGTATATACCGTGGTTGGATCTGTTTTGTTTGACGGGCCGGGCATATTGTTGTGGGTATATTTTTTTAAGGTTAAAACAGTAGAAATGCACTCAACCTTTTATGTCTAAATATGTAAATACCTGTCTCATTTGATGGGTTGGATGGATTTATATCTGAGGGTGGGCATAGTTGCGATATCGTAGAGATTTTGGATAGGACCACTTGACAATTCAATCTAATTTTCTCTATTGTTTTACTTGACTATCCATACTAGTGTTAGCGCGGCTCGCCATACTCGCGAGTCCATGCCGCCATCCCAGGTCCCAACAGGCCTGCTATCCCCGCAGGCCCAACCGGAGCCACGACTAAGGTCATGTGCCACCTCAACCCAAAAGACTAGCCTGATAGGTTAGGTTCCCTCCACCTTATAAGTCGAGCTCCCCCATCATCAATATCCGATGTGAGACTAAACCCAACAATCTCCCCCATCACACATTGGATGGCCCCATCTCCCCTTCACACCCAAGTGGACACCCCTCCGACAGCCCGATAACCATGTGGTACGGGAAATCCATTCCGACGGTCCGATTTCCGTATGAGACCTGGGAGATATTTCAGGTTTCAGACCAATGGCTTTGATACCACTTGTTAGCACGGCCCGGCTCGACATGCCCACGAGCCCATACCGCCAGCCCAGGTCTCAATGGGCTACAAGCCCAACCGGAGCCACAACCAAGGTCATAGGCCACCTCAACCCAAAAGACTAGCCTGATAAGTTGAGTTTCCTCCACCTAATAAGTCGTGCTCCTCCATCATCAATATTCGATGTGAGACTAAACCCAACAACTAGTGCGGAAAGAAAGCCCGGAGGAAGAGTGGCTTGGGCTTGAGGTTCTCGCCCCTTTGCCTTAGGATTCGTTAATTCTCTTTCTCGATGGGACGGGGAAGGGATATAACTCAGCAGTAGAGTGTCACCTTGACGTGGTAGAAGTCATCAGTTCGAGCCTGACTATTCCTAAACCCAATGTGAGTTTTTTCTTTTCCTTCGTCAAAACGAGACATCTACATTTGACCAATAAAATTGGCATGAGCGTGTGCTCTCTAAAACACCCAGCGTCACTAATTGCAAGTGAAAATGTAAAGTAAATTTCTTCCTTTTTCTTTGAGAAATTGCCGACAGAACTTGCAGTTGTAGTTAAATCATCATGTACTAAATGGGCAATTTTGCGCTCCATAATTTATTCAAAATAAAACACACAGTACAACAAGAGATAATGTTGCTGTGACAATTTTCGAGGTAAGTGAGATTTATTTTATTTATCAACAATGGTAAACCATTCATTCAAAAAAAAAAACAATGGTAAACCATGATAACCATGTTCCTTCGAAGCCTCATGCTTATCTTGGTTCGAGCTCTGTTAGTGAAACCTCATTCGGCGACGCTGTTGCCTTGGACTTGCTGGTTGACTGAAACGCCCTTGGATACGCATCCGAGGATCCTTCCAAATCGCCTTCCATGTCCTGAATGCAAAATGTTGGCCTCGACGGGGCCTGAAGGGAAACGGTGTTGCTGCTTAGCATGACATTTACTGACGACATCGTCGGCCTATCAGCAGGGCTGTCCTGAACGCACAATAGCCCAATGTTGACAAGCTTCACCATCTGGTCTTGAGGAGCTCGGCGAACAAGCAACGGATCCAGCATCTCTTCAATTGTTCCCATGCTCCAGTGCTCCCATACCTGCACATATAGGAGTATGTCGTAAGTTATTGGACTCTCTCTAGAAATCAATGGTAGTCTGTATGTTAGCACATATGTGTGCACAAAAGTGAGCTGCAGAAGTACTTACAAGACTCAAGAGGTCAACAGACTCCTCCGATGTACCGAAGCTACTACTGTTCTTCCTCCCTGTGATAATCTCTAAGATCAAAACACCAAGACTGAACACGTCAGACTTGACTGAATACTGCCCGCGCATAGCATATTCTGGTGCCATGTATCCACTGGAATACGAACCAAACGTTAGTCAAAGGTTGTGATATCCCCATTATAAGGTGATGTTTTGTCAAGGAAATGCCAAGAAAAGGCTTACTATGTTCCAGCAATGTGACTAGTGACACCTTGTGATTGATCCATGTCGAAGAGTTTTGCCAAGCCGAAGTCAGATATCTTGGGGTTGTAATCAAAGTCGAGTAGCACGTTGCTAGGTTTCAGGTCTCGATGAACGATCTTCAGTTGCGACTCTTCATGGAGATATTGCAAGCCTCGAGCAACTCCGTTTACAATCTTCAGTCTCTTCCCCCAATCCAGATCTTTGTTTTTCTGAGAATCTGTCATCCAAAAATATAAGTGCCACACACGTTTCTGTCAAGTATTGAGAAGAAGGTGACGAGAGAAATGTACCAAAAAGAATGGTGTCGAGGCTCCTGTTTGGCAGGTATTCGTACACCAGCAGTTTTTCATTTTGTTCCAAGCAAACGCCAATGAGCCTCACAAGATTCTTGTGTTGAAGGTTGGCAACTAATACGAGCTCCGTCTTCAGCTCTTCTAAACCTTGTCCGGAGCCAAGTGCAAGCCTCTTCACTGCTATTTCTAAACCTTCAGATAGCACCCCCTGCGGAAGTAATAACACTTTTTTCCTATCAACAGGGCTGCAACGAAAACGGAAGGATTTAAGCATTGATCCGTACCTTATAAACTGAACCAAACCCTCCTTCGCCAAGCTTATTGGTTTCAGAGAAATTATCTGTTGCTGCTCGTAATGTCGATATGTCGAAAAGGAGCGAATCGACGGTTTGAATGTCATCCAGCTTAGTGGAGTCTGTTTAACGATAACATTAGGACAGTGATAGAGAAAGATAGTGAGGTGGAGAAACTGTGTCTATGCCTGAACTACAAGTAAAAAATAAGAGAGCGAAAACATAAGGTTGGTCTAGCAGCAAGCAGAGCAGCTGGTCCCCTGGTGCTAGACCAAGTGATTCATTAACTTGACATGTTGCTAGCTATAAGTTGATGATTGATTAATGAACTTGAGAGGGCTTACATGATATCCCAGAGGTCTTCCTTGGTCGATCTCGCCTATTCCAAAAACAGAAGCATGCCACACCGAGAGCTAATAATGTTGCAGCAGCTAAAGGCAGTGCAATGGCCAAGATCCGTCCTGTTCTATGACTTGTTCCTGAAAATTGCAAGCAGTGTCACAATGAAAAAAAAAGGGATTCACGGATCATGAAAGAGAAAATTGTGACAGTTTATATTCTCAGAAAATAAATCATCAGCCAGAAATGAAAAACTGCAACACAAACCACATAAAATAAATGAAAAGGAACTCACCCTTGGCGGTGATGTTGGCTGCTGGCGGCGGACCAGAGAGTTGCAGCAGTGGGGCACCGGAGAAGAAAGCATATGTCTCGAACCGGAAGTTGCATCGCACACCGAAAACTCTGCCGCCATGCTTCCCGGTGAAGTACTCTGGTGTCATCGTCCTTATAATGTCCCCGAGGCAATTCCGGCAGTCGGATGCAGACATGTCAGGCGTGCACTGCGCCAGCGAGTAGATCTTGGGATAATTATTAGTCTGATAGTCGTCAAACTGGTTCTTCCCCTGTCCCGAAACGCTTCACCGGATCCTTGGCGGCGTATTCAGCGGTGGCGTTGACGAGCCGGCCGGAGGCAGCGTCGAACGCGGCGGCCGTCGACGAGCTAACGTTGTCGAAGCTCCAGGCGACGTACTTGCCCCTGTTGTCGGTGGCGTTGGTGAGGAAGTCCCAGTCGGCGTACCGGAGGATGCAGGGGTCGTCGTACATGGTGGCGCCCTTGTTGAGCGCGCACAGCTGCTGCGCGTTCTGGAACGCTCGCTTCACGCAGCTGCTGCACGAGGACGCGTTGGTGTCGCCGCGGCAGAGCGACAGGGCGTACACGGCGTCCGGCGGTGTGCCCGCGGTGCCGGTGGCGAACAGGGACGGCGAGGAAGACGCGTTCTCCGGGAGGGCGGCTTCGAGGCGGCGGATGTTGGCCTGGTAGGCGCTGCCCTCCGTGTAGTTTCCGCCGGTGTCGTTGCACAGCTGCCACGGCAGCGGTTGCGCCGCGGCGGGTGGCGCTTCGAGGAAATTAACGAGAGCGGCGGCGGCGAGGCAGTATGCTAGTAGTAGTGTAAGATGGCGTCGTATGATGGCCATCGTCCTCTCCTCACCCTCCCGGAGTAAGATGGTCACGACTGAACAAGGAGCACTGCTGCTGCTTCTAAAACACAAGCAAGCAGCAGTGCTGCTTGTGTTCTGACGTGCTGCTCACCCTCCGGAGAATACTTTCGTTTCGTTTGGATCTTGCTATTTAAGAGTATTAAATAGAGTGTAATTATAAATTTTTTTGCAGAACTTTAGGTTACTTTGCGAGACGAATCTAATAAGAATAATTAAGCTGCGATTAGGCGATGTTTACTGTAGCATCACTGTAGCAAAACATGGCTTAATTAGGTTCGTTAGATTCGTCTCATAAATTAGCACCTATCTGTAAAAAGATTTTGTAATTAAACTTTATTTAAAACTCTTAAATAACAAAATTCTCCAGACTAAACTTTAAAACTAAAAAAACAAACACAGCGTCGACTGCATTCATTGCCAAGTGCATGGCACATCTTGGAGTCATCGAAACTATCTGGGGCGTCTAGGACTGGTCTAAGACGTCAAGATCAACGAAGAAAAGGAACAGGTATTCTTAACGATGCTGACACGGAATCACAAATAAGATATATTAGAAAAGAACAACGCATCAAACGGGTCAATTTTGGAATGCCAGTTACGTCTATTATGCTAGCATAAATAAATTTTATCTATCGCATTCAAACAAGACTACCATACCATAGGTTCATTACTGTTGTAATATGCATATAGCCCACGTCCGGATTCACAAATGAATTCCTGCCCTCCACTCACGGCGAAGCCATGGCTGCAGCCAGCAGGGAGGAAGTCTAACGGCAGCACATGTGCTTGACCTCAGGGTTGACGAGACAAAAAATTTGGGATACTTCTTTGCCCTTGGCAATAATATCACGTTATAGGGAGTGCCAATCGAGGGTAAGGAGAACTGGTCAGCAGAGGACGTGGGCTGCATTCATTTGTGGAGTACAAGGTAGATGGCAAGCCATAGAAAATATCGTATGACGTATAGGCCGGACTGACCCAAGAAGCTAGTCAAGATCAACGAAGAAAAATGCGCATTCTTAACTATACTGATACGGAACCACAAATGAGATGTATCAGAAAAAACGAATGATTCAAAAGCGACTGGAATGCATAGCTCCTCAAACGTCTCAGAAAGAAAAAACATAGATGCGCTTTCGAAAACGTCTCAGGAAGAAAAAACATAGATACGCTTTCGATAAAGAAAAGTCAGTCATGTCGAATAGACCAACTGAAAGATGTCAAGTTCAAGTGAAGTTTTACAACCGCTCGTAGAAAAACACAAGTTTTAAGGGTGTTTGGTGGCCAGCCACAGCTGGCCACGCCACAGAAGCCCTCGCCACAACCTGTGGCGAGCTTTTCCTCCGCCGCAGCCACAGGTTGCTTCTACTGTTGACTGTAGCGTGGCGCAGTGGTACTGTAGCGGGGCGGGATTGTAGCGTGGCGTGGCTACTGTAGCTGTGGTGAGCCGTGGCGTGAAACCAAACACCCCTGAACACATCTTTAGCTAGTACAAGTACATTTTACCGGCCCTAGTGATCATCTGGTTGGTGCGACCGAAATATCGGCCGTTGGAGTTTTCTTTTCATTGTAACGACAAGAGATCTTTTAGGGGAGGTATTCCCATAGGGTCAGTGTTTTATAATACTAACAGCTGGAGGCTCCCTAATGCCTCAACGTAGAAATAAGAGCGTCGGAGTAAAAAAATGTGGTCAGCACAACTTGAACTCAAAACCTCTTGTTTGATACTATGTTAAGCTACTATGCATGCATCCACCCTGTTGCACCAAAAAAAAAAAAAACTAACCTGATGGGAAAGAGTGTTGGTGATTCACTAATCGTCTGAAAACGAACAAGTCAATCCCTGCAATATTTATGCTGAAAACGTAGTGCTTTCCACATCAGGTTAGGTAACAACTCACATAAGTTACATCAGTGACTCTCGTGCCCAATCATAGCACCATAGTTAACATCATAAGGACAATTAAAATAGGTGGCTGCAGCGGCCAGCAGGGCCTCTCCGTGCATTAGCCTTATCTCCAGAAAAAGGGAAATTATTGCACGATAGTACGCAGTTGATTCTCAACAAGACAACCACCATCTTCTTCAAGACTAAGAATTCATCTTGGCATGAGTTCTGTTATCGAATCTTCGTTACATGACATTACTACTGAATTATCTGAAGCTCCTGGTGGCTGCGTTGCTGAATACGCACCTGAGCTATCACTTGCAATACCCTCGCTGTCGTCTTGGATGTAGAATGCTGGTCTGGAAAGAGAAGGGAGACGTACCGTGCTGCTGCTAAGCATGATGTTTACCGACGACATCATGGGCCTAGCTGCAGGTATTCTCTGAAGACATAGTAGACCGATGTGAATGCATTTCAGCATCTGCTCAATAGGTGGATGGTCGCTCAGTGATGGATCGATCAACTTGATGATATTTCCCCTGATCCAGTGATCCCACACCTGTTCCATGTTGGAAAATTATTTGATCATTATGGTAAGTACTACTAGAGTTTTGGAGTTTATGCAGTCTTCAATACTCACAAGATTTAAGAGATCAACATCATTATCGGAATTATAGGAGCCACTGTTTCTTCTTCCAGTAACAATCTCTAAAACCAAAACTCCGAAGCTAAAAACGTCTGACTTGATTGAATACTGACCACGCATGGCGTATTCCGGTGCCATGTACCCGCTGTGACATGAGCATAACATTAATACGCGATCAATATTTTTGTAAGGAAAAGGCTGAAGGTACTTACTATGTCCCAGCAATACGATGAGTGACATATTTTGATTGGTCACCCCCAAAATTCTTTGCTAGGCCGAAGTCAGAGATCTTAGGTATGTAATCGAAGTCTAATAGGATGTTGCTTGCTTTCAGGTCCCGGTGTACTATCTTCAGTTGAGAGTCTTCGTGGAGATATTGCAGGCCTCGAGCAATTCCACAGATAATCTTGAACCTCTTTCCCCAGTCGAGCTCTTTGTTCCTTTCGGAATCTGTCGTTCAAACAAGAACAAACACATTATTTCCAAGCCAGGATTTTGGTGGGGAATATTATAAACAATAATAATGTTGTTTAGGAAATCCATTTACCAAAAAGAATGGTATCAAGGCTTTTCTTGGGCATATATTCGTAAACGAGTATTTTCTCATGTTCTTGCAAGCAAACTCCAAGCAGCCTCACAAGGTTCTTGTGGTGAAGCTTAGCGATGAGAACTAGCTCACTTTTGAGCTCTGTTATTCCTTGCCTGGAACTCTGACTAAGCCTTTTGACTGCTATTTCTTGGCCGTCAGGTAGGATTCCCTGTCCAATTAATTGGATACTGAATCATTGGAAGTTTTATTTATTTTTGTAGAAAAAAGGAGCATTGGAAAATTCATCAGCTGCAAAGATGTTTATCACCAGCAAAGATTATAGTACCTTGTAAACTATTCCAAATCCTCCTTTACCAAGAATTTTGGTTTCGTCAAAGTCTCCTGTAGCAGTTCGCAGTGTGAATAGATCGAGAAGAAGCATATCAGCTCCTTCAATATGATCTGAATTAGTTGAGTCTGTTACAAGACACACATGACAATGTAAGATACCCGCAATGGTTTAAGTTAATGAAATTCGATCTGGTAACTAAATCCATACTTACAAGGTGGATAAGATTTTGGTGCTGATTTTGTCCTCCAAAAGCATATTACGGTTGTGGCCACCAGTACTGTACAGAGTGCAGGTAACAAAATAGCTAGGACCATACCTGTCTTATTTTTCTTTTTGTCTAAGAAAAAAATTAAGTCTTAATCAATTAGAATGAACTTTATAATTAGTGGAGTATTACTGAAACTTAAATTAGGTAGTGAAAGTAAATATGAACCTTTTTTTTTCTGTTTGTTGTACTACTAACCTGATATTTTGGTCGTCGGCGGTGACGCCACGGTGGTCGCCGGAAGCTGCAGAAGCGGGCGGCCGGAGAAGAAGGGATAGAGCTCATACCGGAAGCCGCACCACACCCCAAACACTCCCCCACCGTTGGTACCGTTATAATATTGGGGGAGCTGGTCCGTGACGGT
This sequence comes from Eragrostis curvula, assembly GCA_007726485.1. Taxonomy (NCBI): domain Eukaryota; kingdom Viridiplantae; phylum Streptophyta; class Magnoliopsida; order Poales; family Poaceae; genus Eragrostis; species Eragrostis curvula. The sequence continues at coordinate 14,332,616 of CM017445.1, read as the reverse complement.
GTGAAGGCAGGACCGGCAGACGTCCTCCGTCCTGTCCGGCGTGCACTGCGCCAGCGCGTAAATCTTCTTTGGAATGGTCTTACTATCATCAAAGTCGATCACTCCGGTGCCGAACCTTCTGGTCGATGAGTTCGCCGCTGCGTACTCGGCAGGTGGCGTTGACGATCCGGCGGACGGCGGCGTCGAACTCCGTCATGAGCACGACCTGCAGCAGCTGAGAGCCCTGAAGGTAGTAGGTGTTGACGAAGTAGTCGTTGTCGAGGAGGAAGTTGCGGTTGGAGAAGCGGAGCTGGCAGAGATCGTAGAAGGCCATCACGTCCTTGAACAGAGGGCACCCTCGCTGCGCGCCGACGAAGGCGGCCGCGACGCAGCGCTCGCAGGCGGAGGCGTTGGCGTCGCCGCGGCAGAGCGCGAGGCCGTACACCACGTCCGGGACCGAGCCGACGCTGTCCGTGGCGTAGCCCCCCTGGGACTGGGAGGAGGTGTTCCTGGGGAGCGTGGCGGCGAGGCGGTTGATGTTGGCTTGGTAGGTGCTGTTCACCGTGTAGTTGCCGCTGGCGGGTGCCGGGCCGCACAGTAGCCACGGCGGCGGCTGCTCTTGCGCTGCTGCTGCGTGGACGAGGAGGACGACGGCGGTGAGGTGGCAAGGAAAGCGCCGCCAGGCCACCATGTTCGTGGTCGCCGAGCTCGGTTCTGTGTCCTACCAAATAAATATCTGACGGTTGATGTGCGTCACAAATTAAAGCATCCGTGTAGCCAGGGCTTAGCAAGAGCTAACAGAGACGTCTTGCGAAACGTGCGTGGCAGCACCAGCACAAGCCCGCCGGCTCGGTCGCCTCGGAGAATGAATGTCTTTGCCGTCTCACGTCCACAATCCATTCACATGCATCAAGAGATAAAATTTTCTGATCTCAACTTTGTGCCAAGCAAGTATGAATAACTTTCTGCGAAAATTACTCCGTGAACACATGGCCCGTTGCACACCCGGTCGTTGCCGTTATGTCTGTGAAACGGCGTGAGCTGGAACTGAGTAAATGAAGTGCGGCGCGGGGCGTCAGTTCGGTGTTTGTTGTAAATTAAATACAAAAACAGAGCAGCTCGTCTTTCTCTGCTTGCTGAGCTCCGTCCCCTTCTCTGGATGCACATGGCTGACCCATCTGCTGCTGTTGCTTGGAGGAGGGCACGACGCGAAGGCGCACATGAGCACCAGGTTCTGTAACGGTTGCTCCTGATGCAAATGGCGATGCTGCGCTACTGCAGTACTGTTGTTCCGGACAGAAGCTCCACTGCTGCAGCTATGAACTCAAGGCTGCCGCCGCATTTCGCTTGAAGAAGCCATCTTGGCAGCCGTGAAGCGTGAAGAAGCTGCGCAAGAACCTCATCTGTGTATCCCCAACCGGATTTGGCTCCTCATTGCAAAAAACAAACCCGGCAAGCCCGTCTTCATCGAGCCTTGCCACCGACACCGAGCTCAATCTCGCCGGCAAATCCAAGCTCCATGGGGTCGTGCTGTGTTGAGGTGCGCGCACTCATGGCTGAGCTTGCCGCGTACTTCTCCGGCGACGCCTACAACCTCGCCTCCCGCAACTGCAACCACTTCTGCAACGCAGCCTGCCGCTGACTTGTCTGCGCCCGAATCCCGCACTGGTTCGGCCGCCTCAATACGTGTGTCAGCCACCTCCTCGACCTCTCGCGAAGATCTGGTGCGCGTCGCCGGGCGCTGTTCGAGGGCTTCCTCCTCCTTGACCTCTCATCGTTCACCACGGTGAGCAACCTCGGCGCATCGCTCCGCGTCGACATGACCGTGCGCGACCGGCGCCGCGTACAGCTGAACCGTCGAGCATGGAGAGGCAAACTGCAAACGGCGACACCTGATAAGCAGCGACGAGGCCCGCCTCCTCCGGTGATTCTTGGCTCACCAAACCTTATGTAGCAGAGAGTGACAACTAATTGTAGCAACGATGAACACCCGGAGCTCCATCCGCACCACACGCGCGCCATCGCAATTGCAGCCCAAGCTCGGTACAGCAATGCCGTTCATCAGTGCCGTGCGTGGCTCGCCGCTCACCGCGCTGCCCATGCCCAGAGTGCCGCCCGCCGATTACACGGCTCCCCTGGACGCCCGCCCAGTCAACGCCACTGCATTAAATTCCTTCTCGCAGTGGAGCCCCAAACGTCAACAACTACTCGTAATAACTACACTGACACCCGTAAACGCCGTTATACCATCCCAGCACGAATCAATACGCACATACCTTATCGGACGGCCAGTTACTGGGTGGGCAATAGCCCATGTGCTCACAGAATTCACTCTCTAACTTTCTGAACTATAAAAACGTCTTATTTACCTCTTTTTTTAATTTTTTTTACAAAACGGCATAAAGTATTACTGAGAGGTGGAAGGCATGCATTACTGCAACTTTGTGATACTGAGCTTTTGAAGCGGTGCTTTGTTCAGTCTGGAGCATGCCATCGTATCATATTGGTTTTGCAAAACATGCAAAACCTGTACTCCAAATTAAGTTGTTGACACAAATCTAGGGAAGAGAACATAATGCGTATAAATGTCTGAGTTACTCATCATTTATATAAGCATGAAAGAATACTACCATATCAGTCAGAAAAATTTAACGAACAAATACATGAACAAGTTATAGTTGTTCTTGTGATGTTAACATATGGAGCAATGATTGAATACGAGCGTCACTGATGTCAATTTCCGAGTGATAAGTTACCGAACCTGATGTGGAGACCACTGCATTTTCATTCGCAAAAAAAAAAAAGAAGAAGAAGAAAAAGAGTACTTGATTTTCTACATAGCTTTTCCAGGGATTGACTTACTCGCTGTCCTATGCTGAGCGATAAGGAATCCATGTGCCTTTGATTAGCACGCCCCAGTGTCAATTATTGAGAACGGAGGGAGTACTTATTTGCAACGGCAAACAAGTGTCGCCATTCCTTTCCTCTGGTTAACCCTCAGGTCAAGCTCCTGCGCGGCCTGCCGTTCAAGACTTGTCTGCTGGCTGCTTCTCTTACGAATAGATGGCCATTGCTTTTGTTGTGTCGATCTCCATTTTCTGTTTGTGTACTCCAGTCCAGACAGGCGCAATGCAGTTGTTGATTGTGTTTGTGTACGCGGCCTTCCGGGGTCCACGCACGGCACAATACACTTTCCGGTCAACTCCCTGCTCGCTCGTGTTTTACAAGCAACAGCAGCAGCAGTGCTCCTTTTTCAGTCGACCAACAGCAGCACGTCGGTGAGCACGATGGCGGGCCATACGACGCCTACCATACTGCCTCGCCGTGGCAGCTGTGCAATGACGACGGATCAGGGAAGATATCTGACTTGGGCTTGCCAAAACTCTTCGACATGGATCAAGTCATATTGCTGGCCCAACATAGTAAGCCTTTTCTTTGCATTAGATTTCCTTGACAAAACATCATGGTACCATGGGGTCTAACAACCAGGCTAGCACTTGTGCTAATGAAAATGGTACCAGTGCCCTCTGTGAAGCAAAGTTCGGTTGAGGGATCATCAGTAGCAATGGGGGTCATCAACCTATGAGGTTTAATCCCCCTCCGTTGCACCCATTACAACTCAAGAAACAAACATGCAAAATTGCTAGCGGCGGAGGAAGCCGGGGTCGCGGAGGATGCGGTGCCGGGGCTTGCAGAGACGAGGTGCGCTTTGGTGGGCTTGGAACGAGACGACGACGGCGGATGTATTCGGACTGGCTGAGGGGCCGCCGCGATTCCTTCTCCATCATTATCTATCTATTATATATATAATTGACCAAGAAAATGAGCCACCACGTTTGCTCTCAAGGTTTAGAAATTACGACATTAATCGGAGAAAAAAAAATTACCCACCATTGCCATTATAATTTTTTACCCAAAATACCCCTTATCTCTAATACCCACCTAAATTACGTAGCACCTCTTTTTACCATGACATCTACCAAAAGCAAGCAAACAACCGTAGATGCCTGATTGGCTATTGCCCCTACCCCCTGGCAGAGGAGGCCGAGCATCAGCAAAGATGAACCCTAAGGTTTGTTCCTAGCTGTGCCGTCTAGATCTGGGTGACACGAAGCGCGAGAGCAAGGACGTGGACGTCGCGACGGCTCACAGGCCGGCACGACTGGAGCATAGCATCGTTGCAAGCTAAAGCTGCGACTGACCTGATTTGCGTGAGGTAGATTTTGATGTATCTGCTCTCTACTGCTGCTATCGAAGGTCAGGCTGTTCTTCACATGTAGCGCCTGCACGCACGCCATCATATTTTAACTTATGCATGTGGATTGTTTAAATTTTATCAGCTGGTGAATTTTGGATCTTTGAGAGATGTGCCATGAATTGATCAAGCGCGTGCATGAACAGAAAATGATCTAGCCTTACTACAGAGTCTCCAGGCTTTGACCTATCATCAGCGTTATCGGATCATGCATGGAACCATCATACATAACGAAAAGGCAAGTTAATTTGAACAAACAATTTCTTTTTGATAGAACTTTTGTTCTTCTTTGGAAAGTACACACGGATGGATACTAATTGTATGTACATATGGATCTAACTCTTCCGGTCTTCCACTTTTTCGCCTTCTATGTTTGAGTTAGTACAGTACTGCAGTTTTAGACCGCGAACAACTTCTCACTTGCGAGAATAATTGAACAAACAAATACAGAGTTTACTCAGCTTAACTAGAAGTATAATATAATCTCACACAACAAAATGGTGAGTCCTGTCTATGCTCTGCCGACGAAACAACAGTGAGGTGCCACAGTTCATCTGATTGAATAATCGTTTCGTTTTGCTTTTGTATATTCTTTCGATTTAAGTGTTGTATCGAACTAATGTATTTAGTTTGATAATTCCTTAAAATATAGAGTATTAATCAACCAAGAATGAAGGCCAACTTGGCAACTTTCACAGAAACTAATCAATATTACCTTATTAAATAAGCAATGTAGTTGCATTTCTATAATCAACATTTATGAAAAAGGAAGAAATTACACAAACTGTCTCCTTAATCAAGATGGGAAAAAAAATACAGTGGACATATGGGCATGCATAATACTATAAAATCTAGAAGATTCTACAATTTTTTCATTAATCAAGATAGAAAATGAAGGGAATTATATCCCTTTTGGCGGATTAAGTTTTTTGGCATTTTCTTTTTAGATTAATATGATTTTGGATTAGAAAACTCAAGGTCATCATCCAAACCAAATTCTACGAACACATTGATTTAATTTTTTTTAAAAAAAAATCTAGCCGCACAAATGCGCGGGTAGGTGGCCTAGTTATCTTAGTATTTGAAGAGAAAAAGAAACCACCACGTTCGCTCTCAAAGCCACGAAATTACCACGTTAATCCGGAAAAAAAGAAAGATGTTAACCGTTGGATTTTATGAAGATTGAGCGGCCAAGATTAACGCAAAAGTTCATGTTAGATACAACCCGTATTGAATTAGCATTATTTCGGAATAAAAAAAACTGTAGCACGTGAGTACATATCAGGTTATTCTTCAATCCCACTGATTATCGGAAGAAAAAATGTAAACCTGTTACAACTCAAAATACGATAGAATTAAGATGGAAACCTGATAAAACACTTGCTATACTAACGATTATACAAACGAAAAAGGAAAGAGAAGCAAATCACAACCATAGGCATGAGGAAGATCGTGTAGCAAGGCATGACCATCAGGTCTGAACCGACAGTGGCAAAGAGCGGCATGTAGCGTGGCGGCTGCGCCGAGGAGTACAACCAGGCTCTGCGCGTCGCGGCCGGGGCTCAAGGTCGCCAACATCAACGGGTACCAGAACATGCTCGACCTCACCAACAACCCTGCCAGGCGGTCCGCACCCATGGTTCTTCAAGTGCGAGGGAGCGACGAGGAGGAGGATGAGGAATGGCCCCGTTGACAGATATGGGCGGTAGCTTGATAAGGAGGAAACACACACCCGGCCGGACGGGCAAAGCCAGTGGCAGCGGCAGCTCGAGGTGCTCAAAAGTGCTACTCTTTTTTTTTTGCGGGTCTAAAAAGTACTACTATGATCTTGCGAGGCTGTCGTCAATGCAAAGAAGTGTAGCTATTGGCTCAATGGAGTTAATCAATCATATTTAGACCACAGAAAGTTGGACGGAGCAACAGAATAGCCACAGAAAGTACTCAGCCAAACAACGTCCCCGGTGATGCTGCTGACCCGTTTAGATATTGAGATGATAATCGCAAGTCCAATCTGTGTTTGCACCGGATCGATGACTATTGCTAGGCAGACACTGATCAAATGACAATAGCAGCGACTTGATCGCATAGGAGAGGAAGTCCTTAGGGCGCGTTCGGCGCTTCAGTTTAGAGCCTCTAAAGTTTAGCTCTAAAAAGAATCTTATTATTTAGGAGTATTAAATAAAGTTTAATGACAAAACCTTTTTACATATGGGTACATCTTTACGAGACGAATTTAACGAGCCTAATTAATCTATGTTTTGCTACAGTGATGCTACAGTAAATATCGTCTAATCACGGCTTAACTACCCTCGTTAAATTCGTCTCGCGATTTAGAGGGGGGTTCTGCAGTTAGTTTTGTAATTAAAGTTTATTTAAGACAAGATTCTTTTTGTTTAGACTCCTCTAAATTTTAGCCTCTAAAACGCCGAACACGCCCTAAGGCACAATAGTTATGGGATATGATAATCAGCACCATCAATTGCATACCGATGTGGCAGCAATGCAGTTTAGCACTACCATTAGCGCAGGCTTTTGAATGGGCAGGCAGGACCAAGCGAATTGGGTATCGACAGTACCCACCTGTAGGGAAACAGGAGAGCGTGATGACAACTGCTCGAAGTGTTGAAGTGGGCTTTAGCTTGGAGGAGCTTCTACCCAACTATCAAGAATCATGTTAAACGATCTGATTAATTTCATTTAATACCATGTGAGCCGCCCTTCTTTCTTTAATATGAGATTACAAGGAGCTTCGTACGCCTTTTTTTAAACATATGCTAAATAACTAATTTCGTAAGTTTCAGTAACCATGAATTTTGTTTGTTTAGTCAAAAAATTTACATAATGCAATAGGTATTTCTGCATCAATTTCTTTGTTTGGTTTTCACTATGTTACACGCATGTTGCAGTAATGGCTATATGTTGCGACGTAGGCAATAATTACCTGTATTTGCTCTGTTATCTTATAGATTCAAATATGAACTCTTCACATTTTAATGTCTGCAGTCAAATGTTTGGCACTTTAGTTTTGGAGGCCCGTTGCTAATGTTTTATCTTTTTAATGACTAACATAAGAAAGTTGATATATTATATAAAATTTATAGATTTACATAATTATCAGAGTGTACCATGTTTAAACGACAGGTTCCAACTCTCACTTACCAATAAAAGAGAAATATGCATGCCCATACACCAAAAAGTGGATCAAGAATGCAAAGAACACGGGTACACACCAATTTTCCCCCATACAAAATCACTAGGTGTAGTACCTTTCACACCGTAGTTTAAGAGAAATTGTGTTACCTAACAAATAGGTTGAATTTGCGTACACAAGTTTTGACGGCCCATTATAGGTCTTAACAAGTTGATGTCGTATTTGATTACCTAAATTCAAACCTGGTTTTCTAAAGATCTAAAATTGTCTGAGTGTTGTCTCAATTAATCAGATGAGCTAACCTTGGCAGTTGTCTTTGGATATTAGGCTTATGCCACAAAAAAATTGTATTCCACCACAAGTATTAATAAAAAAAGAGAGGATGATCTAATTAATCTTCGACATTTTTTAGCTGTACAAAGATTTTAATAATTTTGATTCCACCTCAAGTATTAAATAAACAAAAGATATATTTATACGTGCATGCAGTACTAATAACAGAGATTTGTTGGTTGCTGAGTTGTACATGCATGCAATACTATTGCACTTAACAAAATTAGTATACATTTTTTCCAGGATAATAACGAAAGATGAACAAATATATGTGCTAGCTAGCCGCGCTAAATTAGCGCGGGCCACCTTGCTAGTTTACAAGTAACGGCACCACTCTTCATCTCATCGTCAAAAAGAAAAGGAGGATAATTGAGGCTGTTGTCTTTGGGAAAATATCAGGTGCACAAGAAGTATTTGGTGTATATGTGCACAAACTCATTGAGAGTCGTTGGACTGCATCTACACATCTACAATCGTAGGTGGGAATTTCTATTGATGAAGCAAATGTTTTTAAAAACACAAACTGAATTTATGGTCCTGCTCCCCGGCGGCGGGCTCCGCTCTGGCTGCGTGGTCCTGCTCCCCGGCGGCGGGCTCCGCTCCGGCTCCGGGGTCCTGGTCCCCGGCGGGCGGCGCTGCTCCGGCTCCGTGCTGCTGCTGCTGCTCGGCCTGCTCAGCCTGCCTCTCGAAGTACCTCTTCACCAAGCACACGAAGAGGATGACGAGGGGCAGGCCGACAAGGGCGCCGAGCAAGGATCCGAAGATCCTCAGGAGCGGGGGAGGGATCTTCATCGCCCTGCTCCCCTCCCCTCTACCTCCAATTAGAAGCTCCCCTCCCTCTGCACCTAGCTACTTGTCTCTCTGTTTCTCTCTCACTCTCACTCGCTCAGTGCGTAGCTCGTCGAGTGGCTGGGAGAGGCTGGAGGCTGGGTGTATAAATACTACTACTAGCTACTAGATGGGTGGAGGCTGGATCGGCAAGGCCATGAGCTAGGACAGCACGCCGGCCATTGAAGCAGAGGCGATCGAGAGACAGATCACCATTCATTTTCTCCCATGCATCACATTGTGACACCCCGTGTCACTGGAGCCAGATAGCACACACAATCCAAACTGAACAGAAATCAAAAGCAAACCATTTTCAAATTCGAAATTCAATATTCAAACAATTGTCAAATCCAAGCTTCTGAAGGAACTCAGATTTTCCAATAACAACTTGAGCCAACACAAATACCAATAGATAGCCCTGCTCAAAGGAGATTTTTGGAGAATTTTTGACGAATTTTGAAATTCGTTTGGCTGCTCAAATAAATCCCCAAAGCTTAGACGGTACCCTACTTTGACCAGCTTCCATTTGAAATCCCTTTGGAGTCCAGATGTGCATGTTGGCCAGTTAGTATATCTTTTCACAAGCTTTCCAACGGTACCAAATTTGCAAATTTTGGAGTTCGTTTGCTAGTCCAAATTGTGTGCCAAAGTTTGGGGAAAATTCGGATTTTGAATAATTCGCAAAAATCGAAAGATGCCGCCGGGCCCGCTCGTCAGCCCCTCTTCTCTCACTGCGCGCGTCGGAAGAACGCCGCCACGTCGTCAATGACGACCGGAGCCACGCTCCGCCGCTCTCCACCGCTCCCTCGACGCGCCGCGACCCCAAAACGAGCTCCGCTCCTCTCCCCTCGCCCTCACTCGCTCATTTCCTCACTCCCGGTCGTCCCCACACCATAACCACACCAAGCCGCCGCCGTCGCCATTGCTTGAGCACGGTCTCCGCCGCGTTTCTCGCCGACGAGCTGCCCGTACCGTGCTTCTGAGCAAAAGGAGTGCGCCGTGCTGCCTTGGAGCTCGCCATGGCCACTTTTGTCCATGCCCCAGGTTGAGGAGCGCGAATCGCGCCGTCTTCTTCAAGTCCGGCTGTCGTTTCCCTTTCCGCGCCACTGCGCGATTCACCGCCTCTGGTGAGTATCTCGCCACCCCGCCACGCCAGCTGATGCACGTCAAGCTCGCGCATTCCATCTCACGCCTTTTGATCCCGTTTCTGCAGCACTTCGAGGCCCCGCACCTCTTTTCCCCGCCGCCGGACGTCACTCCCGCGACCACCTCCCCGTCGAGCACCACCCGTCCCGGCCTGCTCGTCGTCAACGTGTACCCTGCCGAGCTTCACCACGACCCCGCAAAGCCCGTGCGCCTGCACCTGCAGCTGGAGCACCCCCACGCCGCGCTCGGACCACCACTGGACCTCCTCGAACCACCATACCTCGTCGCCGAGCTACCTCCGGTCATCTCCGTGGACTTCCGTGCGCCTAGGTGAGCTAACTACAATGCAGTCACCTGAAGTCCGATGCTCCGGGCGGCGTTTCACCAAACAAACTGCTGGCGCGAGACGCCCGTGCTAACGTCGTGCAGCACAGATGTCGTGGCAGCCAGATCCTGCAGCACGCTTCCTCGCCTACCTCCGGCTCATCCGCGCTGTACACGACATTGTCGGCGCAGGCATCGACGGCACCAAGCACGGCCGTGCCGCTACAGAGGAGTTCTTCAGAGGCGACCACGGCTAGAGTCGAACCCAACGGAGGCAGGGAGGCAGGAACGCACAGCAGCGGAAGCAGCTATGGGCAGCGCCTTGGACGGGGACGATGCATCGTCGTCGTCCACCTCGGCGCCGGATGCCGACTCCATCGCTTCGGCGTTGAGGACGGCGTATTCAAATTTCTTCTGCAGCCCATGAGTAGGATGCTGCTCTGATAGCCTCTGTATGGGCTGTATGTTGGCCCATTTTAGTTCGACGCTCTTGGTCTCGCTTGACTTGAACCTGAGAAACAGTGCTAGTTGCAAGAGTGATGATCACAACAGGAAATCGAAATGGTCAGGGAATAATTTCAGATTTCAGGACAACTTTTATCCCTGCTCCATGGACCAACGCCTGTTTATGAATTTGCCGCTTCTCCCTGTACCTTTTGCAGTCCTGCTAAATATAAAAATCGGATCAGTCACATTCTATCGGCCCCAACGCCTCACTTTATTTCCTCTGCTGGATGCGTGCGTCGGTGTTGTGCTCTCCCACTCTTTGATGCGCCTATTGATGGTCTCCCGCCACGCTCAGCTCAGCTCAGCAGCAGGCTGTGTCCCTGCCGAGTCGTATCGCCCGCCTCCTCCCAATTGTTCAGTTCCTTTCTTTCTTTCTCTTTTTAAAATTTGTTCGGTTCCTTTCTCTAGCAGTGTCGCCTGCACATTTGGGTTTCTCCAATTTTTCTTCAGCAGAGTCTAACGTTCAGATCATAATGTACGAGTTTTTTTCAGGATCAAAATGCTTCGCGTGTGACCAGGCCAGCCTGCCAGGTTAGACGCCCTTGGCGGCATTACACCAAACACCATACAGGCGCAGCGGGATCCTCTGCCGAACGGGCAAGGTCAGATGCTCTTGTGGCAGAGGAGACCACACAGCAGCGTCTCGTCTACTACCTCCCCCACTTCCGCCTCATTCGCGCCGTACTCCCATGCATCGACGGCGCTGATACAGGAGCGCGCTGCAGCGGCGGCAGGGTTAGGACGGAGACGATACTTCGCCCACCTCCGCGTCAGAGGCGGACCCTGACGTTGCAGCCTACGGTTCTCCAGAGGCGGATTCGCGGCACGCGACGGGCACCACTAGTGTCCCCCTCTCCTCTCGAGTTGTCCCTGGACTCTGCTCCTTCGCCAACTGAAGTGAAGGGAAAAGCGCCAACCTGTAATCCTTCTGCGGTTCTGTTCTCTCCTCTTTTCGTTTCTACAATAGTCATCCGGTTAGTTAGGATCAAACAAATTAATTCCGCCAATATTTAGTTCCATTCCATGCAGCCTGAAAACGCAACATAGTTGTGCTGGTTGATGTGCTTGTTTGAGCTCAGGTGCCTTTGCCTCCCTCTGACGTCAATGTAAATAAGTAGATTCCCGATTTCAGTATTCATCTTGTTTTTTGAATAGTATTTGGAATCTGGATCAAAGTGTATATAGCACATGCAAATTTAGCAGTATAATATACTTACTGGTCTTAATTTGTAGCTCTCCTGTTTAGTGTAGCTACAAAGATTCATGCATGTATTTTTGCTTAAGAGCTCCATTTGTGTGCACAATTGTCTTGTGAAAGCATCTCTTCCAAAGTTAACTAGTTGTTCAATATTCCTTTTTTTTATGCAAATTTGCTTTAACGATCTAAAATTTCCAAAGCCTAACATTAGCACACAGATATTATGTGATGATAATAATTTCCTACCAATCTGCAATCAACTGTTCAAGGTTCTCCCATATCCAATCATCACATACCATACCAAAGTAAACTAGAGTTTTGATGCTCTATTCTGCAGAAGCTAATAAGATGCAAATGCCTACACAACTGAGCAATCATTGACGATTTCAAATAAATCTTCAAATGGTTATTTCGTTTCTATAGTAGTGGAATCATTTGGTTACATAATTCCAGCTCAATTAAGGAAGAAGAAAAAATGTTGAGCAAGAAGTCCATCACCATGAGCATGAGGTCAGTGACCTTCTTCAAGCAGGTCCATTATCATCTGAGTGAATATTCACAAGTATTTATATTTTAACTTATATATTGAATTCGAAACCTCTGCTTTAACATCTTTTTCTTTTTTTGATATTTCCAAATAATTTTACCAATATCCATTAAATTCGGCAAATACCAGCTCTTTTTCAGAAAAAAGGACATGCTACATTTGTCAGGTTAGTGTCCACGAATAAGTTATCTATTTTTTTATTCTGCTTTACTTGCCAGGGATCGCGTCATTATTACTTTCTCAGTCATGGTCATTAGCTTTTATAACATAAAAGTTAAAACGGATGTTTCTAAAGAAACCAAAGATGTATTTAACAACCTTTCTCCGGGCTGGACAGAAATAGAGATGGATGGGAGTACGAGGAAAAAATGATGAATTGGTTGCTACTAATAACTTAATTTCTTTCTGGTACGCCTTTTAAACTGAATAAATGCTGCCTTAAATTTTATCAACCGCATAGCCAACCTATCTACCATTTAGTGGTTTGATCTCAGATTTTGGATAGAACGGACTGAAACACCATCACTTTCTTGTGTGCATACAGGCATGCATGCTTCATGTTCGTTGTTACGGTACACAATTAATATTCGATGATTCCTTCATGCCTACAAAAGACATTATAGTTAGCTAGATTCTCAACTAAATTGTGCATCAGCAGGAATCATTGGTGTGTCTATAGAGTTGGCATCAGCATCGACCAAGATACATAGATGCCAAATATTCTTTTTTCAAATACTGTTAGAATTAAGGGAAAGAGACGTGGGTGGCACGTAGATTGCAAATCAAGAATATATTCATACAGGCTTCTCCATCAGCAAACAATAGGAGAAACTACATGAGCAAACAATGCATGCCAGCATAAAGCTGAAACCTCTTTTTTTTGGGTAATACTGGCACTTCAATTGCATATACAGACTGATTCCAGATCATGCATGTACTTCAAGTACCCCAGAAAGGCATGAGCGTATCAACAACCAGTTTTTTTTTTTACAGTCATCAACAGCTAGTTTGAACCAACTATTTGGCTATGATTGCAGTACACATTCAATGCATTATATAGCACACCTTACATTAATTAAAAGTCAAATGTGCACATACATTCCGTGCTTATTACATGAAACCATACATTAATACATGATGTTCGAGAGGAAAGACACACAAATTCAAATCCCACCACACATGCAGAACATAAGTACCACGTGTGTGCAATATATGCAGATATTAACAGGCAAGCAGAATAGATGGCAGTCCACACGAGCACACAGCCACACACAAATCACACCATGGGACTAAGGATTGGTTCCTCCAGCATCAAACCTGGCTCTTCCAAAAGAATGAGAATCTTGCAGCCCCGTCATCCTCTTGTTCATCTCCTTGAGCTTGGTCTTGAATTTCTGTTTCATTACGTTTAATATTAAGTTTGTATTTATGTTTCTGAATGGCTTCCTTCAATTCATTTGGAACATTGTCACCGTTGAACTCAAGCTCCTTCAATCTGGGAAGGTTGTCAATGTCAGAGAGAGATGTGAATGATGAGCATATAATCTTCTCGAGCTTAGGAGCAGATCCACTGCTGACGATACACTTCTGGTCATGCAAGCATGCCCAAGACAGTTGATTACACTCAAAGCTTATTGAACACGTTTGCTGACTCCACTGGCCTCAAAGTCAACTATAACAAATCAATGATGATTCCGATCAATGTCAGTGAAGAAAAAAGTGAAATACTGGCTAGAACTTTTAACTGCCAGCAAGGAACCATGCCTTTCACATACTTGGGGTTACCAGTTGGAACAACTAAACCATCTGTCCAGGACTTTCTGCCAATTGCCCAACAGATAGAAAGAAGGCTAGTCTGCTGCTCACAATTCCTGACCATGGCTAGGAAGATAGAGATGGCTAACTCAGTTTTGACTGCAATGACAACATATGTAATGTGTTCCATGAAGATGCCAATAACAATCATTAAACTCATTGACACTTACAGAAGGCACCTGATCTAGCGAAAATCGGAAGTAAATGCAAAGAAACCCCCTTTGGCAAACTGGAATATGGTTACATTGCCAAAAGACCAAGGAGGACTGGGAGTCAAAAGACTAAGGACACAAAATGATGCTCTGCTCATGAAAAATCTGCACAAGTTCTTCACCAGGCAGGACCTACCATGGGTACAACTTTTATGGGAAAATTACTACCAAAATGGAAAATTGCCAGGACTGCAGAAAAAAGGATCTTTTTGGTGGAAAGACGTTGTCAAACTCTTAGACTACTACAAAGGTATTGCATCACCTACACCTGTGGATGGCGAAACAATTATCTTCTGGGATGATGGTTGGCACACATCACCTCTCAAGCTAACATATCCAGAATTACACTCCTTTACGAAGCAGCCCAATATCACCTTATACCAGTTCATGCAAGAGGAAGATATTTAGAGACTATTTCATTTACCCCTGTCAGTGCAAGCTCATGAACAATTCCAGCAACTAATGGACATCCTACAACAAACCACCTTGCAGCAAGAAAATGACATATGGTCCTACATTTGGGGGAATCAGACCTACTCCTCATCAAAGGCTTACAAACTGCTAATGGGACAAAGAAGGACCCACCCAGCCTACAAATGGATCTGGAAAAGTAATTGTCAACCCAAACACAAAGTGTTCTTTTGGCTCCTGCTCAAAGATAGATTGAATACCAGAGGATTACTGAGGAGAAAAAACATGCATTTAGATGACTACAGCTGTGAACTATGCATATGGCAAATACAAGAGTCACTCAGACACCTGTTCATCACATGCAACTTTGCTAAGGCCTGTTGGCAGAGAATTGGAATAAACATCCCCCAAAACCTGAGAGTGAAACATGTCATGAAATGGCTCCGAAGGAAATTGGTGGTACCTTTCTACATGGACATTATCATCATGATGTCATGGTGCATATGGGTCGCTAGAAATGACTGGATCTTCAACAACATCGACCCTTCAGTAGAAAACTGCAAAAGAAATTTCATGAAGGAGATGAAGCTTGTGCTGTTAAGAGCAAAAGGAAGACATCACGACAAATTAGAACAATGGATAAACCAATGGAGCACCTCTTAGTTTCTTTCTTCGTTTGTACTCTTTTTTTATTTTTCCTTTTTCAGCCACCATAATTTACTGTATGGACCCTTATGTTATTTTAATTAATATATATAATCTGTAGGGGCTCTGCCCCTCCAGTTCCTTCAAAAAAAAAAATATGATCTTGCTGATGGAAGAACAGTCAACAGTAAGAAGATTGAGCTTTGTGAAGTCATCTTTTTTGAAGGTAATTTGGTTTTGGCTTGCATCAAAAGACTTGTCCAAGAGCTCGAGGCAGCGCATATTTGGTTTCTTGGCGAGAATGTCTAGATCACCTTGCTGCAGCAATGTACCACGAAGAGTCAGCTTGGTTATTTTTTTGGCCTTGTCAAATGACGATAAGAGCCTGCTGCAGCTATTGTTGCTCAACTCAAGATCTTCCAAGTTTTGAAGTGTGTCAGCTCCAGAAACAGATTCTATGCTAGTTGTAGACAAAATCATCTTCTCGAGCTCACAAGCTGCTCCATCCTCAAAGGTGATATTAGTTAAGTTCGACCCCTCAACAAGTAGGTACTTGAGACATTTGAATTCATCCTTCTCGAAGCTAAGTGTAGTCTCGGGGCATGCAGTGTATCGGAGCCTGAGACACCGTAACTTGGGCAGAATGATGAGGATGTTCAGATCATCATTGTTTAGCAGAGTGCTACTCAGAGTTACCTTGACTAGGTTGTTATTCACATCTTTGGCGAACAATGGAAGAAGATGCCCCTTCAGTGTGGTTCCCCTGATGCTCAGACTCTCAAGATGCTTGGGATTGTATCGTAGGCGAGAGCTAATATCAGCTGGTAACTCTACATTGGAAGGAATCCTTTCATGTGTGGCTTTGGGAAGATTAATTGAAAGGGAACGGAGACACTCGTGTAGATCACTAATTGTTTGAAGCAAACCCTTGAGGTGCCTATTTTTGTCATCAATAGCGACACCTAGCTTCCTCAGCTGCCATAGCTTTTCAATATCTTTCAAGTCTTCACTGTTCCAGGCCTTAACATTAGATAGCACCTCTATGTTTACCATTTTATCGATCCTGTGAGGAATTTGGACACTACAGACGGTGTCCAAATTGCTTGGACTCAGATCATTATTAACGTGACCAGCAAGCAGGCGCTTCAGCTTCAAGAGCAGGACATTGGCCGTCGCACTTGCAGGCACCCTGGTTTCTCGAATATCCAATACCTCTAGCTCACGGAGGTCGTTGATTTCACTGGGCAGTTGGGTAATATCTGTGCCCCTTAGACTAAGATACTTGAGTAGTAACATCTTGCTGCATATGTCCTTGAGGTAGCGTTGGATCTTCCCAACAATGCACTGAGAACCTTCTAGATCTAGTACCTTGAGCAGAGATACTCGAGATGACTCAGATAACCTTTGGAAGAATTTGTCGATTCTACCAGAGCTGCGGAGTTGGAGATCATTGAAAATGGAGAAGTGACGAGCAAACTGATGTGACAAGCGTGTCTCCACCATGTGTTGTTTTCTGGCTATCGTGGTGATGAATCCATGAAGTAGCTTATCTACTATGTAGCTTTTGACCTTCCCCGTGGCACCAATATCAGCAGGATAAACTAGGCACCGGTAGATGAGTGTGTCAAAACATCGATTGGCCTGACTCACAGAACTGAGCCAATCTTCTTTTAATGTCAGCCCTTCAGTAACCCACCGTCCAATCAAGGTTGACCGCCTGATCTTGGTTCCTAGAGGGAAGATAGCTAGGTACAGCAAGCATGACTTGTATTCCTTAGGGAGATCATTGTAAGAGAACATGAATATCTTCTTTGCAATGATGTTGAATGATTTAGGCAAAGCCTGCAGGCTGTTGTGCAGCTTGAGTAACTCTTCATTGCTCCTCTTGGGGTTAGCATACAAAGCATGAGTGAAGATCTTCATGCAGAATTCATGTGGCTCACACTCCTCCAAGATGTCACGAAAAATCTGAGGGTTGTAATTGTCTTCATTCTTTAACTGGCTTGTAAGCTTAAGCACTGTATCATAATAGAGCCCAGCAAGAGAATAGTCTATAGGTTCCCCCGGTGGATAGCAATATTCTTTACCTAGTTGGGTGCCCTTTGTGGTGGTGACGATCAGTAAATCGGCACTGCATCTTAACAAGCTCAAAGCATTTCTGATTTCCTCCCATCTGGATACATCCATCATCTCATCAACTCTGAGGATAATCAGGGGACACTCATCTTTTGCTTAATTTCTTTCTTTTTGGAAGAAGTATGCTTGATTTGTTCAAAAACAGCTTCTGTGTTTTGACCCAGACTACCAGGTTCACTTGACACTTGACTCTTTTCATATTTGGCTTCCTGCAGCTCCTGTAAAATCTCTTGTTTTGCATCATGAATCATCTTTTTGATTTGATCCTCGCTCAATATCGTCGTTGTGGTCTTTGTAGCTTGCTTGGTTGTTGATATGTCATGCTGGTGGCCTTGCAGGGGCTTGCTATTGGTGGTCTTCAAGAAAACTTGTCGCAGAACATGTGCATATTGGGTCTTACGGAGACGAATGGGTGCCTTATGCTGTTTTTCTATATACTCTTTGTCCTCGTCCTCCGTATCGTTGCTTGTTTCATCTTCGCTGGTTGTATTTGTATCTCCTGTTTCCTCCTCCATGTGATTCGTTGGTTCATCTCCTTCCTCATCAATAAGGTTGGCTGTTTTATCTTCTTTTCCTTTCACATCCATATGGTTGAAAATAAACAAGTAGTACCCCTCCGCGTCGTCTCTCCAGGCGACGGGAGGGGCGACTCACTCGCCCACCCCAGCAACCGCCGCACCTGCCCAGCTCCGGCCGCCGCCGCTGGCCACATCGACGGCGGCGGCGGCGGCCAGCGGCGGGGCCGCACAACCGGCCCCGTTCGCGGCTCTCTCTTCGTGTTCCAATGTTCATCCCCGTCCTCCTCCTTCCTCTCCTCAGATCTGAGGTGCTTCAAGGCAGGCTGTTCCATGGCTGGCCGGACTCATGCTCGCCGGATCCGGGCTTCCTCAAGCCGGATCTGGTCGTCCCCAAGGCGTTGCGGCTCGGTGCCGTGGCGATGGGCGTATGGCGGCGCTGCGGCTCAGTGTCGTGGCGATGGGCGTATGGCGGTGCTGCGGCAGCGGCGCTTGTCTCGGCGTGGCTGCGGCGCTATGGATGCGCCAAGGCATGGCGTGGCGCCAACGACGACGTGGTGTTTCTGTGTACGGAAGATGCGGCGGCGTGGTGCTGCGGTTGTCCTCCGTGTGGCAAGCCGATCTGGAACGGCGGCGGCGTGGTGCCGTAGCCTTTCCCGTGGAACGGCGATGGCCTTCGTGGCTATGTGCTGAGCTGCAGGGCGGCGCACCTCTCTATGGAGGTGAGGAGTTTGCGGTGGTGAGTGAAGGTTATGTGGTGTGATGACCTGCTGTTGAGGGGACGACGAGGGGCGTTGGGCGAAAGCCTTGCTCAGCTACTTGCCGTGCCGGCAACGTCGACGCCTTTAGGCGCCGTCTTCCTCGCTGGAGGCGTTGCAATGGCGCCTCGACCAATCTCTCTTGACAGTAGCGAACACTGAGTGATGTGCAACGAAAGTGCCGCGCTTGTGTGTGGAGAGGTGCTATGCCTCTGCACGGCTCTACCAATGTTGACCACCATAGGCTCCACCGCCCATTCTCGTCAAGATTTTGGAGATCTGTGTGTCCTTGTGTCTCTTCTCTCTTTTTCTCGAAGCTGGCCTTTGGTTTTGGCCTTGTTGTTGGTTTCCATTGTGGTTCGGCAGGTGTCTGTTGCTGGCGCCTCTGCTTCGTCGCCGGACTCCTTGTTGATGGTGTCGTCAAATTATATGCCGTGGGCGTCCATGTTTGCTGGCGGTCCCTCCTTTGTGGCTTCCTCCCCACAAAGGGCATCGGATAGTGGCTCGTGGAGACCGGATGTTCTGGAAAAGGTGACATTGTCAGCTTGAAGGGAGGTCGGCGTTGTCCAACTCGCAGTGGTTGGAGTGCCTCTTCCGCCTTTAGTCCCCATCCTATTGGGCGGCCCTTTCGTCCTTCAAGGATTCCTCCCCTTGTTGGAAGGTGGAGGGTGACAACAGGGCGGCGTAGCTACGAGGGGCGGTGTGGTGGTGCAATGACGGTTGTGGTGAAGGCAAGCATGTTGTTTGGTGGTGGCGCTTTGTTGACGAATGGTGGTTGCCTTTAGCTTGTTCAAGACTGGGGCTAGTCTGTTGTTTCCATAGTTTTTGTGTTCTGTCGTCTCCACTTGTATGAGCCCGTTATGCTTCGGGCATGCTGTTGTAATCTGTGGCTTGCCACAACCTTTGTAGGGTTTTTGTCTCGTTTCCTTAAAAAACGAGGCCATTGATCTGTGGTCTGCCACACTTTGAATACAATTCAGGTGGGAATGCTCTCCCCCCCCCCCCCCCCCCCCCGGTGACATTCAAAAAAAAAACATCCATATGGTTAGTTGTATCATCTCCTTCTTCCTTCTTCACAAGGTTTGTTGTTTCATCTCCTTTTCCTTCTTCCTCTATATTCTTGGTTTCTTCTTCTCTGTCTTCTTCCTCCTCCATATGCTTGGTTTGTCCTCCTACTTCTTCCTCCATATGATTGGTTGTTTCTTCTTCTTCTTCTTCTTCTTCTTCTTCTTCTTCTTCTTCAATATGCTCCTTAAGCTTCTTGGCTATTTTTGTGATGCTGTTGTTGTCCCACTCTGGCAATTTGAGCAGCAGCTGAAATATTGTGTCTAGGTCCAGCTGATCCACATCCTTCATTTGCCCAGCGTCCAGCTGAAGCATTTGGTCACTTTCCTTTGGTTGAGCTTCAATGTCACTATTCATGATGATTTTGTCAAGCTTTTGGTAAATCTTCATTTCCTTGATACTATCCTTGATTTTACGAAGAACTTTCTTTTTTTCATAGTAAATACGCCGTTTTCGGTAGTAATCTTGAAAAGAATCCAGGTTCTCCTCTGCCCCTTCGCCTTGATTTGTGCCTTGCTCCTGGGATTGCTTGAGCTCGCGCAGGATGTAGCAGAGAACTTCCTTGGTTCGTGGACTACATCCTGTGCGATAGTAGCGACCACTATCATAGGAACCCCATGGTAGAAAATCATAGTGCACTGCCGGGATGTCCACCTGGATGACACAATGGTAGCCTTCGCTGTCCTCGTCCCAATCGGGTTGGAAAACCAGAGTCTTCCGTGCTAGAGTGAGGACGTCCCGGTACGTGTACGGCGCCACAATGACTATGGACATAGTCTCGTCGGCGCCTGCACTAAATGTATCTGACCAGTCCAGTAGCTTCTTCTGGACGTAGTCATCCAGAGTGCGAGGCTCAATGAAGGCTCTTCGACCAGAAAGATCGGTTCCCATTGCCACCATGAGTAGGTGATCTTCGCCGTCATCGTCTTCATCTCCAACAGCATATCCACCACCATGTGCACCAGTCGGCCCCGACGATGATGCCCCTGTCGCTGAATCTTTGGGGACTTCCACACCATACCTCAAGCGTCGCTCGCCGACGTTGCGCGCCCGGTCCTTAAGCTGGCGCAGCTGCTCGGCCGCACGGTGCTGAGCGACCAACTTGTGCAGGAACCAGGAGACCCACCAGAGGTAGCGTCGAAGTCCACCCCTGGCGCGGTGGATGTCAGGGTTCTAAGATCAATGAACCTAGAGCATGGTTCATAGGTTTTGGTGATTGATGTCAACATGGTCAATGAGACTAACAAGGTTTGCTAGTGTGCAAGATGGTTAGTCTCATGGATGTAGTGATACACTATTGGAGTGCCGACACCTCAAAGGTTGCAAGGAAGATGGTATAGAGGAGAAGTATACTTGAGGACTACTCTACGAGGTGACTACTACACATATGAGGTAAGAAGCAAGGTAAGTATGTCAAGTGCTCTTCCATGTATCTTATACCTTGACATACTATTAATCATCATGTTTGTATTGTCTTATATCATATGCCATGATGATCTTGTCTCTTGTGATGATGACATGCTTGTGTTTATGTATACTCTATCTTGTCATCATGTTGCCATGTCATGTCATGTGATCTTGCTTACATATCTTTCATCATGACATGCATACTTTACCTATTCATCATGTAGCTTGCTTTAATATCCTTATATCATGATGATGTTATTGTGCTAGTTTTATATACATATCTTATGCACATTATGTTACGGTCGAGTTGTCCTTTATGGCAACGAGATCATTGTGACTAACATTTGTGGATGAAGGAAAGGTTTTCATATGGTCACATGATCGGAAGAATTGGATGAGCAACATCAATATTCTATCTACATCCCGGCGATTGGTTGCTTCGACGATGGAAGACGACGAGAATCATTGGACTTGATGGAGGTCGCGGTTGAGGAGATGGATCAAGGCTAAGGACATGCTAGAACCAAGCAAGTGTTAGCTTGGTGTAGATGTAGGCTTGAGTCTATAGGAAACACCGGACTATCAAGGGGGATCGAGTCGTTTCTCTTAGGTCACACTAGTGGTAGAGGTATGTGGATGCTCATTGGGTCTCTCAGACACTAGGGTGGACAAAGAGAAGTGGAGGAACCAAGGTTGATGAAGTTGGAAGCAAGAATCAAGAGAAGATTAAGTTTCAGCTTCAGCAATAGGGACCGTACGTTACAGTCAAAGAGACCGTACTGTACAACCCCTAAAAGGAAATCTGGACAGAGAAGGATATGTTCTGGACAGAAAGAAAATGGAGATCGTATGATACAATCAAAGGGACCGTATGGTACTGCCCATACAAGGAATCTGGACAGAGAAGGACATGTTCTGGATAGTAGGAAAAATGGAGACTGTACCATGTGAAATGGAGACCGTACCATGAGACCGTATGGTACTATCCACACAAGGAATCTAGACAGAGAATGATGTGTTCTTGATAGAAGGATAATGGAGACCGTACCATGAGACCGTATGGTACTATCTTTGTACAACGGCTAGTTTATGGTTGGAGAAAGAGACCGTACCATAAGAGATGGAGACCGTACCATAGACCGTACCATGAGAAATGGAGACTGTACCATGGACTGTACTGTACAGTCGTCATATTGACAGACCACTTTGTGCAACGGCTAGTTTATGGGTGGAGGCCTATAAATAGCTGGTTGCTTGACCCTTTGAGGGCCTTTGGCCATTGTTACCAGTGGGGAAACACAAGGGAAGACAAGAGGATGCAAGGGGGCACTTGGGAGAAGATTTGGAGAGGAAATCTTAGTGCTTGAGAGGGTTGAGTGCATCCATACACCTCTAGGACTGGTGTGGTCATAGGGAGGCGGTCTTGGTTTGTTACCCTTGGTCTATGGCAAGGCCTAGACCGGTTAGGCGTCGGTGTTGAGCTTGCCAAAGGAGTGTGGAAGCCAACACAAGTTTGTACATGGTCTTGGAGCTTCCCGTGCGAAAGAAGTATCACTAGTGGAGCGCCCTTTGGACCGCATCACGTGCGGATCCTTACCCTCGGAAGAGTACCCGGAGATGCCGGCGGGACGTGCCCGCGACTTCACTTAAGGAGTGGTGGTTGGTTCCAAGGAAGAGAGCATTGCCGTGGGCAGCGGGGTGAAGCCCGTGACTTCACTTGGAGGGTGAAGCGTGTTTTTGGGAACAACACCGGCTTGAGGAGTGGAGTGTGCTCTAGAGGGGATCGCCATCGAGCGGAAGGACGGGGTCGAGACTCCGGCGGGAGTGACCCAACGTGGACTAGGGGGAGGCGCCATCCTCCCGATACCACGGGAAAAATCGATGAGCAATCTCTTACTCTTACTCTCTACTACTTGCACTTGTTATCTTGTTTATCCTATATGCTTGTAGTAGTTATTGTGCTTATCTCATATGATTGCTTAGCGATTGTTGCCGTGCTAGCTCCTCGTTATATCTAGTGATACATGCTTTCCATATATATGCTTGTACCTACTTGTGATAGCTCACACTTGCTTGATATCATATAGTGATCTTGTTATGCTTATATTGTATCTATCTAGTTATCATGATCACTAGCTTGAGCTTTCCCTTGTGTACTTATACATGCTAGTTTGATTGTCTATCTTACCATATACACTAGCATGTATAGGACTTGTTTGAGCTTCTCTATGTGTTCCCTATATGCATGCTAGATTACTTGATCGTCGTTATCTTATATACTAGCATGTGTAGGACTTGTTGAGCTTATGTTGTCATATCTATATGCTAGGTTGTTCTTATATGCTCATGTATGTCTTGCTCTTAGCATGTACAAGTCCTAGCACATGGTTATCCTAGCTTGTTCACACACATAGTACACATGTATTATCTTATTATGTATCCTTTACTTGTGCAAATAGTTTGAGTAGCTAGAAGTGCAAAAAGTATTAGTTCATGGTGTGCCCGATTCACCCCCCCTCTCGGTCACACGGTCCTTACAAGGGTTCCCCCGGTACAGGTAGAGGTCGATGCAGTTGTTGCAGTCCTGCGCGAGCAGCCGCACCTGGTTCATCCACGTGCGCACCTGCTCGTCGTGCTCGCCGCCGGGAGGCTCCCACCTGGCCAGGTGCGCAAGGAAGCTCTTCATGCTCTCCATCTCCTCCTTGATGAACTGCACGTCGTCCCGGACGCCACGCAGCAGCAGCGCCTCGTTGCGGATGACGCCCAGCAGTGAGCTCACGGCGCCCGCCGCGAGCTCAGCCATGGCTACAGCTCTCTCTCTCTCTCTGTCTCTGTTATGTATGATTTGGCGGGGGAAGGATAGATATATAGGATCATATTGTGATGATGGATTCTTCTCCAAATAGTAAGTAATAATCATGTGATAGTGACCACCTGACCATGAACTCGATCAAAATCTCTTATTTTTGTTGTGGGCCACATTCAATGATCTCACATAGAAAACTAGACAGCGAGTTCAGCGCTGGCATTTTCGCGTCCTTTCTGTGCATGGTTCAAGGGGCAATGGCTTTCTTTTCTTTCTATAGACAGCAACTTTTGGAGGCAGCCAAAGGGTGGTCTTTGAGCCCTGCTCATCTCTGATATTCTATATCTGTGTTATATAGTGTCTGCGGACGAAGACTTCTAGATAAGGCATATTACCCAAAAAGAAAATATGATTAAGCCAGGTCATCAAGAAATAAAAATAAGGGTGTCTTTGAGCCCTGCTCATCTCTGATATTCTATATCTGTATTATATATTGTCTGTGAACAAAGACTTCTAGATAAGAGATAATACCCAAAAAGAAAGCCAATATGATTAAGCCAGGTCATCAAGAAATAAAATTGCAAGTGACATTATTTCAGTTTTTCTCTTTCTTTTCCAACCGCGTCACGCGAGGGCGCCGCCAGCCGCTCCTCCAGCCTTCGCCAACGTCGCTGTTGGCCCCCCTCCTTTCCTGCCTCTGGCAAGTCGCCAGTGGCTGGAGGGAGTGGGGACCGTCTCTCCAATAATTTTTATAAATCGAGTCTTAGATTAGGGTTAAGTCTTCTTCATGCCAAGTTTCTTTGTATTGGGGATTTGGTTCCTCCTATGTCTCTCCGGTGACGGCGATGAGGTAGAGTGGATTTGGTTCCTCCATGACGGCTCCGATGATGGTGATGGCGGCGACGACATCAACAACTTCATAGCAACATGGAGAATTAGGTTTCCGGACGGCGACATCAAGGCGGGGACAATGCCGCCGCCATGGAATAAATTTCTCCGGCCCCTTCTCCGTTCATCGTGATTAGATCCGATCATGAAGGAGGGCTAGTAAGATGTGTGGGATTACTTTTTCATCTTCTTCTTCGGTAGCAGAAGGAAGAAGAAGGAAAACACAAAAAAGAAGAAGTCTATACTCAATTCCGCTAACAAGAATGTTTTGGCTGCCATTCATTGGGCACCTGTTCTCAGCCTATTTGTTGAGTGTTTGCCTGTGCAATCATCTATATGAATCTTCATACATGTTTGAGTTTGAGTTTTGGAGTTAGATGCTGAGTGCTCTTAGTTGTAATCTCTTTGTTTAGATAGTGCTTGTAACTTGAGGACAGATTAATACAATTCTTCTTTCATAAAAAAAAACTAGTTACATGGGCTAGCAATTCCTAAAGATAAATATACGCAGTATAATTTTTTACGAGATTTTCCTAATCCCATTGCGTGTGCGACAAAATTCTCGCAAAAAAAGATTGCAGCGGTTAAGAGAGAGAGAGAGAGAGAGAGAGAGAGAGAGAGAGAGAGAGAGAGAGAGGTGGACTTCTAATTTTGGTGAGCCTTGCAAATCTTTTATTATTATTAAAAGATTTGTTTTTGCTAAAGTTGTGGAATACATCATATTTTACTATATTTTCAAGTGCAGATGTTCACTTTTCTACTTCGTACATTACATTTGGAAATATGAAGCCATCATTTACCCCTAATCATACCCTATACGTATGATAACACAAAATTACAAAGGCATGTTACAAACACATTCATTATATCCTCCTAATCGTGTATTTGTGCTAAACCTTATATTCCTTCGATTTTTGGGATACAAAGAAACCGTGGGCATTGATCTGGTGGTCATGTTACGAGATCCGCAAATATTAAATGACAATGATGATGATGATGGGCAGACCAGGACGGATATAATAAAAGAACTTATATAGGTCGCCGGGCAGGAGAAAGGAGGGCAAACAAAAGGGGGCAGGTGATGAGATAACCGTTCTGCAACGGCCATGTGTGACTTTGCCTCTTCATCTATGTATGCATATAACAAAATTGATTGTTTAACAAATTCAATTACTTACAAATGGCTAAACTATTTTCAAGACTCATAATGTTATTGACTTTTTTTGCGAGGGAATAATGTTATTGACTTCGAATAAATCAATGACAAACTGAATCAATTTGGTATCACATTATCACACCCTCGCAAAAGATATAACTTACTGCAAATTAAAGTCCACCCCTTTCTTTGTCAACTTGATTACGTCACAAAGTTTTTTAAAACTTAACTATGTCAAACTTAAAGGATACTAGGCAACAGCTCTCATTTGTCATGTTGAATTAGTATGAAATTCGATTGTTGACCAAGTTTCATATTTTACGTTTTCCTTAACTTTTTTAAGCCTCGTAGTTTATTGACTTTGAATGAATCAATGATAAACTGAATCGATTGGATTATCACATCATCATGCACTGAACTTGCACAAGATAAAAAACAGACTACCATGTTCTTTAGTGCAAACTAAAGTCCACCCTTTTCCTTTATCAAAATAACTATGTCAAGCTTATTGGAGACTATGTAAGAGTTTGTTTGTCGTATTTGAATTAAGTATAAAAATTTCAACTCTTTTGTGTATTTGATGACGGATATCTCAAGTTCTTCGTAACCTCACCACGGCATCATTGATCAAAAGCAATTATCACAAACATGTCGTCCATGTGAAGAATCTTCACATTCTTCAGTTAAAATTGCTACTAACACCACTTGTATAATAAATCCAAATTTGATGGTAGCTAGACACCAACTAAAACGGGTAATTAACCTTATTAAATGTATAATGCAGGTAAAAATACAAGTATTCGTTCATACAGTATGTTAATATAGCTTTAAATCTATTCCATAACTGCAATATCTGGCGAGTAGGACATGCCAAGTGGCACAAAAGGCTACATGGTGGGACTAGGCCAAAAAAGATGTAGTAGCTTCTTGTTACAAAGTCAAAATAGATTTTTTTTATTTGTTTGTTTACACAGTACAACTCAGACACCCACAACGCACGCACACTCCCCCTATAAACGCACATACACAAACCCTACCCCTATGAAATTCTTTCTTGAAAGTATTGTACTTGTTGTAAACGTGGCCAAGGTAGTCTTTCGCCTTTTTCAGGACATGCCACCAACACCACCTGTGCCGCGCAGTTGGTATGGTTGTCTTTAATGCTGACTCCATAGCAGCGCATTGATCTGATTTTCAACAAGGGGAACATTTCAGTGTTAGTATCTGTCCAGTTAAGAGGTAAACACTATATTACATGTCTTAGGAACAACATTTCTTTGGTGAGATATACTTGTCAATACTGTTTGTGGAGCCTTCCCTCCCATTATCTTCAAGAAAGAAGTGAATGCCCATTCGAAATCTTCTGTTTTCTCACTTGTTAGGAGTACACCTCTGAAGACTGTCGATTGGAAATGGTTGTTTACACTGATGAATAGCCCAAATGGCATGTTGTACAAGTTGGTTCTATATGTTGTATCAAAAGTCACGACATCTCCGAACTTGTTGTACTGCTCCTTATTCTTGCCAGTGCACCAGAGCATTGATTTTATCCGTCCTTCTTTGTCCACTTTGCAGCGTACGTCCATGTCTGGGTCATTATTCTTCATCTCATCCAATAGTGTCTGAGTCTTCCCAATGTCATCTTTTATGTTTTCTTGTGCAGTCTTAGCACAAACAGAACGTATCACTTCCTTTCTTATCATAGGTCCTGTTGCCCCATCCGTTATACCTGGATGCTGCAAACCTGTCCTATGGCAACATTATTCTCCCTGAGACGGCGGATGAAATCTTTTGTGCCTGCATCAATTTCACCATGAGATTTCCACTGCTTGTTCTCCCCGCAGCTATCTGACAATGGGTGATTGTGGCCCTCTACGAATTTACTGACAAACCAGCCATGGTCTTTTGTCCTTCTGACCCCGATCATTGCCTTGCACTGAGTCCGTATGGAAGCCAAATTTTCTCTTTTTGGTCTCCCCTGTTTATAAGCAGGCAACAACATTATTGGTTAACTTATCATAGTCCTTGTGATTGTAACAGAACATCTGAATATCATAAGAAACCAAGTGCAGTGGTTAATATACCTCACAAGAGCAGACAATGTTCATTTTTGTTCTGTACTTGTTTGGGTTGATTCTGCTACGGTTGAACCTTACTCCGAACCCCATCTCCCAAGAGTATAAGTTGTAGAAGTCCTTTGCCTCTTCACATGAATTGAATGTCGTGCCAATTTCTGGGTAGAGCACTGGTCTTGACCCCCTTGAAGGTGCCTCACGCATTGCCCTGGTTACTGCACTCTCCAATCCTGTTCCAATCCTTGCGTCTGGTCCGCTCAGCGCTCTTTTCCTGCATTGCCATTTTAACACTCGAGTCACGACAACTTGACGACACAACGCTGCAATTGTAACTGAATGCTCTAAGCAGAGTTTAGCTAACAGTCCACAGAGATGCTTATCCACTGTTCTTGCCTTCGCCTGTAACCCACTGCATTTGAAGCAGTTTTATCTGTTGTTGGATTGATATGTGAACCTGTAGCCAAATGGTCATCCATGCATTAAAATTCAGTAAAGTAATTAGCACATTCATAATGTTGATGTTGGCTGGGGTAAATATGCACTGAAAATTAAAGTGCAATCTGCTAGTTCGTCAGTATCAGAACCATATGTGGATGTCATAGACTTAATCTCCATGTTTGCTCTGCAAGGCACACTACTGAACAATATGCTAAATCGTTTTCAATATGGAGCAGTAAATGACAAATTCTTTGCAATGCAGTAAATTATCTAAAAAAAAGCTACGTACTGGAGCTGATGGTTCTCTCAGAGTAGACTAATCAGCACATTCCTAATGTTGCTATTACAGAGGGACAAATGTACCGAAAATTAAAGTGCAATGTGCTGGTTAGTCAGCGTCAGAATCATATATGTATGTGATCAGTTTCAGGTTTAATCCCATGTTTGCTTTGCAGGCACACTACCGAACAATATGTGAAATCGTTTTCACTATGGAACGGTAAATGACCAATATCTTGCCAGGTAGTAAAAATTACTAAACTGCATCTACTTTCTGGAGCTGATGTTTCAATCGGCATTCTTAATACTTAGATCAAGGAGAACCGTGGTAAACAAAAGCTCTAGCTATAATCTTTCAACGGAACGTTATTGCGTAGTTCTTACCTGATTGGATCCTAGCCCGCACTCCCCTTCCTACCCCCGGCCCTCATCATCCAGTTTCCTCCTCGGTTCCATCAGTGGATCCATGGCGGATTTGGATGTTGCGGCGGCCATGGAGGCACACCTGCTTTCTCCTTGTAGCGCCGTCACCGGTTCTACCGGACTATAACTAGGGTATGAAAGTTCCAAGCGGCAAATCCTATCCATGAATTCTTAGATCTAAAGGCCGCAGTTCGATTAGGAAACAATGCACCCAGGTACCGCTAGATCCTAATCCGACGGCCACTGCTCTTTCTTCTACCTCTCGACTAGGAAATTACATACAAAGTTTCGGTTTTGTTGGTCCTTACCTCAGAATGCCATCTTCTTCTCTTCCTACTGCCGCCTCCTCCATAGCTTCTGCTCCTAAGCTCCCGCCAACTCTGGAACTTCAAAACAATAATAGAGCAATGCTCTGCACCGAGCCTTCTCCCTTTATAGACTGCGTGCCATTTCAATCTTCCTCAGCGATCTTCCTTTGCGTGGGCCTCAAGTCACCTGCTGATCCCATACCGTGTCCGTCAGAGGTTGAAGCACACGTGTCGTCGATGCGTCAGTCCTTTTCAGGCCTACGCCGGAATTCAAATTTGAATTCTATATTCCCGCGTCATTAACCCAAGCCACGTAGGACATGATTTGTTTCCTGAGTTGAGTCGACCTCGATTCCACCGCGGTGTCGACTCCGGATCTCCAAGCACTGCGGATCTCCAGGGCCGTTTGATAAAAAGGGGGGACGTACCACTAAGGTTACCAGCTGATTCGCGTTGCCCCTACCTGTACCGGGGGAACCCGGACATCCACCTCGCCAAGGATGGCATCTTGCGCTACCTCTTGTGGATTCGCTGGTTCCTCAACAAGATGATCGCGCACCACAAAGCCGCCGTCAAGCTGCGCAAGCTCAAGGAGCAGGCGCGCGACGTGGGCGAGCGGCGGTTGCGGTACGGCGTGGAGATCCCTGCGAAGGTGGTCGCCGTGGGGAAGTTGCCGATCGGGGCGGCTGGGATCACAGAGGAGACGGCGACGCCATAACTGTTGTCGTCGGCGCATGCAGCAGCTTCAGCATCTGCAGGAGGTGATGCTGCCGAAGACGATGACGAAGAAGATGAAGATGATCAACTCGTCGGGGCCGATTGTTCTGGTCGAAGAGGGGCCTTTTTCCAACCTCGCACGCTGGAGGAAAACATCACGTGGAACGTAGAGACATGGATAAAACAAGTTTCTAAAGCCAACAACAATACAGAAGGGAGCGGATCAGTACCGTCCATAGCCATTGTGTGGCACCGGATGATAAGGAGACCAGCGCTGTTGCACATGGAGCCAAAGCTATGGCGATGGCCCATTCCATGCGCAGTGTATTGGTCGACATCCCAGCAGTGCACTTCTATAGTCAACAACTGCGACCCCGAGACATTCTCTACTACATCCTGAGGGAGCTCAACCTCGAGCTCAAATCTGCAAACTTCCAGACTTCCCAACAAAAGGAAGGTCAAGGGGCCAGAGAGAAGATGAATATTACCAACATACTAAAATATGGTATTAGCTCGGAAAAAGATAAGCTAATTAATGAAATCAATGGGAAAATCCAAGGCATGAAGGTGGACCACAAGATCTCAGGAATCAAGAGCAAACTTGAAGAAATAAAGAGCGGACAGCTTCAGATCGACCATAAACAAATGAATGACGCCCTGGTGGACTTGCTGCAAGGCCAAAGCTCTATAAAACCCATAGGCGTTCTCCTCCTGGCACTGCGGCTACTCAAGCCAGATATTCCTGCTGCGCCCGCAACAGAGGAAGGCCAAGAAAGCGGATGAAGGAACACGTTCATCAGCATCATCAAGGATGAAGGAACACGTTCATCAGCATCATCATACCATGACATCGTAAAAAAAACAGCCAAGAAGCTTAAAGCGCATGTGGAAGAAGACATGAAGCCGAGTCTAAATGAAATCCAGTACGAGCATATCCTGGAGGTGTTCCCGGTGACCAGCAAGCTTAAAGCGCATGTGGAAGAAGAAATGAAGCCGAGTCTAAATGAAATCCAGTACGAGCATATCCTGAAGGAGGTGTTCCCGGTGACCAGCAAGCCAGTATAGGCCCCACAGCCAGCCACAACGGCTACCACCACCACCACCTCTCTACATTGGGTGAGGATCAAATCAAAGAAATGATCCGCAAAATCCTACGGGAGCTGCAGGAAGATAATAAGTCCGTGAAGAAACAAGAAACAGATGACAAACCTGGTCAGAATCAAATCCCCAATCCTCTTATCGTGGCAACCATGGAAAAGGTTACAAGAATCTGTGGGAAGATTGAAGAGCAGTTGCAGATCAAAGGGATTGGGGACAAGATTAAAGAGAGTTTGAAACATGGGCGGGTCCTCGTTATCCTTAAACTTGATCATGACTATTTACTATTTAGCCAATACGGAGCAGACAAGATATGCCTTGAGCCTGTTGGGTGACATCGCCGGTGCACTAATGTTGACCACCAAACCTTGGACTGCCAAAGAATATTGCAATCCCCCGAGGGAGCCTATAGACTATTCTCTTGTTGGTCTTTACCATGATATTGTACTTGATCTTACAAGCCAACAGATGAATGAGGACAAGGATTACAACCGCCAAATATTTTGTGACATATTGGATAAGTGTGAGCAAGACGAATTCTGCATGAAGGTCTTCGCTCATGCTTTATACGCTAACCCCAAGAGGACCAGTGAAGAGTTGAGCAAGTTGAATGGCACCCTGCAGATTTCATCAAAATCATCGGACATCACTGCTAACAAAATGCTCAAGTTCTCTCACAGAGATATGCCTAGTCAATACAAGCCCTGCTTGCTGTACCTAGCTGTCTTCCCTCAACGACAAGGCATCAGGCGGTCAACCTTGATAGGAAGATGGGTTACAGAAGGGCTGATAACTAAGGAAGATTGGCCTAGTTCTGTGCGTCAGGCCTGTTATGAATAGCACTTGTGTTCATTATGGGGCAATAGGCCCAAACATATACATGTACAGATATAAGTAAATATACACAAAACCCCTTATACAATAGGAAAACTATAAGAATACATATACATCTAACACTTCCCCTCACACACACACACACAAACTCAGGGTGGATCAAGAACACTGAGTTTGGAGAGATAGACCCTGTGCCTAGCACCCGTCTGTGCCTTTGTAAATAAATCAGCCAACTGAATCTCTGAAGGCACATACTGAGGAGTAACAATACCATCCTGTACCTGCGCTCGTGTATAAAAAGCATCAACACCAACATGCTTACTGAGCTCATGCTTCACCGGATCACGAGCCATACTGATAGCACCTGTACTGTCAGACAAAAGAGGAGTAGACGTAGAAACAGAAACACCAAAATCCTCAAGCAACCACCACAATCAAGTAACCTCCGCTGTCACAAGAGCCATAGCACGCAACTCAGCCTCTGCACTCGAACGAGAAACTGTTGTCTGCTTCTTAGTCTTCCAAGCAATAAGAGAACCACCAAGAAACACAAAAAAAGCAGAAAGAGATCGACGATCAGAGGAATCACTAGCCCAGGTAGCATCACAATATGCCTGAAGTTGTAAAGAGCTGGAGCGTGGAAAGAACAAGCGACGAGATATAGTCCCACGAAGATAACGTAGAACACGAAGCAAGTGAGTATACTGGAGCTGAGTGGGAGCTGAAACAAACTGACTCAGAATATGCACAGAATGCGAGATATCAGGACGAGTAACACCAAGATAAACAAGACTCCCCACAATATGACGATATCGAGTAGGATCAGTGAGAGGCTCACCATCAGTGGCGCGAAGATGAACATTGAACTCCATGGGAGTCTCAACAGTGCAACGATCAGTGAAAGAAGCACGATCAAGAAGGTCATGAATGTACTTTTCTTGAGATAGATAGAACCCCTCAGGTGTAGAGGAAATCTCAATCCCAAGAAAGTAACGAAGAGGACCAAGATCATACATCAAAAACTACTCACTAAGACGCGCCTTCACAAAGGCTATATACTCTGAATCATCACCCGTAATGATCATATCATCAACATATAGAAGCAGAAGAGTCTGACCACAAGCAGAAGTATGGACGAATAGCGCGAGATCATGATTACTGGCAGAAAAGCCAGCGGCAGTGATCACAGAGGCAAAGCGCTGAAACCAAGCACGAAGAGCCTGCTTAAGGCCATAAAGTGAGCGACGAAGACGACAAACCATGCCCTCAGGAACAGAATACCCAGGTGGAGGACGCATATACACCTCCTCATGCAACTCACCATTAAGAAAGGCATTCTTGACATCAAGCTGAGAGATGGACCACTCACGTACAGAGGCCACAGCAAGAAGAGTGCGAACAGTGGTCATATGAGCAACAGACGCAAAGGTCTCGTCATAGTCACGGCCATGCTCCTGCTGAAAACTGCGACCCACAAGACGAGCCTTATAGCGCTCAAGAGAACCATCAGAGCGAGTCTTAACCTTATAGACCCATTTACAGGTAATAGGACGAACACGTGCAGGAAGAGGAACAAGATCCCACGTACCTGTACGCTCAAGAGCAGCAATCTCCTTTGCCATAGCATGCTGCCATTCCTGATGAAGAATAGCATCACGATAAGAGGTAGGTTCAGAAAGAACCGTAGTAGAATAGGCAGAAGGAGAGAAAAAATCAGGACGCTGACGAATACGAGCTCCACGTATGATAAGCTGCTCGGGCGAAGGATCCTCTGAGGAAGATGCGTCAAGCATAGAAGATGACCCATCGGGAGTAGAAGGCTCATCAGAAGAAGATGACACATCAGAGGATGCCGGAACACGTCGAGTATAGACCTGCGTCACCGGTGGCTTCAAAGAATAGTCGGGGTCCATAAAAGAACCCGTAGAAGACCGTCGAGAAAGCACGGGTAGAGAAGACACCACAGGAGAAGGTGACGGTGCCAATGAAGAAGGCACAATAGGAGAAGGTACATGCGGAGGAGGCACCAGACGAGTACTCTGAAGATGAACGAGGATAGTAAGGACATGACTCGTCAAAAACAACATCTCGAGAAATCCGCATCTGATGACCAACGGGATCCCAACACTGATATCCCTTATGCTCAGCACTATAGCCTAGAAAAACACACTCAACAGACTGAACGGTCAGCTTAGTGCGCTCGCGAGGTGCAAGAAGCACATAGCATATACAGCCAAAAAGACGAAGGCTGGAGTAATTAGGCAACTTGCCGCAAAGACGCTCATATGGAATCCCTCCATGAAGAGCTGATGAAGGCTGAATATTAACCAAATAGTTGGCAATAGAAATAGCCTCAGCCCAAAAATGAGGAGGAACACAAGAAGCAATCATAAGAGCACGAGCAGTCTCAAGAAGATGACGATGCTTGCGCTCAGCGACACCATTCTGGGCATGAGCACCAGGACATGAAAACTGAGCAAGAGTGTCTTATAGATGGATAAAGCCTCACTATGATGTTTCATAAAATAAATCCATGTGTGGCGAGAAAAATCATCTATAAAAAATATATAATATCGTTGTCCCCCTGTAGAAACAAAGGGAGCAGGACCCCATACATCGGAATGAACAAGATCAAAAGGATGCTATGACACTGACTCACTAGAATGATAAGGACGTTGTATCTGCTTGCCTAACCTACATCCCTGACACTGAGCTAAAGACTCATGACCTGAAACAGACCCTAAAAGACCACGACGAATCAAAGCCGACAAGCGAGAGCCACTGATATGACCCAAGCGATGATGCCGCTGAGCAAAAGACGAGGTCGACGAAGCAGCAAAGACGGAGCCAACAAGACCGGCAGGCGCAACGGAAGGAAGATGTAGCCAATCAAGCTCCCAAAGACGCTGTGAATCACGGCGCCGGGGGCCAGTGCCAATCACCTGACCCGTGCAACGATCCTGAACATAACAAAAATTAGGATCAAGAATCACACGACAATCATGATCAGTAATTTGGCCAACTGACATAAGTTGCATGGTCAAATCAGGGACACAAGAAACATCAGGGACAGAAAAAGAGTCAGATAAAAGAGTGCCCTTCCCAACAACAGAAAGAGGAGATCCATCAGCTGTATGAACAAAATGAGAACTGGACGAAGAAATCATGGAAGAAAGACAAGAGCGATATGGAGTCATATGAAAGGAAGCACCAGAATCAAGAATCCATGGACAAGTACCTGGAGTAGAAGGGGGGCGAGATCCCGCAAGGGAAGACTGAGAAGCAGCAGCAGAACCAGTCGGAGCAGAGGGCTGAGTCACAAAACCAGCAGCTCCTAGTGACGGAGAGGCGACGAGGCGACCGAGCAACCTGATGATCTCCTGTGTGTCTGAACCAGTAGAACTCCTCTGAGAACCTCCAGTATTAGGGTTACCACCACCCTGTGAAGACCGACGAGAACGAGCCCGTTGTTCCTTCCTCTTCTTGAAACAATAAGCCTCCACATGTCCCTCTTTACCACAATGGAAGCACTCAAGAACAGTAGCACCAGTCCGAGACAAAGGCGCCATAGAGGAAGGCACCACAGGAGGAGGAGCTGGAGATGAAGAAGAGCGAGGAGCCGGCGGCGAAGAACGAGCAGCCAACACTGAAGAGCAACCAGCAGTACGAAGGCGATTCACCTCATTACGAACCTCAGCAAGAGCCTCCATCAAAGAAACAGAAGGGTGACGAGCAAGCAACTGAGCACGACGTGGCTCAAACTCATCACGAAGCCGAGTCAAGAAGTCATAAGTGCGACGAAGCTCCAAGAACGTCTTCTGATTCTGGCAGGACTGACATGTGCTAGGGGACAACTAAGGGCCAAGAGTATCAAGCTGACGCCAAATAGCAGATATCTGACCATAAAAATCATCAACCATGCCATCACCAGGGGCGGGCCCACCTTTATTCAAAGGTATTCAGTTGAATACCCATTATTTTTGAACAAAAAAATCGTATATGTAATGTATCCTCTTATATAAATCAAAAAAAAGAAAATAAAAATAGAAATAGCCCACGGGGACAAACCTGGCTGCTGCCTCTTCCCACCGCCGGCCCAAAAGATGGAAACAAGCCCATTTGGCATCCCCACTCGATCACAAAAGGTCCACGCGGGAGTCTCCATCGCCCAGAACCGCTGGACTCGTGTCCTTCCTCTACGATCAAGCAGAAACCCGCCGCCGCCGCCCGCTCGAACCCACCAGATTAACGCCACCACCGCCCAGGAGTCCAGGACTCCATCTCCATCCACGCCCAGGGTTCAATTGGAATCGCCGTCCGCCGAGCAGTCCAATTGAGTGGACTGCAGCTGCGTTGCCCTGCCAGATCTAGAATTGTGCGAATTGCCGCCTTGCCTGATCGCCGGTGAGATTTTTGGAGAACTGCTTCCTTGTTGGTTGCCCAATTGTCGTACTCTTGCGCGGGATCAATTTTACGAAGGTACATTGTTTGACTATTGAAGAAAAACATACGTATACAGTGTTTGTTTTGTTGAATAAATACTGTCCAGAAAAGAGACTAACTACGCAAACTTCTCAAATTGTTGCTAGTTCTTTCCTGTTGCAATTGCTAGTGTTGAGACGATCTTTTCTGCAATGAATTTTATTAAGAACAAGCTAAGAAGCAAGATGGGGCAGAAGTACTATTTGAATGGTTGCTTGGTCACATTCATTGAAAGAGAATTCTTCTTGTTGCAGGCGTGTTCGTTTTGTTTAGGACTAAAGTTTAGTCCAAAGTTCTTGTTATTTAAAGATATTAAATAAAGTATAATTATAAAACTTTTTGCAGAAACCTGGGCTACTTTGCGAGACGAATTTAATGAGGGTAATTAAGCTGTGATTAAACGATAGTACTGTAGCATCACTGTAGCAAAACATAACTTAATTAGGCTCGTTAGATTCGTCTCGTAAATTAGCACCCATCTGTAAAAAGGTTTTGTAATTAGATTTTATTTAATACCTTTAAATAACAAGATTCTTTGGACTAAGCTTCAGAACATCATTACTCATTTTCAAAGCATTAAGTATCAAAAAGTTCTCGTGTAATTTGTAAGTTTTTTTAGCATGTTGTTGGTTTATCCTCTAGTTTATTCCATAATTTGCTACACATAGATATGTTGAACAATTTCAAGTTAGGATACATTTTGTTAATCAATTTGGCACTTAATTATGTGTTATGGACCCATAATTTTAGGGTGTCCAAAAAAATTTTATCATGCAAATTTTGAATACCCAAGGTCTAAATCCTGAACCTGCCACAGGCCATCACCCTGTCGAACAAGCTGCTCCTCGCGTACAGCAGCAAGAAAAGTAGACTGTCCAGTAGGCTCATAACGCTCGCGAAGAAAATTCCACATCTGATGTGCATAATCAAACTCAACAGTATCAGAAAAAACCAATCCTCCATGCTAGCAACAAGAATAGAAGCAGCTCGAGCATCCTCATCAATCCAGGCCCTGTAGGTAGCATACTGTGACTCATAAGAGGCCATCAGATCATCATAATCACCCTGCAACTGCTCAACACTAGCATCATGATCAGCAAGCAACTTGTCAAAATCCTTCTTCTCCTCAGTAGTAGCTGTCGCAGAGAGAACGGGCTTCACTAGAAGCACAGGCGATGGAGGAGCAGTAGGACGAGGTGGACAAGGCAGCTCACCACTCACCAGTGAGAAACTCCTAAAGACACAGACCACATATATGAATCCGAAGACGAGGAACCCAATCACGATAGTTAGTGCCATTAAAAAGCACCGGACAGCGAAGAACAGGAACCCCTCCAGACGAAATCGAAGGAGCCATGTCGACAGCGAGAGCGCAAAGGAGGCAGCGGCGGGCGACGGCGAGAGCGCCGGAGAGAAGCGACGCAAGCAACAGCAAGTTTTTTTTTTTTCTTCAGTACCCTACTGTTTCTGTGAACGGC
Organism: Eragrostis curvula; assembly: GCA_007726485.1. Classification (NCBI taxonomy): domain Eukaryota; kingdom Viridiplantae; phylum Streptophyta; class Magnoliopsida; order Poales; family Poaceae; genus Eragrostis; species Eragrostis curvula. Next base: position 14,294,402 of record CM017445.1, on the reverse strand, counting down.
AGCAACAGACACGTCGCAACAAGCCGAGCAGAACAGAGAACAGCAGTCCCCTTTTTTTTTCCTTTTTTTACCTTTTCCTGGCTACCCAATCGGAAGCCAACTCAAGTCGCACGAACCCACCCGAGGACGAACAGAGTCGCACCAGCACAGTGACTCGAGGCGTGTTCGGCGTTTTAAGTCTAAAATTTAGAGGGGTTTAAACAAAAAAAAATTTATCTTAAATAAAGTTTAATTACAAAACTAACTGCAGAACCCCTCTAAATCACGAGACGAATTTAACGAGGGTAGTTAAGCCGTGATTAGACGATATTTACTGTAGCATCACTGTAGCAAAACATAGATTAATTAGGCTCATTAGATTCGTCTCGTAAAGATATACCTATCTGTAAAAAGATTTTATCATTAGACTTTATTTAATACTCCTAAATAATAAGATTCTCTTTAGACCTAAATTTTAGAAAGGTCTAAACAGGTGCAACGAAACACACCCAAACACTTGAAGACGAACACGAGGACCAGCAGATCAACTTGAGCAAAGGAATCAGCGTTCCAAGAGCTGGGCCCGCGCGTCGTCAATTGGAGCCGAGGGCGACGTCAATTTGAGGCGGCACCGATGGAATCTGCATCGTTGATTGAAGCACCCGCGGCTGCAGGAGACAGCGGCGGCGGTGATTGGAAGAATCGTCGATGGAAGACGGTGGTGCCGACGTTGAATCGAGGCAGCAACGACTCGCCAGGTACAGTGGAGAAAGACGACGGCTTCAAATCGAGGAGGCTGCGTTTTCCTGAAGAAGATTGCGGCGACGGGACGGGCAGCAGTTGGGGAAACCGGTCAAAATCGCGACGACGACCCCAAAGAAGCACCGGAGATGAATCGGAAGAAGAGATCCAAGCCGGTACCAGAAGGAATCGATGAAAAGTCGACGAAAATAAAAGACGGCGGCAGTGGTGGGCACGCGCAAGTGCAACGCGCGGAAAAAAGAACCCTAATTTTGGCTCTAATATTATGAATAGCACTTGTATTTATTACGAGAGCAAGAATATATAGATGTACAGATATAGATAAATATGCACAAAACTCCTTATACAATAGGAAACTGTAAAAATATATATACATCTAACAAGGCCAACCGATGTTTTGACATGCTCCTTGACCGATGGCTTGTTTACCCTCACGATATTAGTGCAGCAGGACAGGTCAAGAGCTGTGTGGGAGGTGATCTAGTACATGGATTCATTACCAAGGTCGCCAGGAAAACACGTATTGTGGAGACACGCCTGTCACATCACTTGGTTCGCCACTTCTCCATTTTCAATGACCTCCGACTTCGCAGCTCTGATGATGGTATTGACAAATTCTTCTAAATGCTCTCTGAATCATCTCGAGTATCCCTGCTCAAGGTGCTCCATCTAGAAGCTTGTCATTCCTTTGGTGAGAAGTACCAGCACCACCTCGAGGACATTTGCAGCAAAATGTTGCTGCTTAAGTATCTGAGCCTCAGGGGAACAAATATCACTCATCTACCTAGTGAAATCAACAATCTCCATGAGCTGGAGATATTGGATATCCGACAAACCAAGGTGCCTGAGTGGGCAACAGTAAATCTCCTACTCCTGAAGTTGAAGCGCCTTCTTGCTGGTCACATTTTTCCGAGTCCAAAGCAGTACTAACAGAAGCACAATTGTTGGACATAATGAATTATCTTGTGTCCAGATTCCTGACAAGATAAAAAAAAATGGTAGACGTGGAGGTACTGTACAATGTCAAGGCACGGAATAGGCAAGATCTGAAAGATATTGGAAAGCTATGGCGCTGAGGAAGCTCAGTGTGGTTATTAATGACAGGGACAGTCATCTCAAGAATTTGCTTCGAACCATCAGTGACATACATGAGTACATCCATTCTCGGTCAATCACTCTTTGCACAACTGAACATCAGGGAATTCCTTCCAGCGAAGAGTCACGAAAAGCTGTTGGCTCTTCCCTGAGACACCATCCCAAGCTTCTTGAGAGCCTAAGCATCAGCAGAACCACACAAAGGGTGGATCTTCTTCAATTGTTTTCCAGAGGCAGTGATAATAGCAAACTTGTCAAGGTAACTCTAAGCAGCACCTCACTGAATCAGGAAAATTTGAAGATCCTCGCCAAGCTTCCCATGTTACAGTGTGTGAGGTTCCGATACATCGCATGCGCTGAGAGCGTGCTCACATTCAAGAAGGATGAATTCACAAATCTAAAATACCTTTTGGTTGAGGGATCCAACTTGGAGGGTATCATCCTCGAGAATGATGGAGTAGCCCGTGAACTCAAGAAGATGGCTTTGTCTTCCACCAACATAGCGTATATTTATGGAGTTGATGGGCTTCTGAAACTGGAAGAGCTCGAATTGAACAACAACGGTTGTGGCAGATTGCTATCATCATTCGACAATGCCCAAAAAATAGCCAAGCTGACTCTTCGTGGTACATTTCTGGAGCCTGTCGATCTACATATCCTCTCCAAGAAACCAAATATACAATATCTGAAACTCTTGGACGGATCTTGTGATGTAAGCTGCAGCCAGATTGCCTTAAAAAAAGATGAGTTCCCAAAGCTCAATCTTATTATTGTTGACTGCTTCGCCATCACTAAGATCGTCTTCACCCGAGGATATGTTCCTAAGCTTGAAAAGATCGTCTGGTCATCATTCACTTCTCTCTCTGGCATCGACAAGCTTCCCAGATTGAAGGATCTCGAGTTCAAAGGTCACCTTGTCCCAGATGAGTTGAAAGAAGCCACTGAAAAAAATAAAAACAAACTAAGTTTTAAACATATTGAACCAGAAATACAAGACCAGGCACGAGAACAAGAGGATGACGACAATGATGCAAGATTTTCATCCTGCTGGAAGATAAAGATTTGATGCTGGAGCTGGGGAACCTCTCCTTTGATCCCATGATGCGCATGTGTGTGTGTGCGCGCGTGCTTTCATTGATTGCTATCTGTTCTTCTTGTCTGTGGTTGTGTGATTATGTTATGCATGTTTCATAGATTATCTAATTCCTTGCTCTATATTATTGTATTGTGGTTGTGATCGAGCATAATGGTTGTGACTATGCTCACAGATTTGAATTGTGACTATTTTTTTTTTTACCCAAGTACCCTGCTGAAAAGTTCCTGGCAGAAGAACGCGACCAGATAGGCCGCGAGGAGCCAACAGAACACGAACAGCAGTCCTCTTTTTTTTTTTGACGAGCTGAGCCGACGAACGTGCTGACGAGCCGAGGAGCCGAAGAGCCGAGCCGACGAGACGAGCCGCCAAAGAGCCGAGCCGCTAAGCCGATGAGCCGAGCTGGACGAACGAGTCGGCTCTAAACTCAATCGAGCTGGACGACGACGACGGCAGAAATCGTTCGCGGCGGCGCGTCGATGTGGAGGTCGGCGGCGGCGGCAGCTCCCGCAGTGAAGGTCGACGACGGCGGCAGTTCCCAAAGTGGAGATCGACGACGGCGGCGGATCCCGCGGTGATTTGAGGAGACGGCGGCGCGTCCCGTGAAGAACGGAGTTCACCCGATGAAAGCGGCAGCGGCGACTGGAAGAAGTCCCGATGAGGCAGCAGGAACTGGAGGACCACGAATCGAAGGCAGCACATCCAGACAAGAAGAACGACGCGGCTCGACGGAGATCCAATCACCAGATATCAAAATCAATCGAGCAAAACGAAGATCGATTGAAAAAAAAAAGGGCACGCAAGTGCAACGTGCGTTGAGAAAGAAGACCTAATGTGATACCATTATACGAATATCACTTGTATTTATTATGAAACAATAGGTTTAAATATAAAAATTATAGGTATAGGTAAATATGCACAAAATCCTTTATACAATAGGGAAACTACAAGAATACATATACATTTAAGGCTACTTCTAATAGGAGTTTCATTCTCATTAAATAGTGTCATGTCACTATTTTTTCTGATGTGGTAAAAAGTTAACGAAGAGAGATGAAAGGTGTTTCATCTAGATGAAACCATTCATGCATTGTTTCCAAAATGTTGTTTCCAAAATATTTGTATCTTGCATGTATGTCTTGGAAACAACAAAATTGAAATGATGCATTATAGAAGCTATTTCAATAGACTATTTCATCTTTTATTGATGATGTGGCATTTAGGAAACAACAAAATAAAATAATCCATTGGACTAGCCTAACAATGCATTCATGCGTGCATGGTTTCATGTAATAAATGTGCGATGTTTGTGTGCACATATTAATGTAAAGTGTGCTATTTTATATGATTTGGCTAGGTACTGCAACTCAACGATAAAGTTATATGTCATAATATATCTGACTAGTAAGCATCCGTGACCCGGAACATGTCTGTTTCTTTCAATAGCAGTGCAAGCTAAGCAGTAATACTCCACAACAAAATGAATTGAACGCTCATTACCTGAAGAAGTGGTTTAAGCTATATGTTGGTATGCATTTGTTTGCTTCTGCTGATTCTCCCATTATTTGATCATGGAGAAGCTAGCATAAATAAACTGCATTTCACGATTTGTCATCTAAGACTAATTTTTCAGACACACCAACGAATCCACCAAAAGACCAATTTCAGGCTTTCAGCTGAGTATTCAGCTAGCGAAGCAGTGGACAACGGGATATACTAATCAGCAATCCATGCATTAGTACGGGTTAGACTGTAGAATTTATTTGAACTTTTATATACTGTGAGGTCCCAAATTATTTCAGATCCTTTAAAATTCATATTTTAAAAATATCAACCATGTGCTGACATCCTCGCAAGTGGAACCTGTGTTCATCGAATATTTTTTAAAAATAATGAAGCTCACATCATATGCATTACATGTAACTATGGCAAAAAGGGAACTTAGTGGCCTAAATATGTATAATGATTACAAGCTAGGTGGCCAAATGAAATTAGTAATTTAGCTCCTAATGTATCTTGCACGCTTATCAACAAGATTTTTCAGTTACAATTCACATGGGGAGAGATCAATCCATAATGCACCCTGTGACTCAAGCGAACTGCATGCCACACTAACAAGAAGAAACTTGTCAGCTCTAAGGCACTCTAAGGGGTGCTGGACAGCAGCTAGCAGCTGGAGGGGAGGGGAAACAGAGAAGGCTTATGCTAGGAATTCTTAGGCACACTGAGACACTTCTATTACTTGCACACTAGATGCTATTTATAGTACATAGGAGGGCAGCGGCGGAGCTCTCGGTATGGCTAGGTAGGGCGCTCGTCATACCTTGAGTTCCACGACTACGCATACCTGATACTGCCTTGGATTCATCCTTCTGCTGAATCGCCGCTGGCGCCTCTATTTGTGACTCATTTGACACACGAACTGATCAGAAAAAGAAAGGCAAAGGGAAGCGAATCATTTTCTGGGTCGTGCGCGATCTCTTTTGTCCGTGTAACTGAGCCGTGGCCCATAGAGGAAATGGCCTTGGGCCAGCGTGGGCCTTTGTTTCACTTGTGCTGATCAACGCGAGTCAAGATAGTTCAGAACCGAATTCATGGCGGAGGCAGACTGCGGGTGGAGGATTATCGGCAATTCATTCGGAGGCCGGCGGGCATGCAAACGGTGCGGATTTGGGGTCATTCTTTGTTAGTATCAATGTTATCGATCGCCGCCACACCTCAATTTTTTTCCGTCCTCCGCCACTGTAGAAGGGGGCTGGCTGCTACTTCTCCTAGATTCTAGAAAGTTACAGCTACAGTAAGTCGGTGCTACAGTGCCTCTACAGTGGTTTTGCTACATTCCAGAACATATCACTAGTTTACAAGACTCTACTATATTCTAGAACATTTCTAAACACAAGAATTACTACTAACAATCTCCCCCTAATCCTTATGCTTCTCACTTCATCTATTCTACTCCAGCAGTCTCCCCCTAATCACGACATGGCGCTCTCCCGCCATTACAGCAGCGTCGACTCGTCGTCGGCGTCGGCAAGCAGTGCCTTCTCCTTCCTTGGCTGGTGGCAGATCCTTGCAATGTGACCCCGCTCGCCGCGGTTGAAGCAACGTCCTCGGTGGCGCCCACTAGCACCCGAGCTTGTGCTGCTTGTGTCGTCGTTGTCCCCGTCATAGCCGCCACTACGGCCACCTCCTTTCTTGCAGCGACGCCGCATAGCACCGCCACGCCCATGCTCCTTGCAGCTGCGCTGACGCCGACGCTCCTCCCATTGCTCCTCTGTGAGCAGCAAGCGTGCAACGCCCTCACCGGCCTCAGCCACCTCGTCATCGGCAGAGCGATCCTCCGCCGGGCGCAGCCTTCCGACGAGCTCCTCCACAGACATGGTGTTCAAGTCCAGGAGCGTCTCGATCGCCACCGCAATCTGATTGAATTTCTTAGGGAGCACACTCAGGATCTTCCTCACCCCGCGACCCTCCTCCATCTTCTCGCCGAGCTCTCTTAGCTTGGTGACGATGCCTTGAATGCGCAGTACAAAGTCGTCGATGGACTCACCATCGAGGAATGCAACGTTCTCGAACTCCTTCAAGAGCCGCTGCGCGTTGGCCTCCTTCACACGCGAACCTCCTTGCCGCATCGCCTTTACTGCTGCCCACGCCTCTTTCGCCGACTTCTTCACGGCGAGCCCGGCCTTCATCTCCGACGGCACCCCACGCAAGACGGCAGCCAACGTGAGCCTATCCTCACGACGGTCAACCCTGTCCGACTCCACTGCTTCCCACAGCCCCAGCGCCTCCAAGCTCACCTTCATGACTAAGGACCACTCATGGTAGTTGGTCTTGGTCAGCAGCGGCAGCTCCACGGGGCAGGAGTTGGCGACAATACGCTTTGCAGTGGCGCTGGTCTGTCTAGCCTTTGGCGAGGTCGACATTCTCCCAGCTCTTGATACCAAATGTTAGCTCTAGGGCACTCCAAGGGTGCTGGACAGCAGGTAGCAGCTGGAGGGAAGGGGAAACAGAGAAGGCTTATGCTACGAACTCTTAGGCACACTGAGGCACTTCCATTACTTGCACACTAGATGCTATTTATAGTACATAGGAGGGGGCTGGCTGCTACTTCTCCTAGACTCTAGAAGGTTACAGCTACAGTAAGTCGGTGCTACAGTACCGCTACAGTGGTTCTGCTACATTCCAGAACATATCACTAGTTTACAAGACTCTACTATATTCTAGAACATTCCTAAACACAAGGATTACTACTAACAAAACTTAATGATGGCAACACCAATTACGATTAAATTTGCGTAGATAGTGGCATCCGATGATCTATGTCTAGCCTATTTCCACTTTAGACCTCGAATTGTAGGGATGAAAACAGATTGGAGCGGAGCGGATAATACCTTTCCCATATCCTAATCCATATTTTTTCATCGGATTCGGAGCAGAGCGGATAATTTGCGGATGCGGTTATGGATACGGATATTTTCGGATGTCGGAAATGGAGCGGATTCGGACCGGAAGCGGAGCTTCGAAGGTCGGATATAATATGTCTATCAATGGAGAATTATATGTTCATAAATAATTTATCTAAGGATGTAGAATAGCTACCAACAACCATACAATATCCAAAGAAATCACGCCTTATCAACGACAAGTTCTCAGTTTATAAAATATAAAAAGAGGCACGTAAAACAATGTTCTCAAGCAAACTCCTCCAATTTCTCTTTATTAATGTGAAAAATAATACAACTCATTAATATATAGGAAGCCTTGTGGGCCATAGAATTACGCGGATAGGCTAGGTTATAGATAGATGTGAACTGTAGTTTATTGGGCCGGCAAGTATTATCGGACAATCCTATTTTGAGATTCGGATTATCCGCTTTAATATCTCGGATAATCCATATCTGTCGGATTTTACGAACACCATATCCTAATTCGCATCCGCATGCTATCGGATCGGAGCGGAGCGGATTCTCTAGGATATCTAAAATCCCACTCCAAATCCTCGAAAATCCGATTCGGACCGGATCAGAGCGGATAATTATCCACTCTACTTCCACCCCTATCGAATTGTCACAACACTGTACTGTAACTGTAGCATCCCGCCTCAATTAATGAGGGGTTAGCTAACCAGGATCTTAATCGGGGGATACTTGGCGAAGCAAGTATGTATAGACCACACTCACAAGTATAACTAAAATAATTTTTCATTGAGTGCAGTTATTACATTAGTTCCATAATTAACATAAGATATCCAGTTCGAAGTTCGATTTATTTTACATAAAAGAGTTCGAAATTCGATTACATAAAAGCGAGCGGAAGCGAAACACACGACGATATAACTAAAGTGATACCATGTCCGGCCATAGATACAATTTCACTCTTCATGCTCCGAAGTAGGAGAAACAGGAACCACTTCAAAAGACCAATTACCTGCATAAACATTTTCAACAAAAGCCCTGAGCAACTAATACTCAGCAAGTCTTACCCGTCAAATTGGCCATCTAAGACCGACTTCTAATATGCAGGGGGTTGACCAAGGGTGAAATTTAATTGCCAGAAAACCGCACTAATAATTGATCCTTATTTTCATATTTTAGCCAAATTAAAAGGGTTCTTGCTTAAATATAAATATTAGCAATCTAACTAAGCATTACATGGTTGCAATACAATTAATTGAAATACAACATCATATAAACATCATCATGTGCACTTCTTACTACGATGTGACACAGTGAACAAGTGGTACTCAATAACCGCGAGGGACGGCGATTCGAATCGATTTACACCTGCAGGCGAAACCCGAGATACACGACGTACGCTACTCGAAAGAGTCACGCACGGCAACCGTTTACAAGGTACCATAAAGTCGAGCCGCTTAACACCTCTCCCGAGTACACGTCTCCCCACGCGATAGCCATGCCTGGTCTAACCGTGGTTCACCCGGGCACCCTCCCTTCAAACACGGTCCCAAATTCCACCATAACCATCTTCATCACCAAAAGAGAGGTGGGTTCACGTCCAACAATATAGCATCGAGCTACTAAGTTTACTAGTTTCCATTCTCCTAGCATGCATCCGGTACTGTTCAAACTTGCTCAGCGGGGCCACAACGAACGGTCCTCAACCGACACAAACGGGGCTATGGCGAACAAGGCGAGCCTTGTCACCTCAACCTACACATGAACTTCCCCGTTCGGTCTCAAATTCATTACCATCATCATGTGAGAACATAAAGTAAACACGACCCCACTTACACCGAGCGGTCTCCATACCACTCGATATTCTACCGACGACGCTACTTTATTAAGCATAGCAAACTAACGAGTGGTAGAACGTAAATTAACCAAACCCATAGGAATATCTGGAGATACATGCAACTAGGTTTTCAATCAAGTCCTATACGTAATGCACATTTCACGACTCGAAATACACGTGAGAAAGTATAAAACTTTGTAAATATGGGAGTGCACCGGGGCTTGCCTTGGGGCTGGTGGTTAGCACACTCAATCACGTTCAGGTCAGCGCCGGTCTCCTCGGCCACGATCTCCAAGTCCTCGAGTCCGGTGTCGGTTCCTAAATGAATGCAACAAAAAAAACACAATCAAAGATAGTTCATGGAACTTCCTTGACAAAATGACATGGTGATGTTATGATGCAAAAGCAACAGGTTGGCAGGGCCATTCATCAGGTTTTTGCAGTTTGATCCCAAGTGATTTATACAATTACTTTGGATTTAGGAAATTCCTTACGTGAAAACGAGATCCTCTTCTAAAATTCTTTAAAAAGGGTTCTGGAAGATCTAAAATTACATTGGTATTTTTATTTAGCATCTTCCTCCTAGGTACAGCAACATATCCAAGATTTGGTGCAAAAAGGTGCAGGAATAAAATCAATAAAAAGATTTTTCCCCGCAATTGCAAAATGCAATTACTCCTAAAAGAAGATGCATTTAAAGATACCACTTGGTGGGATGTTCAGTTAACCTATTAGGAGTGTGCATGCCAAAATTCAGGATTTTTGCACTCACAGATCTTTTTATAGAATTTATTTCCGTATTCTCTTCTTTGAATTTTATAAAATTAACTGAGAAGAATTCAGATGTTCATGTTGTACCACTGGATAGGTCTCATTTCAAGGATTCCAGAACATTTGAATTTGCATTTTTATGATTTTCCTATGAATTTCCATCGAATTTAGAAGTTTGACCAAAATCTGAGAAAAACAAGGAAAAAAGGAAAACTGACTGGCACTGTAGCAGTGCCAGTGCGCGGCGACATGGCGACGGCGAGGACGCCGTTCCGGCTAAACGACGGCGAGCCTCACGCGATGGTCAACGGCATCACGTAGAGGGCAACGAGGCGAGCCTAACGCGGGCTGGTGTGCACGTGCGCGCGGCCGGGAAGGTGGTCGGCGGCGAGCGGCGGCGGCGGCGAGCGGCGGCGCGATGCGTTCCGGCGAGAGGAGGCAGCGAGGGGAAAAGTTAGGGCGCGCACGAGCTTCACGGAGTGACGGAGGTGCTCACCGTAGCACGTGTGCACGTGGAGGAAGGCCGGAGTAGGGACTTCGTCGGAGGGGCGGCGCGGTCCGGCGAACGACGACGGGGAAGAATGGGATTCCGGCTACTCCACTGCGTGAATGGCGACGATGTCAGCACGGGGGTGTGCACAGGTGAGAGATGCATCATCCAAAGCATGGAATCGAGAAGATGCTCACCGAGATGACCGGATTTCGCGTTGAGCTCGACGGCGGTCAACCGGCAGTCATGATTGGTCTTCGCGTCGATTCTCGCTGCAGAGCGGGGGAACCCGGAGTTTGTGTTGCGCTTGAGGTTGAGGGGCTCCTAGCGCACCTTTTCTTCGTTGGGACCAAGCGCAGAGAGGGGCGGGATCGACGGCGAGCTCGAGCTCAGAGGAGGGGCGGCAATGGCGGCGATGGAGGCTCGGTGCGGGAGGGGAAAACGAGGGCGACGGCGTCGACTTGACCGAGAGAAGAGAAGGAGAAGGCGAGGACGAGGTTAGGCGCGATCGTACGGGAAGGACGGCGATTACAGTGGCCGGAATGGGCAGTGAGAGAGGAAGGCGTCGCCGGCGGCGACACATGGAGGCTACAGTGCCATTTGAGAATTTTCGAATTTCAGTGATTTTCCTCGGTTTGAACTGATTTGATTCAAATTCGATCTTCCCGAGCTCCAAAAATCACGAAAAACTCAGGTTTGGAAGATTTCAGTGAGAGGGACAACTTTGTCAATTGGCACTTCTGCTAAATCGGCTTGGATTTCAAATTAAAATTCATTCAAAGTTAAAGTTTGAAAAAGGCTCATGCATTTAATTGGGCTTCAAGATTTTTGCAGAAAAATTCCCAAAAATCCAAAATTCTCTTTTAGCCCCTGGATGCTGAGGAATTTTTCATTTGGGTCCACTTGTATAGAAAATTTTAAAGTTGTAGATCAAAAGCTGGTTTGGATGAAATTTATCCAATTTGAAGTGATTTTGAATTCCTTTTCATTTTCTCTTTGATTTCTCTTGATCATTTTCACTGATTGAGATCAGTAGCTTGATTAGGGACTAAATTTGAGTGGGATGTTACAGTAACGCTACCAGTAGTGGCCTAGATAAACATATTGGGAGACTCAAATTTGCTTCACAGCCCCATGACTCCATGAGCAGTCTCGATATGGGCTGTACGTTGGCCCATTGTTTTAGCAGTCTCGATATGGGCTGTAGATTGGTTTTCCTTTGAATTAGAGTGGGCCTGGAAAACCATGCTAAAACAATCCAGGCCAGCCTGTGTGTATTCATGTCCCTAAAAAAAAAAAAAGCCAGTGTGTATTCATTCCCCATTGTTTTCCTACTTGAATTGAATCCCATCATGAATTTCCCGTCTGCGGCTGCTGCTAATCAGTGTTTTTCTAGACGCGCGTCTAATGCGTCTAGACGGCGTCTACGCAAGACTTGAGATTAACATTGAGTCTAGACCCTAGTCACCACTTTAGACATAAAACGCGTCTAAGACCATCTAGACGGTCTTTGACCATGTAGACGTGGCCTCTAAACACACGCTAGACATGTTTAAACAGTCTAATGTGCGTCTGGACGATCGTCTAGGCCAATAAGACGTGATCTGTATGGATTACGAGAAGGGGAAAATGAAAGATATTGATGGTTAACCAATGCATTTAATTAATTTATTATGAATTGGCTATTTATTTAATATTTAGTATGCTTATTATGTTTATAACTTGTGAGAATTAAGAACTAGTAAGTGATAACTCAGTCTAAATTTGATATTTTTCATTTGCAATGCTATATATCTAAGTTTTTCTACAAAAGTAAAGCTATATATTTGGATTTTTTACAGTTATAGTGTAAAAAGGTATAATACGTCTAATGCGTCTAGACGTCGTCTAGTCCATCTAGACGCTAGTCGTCAACCCAACGTCTGTTTTCGTCTAGCGTCTAGAAAAACATTGCTGCTAATTAAACGCGAAAATAATCTGAATCTGGAAGGGATGGTCCTTTTTTTTTTTGCGGGAACTGCAAGCCTGGCCTATAAAAAAATAATTTCAAATTTTAGGAGCAGCGCCTCTTGCATTACGAATTCCCAAATTTCCGGGTACCATTTGCAATCCTGCTACAAAATCTTGGCATGTGATGACACACCAGCATACCCTGAAAATTCAGAGCAGTTTCAGCTTTTCGATCGACGAGTCCCCGCCACGTGAGCGAGCTAGGAGGAACAAGGAGCCAAAAGGATTTGGGTGAAGGACCGATCTTTGCTGGTGGCAATCGCTTGGGGTTATCCCTCTGCACCAGTGGACCCACCTGCCTCCTTTTGCTCCTTCTCATGTCCTTGGTGTCTTGATGAGTGATGGAGACACCTGTTCAGATCCGTTTTTAGCTCTTCACCATCCCTCCTCACCTCACCCAATTTCTCTTGATGTCGGCCGCCCGCACATTTTGGGTTTCTCCGGAAAAATTCAGCAGAGGCGAACGTTTGGAACAAAATGTAGTACTATGAGTTTTTGAGGATCAAATGAAAAGCTTTGCAATGTGGCCATCATAGCATAAATTGCTCCGGTCGTTTTCCAAAGAACAGTAACATGGAAGACGATCGAGCGAGCACTTAGCGTGCCAGACGCATCGAGTGTGCTGACCTGTTTGCACTTATACTAAGTAGCATGCAACGCAAATCAAAGTATGCAAAAGAGAACTAATTAAGCCTAAGCCAGCAGGATTAAGCATCAATTTATGATGAAGCAAGGAAGCAATGAGAGCTAATTGCTTGCTCCCTCTCGATATGAGTATGTTTGAAGCAACACTCGCTTTTGTTGCTACTCCTATATACTACTCAGTATATAAACATATATCCATCGACATATCATCGTGCAGTCAATATATTCTTCTTTTAGATCCTTTTAATTGGCTTGCAAGGAATGCCAACCTTGCTGGCATGGTCTTCCATTATTCTCAACGCCGGCCGGCCGGCCGTACTACCCCATTGGAGGCGCATAGCGGAGTGGCCGGCTCCATTTTTTCATCGCACATTCGCATATCATGTGTCGTAAAACTGGGGACACTGAATTGCTTCTCCGAAAATTCATGGCCTCAATTCAGCCGGCAAATCATTTCTTTAAAAAAACAAATTGAATCAACTAGCAGCTCAATTACGAATTTGGCGGCTGTGAGCCTCTGCTTCTGTAGCTGATGCCGAGCAAAGCAGCGATGCCGAGCAAAACAGCACGTGACACGGTCTCGATACACGTAAGCATGTGGAGAATGCATGCCTCGGTTTTACAGCTCGTGACACCCCTTCACTTGCAGATTTGATCTCGGTCTCGGGATGATTAACAAATACTTACTACTGTAGCATGTACTCCAGCCACCTCATCAAGGAAAGAAAAAATAGCAGGGACGGTGAGATGACACCGATCATCGATGCGCCCATGTGGCACCGCCGGAGAGCGTCAACTCCATGCTAAATGCTGCCAACAAATCTCGGCAAAATACCACCGATTCAGTCATCAACCGGTTGACGGAGACAGGAGTTCGCTGCACTCTGCAGCTGCAGCAGATAGATCGGGATTTATTAGCGGAAGTAGCCGCGATTGCACTCCAAGATCACTGTTAAAAAACCCGGATGGTGATTTGGAGTGTACTAATGATCACCACTAGCATGTTCGGCAGACCGATTACTATATGCGTAATGCATGTGGGAGGTAGTAAAAGTTTTATGATTAATCTGTACACGGCAATCCGACTCCTGCAGGCGTATCTAGCTGCAACATCCTGTCAGATGATTTGTTTAAATGCTTTTAATTTATCTAGGAAATCAACCGAACAACTTCACACATTAAACCAACTTTTTGGATCGTAAATATTGGTGGTATAGGAATGCTCTAAGTTTGTGCCGACCAAACTAAATTTGCATTGCATGTAATCTAGCTAGGATAACAATGAGCACGGTAGGTGATGAAAGCTTGCCGGCTAATCTCATGACAGAATGAAATGTTTTCTTTTTTCCCCTTTTATGGGTGTAGGTGCGGAGACAGAGAGGTGACTGGTAGTGTGTGGTGTGGAAATCAGAGCCAGGCAATCCAAGTGTTGAGATTATTTATATGATATCCCGTTGATTTCATCCGTCTTTCGATGCACGGTTTGCAAATTACGCCACCTTGGCATGACAGCCGCCGATCTGAAAACTGAAGCCCTGCACCCGTCAGCGTGGTCTACCTAGCAGCAACGAGCCAACGACTTACATATGGAGGGACGATTGGATTCGCTCGTCGCTCAAATGGTCAACCCGAGAGTAGTCAGGGTAGTCGTAATATTGACCTGTAAGATCCAGGTATTGTATTGTCCTGCAGCACACGACCTGAGCCTGGTGAACCCGACGACCGGCCTCTCGACATGGACGCGCTCCGGCAAGAAGAAACCCAAGGTCTTCAACGGCGAGGGCTCACTAATAAGAAAATTACATGGTGGGGGATATGTCACACACGAACACTAGCATGTTCGACCACCTAGAGTCTGCCCCTGAGAACGCGACATGTGAATCAGTGGTACCATGATATATATAGGTGTGCAAGTTTGAAGAGGAGAGACGATGTGGAAAAGCTGGTGGCTACGGCAATCTGGGAGGGCAACCATGATAGGGGCACATGGTTAGGGACTGCCTAGGAGCATCATCCGCGACGACGAGCACTATCATCGACGATCAGCAGGCCAACCTGATAGAGATTTCAGAGCTGCATAGCCACCCAGTTTGTGCATCTGACGCCCACGCCGAGAAGTTGGTCAACGAACACCGCAATTGCAGCACTGCACTAACCTTGAGATGTGCGTTGGCTGGGATTTTGGTGATGACGTTTGGCATGGAAGCCAATCCTTCTCCGACAGCCTAACGATATGTTGTTGGACTAAAGGAGAGGGTCCATGGAAACTGCTTAAAGATGCGGCATCTTTTCTCCCTCGAGCACTGCAGGCATATGGCCGTTTCATGAAGCAAATCATAACACAAAGGGAGAAATGCATTGTCTTCAAGAAATTCACTACATGATTTCAGCTAATAAGAGAAAAAAAAATATCACAGAAATGTGGCGTTCAGAAAGTATTGTAGTTTGAATCTAGTGATATCATGGCTCTTCTGAACTAGAGAAACAATTCTATATTACCACTTGAGACAACCCATCCAACTTCACCGTGACTCGCATATCAGTCAAGATTACCAATGTATAATTATCCATGCTACTCAGTCCGTATAGAATTGGAGGGAAAAGTATACATAATCCTTCAGTTCTCAAATCCTTAGTGGTTCTGTAATATAATAAATTTATCCATGCAATTCAGTGGAGTTCTCAGACCAGTACAACATGGCATGCGTGATTTAGGTGTTCTCTTTTTTCCTTTAATGGAAAGGTGTTGAATATTTGCAGAAGAAACTTTTGATACATATACCATGTGTTCGGGAACAGAGAAATTCTACATGTTGCCTCTAGCTTTTGTGCAAGTCGATTTGTTAACAAGAAAACTATAAAATCCCATTTTATGGTGTTGACCAAATAGTGAATTTAAATTGTATCAAAGACTATCAATATGTTATAGTCTTCATGAGAGCACTAACTAATGGTTTTTATTTGAATGTATGAAGCCATAGATATTAACCCTGTATTGTCCAGAAAAAAAAAATCACAAAACGAGCCCGCTATGGTAAAGGCTCTCCAAGAGTAGTACTACAATATCACTAGCACATGTCACATATGGCACTGCAAAACCATTTATGTAAAAACATATGAAAAGTAGGTCATACTTTCTAATGTTAATAAGAAAGTTAGAAAGACAATAGGAGCTCAAACTAATGTTTCTTCGTGTATTAAATCTTAGAAAATATTAGGTATAGCCTATCTATTGCGCGGGCAACCTTGCTAGTTTGCGATGTACTCTGTATGTTTTGTTCGAATTTCCGAAGCAAGTTTAGATGTGGAAAGTCAAATAGTATAACACAGAACACCTTAAAAAGACCTCGACACTCGATGCATTCTCGTTCTCTTCCAATGCGCGCCTCAAGTTAGTACTCCCTTCGTTTCATTTTAACTGACGTTCTAGCACCATCAAAAATTTCTAATTTAGTTGACGTTTTACTGTCACCATGCATCTGAGCAGTACAGACATAGGTGTGTCAGCTACTTTTTGTTTGTTTTGTTGCGGTAAAACATGCGGAAGGCCTAGTCTTTGCTAGGGTCAGGAGCAATAATACCATCAGAATGTAGCTGTCATTCGTGAAACAGGTGTGTGGCAGTGCCAGAACATCTTGGTTTCTTAATATTTATGCCCACTTCTAAAACGTCGGTTAAAATGAAACGGAGGGAGTAATACGTTGGACAGCATCTGAGCATCTCTCTATCAAATGCACAACGCAAATGTAGGACGGGGTTGAACTGAAACATTGACGTGCCATCAACGAACGAGCATGCTCGAGCAGTCCAACGTTGCACACCGACACACACCGGAGCCCCCTGCTCTGCCGGCGACGTGACGTGACGCGCCAACGGGCAGGAGCAGCTCGCGCGTCTGTTGTTACCGTTTGAGAGTGGCGCTGCGGCGGCGGAAGAGGAAGCAGCAGCAGCAGCATCGGCGTGGCAGGATGAGCGCCGCCTCAGAACGACACGGCAGTCCGCCTCGGCACCGCACTAGCTGGCCGCTCTGTCTCTGTGCGCACTGCCCTGGCCCCGTCGTGCCACGTATGATGCGGCGTCTGTCCAAAGCGCAAGACACCACGCGCCCACTCGGTCAGTCGATCCCAACTGCCCACCCACTCACCCACACTCTTCTCTTCTTCCTCGCCAGCCAGCCTACCGTTGCCACCCCGGCGCACGTGTCCCTCACCCTCGCCCCTCACTCTCTCTCTCTTCTCTCTAAATCCAGAGTCAGTCAGTCAGTCTCCCACCTCACCCTTCTCGCGCACCGCTTCCCCAATCTCCGCTTGCTTCCTTCTTCCGCCGGCTTCTCTCTTTCTCCCAATGCGCTGCCGCTGATGTGTGCTCGTACTAGGCCCCATCGATCCCAATGCCGCCGCCGCCGCCCGCCGCCATGCCGCTCCTCCTCCTCTTCCTCCTCCTCCTCATGACGGGTCCTGACCCGTCCTCGTCCCTCCGCTTCGACTACGCCACCCTCACCCTCGGCAGCCTCAAGCTGCTGGGCGACGCGCACCTCAAGAACGGCACCATCCGGCTCTCCCGCGACCTCCCCGTCCCCACCTCCGGCGCCGGGCGCGCGCTCTACGCCACCGCCGTCCCGCTCCTTTCCGGCTTCTCCACCCAGTTCGCCTTCACCGTCGCCACGCTCAACAAGGGCTCCGTCGGCGGCGGGCTCGCCTTCGTCGTCGCCACCGACGACGCGGCGCTCGGCGAGGCGGGCGCCTACATCGGCGTCGACACCGCCGCCGACGCCGCCGCCGTCGAGTTCGACACGCTCATGGACGTCCAGTTCGGGGACATCAACGGCAACCACGTCGGCCTGGATCTCGGCTCCATGGTCTCCGCCGCCGCCGCCGACCTCGGCGGCGATGCCGCGGGGGGCATCGACCTCGCCAGCGGCCGCACCGTCAACGCCTGGATCGAGTACAGGGGCGGCGTCATGGAGGTGTTCGTCTCCTACGCGGCCAAGCGGCCGGCTATGCCGGTGCTGTCCGCGCCGGTCGATTTGGGGAAGGCGCTCGTCAAGGACGCGGCGTTCGTTGGGTTCTCCGCGTCCACGCAGGGCAGCACCGAGGTCCACGCCATCGAGTGGTGGACCTTCTCCACCGATTCGCCGGCGCCGCCCCCGCGCCAGGCGCCCGCGCTGCCGCCGCAAATTTCCTCGGTTCCTCCTCCGCCGCCGTCCGCGAGCGTCAACCCGGTTCTCCCTTCGCCGCTGCTCCCCGGAACCGGAGTGACGCCGACGCCGCCATCATCCGCGACGACGACGGTTTCCGCGGCGCCGACCGGCTCGATCTCGGCGGCGACCGCTCCGGCGCACTCCACCACAGGAAGAAACTCGCCGCCGCACCCGCCGACGCACGCGGCGGTGGCCGGCGCGGCGACGGCGGGGGCCGTCGTGGCGGCGTCGTTCGCGGGGTTCGCCCTCTGGGCGCTGGCGCGGCGCGCCAAGACGCGGAAGCGGGCGCTGGCGGTGTCGTCGGCGCAGAAGAGGCGCGGCGGCGGCGACAGCGTGGCGTCGGCGGCGGCGCTGGCGCGGTCGCCGCGGGAGTTCAGCTACAAGGAGCTGAGCGCGGCGACGCGGGGCTTCGACGCGTCCCGCGTCATCGGCAACGGCGCGTTCGGCACCGTCTACAAGGGCATCGTCCCGGACACCGGCGCCATGGTCGCCGTCAAGCGCTGCACCAACAACACCACCAACGGCGGAGGCGACCAGGCGCGGTCCGAGTTTTTATCCGAGCTCTCCATCATCGCGGGGCTCCGCCACCGCAACCTCCTCCGCCTCCAGGGCTGGTGCTACGAGAAGGGCGAGATCCTGCTGGTCTACGACTACATGCGCAACGGCAGCCTCGACCGCGCGCTCTTCGACTCCTCTTCCACCCTCCCATGGCACCACCGCCGCGACATCCTCGCCGGCGTCGCCTCGGCGCTCGCCTACCTCCACCACGAGTGCGAGCGCCGCGTCATCCACCGCGACGTCAAGTCCAGCAACGTCATGCTCGACGAGTCCTACCGCGCCCGGCTCGGCGACTTCGGCCTGGCCCGGCAGGCGGAGCACGGCGCATCGCCCGACGCCACCGCCGCCGCGGGCACCATGGGCTACCTGGCCCCCGAGTACCTCCTCACGGGCCGGGCCACCGACGCCACCGACGTCTTCAGCTTCGGCGCGCTGGCGCTGGAGGTGGCGTGCGGGCGCCGGCCCATCGGGCGCGAAGGCCGCTGCAACAACCTCGTCGAGTGGGTGTGGAGCCTCCACGGCGAGGGCCGCCTGCTCGACGCCGTCGACCCCAGACTCCTCACCGCCGCCGAGGAGTACGACGAGGGCGAGGTGCGCCGGGCCTTGCTCGTGGGCCTCGCCTGCTCCAGCCCGGACCCGGCGCTCCGGCCCGGGATGCGCGCCGTCGTCCAGATGCTCAGCGGGGAGGCCGACCCGCCGTTCGTGCCGGCGGCGAGGCCGTCCATGAGCTTCAGCGCCAACCACCAGCTGCTGCTCAGCCTGCAGGACAGCGTCTCCGACTACAACGCGCTCGGGCTCAACCTCTCCGACTCGTCGTCGGACTCGCTCAGCTCGTCGTCGCTCACCAGCACGCTCCGGCGAGGAGGCCACGACATCGGCTTCAGCAGCACCGCCGGCGACGCCAGGTGAATTGATCGATCGTGGCAAGTCCTACCATTATTTAGCTATAGATACAGTTCTTCTTCTTCCAATCCATCTCGATCAACAAAACAAGCATGTATGTATGAGGACAACTACAGTAGTACATAGATTAGCTGCAACATTGGGCTCCAAAGTCCAAAATCCATTTGTAATATCTCTCCTGATAATAATCCAGAATTCAGATGATTCGTTGGTTCACCTTAATTAGTTCACTGTTACGCTCTGATTGACACCACCTCACTGCCCTTCCCCTCATCTCATCTTTAATTTCTTTGGAGATCTCGATGAGCATGACAATAATTCCAGGTCCCGGAGAGATCGTCTGAATACGAGCTCGTCACTCCCTGACCAGAAAATATTCCAGTGAACAAAAAGGACCGCATTCTTTCTGATTATTCACTAGTACTGCTCAAAAGAGATGAATGAAACATCTGTCTCTTCAGGGAAAAAAAAATAGGAAAAAGTTCAGTCTTTACAGGGATGACTTGTTTGGTGTGCGATCCTGTGCTTGCGCAGCCGGGCAACGAGCGCGATGAGCTGGTAGTTGGCGCATGGCACGGAAAGCATCCCTCGAATTCCATCGACCCAATCCAATCCAATCTTCTTCTCGCCTGGTGCCGCATTTCGCTTATTCTTTGACGCACAGATACATGGCGTGGAAGCCATCCATGATGCATGTCACCAACCGAAAGTCACGAGGCCGCGAGCACTAACACCTCGCACTAATCCAAACAGGCTACACAAAGGCAGCAAGCACCAACTGATGCCACCATGAGGACTGACGAGCCCGGAATTGTCAACGTCATCATGGTTAAACCACTGCCTATCTGGACGCCTGTCATGTGGGCCCGGAGGCCTAATGATCAAGATCCGTTGTGCTGCCCTTTTTGCGCTTTTACGAGGCCGCATGGTTTCCATCACCGGTTTTCGGATCAGAAAACTTGTGTAGTAGGAGTGTAGGACCATCGTAGCCACTCGCTTGGCATTCATCATTTTTCTTTTCTTAACCTAAAGTTAACTATCACGATGAGGAAGGATTAACAGGGTTAACTTTAGGTTTAGAAGTTGAGGAAGGGACCAGAAATAATCCATCGCTTTTTCCATCGATGATTGCAGATGACACAGAACTTTTGGCAAAAGGACATAGCAAGAAAATATCTACGAAATCATGAAACCGGTGTTTGAAAAGGGCAATCGCTTTGAATGATCGAATTTAAAGGCAATTGAGGTCCTCAGGCCCTAGAAGGTGCAAGTTCTTGAAGGAGGCGACCGGCACGATCATGCGTGTCTGTCTCCGCCAGAAGGACGGTGTAGCGTCATTGTCAGGGTAGAGATAAAACCGCTCATAGTTTGTAATTTTGATGCTAGGAAACGGAAGGTGACCAGGCATTGCCTTGCACAAAACCGTCTCGCGTGCTCATCATCTTTACTGACAACCTGACGTAGAGGCCGGCCCTGCATCTATGATCCATGTAACGTGCCATGGCATGGCAGGCAAGGCAACCTACAACTTCGCTGCTGACGTTTAATGGCAGTGTGACTCAGATCATGGGCGTGGGTAAGAATTTCCCGTGTATTCATTCAGACTCGAGATCACCGGCTTGTTCGCTCTGCAAAATTCACTGAATCCACGATACATAGGTTAGTTGTTTAATTAGTTACTGAAGTACTACATCTCATGTGACTGGCTGACTGTAGGTAAGTATTTGTTCGCACGTACACATTAATAAGTCTACGATGTACTGTACTGGCCCTCTATCACATCCTTAAAAGGACAGCACCACCACTACAGCTCAATGTACATCACATGTCCTTCAGGGCTGGATCACAGAGATTCAGAAAAGAGGACCATCAGGTATTCTTATCAGGTAGGACAATCATCATGGATTAGACGAGGAGTAGGCCCCCTTGTGTTGGGCCAATAGACAGCAGTACTTTTTTTCTTTCATATTTACCTTCCAAACACTATCTGCTTGAAGTGTTGATTTGTATAATTAGCACAATGGCAGCAGGCACATGCCACCAGACAGGTAAGACCCCCCTAGACTAGCTGTATGATGTCATTCTGTCCTGGTCTGGGTATTGGTTCCAAAAAAAAAACAATTAGGCATTCAGATGACACTAATCTAAATTGGACAGTAACCATTCATCAAACTCAAGCCAGCTGACAGCTAGTGTTATCACACGTATGAGAACTAAGCAGCCGAAACAAGTCATGCCTAAATCCTGACCAGGAGACAGCACAAGCGAAATAAGTCCAGCGGGCTGGGTTTCTAGAGTCAGAACTTTCTAATGAGAGGCGTTACAGCAAGCCCGTTCGCTGAGGCACAGATCCTGGAAGAAGCAGAGCTGCTATTTTTAGGGATCAAGAGCGGGCCAGATCAACAGAGATACTATTCTTGGTTCAGCGCGTTCCCCTCCACAAAGACACGAAGAAAATGCTCATCCTGTTTGACCTCATTTCCTCGCAGGATCACGTTTTCCCTGCACAAAGCACAAAATCCAATCCATAAGCTGGATAGGAGATCTTTAGGAGAGGAAGCAGGAGGCGGCTGCGAATAAACTCTCACCCTTGCTGCCATTGTCAGCACGAGGTTTGTGAGTTCGTATGCGTATTCTATAGAGGGAAACAAAACAGGAGGCTTGCAAGTTGCAAGAACTGTGAAGAACAGAGATTGAAGGTTTCATACAGCTGAGGAACATGAGCTGCTTTTCTTGCTTCAAGCCGGAGAAGAAGATCTCATCGAAGAAGACCGAGCCGAGGCAAGTCTCGGCTGTGAAGACGGCCAGCCAATGTGGACCATCTCTCAAGGAACCCGGTAAGGATCATAGATGATGCTCTTGCCACTGCTTGCAGAAGAAAAACATATAAATCCATACGATCTTCAAACTGATTGTTTAAAAAAATGTTGATACATAGCAATGTCGGCACACAAACCAAGCAATCATAAGTACAAATTTAAGTACAGTACTCTAGGAAACATCCAGATGTCGGCACACAAACCAAGCAATTATAAGAACAAATTTAATCTTGGAAAGATCCAAGATTTGCAAACCCTTGATATGTCTTCTTATGTACCGCAAATTTGTTAGACGAACATCAGTGCTTAAATAATTCAATATACTGGTTCAGTTATTTCTTGTAGATACTTTTTAGCCTGTAGATACAAACCACTCACTGCATCTCTGTTTAAGGACAAATGATACCCCTGTGCCACATTATTCCCTTCTAGATATGTGTGTATATTCCTCTCAGTCAAATCTGTCTTGCAATTATATTCTATATTATCTGCTTTATGTCAGTGTCACATGCATCTGGCATATGCCTGTAATTCATTGTTTAATTCCAAACTATATAAAGGTTCAAAATGACTTCTACAAATAAAGAATGAATGATCACAACATATTCTAGTGTAATCTTGAACCAGACTTTGAAGTTGGTTGGCTCGACAGTAAAAACTAGATGCATTGAAAAGCACAACATGGAAATCAGTCTAATGTATGTTGTAACTCACCTCTGCAGAATCCAACAATAATACATCATCTGCTTCTTCAAAGAACAAGCCATCATCTGAAAAAGCCGCATCATCTGAAAAGGCAGCAAGCCCTGAACTTCCCCAAGGAAGTTCTTCTGTTGCCAAAACCGCAAAAGCGTTCACATTCCGTGAACTAGCGACAGCCACAAAGAACTTCCGCTCTGACTGCCTTCTGGGGGAAGGTGGCTTTGGCAGAGTCTACAAGGGTCAGCTTGAAAATGGCAAGGTATATACCTCACTGACAAGCAATCTAAAGTATAAACACTTGCTAACTCGTCTTCAGTTATTGACGTATTTTTCACTTTCCATGGTCAGCTTGTTGCGGTCAAGCAACTAGACCTGAATGGGTTTCAGGGCAACCGAGAGTTTCTGGTTGAGGTCTTGATGCTCAGTCTACTGCACCATCCAAACCTAGTCAGCTTGGTGGGCTATTGCGCTGATGGCGATCAAAGGCTTCTGGTGTATGAGTACATGGCACTTGGCTCACTTGCAGATCACCTACTTGGTAAGTGGTTGTCTTCTCCACTGAAACATTCATGCTCAACTACTCACTTTACAAGGCTTAAGTTAATCTACAACGACAATTAGATGCTATTGAGTATGAACAAATAGAGGTCTGTACACTTAATACATTATGTCAGCTTGAAAACCTATCATGATGCTAAAGAAACTTGAATTGTCATTGCAGACACCACTCCTGATCAAGTGCCACTAAGTTGGCATATCAGGATGAAGATAGCCCATGGAACTGCTAAGGGGCTAGAATATCTCCACGAGAAGGCAAACCCGCCTGTCATCTACCGGGATCTCAAGTCTCCCAACATACTTATCGACGAGGACTACAACCCTAAGCTCTCAGACTTTGGGCTTGCAAAGCTCGGCCCCGTTGAGGGAAAGACACACATCTCAACTCGAGTGATGGGAACATATGGGTACTGTGCTCCAGAATACATAAGAACAGGCCAGCTAACTGTCAAGACTGATGTGTATAGTTTTGGGGTCTTCCTACTTGAGCTGATCACGGGAAGAAGAGCTGTGGACACCTCCAGACCACCAAGTGAACAAATCCTGGTTAACTGGGTAAGTTCTTAATTTTATTTGACATGCACTTACAATTTACTTTGGCAAAATAGACAATATAGTTCCATAATATCACTCCGCAGCAGCAAAGCGACATATAAATATGGAGTCCTTGTTTAAAATTGGACAAAAAGACATTTTGGATAAGAGATTTCTGACTCTTACTTCATGTATGATGAACAGGTCAAACCCGTGCTCAGAGACAGGAAGAGGTACCATGAGCTTGTAGACCCTCTTCTCAGAGGTGACTACCCAGAGAAGGATCTGAGCCAGGCTGTGGGCGTGGCAGCAATGTGCCTACAAGAGGAAGCCTCAGTCCGCCCATACATGAGTGATGCTGTTGTGGCACTGGGATTCCTTGCGGAAGTGCCTGCTGGCTATGAAAAGAATCCTGGCACTGTACCTCAAAAGAAACAAGTACAAGATCCCTCTTTAACTAGTAGTTCTAAGCAAGATAAGAGCACATACGATCGTCAAAAAGCTGTTGCTGAGGCAATTGAGTGGGGCTCCTTGAGGCAGAAACAGAAAGCTCAAAGTCAAGGCATTGTATCACCTCCAGAAGGCAGCAGATTGTGAAAAATAATATGTCTATGGATATCTCCTCACCTGTAACAAATTTGTCCAAGAGTTGGGGGCATATTGCCATACATAGTTAGAGTTTGTAAATGAAGTTCTTGTGTCATAAAGGGGTAAGGGATCTTTAGTATTGCTGTTAACATATAAATGATGCATTAGAGAGAAATTCTTACTCCATCTACTCTCTACTTGTATAGACCTATTGTTGATCGGCGATAGTTCTGCGCTTCCTCCTCTAAAACATAACACTCATAGAGATATGGGAAAAGGAACACAACGTGGTTCAACTGTTAGTTTGCAGCAAAGGAAAGTTAAATAAAGACATAAGTGGGTAGTTTTGCAGCACTAATCTATGTAGCATCCATCCATCAAAGGAATCCATTTAGTAACATCAATTCCAATAAATTCTCGTTCTACGATGGTGAGCTACAGTGTCACTTTGAGTCCCTTTTTCTGTGTGTTTATTGCTCCTGCTTTCTGTGATAAATTTATGATGCAACAGCAAATCATAGAAAGAGACTCTTGTATATATGGCAATCAGTTTTATGCACTAACTGGACGCAAAAAGGTTTAACGTGAATATCAGTTTTCAGTGTCATGCTAGAATAGGTTCGGCCAATAATGAATCCTATAGCGTGGACTTAACATGGACCAAGAAACCAAGAAATATAAGTTTTCATAAAGTCATTCTTAACTAGGTTTGACCAATGATGAACCTTACAATGTGGACATATCATGAACCAATAAACCAAGTATCAGGTATTTCTTCAATCACCAAGCTCCAAATACTGTAATTTATTATTTATTTAAACAAATAAGAATATGCTACTAAGTTTGCTAAAAAAAAAAGACTACTGAGACTTCATCTGTCTTAAAAGTGATATATATCACAAATCTCATATATTTTCAAAGAGATATTTCTAAAGTTCTTACAATCAAAGAGATATTTCCAAAATTCTTACAATCATGTTCTCCACTCGAAAGAAACATTCTATCACCACGAGCCCACGACTACCACTTCCAAATTAAATTTGTCCAAGCAAAAAAGGTATCTGTATTTATCATATGTTGATGCCAGTCATATGTTTGCTGAATTCCTGCTCACAGTTCCAAATAAATCAGAAGTACAGTTAAATGAAATTAGTGTTGCACTAAAGTCCACACCTCAATTAAGTTGTGCAGACATTACTGTCCAGGATTCAAAATTAAATTTGACATAACCCAATTGAGAAGCTACTCAAAACTTTCTGATATAGGATGTCCTGTGAAAGCACTAAAGCAGTGCCTCTATTCTATGCACCTTTTCATACCGTCCCTGTGCTAGTGTCACATCATCAATTTTATGGGGAACAAGTCGAGACACAGAGAAAGTACAAGGAAGTGAACTTTATTCAAATGTATGTTGGAAATACAAAAGCATTATGAGCTTTGGATAGAACAACATTAAGAATTGACCCGCAGGGGCGATTCAATCAATACTCGAATCCTGCTCACCTCCTCCTGTTAGAGTTATGCACTAATTTATGGCTTGGAAACAAATAGCCTCAGTCCTCTTTGAAGAGCTCACGGCCAATTATCATTCTTCTTATCTCACTAGTGCCAGCACCAATTTCAAACAGTTTCGCATCTCTCAGGAGACGGCCGGTTGGGTACTCATTTATGTATCCATTGCCTCCGAGACACTGGATCGCCTGCCATATTGGAAAGTCAAAATCAAATAGTGCAACACAAAGACTTGAAGCATACTACAAGTTCAAATCCAAAAGCATGTAAATTTTACTACGCTCGTAGAAGGGAAATAACACAGCGATTTGATAGGAAATAACTCAGTTATCATTTCTAAGGAAACAGAGTAGCTGTATGATGCTCCAATTTCGGTTTGCATCCTATGTTACTCATGAAAAATAACAGAGTTGCACGAAACTGAAAAGACAAGGTTTACCTGAAGTGCAACTTGAGTTGCCCTTTCAGCAGCAAAAAGAATCACTCCAGCACAATCCTGATACAGAAATTTTACTTGTTTAGTTTTGTCTTGAAAAGAAGAGTAGTGCAGGTGATGCAGAAAAAACTTAGTAACAGTAGTGGCATTTCATAAAGTATACCTTGCGGTCAACTTTGCCATTATCGCAATCTCTAGCAACCGAGTAAACAAATGATCTGATTGACAAATGAAATGCCAGTAAGAAGCTGTTCAATCACGTACAAGAAAAAAAAAATGTCGAGCAGGTATTCCTACCTTGATGACTGCAAAGAGGTGTACATATCTGCCAGTTTCCCCTGCATCAGAAGCATACCCACTACTGTTAGTGTCATAGTAATACACATTTATACTAATAAAATGTTTCACTAAGAAAAAATAAAACAATGAAGTGAACGAACATAGAAGAGCAATAAATAGTTTTACCTGTATGAACTGAAATTCACCAATTGGACGACCAAATTGCTCCCTCTGGCGAACATAAGGACAGACAACATCAAGGCATGCCTGCATAAGGCCAACAGGACCTGCAGCTAATACAAGCCTTTCCAGATCAAGCCCTGACATCATGACATACACACCTGCAACACCAAGAGGCATTGGGAGAACTCAATATGGTATATGGATAACAGGAATTGAAAAGCTTGATCTTGATTATTAGAGTTTCAATTGTGCAGAGTAGCTATAATAATGGAAAAAAGCCTCAGGACTGGAACCTAGTTTAGACTAAGCTTCACAACAGTCAGAAGACAATACCTTTGCCTTCTTTGCCAAGTATATTTTCCTGTGGCACAAAGCAATTCTCGAAAACAAGCTCACATCTGCAAAGTAGATGGATGTTAAAATGGACTCCAGTGCTTTGGGTTTTTTTTCCCCAATTAAGTTGAAATATCATACGTGTCACTTCCTCGCATGCCAAGTTTGTCCAACTTCTGAGCAGTACTGAACCTGCAATCAAAATTAAAGGTCGTTAATACCATATAAACCTCACATCATCATAAACTATGGTGTAAGATATGCACTTATGCCCAGTGAAAGGGGGCAGAATTGTTCTTTACCCAGGCATCCCTTTCTCAATTATGAACGCAGTTATTCCTTTGGATCCGGCAGCTACATCCGTTTTCGCATACACAACCTGCAGATACAAATTTCGTAAATTAGCAGGTGTATTGTGGCGGTAGAAGAGCAAATAAAATTTCTCTCCTAGCAAAAAGTGAGAACTGACTGTAAGACGCTACCAAGACCGAATTTGCGCACAAAATACACATGGATGGTGCCTAAAGGGAAGCCATTGCGACACCAGGATTAATAACCAGCACAGGTCAAACAAACATATGAACACACCCTACCACATCAACGCATCGTGCATCCTTTCATCAGCTGGAAAAAAGAATGGGAACACATGGCTTTCACCGGGCAAGGTTGTGCGTCCCGTAGCTGTGCATCAAATGCTCGTCGCCGCCGCAATTTTTCTCTCAGCTCTATCTCGCGGCGGCATCTCCCCAGATGCGGAGGGGCCGATTTGGGTGGGAATTGAATGGGTGAAGCGCACCTTATGCAGACACTTGTAGGGACTTTCTCTTGGCGGCGACAAGGAGGCGGCGGAGGACTTGGATATGGGGGAGGAGGAGGACCATCTCGCCGGCGCCGAGCCGTTCCCCCGTCGCCGCCGTTAAACCTGCCGTCGGCATGCGCCCGCCTCCTCGCCGCTTCAGCCAACCGCGGGGGCGAACGACGGAACCAGGGGCATATCTGTAATTCATTAGGGGCTATTTTGTAAATATTTGGATCGCGACAATTAATCTCGATCCAGTTTAGGGGTTTTATGAAAAAGTGCCAGAGGGTTATTTTGTATTAAACATTTTGGATCGAGTTCAGAGGGTTATCCGCAAAAGTGCCACCTCATCGGCGGACGGCAGCGACGGCTTCCTCTGCCCACGTTCTGGCCGGAGGCGTCCTCCTCCCCTTCAGAGACACGCTGCGCCATTGCCGCAATCCTCTCCACGCCACCTCCTATCCCCACCTCTCCGGCATCGACCTCGACCTGGCGGGTGACGTCGCCGCCCAGCCCCAACTTCTCGGCAGGCGCCGGTGACAGCACTCACCGTCCCCGATTCAGAAGAAGGCTGAAGACGAGAGATAGATGGAGAGATGAATTCTCCTTCCGTCACAGAAGCAAGGAAACGCGGTATTCTTCTGCACACTTTCCCTTCAATGGCGGCCATGTGCTGACGAGGGAAGTAGAGAGACCGAAGAAAGGTTGATGAAATGCAGTACAGTCTGTTTGAGTTCTGTGAAGGAAAAGCAATCGATAACCGATTGATTGCGTCCTGAATTTTTCACCGAAGCCTGAATGTCTTCCATGTCAACTGGAAGCCAAATTTGGTGAAGGTACCGCAGAGCAGAGGCGCCAAGAGTTTCAGAGAGTTAAGGTACCCGCGAAACCAACTGAAACTCTTTACACGCGAATGCGACTGCTAACAAGTGACTGCTGAACCAAACATGATTGCAAACAAACATTCAGGAGGGAAATGGATGCACAAGGGGGTCAGGAAGATACCAGCGTCTGCGCGGAAGGGCCGTTGGTGCACCACATCTTGTTCCCGTTGATGACATATCCGCCATCTACTTTGTCAGCTTTGCACTTCATACTGACGACATCGGAGCCAGCTGAGAAAGAAGCACATTTCAGAGGAATGAGGAATCAGCACCAGAACTCCCGTGGTGCACAACAGATGAAATGGTGGTCTCACTTACAGTTGGGCTCGCTCATCGCCAACGCTCCGATATGCTCCCCACTGATCAGCTTCATTCAGAGAAGTGAAGAGGGCAACACACATTAATAAAGGGAGATCATCATCTGAACCAGTACTCTAGTTTCGAAATGCACTTTGTTTGGACAGTGGAGGATGGAATCACCTTTGGTAGATACTTCTGTTTCTGCTCGGGGCTTCCATGTCGAACCTGCACAAACACCACATTCGACGATGATTGATCAAATTGCAATTCGCAATCTCTACGAAAAGCCAATGTGTTGAATGCGGTTGGCACGCGATCGCAACCAATCAACAGAGGTACAGCCGGCGTCTCAACAATAAGTAGAGCAGCAGTAAAGTTACAGTACCAGCTGGTTGATGCAGAGGTTGGAGTGGGCGCCGTAGGAGAGGCCGACGGAGCCGGACGCCCTGCTGATCTCCTCCATGGCGATGCAGTGGTACATGTACCCCAGCCCCATCCCGCCGTACTCCTCCGGCGCGGTGAGGCCGTGTAGGCTGAAGTCCCCCATGAGCCGCCACAGGTCCACGTCGCGAGGGAAATGGTTGGCGGCGTCGATGGCCGCCGCGTGCGGCGCGATGACCTCCTGGGCGAACTTGTGCACGCTCTCCTTGAACTGACATGGAGGCGGGCGTGGAATTAAATCAATCAGGCAGAGGTGAGGCGGAATTGAGGAGGAGGGGTCGCTCAAGGCCGACGCGAGGGAGACGAGGCGGGGCGGGGCGGCGTTACCTGCACCTGCGTGTCGTCGAAGAGGAGGGAGGAGGAGGCGAAGAGGCGCACGTCGCCGCCGACGAGGGCCGCGCGGCGGCGGAGGACCGCCGGGAGCAGGCGCTGCATCATCGCTCGGCCGACAGCGAGGTTATGCTTTGTTGATTGAATCCAAAACTGAACCTAGTACGACTCCCACCAACAAGGTACTACTAGTAGCACCGTTTTAGTATGATGACCACCACTCATGTGAGAAACGTGACGTGCTGGGATTGGGAACAGCGAGCTTCCTTTTCATCCATGATGAGTGCGATGAGCTGGAGGATAGGTGCTGCAGAGTCTGGTACAGACGAGTGAGTCAGTCAGACGGATCAACACGGCTTTTTACTTGGGTTTATCTGAATGATTATCAGAGCTGGTAGCATCACTCACAATTTAGAACGTGCGTTGGACTAATCGTTTTGGTTAGTTGTTAAACCGGACGGTGTGGTCGTTAACAAGTGATGAGGAATTGAGGAGGCGTCGCCGAAGCTCGACGAACAAAAGAAATTCGCGGGAATTGGACGCAGCAGAGCGACGCCCCACGAGCGGATTCCCCACGAGCAGGGGGACAGGAGACGGCCATCTCGAGGCAAAGACAATTCGCGCGCACATGGCTCAGCAAGATGGGGATACCACTAGGTGCCATACAGATGGGCCCCGCCCCTAACGGCGGCCATGCTTCATCTTGCAGCACGGCAGCAGAGTCCAAAGAAGCTCCATGCGCCTTCGGGGGCACGTGGAGCCCCGTGATCCCCATGCGTATCTGTGGTTAGACTTTCCGCACTCATCTTCGTCTATTTGCTTCCTCTAAAAGAAATATTTTGTCTTGATCATCAAGATTCTTTCCTCTATATTAATTTCTTTCGTACCCATAGTTCCTCTATATGCTTCCTCTATTCTAACTACCACATATTTTATTCAACTACCACATATTTTATGCCGGTCCTTGCGCTTGCCTTCCTCGGCGAGGCGCTCCTGCAGCGCGGCGAGCGGCGGCGCCTATGGAAACGCGGCGCGCGGCGGCGGGGAGGTAGTGCGCCGCCTGGAGCGCGGCGGCGCGGTCTGGGCAGGGGACCGCGGCGACGAGCGCCCACGCGGCGAGGTGGAGGAGGCAGCCTATGGCGTAGGCCGGCGCGGGAAGGCCCGCCTCGTGCGCTCGCGACGCCGCCAGGCCGGCGCTGATGGATTGCAGCTGCCGCGCCGCTGACCAGGTCCGGGACACGCTCCAGGAGAGGGAGCGGAAGTGGGAGGAGGACGAGGAGGAGGTGGAGGCGCGGGAGGGGGACGCGCGCGCGCGGCCGAAGGAGAGGTTGCGGCCGCGGCGTTGTCGACGAGGAGGACGGACAGGTCGGAGAGCGCCTTCCGCGCGCGGCGGAGCTGGCCTTCGTGGACTTCCCCTGGTGCGAGCAGCGCCGACGCCGGATCCACGCGGAGGACAGGATCTCCAGCTCCCCGTCGCCATCGCGCAGGTCCGCGAGGCGCGCGGCGAGGCTGCGCTGGAACGCGTCGAGGTCGGCGTCCTCCCCCGACGCCGGCGGCGGCGGCGGCATGGAGGCCGGGGAGGAAGCCGGGGCGTCGCGGCGGAGGGAGAAGAGGGAGCGCTCGACCCAGACCACCGCGACGCCATCGACCTCGCCCACCGCCTCCGCTCCCGCGTCAACGCGTCCTCCGCCGCCGTTTCCTCCACGCACGAGCCCACCAGCCGCCTGTCCCCTGCCGCTCTTGGCGCCTCCGCCGTCGTCGCTGGCCCCCTCCACCGGCGACGTCCTCTGCTCCGTCGGTGCGGCTGTTCCCGACGCGCGAAGCAGTTGGGGCAGTGGCGAGCCCCACGTACCGTAGCGAGACTCCGCTGTTGCGCTAGAAATAGCGGAAGCGGAGCCTTCCGCTTCGATAGCGGAGCGCTCGCGGAGGCCCGGTGCAGGTCATTTTCCGCTACCTGCTTCCTGAAGGAAGCGGTAACGGAACCAGGGCGGGCAGCCTTAAGGCAGGTCGGGAAGAAGGGGGACTCTGCGGCTCAGGTTCAAGTGCGTCATGGGCTTTCAAAGCCCACAGCTTCCCACTCACTGCGCGCCAGCATGAGACAGACTAGACGTACCACGTATGCATCACCGATTACTAGTGACGCAGGATGCACTTTTCCCTTTCCCCGGCTCTGCAATGCGACCGTGTCTCTTTTCCATAATTTCACATCTCACTGACGCGGTCACCGCCACGTACCGCTTCTCTTCGCCCTCCGCGATGCAATCACGAGCTAATCGTTGCGTCAGGACCTTTGTGCTGCATGGACGCATCGCCTGTCTTCGTCCGGGCAGTGCATCTCTCCGATCTTCGGTGCCCAACCTACCAAATCCCGCAACGCAGATTCCTTCACTTCACTTCACATGTGGATACTCCGAGTTCAGACTGCACCCTAGGCAACCAGTACTACTACTACTACACGATCAGCTGACCTGTCACCTGTGAGAGCCCATCAGCCGACCCGTAGCAGCACTGAAGCTTAAACCACACGATCAGCACCATAAACCCTTGCACCTTTATATAAAAGGCAATCGAATTGACGATGTACCGGTAGAATACTCCTGGCTCGCAAAAGCATCAATTTTATGGAAATACAAAAGCATGATGAGCTTTGGATAGAACAACATCAAGAATTGACCCTCAAGGGCGATCCAATCAATACCCAAATCCTGCCATGGTGAAAAGTAGTATCAAAGAGAGCAACACAAAGACTTGTAGCATACTCAAGTTCAAATTGCCCCCGAGACATTGGATCGCCTGCCATGGTGAAAAGTAGTATCAAATAGAGCAACACAAAGACTTGTAGCATACTCAAGTTCAAATTCAAAAGCATGTAAATCACTCATCGAAGGGAAATAACAACAGTGATGTGATACGAAATATTTGCCATAGCGGACAAATGGAATTTTTTGGTGATACTATACAAATATAAAATGTGTGAACTCAGTTATCATTTCTAAGGAAAACAGAGTAGCAGTATGATGCTCCAATTTCTGTTGCAGTCTAAGTTACTCGTGAGAAAACAACAGTCGCACGAAACTGAAGACAAGGTTTACCTGAAGTGCAACTTGAGTTGCCCTTTCAGCAGCAACAAGAATCACTCCGGCACAATCCTGATACAAAAATTTTACTTGTTTAGTTTTGTCTTGAAGAGCAGAGTAGTGCAGGTGATTCAGAAAAAAACATAGTAGCAGTAGTGGCATTTCATAAAATATACCTTGCGGTCAACTTTGCCATTATCGCAATCTCTAGCAACCGAGTATACAAATGATCTGAATGACAAATTTAATGCCAGTAAGAAGCTGTTCAATCATGTACAGAAAAATATGTCGAGCAGGTATTCCTACCTTGACGACTGCAAAGAGGTGTACATATCTGCCAGTTTCCCCTGCATCAAAGCATACCCACTACTGTTAGCGTCATAGTAATACAAATTAATACTGATAATATGTTTCATTGAGAAAAAATAAATAAAACAATGAACATATAAGAGCAATAAATAGTTTTACCTGTATGAACTGAAATTCACCAATTGGACGACCAAATTGCTCCCTCTGACGAACATAAGGACGGACAACGTCAAGGCATGCCTGCATAATGCCAACAGAACCCCCAGCAAATACAAGCCTTTCCAGATCAAGCCCTGACATCATAACATACACACCTGCAACACCACGCGAAGCGTTGGGAGAATTCAAGAAAGTTCAAAGGAATTCAAAAGCTTGATCTTGATTGTTACAGTTTCAAATGTGCAGGGTAGCTATAAATAATGGAACAAAAACCTTAGGACTGCAAAGCTTCAGAACAGTCAGGAGACAATACCTTTGCCTTCTTTGCCAAGAATATTTTCCTGTGGCACAAAGCAATTCTCGAAAACAAGCTCACATCTGCAAAGTAGATGGCTGTTAAAATGGACTCCAGTGCCTTTTTTTTTTTCAATTAAGTTCAAATATCATACGTGTCACTTCCTCGCATGCCAAGTTTGTCCAACTTCTGAGCAGTACTGAACCTGCAGTCATAATCAAAGGTCGTTCAATACTGTACAAATTTCACATCATCAGACAGTTTTGGTAAGATATGCGCTTATGCCCATTGAAAGGGATAGAAATGTTCTTTACCCAGGCATCCCTTTCTCAATTATGAACGCGGTTATTCCTTTCGATCCCGCAGCCATATCCGTTTTCGCATACACAACCTGCAAAGTACAAATTTCGTGAATTAGCAGATGTATTGTGGTGGTATCGAAGAATAACATATCTTCTCTCCTAGCAAAGTTGAGTGCTGAGTGTAAGATGCTACTAAATTTTCGGAATCACGCGCAAAATATACGTGGATGGTGCCTTGTGCCTAAAGGGAAGGCATTGCAACACCAGTATATAGAAGTATAAAACCAACACAAATTACTCGAAGATAAACATATACTCCTCTTAATTAAACACGTGCGCAGGCACGTTCGCGAAAAAGAAGATAAACATATGAATACAGCCTACGACATCGTAGCATGGTGTCTTCTTTCGTCAGCTGAATAAAGAATGGGAATGCATGGCTTTCACTGGGCAAGGTTTTACGTGACGTAGCTCTGCGTCAAATGCTCGTCGCCGCGAGTTACAATCTCAGATCTCTCTCAACCGCGTCTTCCTAGACGCGGAGGCGCCGATTTGGGGATCGAATGGGTGAAGCGCACCTTGTGCAGTCGCTTGGAGAGCCTTCCTATTGGCGGCGACGAGGAGGAAGAGAAGCATCTCGCCGGCGCCGAGCCGTTCCCCCGTCGCAGCCGTTAGTCTGCGACGCATGTTTTTTAGGCAGAGGATTGACAGCACATTCCTAATTAACGTTGCTTTGGGCGCGGCGTAGTGCGCCCAAACTTCCTAGTGCCATCCAGGCGCAGGAGTCAGGCTACACAGATGCAACATTGTATTGTTTGGTTGCTTCAACCAGGCTATGAAACATGAGTAGAGGAGTTGTTTGGTTGCGTGAATAAGTATATACAGTATAAAATTAAAATAAAAAATAAATACTAAAATTACATTTACTCTGTTTGTATCCATGACATTATCGTATCATATCGAAGATTAAACTAATTTAATTGTAAACTAATAGCATTTAATATATAATAATCAGTGTGATAAGGGTATCATTAAGAGATAACATGTTGCGCCAGCTGAGCCAGGCTTGCTAGAAACAAAATCCGTTGTCGTTTCTGCAGAGTGAGGACAAAGTGTGAGTGTAACCAACGAATCAGACAAATCCTGCATATGCAGCAGGCCTGGTTAAGCCTCGACTAGGCAACCAATCAGGCCCTTGGCTACTCCAATCCGCTATTGCTGAAGAAGTGGCTTTGCAGATTGATGTCCAGCGTGAGCATTTTTAATGTGTGACAACAAGGTAGACAAGAACAAGGTTATTAAGACCTGCTCCATGGATAAATTCTCTATTTCTAGAGTGGTGATTTCAGGTATTGAGGCTGAATTCTTGATATCATGTTGCTCATTGTAAACCTGCATAGGGACCCTTGCCCCCCCCCCCCCCCCCCCCTCCCTCCTCTCTCCCTGCAAGTCAGCACGTGGCCGGAATATCTGTCATTATAAAGATGGCGCGTCATTGCCGTGCTTGACAACCTGTGAGTACATCATAATATACAAACACTATTTGAATATCTAAATTATCCAAGGAAATTGCAATTAGTTTTTTAATTAGTTCATGATTAGTCTTCTTAATTGACATCCCAATGACGAATTACGGAGTAATTGTTAGTCCAGAGGATCCAAACAGGCCTTTGCATGCATAGGCTAATCCATATTCACAAAGAGCGTGTTTGGTTTCCTGCCCAGGGGGGCATGGCCCGTATTTGCCAGCCAGGCCCCTGCTGGCAGGCTCTACTAATGCAATGATGGTTTGATTGGTTTTCTGTTTTCATCCAGCCTGGCTAAGTAGAGATGTTGTTTGGTTGTCCGCATCAAGACATGCTAGATGAGATAAAATATTAAAATTAATGCAATTACAATGTTTATTGTTATAAGTATATTATTAAATACCAATTATCTTACCTCATTAAGCCTTAATCATCTTTAACACGCTAATATCACTTAATATATGCTAATCACTTGCTAATTACTGCCATTAGCATCAGGCCAGTCGCATCCAGCGAGCCTGGCCCGTGAAAAACGGAAATGAAATCCATTTCCCGGGAGCCAGGCTCGTGGGCTCCTCTTGCATCCCCCGAGAGATGCAGGCAACTAAACATTACCAACCTGCATCCGGAGAGCTTGGCCGGTTCATATCCGGGCAACCAAACATGCTAAAAATCGTAGTAAGATTCTCAGAACCAAAAAAAAATTCACAACCAACGGCTGAGGCTTCACTAGTAGCGTCTGAATGTAATCGCTATCAATAACACTGTAACAACACTGCAGAGTCTCTCAATTTATAGTACCTTCTCACAAGAAAAGCATGGTGTTATCAGAGGCAACAATCAGGATGTCAATGTTGTATGAAAACTACAATGAAGAAGGAAACTTCTTCGTCAAATCTTACCAATGTTGCGATGGATTAACTGATTGACTGTGTCCTGCCATTCACCGAAACCTGAATGTCCTCCGTGCCAACGGCAAGTGAAATTTGGTGAAGGGAATGCAGAGCATCAGAGATACCAAAAGTCCAAAACTGGTTCAGTCACTGAAGAATGCCGAGACGCCAGATCTTCTTTGAGTTGAGGTACGCGCGAAAACAACATGAATTTGGTATTACTTACACGCAATTTGCTAGGAAGTGACTGCTGAACTGAACTTAATTGCTGGCAAGATTGTGGTAATGGATGCACATATATAGGAAGGTCAAGAAGATACCAGCGTCTGCGCCCAAGGGCCATTGGTGCACCACATCTTGTTCCCGTTGATGACGTAGCCACCGTCCACTTTGTCAGCTTTGCATTTCATACTAACAAGATCGGTACCAGCTGAAAAGTAAAGTATTTTAAGGTTAGATAGACCCCCATGGATACCTGTCGTCCATTCCATTCATCCAAAAAAGAGAGTATTTTTAGGGTAGATTGAAAGAGAGAGCATTCATCCGACGGCTCAGATTAGATCAATGACGTTTTGTTGTCCCACCAGTAGCATGTATTATATAAGGTGTATCATAGCGGCTTAATTGGAAAAATATAGACGGACAACTTGTAAAATGTATGCTTATTTAGGTCAAAATGATATGGTAAACATTTATCCATTATTCATCAAGTGTTTAGCAGCCGCCGCCCCAATTGCTGGCGTGGTGGTTTGCAGTCCTGAGCGAATTGCAGGCGTTCCCAGTGAATTCACCACGAGGTCTTCGCGTTCACAATTATTAGTCGATGACCGTCACATGGAAAGGTTTAGGAAGTTTGATGGCGGATAATTTCTTCTGGGCCAATGGCTGCCGGTGAGGGCGCCGATGATCCAACTTTTTTCGAGTAGAAAAAAAAAAGGGAGCACATATGGACGCGTGAGAGGAATCGGCAACAGAAGTCGCGTCGCGTGGTGGCGCACAAATCAAATGGTGGTTCGCACTTACTGTTGGGTTCGCTCATTGCCAACGCTCCGATATGCTCCCCGCTGATGAGCTTCATTCAGAAAAGAAGGGAAAACACGTCAAGGGAGATGGACCCCACAATCGACGCATGCATCATGCATCCAAAGCAGTAGCTAGTTGAGTTTGGAAATGCACTTTGCATGGACAGTTAATCACCTTTGGTAGATACTTGTGTTTCTGCTCAGGGTTTCCATGACGAACCTGCACGCATTAAGCACGACATATGATCGAGGAGCAGGATTTGTTGAATGCGGCCGGTGTGGAGCGTATCATAAACAGTCAACGGTAACAGAGGCAGGAGCGTGTAAAGAAGTAGTACTACTTACCAGCTGGTCGATGCAGCTGGTACAGGTAGCCCAGCGCCATGCCGCCGTACGCCTCGGGCGCCGTGAGCCCGTGCAGGTTGAACTCCCCCATGCGCCGCCACAGGTCCACGCCCCGGCCGGCGATGGCCTCCTGCGCGAACTTGCGCACGCTCTCCTTGAACTGCTCCTGCGTGTCGTCGAAGAGGAGGGTGGAGGAGGAAGCGAAGAGGCGCGCGCCGCCGCCGGCGAGGGCTGCGCGGCGGCGGAGGACCGCCGGGAGCAGCCGCTGCATCATCGAAAGCGATCGAGGTCCTACTGCTCTGTTGTTGGATGTTGAAGCAGAATCTCAACCCAGTACCGCTGCTACTACCTTCTTTTGTATGGGAAATGCAAAAGTCGTACTGGGAACAGGGAGCTTGTCCTTGTTCTGATGAGTGCGATGACCTGGAGCATAGCTGATGCAGAGTGGAGCATGGTGCAGACTGAGACCGTGAGACGGAGACGAGTCCAGTCAGTCAGACGGACGGATCAACCAACATTCGCCTCAGCAGCTTGGAGCACACCAAACAAAACAAATTGGCGCGAACTGTTTCTACAGCACAATTCGCGCGCGCGTGGTCCGCGTGGTTTTGCAAGATGCGGACACCGGCGCCGCTTGGTGCCACACAAATGTCCCCGACGACGTGCAGCGCGCAGCACAGAGTCCAAAGAAGTGGAACCCGAGATTTTGGCAGCGTATCTGTGGACTGTGGCCTGTGGGTAAGACGGGTCGGGGAGAAGTGGAACCCGAGATTTTGGCCCAAGCAGCGAGGGAGGCCCAAGATGGAAGCTCGCGAACTCTGCGGCCCAGCTTCTCACTGCGCACTAGCACGAGTCCATGAGACGAGACTGCGCAGCCACAGGCCCACAGGTGCATCACTCACCGATTAGGCGATTACAATTTACAAGTGACGCAGGATGCACTTTTCCCTTTCCCCTATACTCCCTCCGTTTTTAAATTGTTGTCGCCGTTGACTTTTTTATTTACGTTTGACCGTTCGTCTTATTCAAAATAGTTGTTCGAATATGCAAAATTATAAGTTAGGTTCAAACTTACTTTGAAGATAAAACAAATCATCACAAAATATATGATATTTTTAAAACTTTTTTAAATAAGACGAATGGTCAAAGATAGCAAAAAAAATCAATGACGACAACAATTTAAAAACGGAGGGAGTACTTTGCAATGCAATCCTCCTGTCACTTTTCCATCTTTCCACATCTCACTGACGCAGTCACCACCACTCATCGCGTCTCCTCCGGGGTGCAATCACGAGTGAATGATTGCGTCAGGACCTTTGCGATGCATGTTCGAATCACCTGGCGTCGTTCGTGCAGTGCGTCTCTCTGATCTCCTGTACCCAACCAACCAAATCCCCTCCAGAACTCCAGGCTTACCGAGTTCAGACTTTCACCTAGCTAGTAAGGCAGTGGTCAAGTCAAGTCAAGCCAGCTGGGAGCGCCAAGAGCTCAGAGCGGGCATCCGCTGACCAGTAGCACTGACACTGAGGCTTAAAACACAAGATCAGCTGCATAAACCCTTTGTATAATAGCAATCGAAATGACGATATACCGCTAGAATCCTAGAACACTCCAGACTCTCTTGAGCTCCTCGACAGTTTACGGATTCCAACACCTCGTGCACTTTCTGTCTACCAAGGATTAACTACCACATTCCTTCACATCAAAACCCCAGCTCAACAAACAAGAGCTTTACTTAATAAACAAAAGTTAGTAGCAGTGCTGCCAAAGAAAAAGTACGCGACGACGTAAACCACGACCCGCCATTATTCAAATCCCCCGAGAAATTCCTCGCGTGTAGCGGCGGCGCCACATTTGCCGTTTGAACGGATCCCAAGCGCCTTCCTCTGGTTGGCCGCAGCATCCCTACCAAAGCTTCCTCTTATCCTGCTCAAAGTGAAACACAAGAGTGAGCAAAGGGACGGAAAAGCAGACGCATAAGAAACACTTTCCATTTGCCATTGCCCTGGGCGAGACAAGCAAGGGCCCTTCTTTACTTGCAAAGCGAATACTGGTATGATGCGGCAGTAAAGCAGGATTGCTTCATGCGCTTGGTTTCTCAGAAGAAAAGGGCATCGTCGGCCTCCTTATCCCTGATAGACAAGAATCAAAGGACCCACACGCCCAATTTTTTTACTTCATGATTAAGCATCAGGCATTGGTTGGGGCTAAGGCAGCATCCCCAGCAATTCCCACCATAATTCTGATGCTTTTTCTTCATACGCAGAATCAGTACCCAGGAAACAAATCATAGGGACGTTTTATTCTTATTCCAGCAAGCAAGCAAACTACAGCAAGTGGATATGTATGAAAAAAAGGAGATATGTTTCATTCCGGTAGTGCAATACGCTTCTGTTGATGCTCCGGGATTTTAGTTAGTGTACGAGCTCAAGTACTGATAAACTGTGGAAGATTCAAAAACCGAAGAGCAGCACGCCCAATGTTTTCTGTTGATGCTCCAGGATTTTAGTTAGTGTACAAGCTCATCTAGATACCCTTTACTCTCAAAAGACATTTGAAATGAAAGAGATATAGATTGACAAGGCAGAAAACACGGAGCCAAACATACATAGACACACATCAGGATGGAAGTGCAGATAGATAAAGCTTCAATTAAAAAAGTGAGAATGCAAGAAAGTAAGCAAGAGGCATCCCAGATTTCCAAAACCATCACACGGCATTATTCGTTAAAGACACGCCGCACAAAGCAAAGGCAAAGCATTTTTGTACTAGAATACACACTCACACCCCTTGAAGAGGCACAGGCCCAGTCATCAGGATCAAAAAGCAATCCAAAGGGGAGGAGAAAAGGCAGGCTTGCATTGCACCAGACCACTCACATAAACGCGCCACTCCAATCTCAGTAGCTACTCAGCAGCAGCAAAAACCAAGAACAAAACGCGGCATCCATCATAGTCATATCATATAAACCAAAGGTAGGGGTAGAGCACACTAGAACACCTAGCAAGAGCAGCAGCATCAAGATGTATCCTTACCGCTTCAGCAACCTGCTCATCGGCTACCTCAACCTGGCGACGCTCCTCGCCTCGATTCCGATCATCGGGGCGGGGCTCTGGCTG
Source organism: Eragrostis curvula (assembly GCA_007726485.1). Lineage (NCBI taxonomy): Eukaryota > Viridiplantae > Streptophyta > Magnoliopsida > Poales > Poaceae > Eragrostis > Eragrostis curvula. Next base: position 14,252,896 of record CM017445.1, on the reverse strand, counting down.
GCCAAGGGCTCCACGACGACGTGCTCGTCGGTACTGCAGACGCCGCTCCTCATCATCGGCTTCGTCGTCCTCATCATCTCCCTTGCCGGCTTCGTGGGCGCCTGCTTCCATGTCGCCTGGGCGCTGTGGCTGTACCTCCTGGCCATCATACTGCTCATCGCCATGCTCCTTGGGCTCACCGTGTTCGGGTTCGCCGTCACGGCAGGAGGAGGTGGCACGCAGGTGCCGGGCAGGCCTTACAGGGAGTACCATATCTCAGACTACTCCCCATGGCTCCAGAAGCACATCCAGGATATGAAGTACTGGCAGCCAGCCCTCGCCTGCGTAGTTGGGTCCAAAGCCTGTGCCAAGATTGAAAACTGGACTCCCATGGATTACGTTCAGCATACTCTCACGCCAATACAGGTATGCACTATGCAGCTTCAGCCACTGGTTTCTTCAGTTTCAAGTTTTTGTCCCTGTTACTACTCCTGTTCTCAGTACCATCTTGCGACTTAGCTCAGTTCTGTTCAAGAACCAAATGAAATTATCGATTGCTACTATGTTCAGTACTTTGACTGCTGCCGCCTTCGCTACTCTAATGCATGGCTACTCTGAATTCTGAACTATCCTGCAGTCTGGTTGCTGCAAACCACCAACATCCTGCCAATACAGCGGAGGCATGCCCGTGGGTGCTCAGGACGAGGACTGCTACAAGTGGAACAATGCTCCCAACATCCTCTGCTACCAGTGTGACTCGTGCAAGGCCGGCGTCATGGAGCAGGTCCGCCAGGACTGGCACAAGATCTCCGTCCTCATGGTCATCGTGCTCGTCGCCCTCATCTGCATCTGCTCCTGTGGCTGCTGCGCCTTCAGAAATGCTCGCCGCTCCGTTTCCGAGTACCCATACGGGGTAAACCGCATGTCCAAGATCAACCCACGCTGGGACTATTACTGGTACTCAGCAAAATATTAGTGGCATTTGCTATCCCTTTTTCCAAAATCAACACCTACTTTCTTCATAAAACCGATTTCAGCACTGAAAATGTAGAACTATATTGGCTAAAGTGAAAGATTATAGAGCATAAACAATGTCAGGACCAAAAGAAATATGAGCCGCTAAGATAAAAAGGAGGCCCTTTTGATTGCATTGTTACACTAATCTTGCAGCTATCATTATGCTCCTGCAGTTTATATTACAAAATCTGTCCCAGTTCTCTGTGTTTTTAACACTTTGTGGTTTTCTTTTGCTGTAGGTGGCGATGGTGGGCTGGTAGGCGAGAACAGCTCTACTAGGCTAGCTCTTGATATCGAACATTTGTATGATATTTTGTTCCTACCACATCTTGTATCAAAAACTAATAATATTTGGGAGTTGGGTCTGTCCCTGTGGTACTCTCTTCATTTCCACATGTATAGCTTCCTCCAGTTTTCAATAATTAAGCTTCTGTAGATATTTAAGTTAGAGAAAAATAGTGGATTAAAAAGTAGGAGGGTCTAGTTTTTCCAGTATGGTAGCCAACATACTTTGCATCACGTAGAATTCTAGTTCGATGAGTCAAGAAAGAATTGGTTTCATGTATATGGATGCGAATCAAATTCTAGATGGGGAGTTCAAGAAAGAAGTGATTCCATGTATACTGAGCAAAATCACGCACGCTGCAGTAATTATATATCTACTATGGGTGTGACTTCTATTTTTATTACATTCAGAGTTCAGTTCTATCTCCAGGTTATTTATTTATAAAGTTTCCACTTTCCACGGATGCAATATATCTTGAACCTGAACGTAACAATGTTTCAAAAACATGTAGACAAAAATTCCAATATGAAATAACTGGAGGCATGGAAAACAATGAGACACAAACGGCTAAAAGAACAAAGAATCTGATAAGCACAATCTCTCATTCTCATAGTGGTCATTATGATTGTTCTTGATTGCCAATGAATATATTCCATTGACCTTTTATTGCATTCAAATTGGTATCTGATGTATGGTGCAATAATTGTTTCTAATCATACAACAGTGACCACAACTTCAAAGGGAAAAATCTAGAAAGGTGTAAAGGGTTTAGTGGACTAGACAAGTACTCAGCTGAAATAATGTGCTTCAAAAGCTAAGTACCTATTGACCCATGTCACATGGAACCTTCTAGCAAGGAGTATGCTGCAAAGAACGCCCACAGTGTCCAATAGGGTGCATCTAGTGTTCCATACCCAACATATGAAGAATTGTATTTCTTAAACATTGCTAACATATATTCCAGAAACAACCTAAAACATGGAACTCAAGCAGCTCATAAATGGAGAATGCTTCAGAGCAGGGGAACTTCAAAAGTGACTATATGGTCTACTCCAGCTTAAATTTTTGTTTAGTTATCTCTATCATCAAGCTCAAAATGTTTAAAACTTTTAATCGGATTATAACAGATCGTACATGACTACCGTTAAAAGGTTCCTTGAACAAACCTTGAGGATCCATTGTGTTACCATGTACAGAGCCAATGGTGATCAAATGCATAGCAGTTTATAGAATGATTGGAATCAACTAGTTCAGATCTTACTATTGACCAAATTGTTGAAAGTTTATGTACTGTAATTATATGTCAAGCACAAAAATAGCCTTTGTGGTCGTAAGGAACAATCTTCCAATTGATGAGTTCATATGATGGTTCATTATGTGGAAATCCCTTGCATTGATCCAAACTTGCCAGGCAGCTAAATCATGGAGAGTTGGGGGCAGATCAAAAGATTGAGAAGTGGGCTACCAGGAAGAGAAGGATTGCAGGTCAGACAAGAGAATATGGTTTCCCCCTCCCAATGAGGCAGTGGGATAAAAACCAAGATCGACCCAGACAGAGATATCTAGGATGGCTATTACTATTAAGATTTTTTTTCAATCCGATGTGCAGTAGTGTTCCAAGACATTAAAACTGAGATAAAAGTTAACAGAGGAAGTTGCTCAATAGATTAGCAAACATTAGTTGCTCCAATACTTCACAGTAACTTCGCGTGAAGTTCTGTATCATAATGTACCAAAATAATAGGTAACAGTCATTCCAGGTCTCCAGCACACAAGAAAGACCATATCACTTATTCTAAATACATCATTAAACAGATAGTCATACAACAGACATGAATGTATGAAAATCACATTAAAACCAGTTCCAGCATTTAGAATTACTGTTGAAGAAATTGATACAACTACTCTTTGGTCGGAAGAATAGCGACATCCTTAAAACTTTTGCAGGAAACGAAAATGGCTATCTGAAAAGAAGAGGTAAAACGCAGCAGCAGAAACAAGTTAGACGCCTTGCCATTTTTCAGAGCAGCTCCTTATGCCATTGCGGCTTTCTTTTCTTCCTCAAGCTGTTTCAGCTCTATCAACCTTTCTGCCCATGCCCGCTCTCTGGCCACTGCAGCCATCTTCCTTTCAGTCCGTTCCGCCTCCTTTCGCTTAACAGCAGCGGAATACTGAGCTTGGCGCTTCTTCTTTTCAGCCTGCACCAGTAAGACACACATGTAAGCATTCCATCAGAAGTAAGGGCAACATATCAAGTTATCAACTATACCTAGAAACAGAGAGTTCTGATCCACAAATTTACGCATTTGTACAAGAATAATCAAGTGACATTACAGAAATGTGATACAGAGATACATTGGTGCCATCAAGTTCGATTCTATAGAGCTCAGTCCTTTTGAGACTAAATATCATGAAGATACATTCAATAAGAATAGAAAAGGCACAAATTATTAGACGAGTATCTGTTTGCTTTAAACTTTGGTAAGCACCAATGTGGGAAAAAAAATCACATTTCATTGTGTCAAGATTTCATTGTCGTGCCCTTTATTTCCATTCCAGCTTACAGAACCGCACAATGGGCTCAGATAGCATGGTAATAAACTAGATATTGTAGCAGGATGTGACACCATATCAAGAAGATACTTCTTGTTACTGCTGTAGTAACAGCAACAATACAACATGAGAAGGAACGGATGATCACCATGATAAAGGCCTTGCGCTGCTTGATCCGCTTCTTCTCCTTCCTACCCTGCAAGCTCCCTTTGTTCGGCTGGTTCACCGGTATGGGCTCATCTGGCTTGCAAGGCACCCAGGCATACGGACCTGTCATCACCACAGATTGCGCAATTGAACAAACAGGTGGACACTCAGTACGATATTTAACCAATAAAACCTCACAACACTCCAATTTTAAATAGATTAGTAAAGAACAGCGTCATACTTCGTATAAGCAGAAAATTCGAATTTAAAAACATAGATATACAAAGCATTTCGACTACTAAGAACCGGAATGCTGAAGAAATCTCCACACCTTTAGGGCGCAGGCTAGCCCTCTTCCGCCGGTTCTCGAAGCCCGGACGCCGCTTCGGGAACCGCGAGTCCATGAGCCCGACGGAGAGGCTGGCCCCCATGGCGGGCGCCTGCGAGGCGGTGGCGGCGGCGGCGGCAGAGAACGGGCGGAGCCCGATCGGATCCAGGAAGCGAAGAGGAACGGGACGAGGAAGTGGATGCGAGGCGGGCCGCGGGAGAGCCGCCGCTGGAGAGGCGAGCGGCGGTAGGGCTCGCCGGAGAGCTCGGAGGAGCGCCATAGGAGAAGGTTCTAGAAGGTCGCGCTTGATCGATTAGGGTTTTAGTGGAGGGAGAAAGGGATTGTGGAGGAGGCGGCTGCGAGTGCGAGTGCGTGTGCTCGGCGCGCAAGCGACGGTGTGAACGGCGTAACTACGAATTTACGTAAAGCGTGACCTAAGGCGTAATTTTTGTCGTGGTTAGTTTCCAACGAGGCTTTTCAAACATGTCAACCACTTTTTTTTTTAGGGAACATCTCAACCACTTAGATTCACATTGAAAAGAAAAAACTTCTCAACCAATAAAACAGGTTCCGAAAACATTCAAATAAAATACTCCTTTCTTTTTTAATTATATAACACCGTTGACCTTTTTCGTTCCTTTGACCATATGTCTTATTTATAAATATTTATGCAAAAACTAAATGTATAAGTTAATCTTAAAGTGCTTTTGATAATAGATCTAACAATATACATTTTACATTAAGAAACTAATTATTTTCACATATATTGTTGGTCAAAGTTCAACAAAAAAATCAACGGCGTCATATAAATAAAAACGGAGGGAGTAAACGAAATAGTCTACTCCCTCCGGTTCTTTAATTCTTAACATTTAGGACACGATCTCACGTACCAATGAGTGATTAATTAGGGGTATATTTTCTATGTATGCCCCTATTAAATACATACAGAGGTCAATCCTATTCAACAATCTATCTATGTGCGACCGGTTGCTATCGTTAGACCCGAGGCTGGACGTCCCTGGTTCGATCTTTGATAGAAGTTCATTTTTTTTACCCAAACGTTAATTTTGCATTTATGCTCTATTTTTTGCATTATGCGTTGTTATCAACTTTTTGTCGGGCTCAATTTCTTTTGCATGGCGGACAGGTTTCATTTTTCAAGTTTCATATTGAGCAAACAATAGTATCTTGTGCAAAGTTTCAGCTCTAATATATTTCATGCATGAGATAAAAAAAAGTTGAAAACATTTGTTTCAAATTATAACCATAAAATTAGAGTGTATCCCAACTAAAATCGTCTTTATCAGTGTGTTGAGGACGAAGCAATTATTTTTAGTATGCTAGATACAATTTTCCCTATTATTTAATATTACAAATTACAAAAATATGGTTACATGTTAAGAAAGATAAAACTAGCAAGAATCGAGCGGTAATTGGAGTGGCCAACACAGTAATACCACAAAGTTAGACAGCTCGTATATGTCTCCATGATCAATAGAGGCAGCTCATGAGCTACTACTTTTGACTTGATGAAGATTAGTGTAACCTAAAGTAGACCATGCAGGAATATACATGAAATTTCTTTACACTCCGACGTTGAAACTCGTTTGAATCTAACACCGTAGCGAAATACCAACGCAGCGTCAAATTCTCTAACAAGGTCAACCGATACATGGATGTTTCTTTTTTTTTATTACACAGTACAACGCAGACACTCACAACGCACGCACACTCACATCTATGAACGCACATACGTAAACCCTACCCCTATGAGCATCTTCGAAGACTGAGCCGGGAAATCCTCGAGATTGAACTCAGGTTGGAAGGTAGCAAGCCAACCTTACGAACTCAGGTTGAGTCGTTTATTTTTTGGCAAAGATGATCTCAAGTTCCGACCAGACCACTAAACTGAAAGTGACAAACATCATGACGATTTCAAGACGAAACCGCAGTCATGGCTCAAAAGAAACGAAGGGTTTGGCAAAAAGACGAGGGCTTCATGTCGTCGGCGTGGTGCTGTGCACATTTTCCGTGACTAGCTTAGCTAGAGCGGCGTAGCCACCCATATCGCCTCACTCTGTTCAGATGACACGATCAAACCAAGATGGCTTGCGTAGCTGCAGCTGGACCACACTAATAAGGTGCGTAAAGTGCTCACGCCAGAAGAAACTCGTGGAAGCAAAAGCAATCCACAGCAGCAGCAGCTGCTAGAAGGAAACAGAACGATAACCAGAAATTCACATGCACAAAGCGAGTCATGGATTTGGTTCAGACAAAGAATACCCAAGCGGACTCCAGCTGAAAAATGCCAGCGAGAAAGAGAAGAAAAAACTCAAGGATGGAACCCCAAAAACCAAAGTTGCAGTAATTCTATAGATATAGCAGCAAGCAAAGGCAAACAAAGCAAACCGTTGCATAACTCCAATGAGACCGAAACCATGGTACCAATGAAGGATCACCACTGACTCCAAATGAATAGCAAAAGAGACTCCAGTCATACATGAACTGCTTCTGATTGAAACCACAAGTCGCATACCAAAATAAACATCCAAACTCCAATAAGCGATCAAATCAAGAAACAGTGTCATCTTATAAGTTTGCATAAATGTAGTTTGGTAACCAAACAATTTGTCATCACTGCTCAAATAGAAATGTTAAAGACCATACTGACTGATGCTTCTTGTAATGTTTAAAAAGGAGCACAGTTTCCCTGCAGCTGGCTACAGATAACCTTAGAAATGTTTAGATAAGAAAAATGAAAGATGTGACAATGACCAAGGCGAAAGTTCAACCAAAACTCCACCAGACAAGGATACTACATTAACCATTACCATATTACAATGATCTGAGGTTTCTGCATGAACTGATAAATTAAACCCTACCAACATCTAGTCAGCCTGTGGACAGCACCTCTAGCAAACCTACAGCGCTGTGCCCACTGATGATAGGTCAAACTAGCAAGAGTATGGAGCTGCAAGAAAGGTGGAAATGTTAATGCCAGTACATAACCAACAGCTACTGTGAAGCCTACAATAGTATGGGCAGGAAAGCCATTCACTTTCCCTCTTTTAACTTCGTTCAAGTTACAAAAACTAAATATAATACAAGGAGCAACAAAACATGCACTAAAGCTAGTACCACTATCGACGCTACCTGCTTCCTATGTCCTTCCAAGGATCCACATCACTGCTCATAATCTTAGAACCGGGACCATACTGTGCCTTGAGAGCAGCCACAGGGTCTGATACACCGCTAACAAGGATCCCAGTGCCACCAAACCGAGTAACTTTGCCAGGCTGCTGGAACCCCGACATGAAATCCATCCCGTTTCTCTTCTGAGGATCAGAATATCTTTCCAGACGCTTTGGATCTGATTGCTGCGCCTGCATTAAAGGCTGTTGATAATCTGAAAACACACCAAGCGTGCCATTTTTAGCTGAGTAAAATGGTACACCAGCTAAGGATGTCTGACACTTTGCCATCACGAGCAGATGCTCAGGCTGTGCTGTGCTTCCATCAAGATGACCGTAGCTCCTCACTGATCTATCCTCTGGTCCCAAATGCGCTGGGACTGCAGGCCTAGAAGAACAAGCCACACGATCCCTTGGATTGTTCAACAATCTCATAGGTGATATGTCAACCTTAGGCGAGGAGGGCTTGCTTTTGCTGCCATTACACGACGACCCAGAACTTTGCAAGGAGGATTGTTGGCTGAGAATCTGCCCAAACAACTTGACATCACCAGGTCGCTTTACCTGCTCATTGCCCTCAGAACTTGTATTACGAGAGCAAGGCCTCAACGAGCCATCCAGTACTTCGTTGTGTTTTCTGGTCCACTGAATCCCATCAGTACTGTTAGGAAGGCCCAAGCTGCTGGACCTGCCATTCTGAAATTTTGTTACAGTGAACCGATCAGGCTGAGAAGTGCTTACAGTGCCACTTGCATTTCTTTCAGAAAAAAATGATGACTCAGTTGTCAGATGATTTGTGTAACCATCAATATTACGAAACAATGTGTCATGCCGATTACCAGATTCGTCTTTAAAAGCTGGGTATTTGTTCATGTCTTTGGCCCCTAAACCATTGCAGATTCTGTTGCCATTGTCCTCAAAGCTGGGGGTAGTAATTGACGCTATGCCCTCAAAACGAATTGAGGTAGGATCAGGAAGCACAGAACTGAACTGGACAGGCATTAAATCCTTTGGAGTGAGGGGTGTAACCTGTGGCTTTGGTTTTGAAGGGGCAATACCTCCCGGCATGGAATGCTGATAACTTGAGATGGATGTAGGACTAGTAGAGGTGGCACCACTTACTTTTGAGAAGTGAACATTTTCTTTAAGACCAGTATCTGCAACTATGCTAGCTGAGGGGCCAGAACTTTCAGCTTTCACTAGTATATTATCAAGAGACTTGTGTGAACATCCATCGATTCTGGCTTCCAAATGCACTGACACAGCCTGCTCCGTTGCAGAGCTTATGGCACTACTGTTGTGCATAGACATTTGGTCAACAGTATCATCTGTGCCATCCAGCTTCTCTGCAGTTTCAGGACAATTGATATCAATAGGACCACATGTTGACCGATGAGCCTCTTCACTGAATCGTTCATGATCAGCAAGATCACAAGTTTTATCTGCTTTATTCTCACCCTCTTCAGTTTTCACATCTAAAACATCACAATCAAATTTTGATCCATCACCTTCTATCTTTTTAGAGATGACACAAGAAATGGGCCCTTGAATGGCTCTTTCAGTAGTACATACATCCATCTCTGTCTTTGCAAAGGACTGTGGGCTACAAATAGCTGAGTCCATTTCAGCAGCACAGGCCTCATCAGTATCACTCCTCCCTCCATTGGTATCACTGGTTGGCATGCTGATATCAGCTACCCCTTGATGGATCAAATCCAAACCAAGTGATTTTCGGGCCTTGCTGAAGAATACTTTGCATTGTTCATATGACTTGCTCTTTACACATGATGATATCCGAGCAAAGTCCTTCCCATAGTTATTCATGGCCTCAATGAAAATTGATTTCTCATCATCATTCCAATCAACTGGATCAACTTCACACTCCTGATCTGAGAGAGTGTCTTCATCATCAACACTTCTGTCGATTTCAGGGGTCAAGGCTTGCTCCACTCTTGCTATGCTAATCTTCTGACCAGGATCTGCAGAGCTAGTAATGCATGAGCTCATTCCTTCTGGCGAGAGAGTGCCACATATGCCTGCCAATACATCTGCAGCAACAGATTCTCTCTCATGCAAAGAAACATTATCAAGGCACTCCTTGTAAGACTTTCGGGCCACGAAAGAAACATTAGAACCATTCCGAATGAGAGATTTTGCAGAAATTTTATCCACTCCGTTTTCATATTCAAGGCTTTGGGCCGCCACTGCTGATGCTACCCCAAGCATATCAAGAGAAGCAGCATTTGCCTCACGATTCCATTTCTTTCCAGATTTAGCTCCTAGATAATTGCTTGTTGGATGCTGTTGATGACGCAGATCCAAAAGTTTCTTCACTTCTCTGAAGCTGTCAGATTTATGATGTTTATAGTAAAACTCGACACAATCAGCAGTTGTTTTGTGTGTAAGGAAACTTGAGATTTTGGAGAAATTCTTGCCAAACTTGGCAAGCATCTCCATAAATATTTCCTTTTCTTCTTGAGTCCACGGATTAATCATAACCCGCTCCTTCTCAACTGCAACAGGATCCTCAACCAAGCCATTCTTGCTGACAAACCTCAAACATTCTTTCTCTTTCTCATCTAAAATCAGTGCAGGCATTTTCAAGTAATTTCTGCAGCGCTTAATATGAAATTCTGAAAACAGCTTGTTTGCAACATCCGATATTTCAGGAGTGAGAAATGTACTTAAATTACCAGCTGCAAAGAAAAAAAGAAAAGAGTCAATATACGGATAAAAGAGCAAAAGCAAGTAACGCCGCTAGGACACTACAACCATCAAATATGGAAACGAAAAAAAGAAAGGAAGCAAAGCTACCAGAAACAGGAACAGCAATCTACAAAACTACCATGCAATAGTGACAAATATAATAATAATGCTAAAGATGATCAAAATATGATGATAATAAGGCTGCCAGAAATATATATAAAAAAGAAATCTACAAACAAAAATATATATATAATAATAATCAGTACAGACATGCATGGATGCAAAGTAAGAAAATCGAATTGAAAACATCTGCGCATACAGTGGCCGGTGGCCACCTATCACAACAATTCCATGAAATTCAGCCAAGCAACAGATATTTGGCTTACTGCATGGCGATGTCACATTGTACAGACATGCCCAAATAGGAGATAACCTAAAACTAGCATATGCATGACTACATTAGAATATATAGTATCTAACATATTGCTGAGAACTTGTCAAAAGAGGACAATTTCAAGATTTTCTAAGGACCTGACACTTTCACAGCTTGTAAACAAAATAAGAAATGTCCCTTGTTTCAACATTTCTTCTTTTTTCTAGAGCTGCTGTTCAATTCCATATGGTTGATGTTGGCCGTAAATGGGTAAATGAGTGCAGCTGCATGAGACTTATCAAAATATGTCGAGGTTTTAATACATGGGTTTGTTTTTCATTTACTAAGGTCAAAGTATGATGCCAGATCAAACTTCAAAAGCAGAGCCGATGTAGTAAGTTAACAAAATGTGATTTATGGAACCCTTGCATCAGTAACTTATTAAATAAGATCAATCGCCATAAATGGAAGCAGATATGATATGAAAATTTATGTAAGTTGAGGAAGGGGTATTGATACATGAGATTAAAATGCAGATGAAGACAGTTAAAAATTTTGGACAAGGACAATGAACTTACCAGGCATGGCCAGCCGGGAACGGTTATAGGCACGTTGCCTCTGAGATCCAATCTGTGATGTCCTGCTGCTCTGATCAATTCGCTTGTTAGACTTTGAGCGCTGTTTCCTTGCACTCAGTAGCCGCACATCCTCTTTCCACAAGTAACGCAGTGCCCTAAACTTGAAGGTAAGAGCCTGTTCTTTGAATCTCAGCCTATTTTTGTGTAATGCGAGCCTCACTTTGATAGTCAAGTCATTGTTCCTTTGGCTGGAAACATGACTGGAAGCCAATAAATCCGGGAGAGGTGTATCAGCAGGCAGGGATTTAAATACTGATTCATTAGCCACTTTGGCTATATCATTATTGGCAGATGTAAGGGAACCTAATAAATTATACTCCGGACTGGGGTAAAAGCATTGTCTCCCTGGCAGGTCACCACTAACATCTAATTTCACAGAACTGGTATCAACATGGCATGAAGAAGCTTCCAACTTCTCATTGTCAGCATCAATTTGAGGTATGGCTCCTTCTGAGGGGTTCGTACGGCCAACATCAGCAGCTGCACAGGCCTGACCCTTGGCAACTTCAGGACATGCAGCACTCTCTTCTGAAGCTGTTTTTGCATTGTGAACTGGAGCTGTCTCAATTTCCATCATTTCAGCATCTTTGGCATTAGCCTGCACCGCAGGTGTCTTAAGACAAGGGCTGGTCTCACTGGGCCCTTTCACAAGAGACTTGTCACAGATCTTCGTAGAGCCAGGAACTTTCGATGTCCCGGAAGAAGGTGAAACATTTTCTGTATATGTGACACCGGTAGGAGAATCTTCAACAGCTGTTCCAGCCTCAGTATCGACAGATTTAAGTTCACCTTCCAACGAATCAATCTCAAGTTCAGTCTTTTCAATCTCTTTTGATATGCTTTCTTTCAGTACCAACAGCTTACTTGTACTGGTCAGACCTTTCGAATCCCCAGAAGAAGAATCATTCTGAAGAAACTTAGCAAGCAAGTTTGCAAGAGAATCAATAGGATCATCACCAAGGTGATCTAACTTAATAGGGAATTCATCATTGCAAGCTTGATCAGCTCCAGGGGCATCTTGAGAAGAGTTCATGACAGTATTTGCCGTCAGTTGACAGGATTTATCTTCAGGTGCTGCAGCTGAACACGTACAATAGTTAGTAAAGCTATCAAAAACTCTGACATGTATAGAATTTTGAAAAACTCTGACACGTAAAGCTATCAAAACCTATCTTGCATGCAAATAGGATCGAACAGGACAGAGGAACAGCGGGATTAATATATATAGTTGCAGGTATTTACAGACTTCAATATTTACTGTTTTTTAAGTGTACCGTCTTGATGGACAAGCAAACAAATGAAACAAAATATAGCGGAGGAACGTTATACTGTGGAGCATTACTAACCCACATCAAAGGATGTGTCAGCCTAAAGCACAAAATTGTTTGCAAATTGACCACACTGTTTTGGTTCTGCTACCAGAAGTTCAGAAACAAAGTAGAGAGGGGGTGAACATCAATTAAGCTGCAAGGAATGCGAGGTCCAAAACCAAAACAGGTTGCATACCTGAGGAACAATATGGTGGTGCAGGTGATGGTACAGCTACAGGAGACGCACATCGCGGAGGTGCTGGTGCGATTGACGGTACAGCCACAACTGGAGATGCACATCGCGGGGGCGCAGGTGGGGGTGATGGTGCAGCAACCGGAGATGCGCATCGCAGGGGTCCAGGTGGTGGTGGTGGTGGTGGTGCAGCAACCGGAGATGTGCATCGTGGAGGTGGTGGTGCAGCAACCGGAGACGCGCATCGTGGAGGTGGAGGTGGTGGTAATGGTACAGCAACTGGAGATGTGCATGGTGGAGGTGCAGGAGCAGGTGATGGTCCAGCAACCGGAGATGCGCGTAGCACAGGTGGAGGGGAAACTGCCTTCTGTCCCGCATCAGCCGAGCTCCAATCAGCAACAACTTCAGCAGGATCTGTTGGGACTTGCACCTTCTGCTTCTCATACTTGGCCAAACCTTGCCCCCATCCAAGCCGGGCCTTCTTCCTTGGTGCCTCCTCATCAGCCCCATGAGGAGATGTCACAGCAGGAGGGTGAGCTGAAGCCTCCTTTTCTGAGGCTGCCGGCCGAGTGCTCTGGCCAGCAGACCCATGACCAGACCCAGCAGCACCTGCAGCCTCAGATCTGCTCTCCCTCCGCCGCCACGGCGTCACCCGTGGGAGGTTGTCCCTGTCCCCCCTGTCAACCCGATTGCCTGGAGAGTCGTAGCAGATCGGGACGGCAACTGACCTCAGAGGGGACCGCCTTGGTGGCGGAGGAGGAGGCTGCTCCTGGTGGTTTCTGGAGAAATCGCTTCCATAGCTCCTGAACGGCGACCTCCGGTAGGACCCCCTCATGTCACGGCCGTCCCTCCGGCCGCCGCCACCGCCATAACGGCTGAAACCCTTATATCCGCCGCCGCCTTCGTCGTCCATCCAGTACCGTTCTGAGCGCGACGGCGTGTAGCCGAGCGGCATCTCATCAGGGTAGGAGCGGTCGTATGCGCCGCCGCCCTGTCGGTAGTAACCTTCTGAAATAGCAGAGCGGTTTGGGGAAATTAGGGGCGCAGAAGAAGGCGGCCTTGGCGACGGAGGTAGCTGCCGCCTCAGATCTGAGGATTTGCGAGGGGTAGGCGTACCTGAGGAGACCGAAGACGGCGCCCGGCGAGGCGAGGGCCGCGCATGGTCACGCAGGGGCGGCGGTGGCGGCGGGTGGTACGGCGAGTCCCGCCACCTCGGCGGCGTGGGGGCGGGAGGCGGCGGGAGGGGCTCGCCCCCGCCGCCGCTATCATGTCTGCGGCCCTCCCTGTACAAATAGTCCCTCCGATCCGGCGGCGGCGGCGGCATCCACGGCGCCGTCGTCGTCGTCGTCCCAGTGGCGCCTGTACGCAGCTCCGGCCGCCGCCGCGTATCACATACGCGCGGGGAAGCCAACTCGGCAGCTCCTCTGACCTCCTATCCTGGGGAGGCCTGCAAACGGACACACACGCGCCTGTTAGGAGGGAAATAAGCCCCGGTGACGGACGGCCGACGGACCTGCCGGCGGCGAGACGGATTCAGGAGCTGAAGACTCACGGTTCCCGGCGTAGGTGGAGTCGGCTACAACAGGGCAAGGGCGCCCGGCCCTTCAGGTGACGAAGGGTCAGCTAGGGCGCGGGGAGCGGGCTCGCCCACACCACCCGCCGGCGAGGACGCCGCCGAGGAGATGCGAAGCGCCGCAGAGGCGTGGGCAGACGATTCCTTGCGCCGCCCGGAGTCGCAGGGCGGGGAGACGGGCTCGTCGGTGGCCGGCGTGCGCTGATCTGGGCCTGCGCGGAGGCAGGCGGCGGTGAGGGAGGCGGAGGCGGGAGAGGTGGAGGAGGTGGGCGAGGGGCGGAAAGAGAAGAGGGGCGAGAGAGAGGTGGGAGGGAAGGAAACGGAGGCCGTGACAACGTGAGCCGATAAAGCGGACGCAGCCGGCCCTCAGCCCGATTTGATGCGCGCCCCTCACGTCCGCGACCCCGCGGAGAGAGAAAATAAAGATTTCGAGATTTTGTTGCTGGTATTAATATTATTAAATAACAACCGATTTTTTATTCGTCGAGAAGAAAAAGGGAGGCAAGGGATAAGCGAGATTGGCAACCAGCAGCGCAAGCAACAAACACCAAACAAAAACTTCCTACCTGGCCCGGCCAGTTACCGCTTCTGCCCCTGGTCCACCTCGTGATTTACGGGACTGGCAAACCGCCCCGCGATCAACGGCCGGGATCTGTCGGGTGGCGGACGCCGTAATTGGCTCCAACTCCGAGGGGCAGTCCGGGGAGGAAAGGACATCGTCCGATGCCCGATCCCCTTTGCAACCGACGTCCCTCGCCACCGACGACGAGGACGACGGCCACCGCGATTCGCGCCGCACGCCGCCGGCGAGCGCGCCGCGCGGGGCCGGCCATTCGCGACGGCCTCGCGTCGACGCGGGACGGCGGCTGCTGCTAGCCCGCGCGCTGCTGATCTGGAAGCAAGGGGGGATCGACAGCAAGACCATGAAGCGAAATTGAGGAGGAAGTGGATCCGGACCAGGAGACGAGCAGAGGGAAAGGGGAAAGACTTCGATCTGCAGCAACAGCAGCAGCGCATCTGATGAGAGAGGAGTTTATGCTTTGCTGGGCATGCATGGTGATGGGGATTGGGAAATTTCTCTTGGTTCGGTTCCTTTGAGGCAGGGGACGAGGAGGGGTCATCTGGGCGCTTGATTCGGGCGACGGACGGCCTTGATGCGCTCTGGTGGGGTTGGTAAAGGGGAACGGAGATAATCATGACACGATCGGATCGCGCAAAGTGATGGGCAACGATTTGAGACGTGGGGTGAAGGATCTGGTGGGCGATTCCCGGGTTTGTCCGGCGGAGCGGAATTAGTTTGCTGTTATGGATGCGTTTTGAGTGCGCTGGTGAAAGTGATTTTCCCTGGGCCCCTTGGCTTGTCGCTTGACACTATCGTTTACTTGTTTTATTTGGCACTAATCTGGAAGGTTCTATCCGAAAGAAACAGCACGTTATGAGGATTCCGAGCCTTGTCCTACGGCTCCGTATTTTTATTGAAGAAATGCCGCTCCATATTTTTATTGAAGAAATGCCGCTGGTTTTTTAGGATAAACTAACAACATTTGCTATGTACAAGAAAGAATTACAATATTATTGTCGTTACATGTCAGTATAAGGAATTACAATACTATCTGTATTGTGCAAGGTCTAGCTCAAGATCTATAAAAGTTGCGACAATATATGTAAAATCGACATAACATTTAAGTTCGTTCAAATAAAAGCATTATGTTGGCACAACCACCTGAGGAACCAGGTTATCTTGGCTTTGCATCGGGCAACGCTATAATTTGATTCCACGTTTCAATTAAACAAGTAAAGTACAAAGGTTGTGCTTCAAATGAGCTACAATAGGGTCAAGCTGGTAGGTTGTCCGAGATGGAAGGTGGACGTCTATGAGAATGTATGTAGGAGAGTATTGTTCCCTGACATATATATGATCCAAGCAAATACTTATGAAGAAAACATACTAGCATTTTGAATATTTTTAAGGAAAAGGGACAATTCTCTAGCATTTGTAACTATGTGTTTAGTGGAACTATTATGTGAAAACACTACAGATTCAAGTTAAATGGAAATATAGCATGACAACTGACCTAGCCTTTTTTTCTTCGTAAATTGTAACTATATTATTCAAAGAGAACCAACCAAAATTGTATGAATTTCTTGTTTGTAATTACAATTCTGTGCAAATTACTTGTTTATCCAATGCCCCACGGACCTTAAAAATGGCATCACATTTTTGGTGTTACACGGGTATACATAACTAGATATGAACATCCAGCTCGTCACATTTGATTTTTTTTATACTGACTTCTTTTTTTATATGGATGAAGCAATTAAGTCCTATGTTAGCTCAATAGTAAAGCAAAAACTGTTATACCATAACTAATTGAGTAATACAACGCATTTTTTAGACAAAGAAAACTTTTATTTCGAAGTGAAACAACGTAATACAACGCATGGATAACTAAACTCGACAACATTTCATACCCATCGCAAGTACCAGCGGTTGTGGTAATTTCCCTCTCTCTAATTATCTACTGTTTGGACCATTGGCTCTCGTGCGACTGTGGCATGGTCCGTTTCTGAGCCAATTCACCATGTGACATGAGCAGCCCAAGGTCATGGTAGCTTTCAAAGCTGGGAAAGGAGAAAAGGGTAAGCAATCTGCAAGATCTACATTGTGGGGACATATAGCACGTGAGATTTGTTTCCGTGAGAGAGAGAAGAAGATTGGTAAGGGTGTTTTTTTCCTGACAGCCAAGTTTGCTAACGGATGGGCAACTAAAAAAAACAAAAAAGAAATAAAAATGTTATTGTACAACTATACTCCATTCTGCCCTCAAGATTTGAAATGTTTCGCACGTAAGTCCATAGCTATGGCAAAAATGAGTTTATTTTGCGTATGGCCCTCAAAGCGAGCAACTCAATTTTCAGGGGCAGTTTCAAATCCCGCTTAGCTTTGGACGTGGTGGCTAACCAAATGTCCTAGGTACTCGTATGGTTATCAGCACATTAAACCGTTAAACTTACTCTTTTTTTCTCTTATACATCGTTTCTTACATGCTCCAATTATGAAGCGCTGCAATGTACGAGTGCTCTTTCATCCGTAGAAACTGATGGATTCCGCTATGTCGCCATTGAAATTTGAATGCACGAATATTTCACCGTGAACAATCTACTCGTGCTGACGACGGTCTTGCGCTCTTTGATTGCCTCATATGAACCATCCAATCTACAATTGTTTCGTCCTCAAATTTTGGATTCATGAATTTGTTTAAACCATGTTTCATAGGGAACGGATAAGATAAACTCGTGCTAAACAAACCGAAGCGTTGACTCAGGGTGAGGCGACCTCATCCGCTCGCTGAATGGGCGTCACGTGCTGGTTAGCCTGGTTGGTCCATGTGGCACATCACGTGCGCATCTCCTCCGCATCAGATTAGCAAAAGCGAATAGTCAAATCCACTTCCACCCTCCACGGTCTGATTCTCCCGAGATTTTTGCAATTTTACCATCCGAGACGACGGGCTTCGCTACATTACCATAACATAGTCTGGCTTCGCTACTATACCATTATAATCACACCTCTTACGTTCCTTTGCCATTGGAACATGTTTTAATCCGAGTTAATATTTTTGACAGTCAACAGGTTTGTGCAAAGACTAGAACGCCCCTCTCATCTGTGATACAGTTCGTGCCTCTGTTCTTCGTTTCTCTTCGTCCTCCGCCTCCAAGAGCGCATCCGCCGGCGAGCTCCATTGGCCGCGCCCCCTCCCAGCCAAGCGACGCAAATGGGTTGAAGGATTCCTCCGCCACCCGATCTCCCTCGCAGCAGCTCCCTAGCCCTAGGGCGCTGGAGCCTGGTCTGCCTGGAGGAGTGCCCGCTGATGTTGGAGGAGGAGTGGAGGAGGAGCGTCTCCAGGGCCCGCAGGTGAGCAGCAAGTTTTGTCTCCTGTGTCGATGCATTAGCTTTTTTTTTCGAGTTAGCTTTAGGTTCTGATTTAGCTTCCACTGATAGGTCAACTGAATGGTGAGCAGGTCGACGGGTTCAATTGGGATGCAGGATCCCATTTTTTATTGGGATGCTATGGGTGTGTTTGGTTAGTCGCATGGTGTTTTTGATGCAGCATCGTATATCTTGCATGAGCGGATGCATGATAAGAGGAGTCGTATTTTGAAAAAGAAGAGTATTTGGTTGGTTGCATTAGTGGTTGTATGAGCGGACACAAAATTACTAAGATTGTGTTTGGTTGGCTGCATAAACGGATGTAAAAGAGATACTTGTGAGACTAACATGTAGGCCACCCTTCCATGCAGGTGCATCCCTTCAGCCTGCATGGCCAGAGATGCTCGATTTGAGCGTATCCGCGGATGCAGCATCAAACAGTGTTTTTGCATGGGTGGATGCAGCGTGGATGAAGCATGCAGGCAACCAATCGTCAATCTTTTGCATGCTATACGGCTCCGCCGGGCCAGGCTGGCCTCATCCGGCCAAACAAACACACCCTATACAAATAGAGGAAGGGCATGAAGATGAGGGAAGGCTAGATATTGTTAGTGATGAGCAATTGTACGCACCGTTGGGTTTGAAAGATGCTTTGAAAATTGTCCTTTTGAACGCCTCATGCATGATACTGTGGAATATTTTGATTATTTATATGAGAATACTAGTGAAAATGCACGTGCGTCACGCACGTGTCCGCCTAAATGACATCATTTGGCAAGACTTTATCAAATAAAAATAATATGATGTACCGTGTACGTATCATAAAAAAACACACTTCTGACACATCATTGTATTTAAGTACCATAACGACATTAACACGACAAGCTCAAGAATCTAATAAAATAACAACATTGTTTGAAATTAAAGACACTAATTGACTTTGCCACATAAAAGACATGACGTGGCGCATAGTTCTTATTCATTGTCGGTGAAATTAAAGACGCTAGTACCAATGCACGTGTGCCACGCACGTGTCTAAATATTGTATCATTTGACAGGACCATAAGAATTATGAACACCTGACCACTTGTCCCTTTATTAGTTTAGAAAAAACAATTATTTTGAAAAGAATCATGCAAAACAAAAGTAATTGCACCTCACTCCGACGACCACATAGATCATAACAGGTGGACAGAATTAAGATTCGCCATGTGAAACTCATCAAGTTCTCTGATATTGCTTTAACGGTCAACTGTTGTCTTGGGAATAAAAAACCAAAGAAGTTACTATAATGAAGTGAGAAAATATGTTAAGCTAATAAGAATAGGACGTGAGCAAGAAGTGAAAAAAATCGCTAGACTATCTATCTTGTCAGGTTGTATTTTCATTTTTATGGTTTCTTAACTCCTAGACACATGTATCTTCTTACAAATAATTTATGTACATTGAGACGAAGCCAATGCACCTCATAATGAAAACCAGACATGCTTGATTTCTGTTGCCGCACATTTCATTCAAGCATCATTGGCATGGCATCTGGGGATTAAAATTCATTTAAGAAAAAGTAAACAAGCTTCAAACAAGTCTACATGCTTGAAATATTTTAGTTGTCCCATGCTCTACAAAATTCTATCTGTATGAAATGCCTCTCAAAGAACGACGACTAACAGACGAAGCATAATTTCAGCTATTGTTGCTATGATCTGAAAACCAATGACCAGACCAAATACTAATAGGTCTCTTCCAAAAGGCCATAATTAGAATCCTATAGCCAGTATGAAGTGGAAGTAGGGAAGCACTTTTTATTTCAAATTTGATGTGTGATCCAAACCGAAGGGAAGCACTCTTCACATCTCAAAATTGAAGCAATGTGTCCGAACAAAATCAAAGCGATGTGCTCGTCTCTAGAAGGACATATAAATAACCATAAATAATGGACGAACAAAGCTATAATTATCCAAGAGCATTCCAGGATATAAGGAGTGACCGATGAATTTCATCTGAAACCGGAGGTGGCTTTTTCAATTTGTTTACTCTATAACTAAGTACCTTCCAAATATATCTTTCATGTCAACAATATGGCATGCACTTTCCTATATACATGAAAGGCACAAGCAATTAAAATACTTATCATACGGGACAGTATATGTGTTTTGCATCAATGTATCTAAAAATTATCAAAACATGACCGGCATCAGGATACGTGTGGCCACTCCGGCCAGCACCTTTGCTGCATTCTACTCAACCTCCATATGGACCGACCTGTCATTCCCACCCCAGCTCTTTCTTCTGGCCAAAGAAAGATGGCAATAATTGAGGTTTCAAGATGCCTAACAAATCTTCAAAGTTTATACATCCATAAAAGAACATCACAGATGTAGCCAGGATAAAAGAAGTGCAAATTGTTAGCTGAAACAAAATCAATCATAGCTCATAAATAAATCCTTGAACTTCAGAAATTACTACATATTTTTTCCTCTCTCTGTCTGGAGAGCGGTGACACATCACAAGTACTATAGATTTTAATTTAACTTCAGAAACTTCCTCGAAATAATGACACGAGAAGATGGAAAAAAAGTGGCTTTGCAATCAAACTTACCTATAAAGAAACTGAAAAGACCATACAGTTAACTGGCCTCAGCTGTTCAACAACGTGAATGCCATTTGTGACCAAACTACAATGCAACCTGCAAAAGTGCACCCAAAAAATATGCTAGATGACCACCAAACTACAATGCAACATAGAAAATTATAGGTCCCTATTTCTCAAGTGGCATTTTTCATGGATAAATCACATATGCTATTTAGCTAGGATTCATCATCAGCAAAATAAAATATATAGCTAGGGTTGAACTGTGAACACTTAACAGAGCAAACGTACTAAACAGGTTCATCGATCCTAAAAACAGACCTATTCTCAGTCTATACGAATCAAATCACGTGAACAACTACATAGTTGGACAACTATTCTCAGTCCTAAAAACAAACATATTCTCAATCCTAAAAACAAGTACTTATTTTGCAACAGGTACTGAAATTCTCAATCCTAAAAATGAACCTATCCTCAGTCTATACGAATCAAATCAGGCCCTTTCTAATTGCCCTGAACAACAAATCAAAAGAAACAGATAAAGAGAAGAACAGGTGGATTAGCTGCTCCGTTTCCTTGCGCTCCTATGGTGGGGGCGACCAACGGTGGACGGTGAGGGCGACCAGCGATGGCCGGCGATCACAGCGAGGGCGACGAGCGGTGGACGGCGATCACGGCGAGGGCGACGGCGATCAGCGGCGAGGAATTCAGAATAAAGGACGCATGTAATTAATTTGGAAACTTTAATTTGGAAAGAAAATTAAATTAGCCACCGTGAAACCTTAATTTGAAAAGAAAATTAATTTGACAAAAGACGCATGTAAAGAAAGAATTAGGCACGCACACCACTAATCACGTTTTCCTTTTCTTCTTTTCCAAATTAAACCGCACAAATCTTAATTAGTGGTGTGTGTGTATGGTGTGCGGGTGTAGTAACCAGTTGGTGAAAAAATAATTAAAAAAAGGGACGACACACATATAAATCGAGTAAACATGTGAAGAAATTTCCTTCATTTGGTGGGCCCTATACAATCGTGCGGTTAGATGGCAGGGTAGGCTATATGACAGGACGGTTCAGATGACAAGGTAGATAGGATGGCAGGTGCAATTAATTTTTCTCACAACTAGTTCTTTATAGGTTTAGAAATTGTGGAGGAGCGTGTCATTTTGTGGAGGAGCGGCAAAATGGAGCAGCTGCACATATACAAAGGGTAGTTGTGTCATTTTACATCTCTTGATTGAGGTAAAATTATTAAAACATGTCTTAATGATAAAAGAACGTAAAAGATGTGATTATAATGGCGAAGTCAGACTATATCATGGTAACGTAGCGAAGGCCATTGTCTCCGACGGTAAAATTGCAAAAATCTCGATCTGCCCCGCACGTATGGTAACTTAGCGAAGGCCATTGTCTCTACTCTCCTATGGTAAAATTGCAAAAATCTCAATCTCCCCGCACGTATGCCGCGGCGTCGTCGTGGCTCGCTTCTCTCGCCTCTGACTAGCCAGCCTTTCTCAGAAACATTCTCCAGAAACTTTCAAACCTGCCGATCGCGAGGACGACGACGACGACGAGCAGGCGGAGAAGCCTGCTGAGGACGGGGAGCGGGAGCCGGAGACGGCGACGTCGCGGCCGGCTGCTACTGCCGCGATCCGAGCCCCGATCCCGCGCGGAAGGTTGGTGATGATGCAACCCCTTCTCCGGTTCCCCCTCTTTCCGGCCATTGGTCTCGGCGCTGCTAGCTCTTGCCCCCCGCCTGCTTTCGCAACGGACCCGCCATTCTTCGAATCGCGTTCCGGATCTGTTCAAGTCCGGTTGGGAGGTCTCGCGCGATGGATTAGTTGCTGGGTTTGCTCGGTCGCTGGGTAATCTGTTGGCTCCGCTCCATCCGATCTCTCCTGCCCTTTGGTAGTCGTAGCCCGTGGATCGGTTGGATGGAGGTTGCGAGTGTTTTCCATCCACGTTCCATAACTACAACGCCGCCGTTGCCAGCATCGGCGCGTCTTGTCAGTTGCTGGTGCTGGTCCGAGCATTTGTTGATATGCCTTGGCTTAACCTGATGCAAAAATAGAAACTTCGTGGGAACACGGATACAATCGTCATGGTGAACCCCCAGAAATCCACTGCATCTTTTGCTCGGATTTTTTGAAGCAATGTTTTTATCGGATTACTGCGAAAAATGTTCAGTTGTCTGCGCTATGACAAAACGTTTCACCTCTCAAACGAGACGAGTCCTGATGAAGTCGATGATACTAGTAGACTTGTAGGTTGGTAGTTCGCATATAGAGACATTGTCCCCATGCTGACAACAAAAGCTGCTTTCAGTTCTTGTTCCTTGTTCAGTATCTTTAGGTGGTAAATGACAAAAATGCTGAAGGGATTAACAAAGTCAAAAGGATTTTGTCTCCTTCATGATTTGCCCCTAATTGTCGATATTTGTCACCTTGTTTAGGCAGAGGCAGGCATCATAAATGACGGACGTGACGAATTATGAAGGTTCCCTTGGATTGCTGAATGCTGCATTGAGGGCTACCCCAAATCATTCAAGAGCTTGTAGTAGGAGCAGCAACAGGCATCTACTGTAGTATTCAACATGCAGGTCTACCAGTGTGCTATTCTACTTCGATCTGACGTTTCCTTCACAACAAGCGTTCTTCTGATTGTCCAGATGTAACTGACCACCATTATGCAGGAATAGGACCATCAATGTTCGTTTATGCATTTAACTTATGACACCTTAAAACTTTTCTCCCCTGAAAGGTTATAGTAATTAATCTTTACTCTTAAGGCAGAATCCAGTGAACATTTTCCTAGCAAAAATCTGGAAGGGAAACAAATATTTTTCGCCTTTAATCGTTCAAGAAGCATATGCGTAAGTTTATTTCATTTAAGTTTGTATAAGGTGGATTTTTTTTTTCCCTTTTCTCACAGTCCAGGCATAAATAGATCTTGAGCATGTTAATGATAATGAATCACGAGCAGTTTAGCGAGTTAGCTTTAGGTATGCTACTTTAATAATTTTGTTACTCCTGTATCCCCAACCTGTCATCTTTTTTGTGAGTCTGCAGAGGAAATCTGTAGATGGTAAAGGCTTTACATGCTTTAGCTTTAGTGATCTTGAAATTTTGGAATACATTACAAATAATGCATGCTGTCATTCCCCCCCCCCCCCCCCCCCCTGCATTAGTAGCTACTTAGTATTATTTCGGAGATTACATTTGTTCTTAGACAAGGGGGGGGAGGGGGGGGGGGGTAAGTTGGTTATCTGTCACGTCCTTTTTGTGCAGAGTGCAGACTACAGCTTTTTCCTACCATGATATTGATCCTAGGCAAAGCTGCATATTATTATTGTTCAAACCACTATTGCAGATGGATACATCTTGTTATCAAGATTCAACTCATCTGAATCTTCTTTGCAGATTTACTTTGTTATTTTTTTGAAAGAAAAGATCCTTACTACAACTGTCATCTATGAGCATGGATTTTAGTCCTCAATTCTGATACCGTTCGCTTTTCAACCGTCAACTTATAGAACCTTTCAATTTTCAACCTTGGTCAAATTTAGTGTGTTTTTGGATGACAAGGCCCTGATATGGGGGCATTACCCAAGAATACAGTTGTTTTCGAATTAAATGATTGATAAATAAATTCATAGAAAAAATAAATATTGAGCATATAACCTAAAAACATATTTATGAACAAAATATTATAATCGGCCTGCAAAGTTTAAGGGAATAAAACATTATTGTATTTTTTTTGGTTAACTTAAATGTCATTGGAGCCAAATTGATATAGTTCTAGATAGTCCAATCTATAGCCGAATTTTTCTTCATAGTTATTTGCAGTCAGAACTAACTTCTGAAACAGGATGCAAAATATTGGTTTGATTCAGCTTTTTAAAATATATCCTTTTGTTACATATTATTCACTTATATACAAAAATGGTTTAGGTTACAAATACTCCATATTATGAGTAATACGTTTTTTTTTGTCCTGAATTTATAGTTTTTAAAGTATTTTAGGTCAATGCCATGTCGCCATGTCATAAATTCATGCCAGGAAACGGTTTCGATAGTTGGAAGATTGTAAGGTGAATGGTTTCGAAGTTGTGGATTGGAAGGTGGACTAAGCTCACAGTTGAGGGTTGTAACAAAATCATTTCCGTTAATTACCCAAAAAATGATTTTCGTTTTCTTAAAGGACTGTAGAAAGATTTATCCTTGGATATAGTATTATCTATTCTATGGTACAGGAGTACTTATATTTTTCCTTAGAGAACGGTAGAAAAAGGTTTATTATCATATATAGTCCCATTGTAAAATTTAATAGATTATACATGTATTCTTGTGACGAGACAGCTTTGCGTTCATTTAACTAAAGTTGCATTGAATGAATTAACCAGTGGTCAATGGTTGGTGACTCCATGTACTAATTGTGGCTAACTCAATGGATCTTGTTGTGAAACTTGTAGTAATACAGTTGATGTAATTGCTATTCTAAGCATGTACCTGTGATAGAGATCAAATGTTATTATAGAAATTAGGTGTACTGTTGGTGGTAAGATAAATTTGTCAGGAGATTTACACACAACGCATTTTACTTCATCCAGTTTAGTTATTTCAGCTCCATGCCCATATGACAACAGGAGTTAATGCCTTTTTTTCTGTGTAAAGATTAGCCCTTATAGTGGCATAATTATCTCATCAATACTACTGCCATCAAAAGAAATTTATCCCTAGCTGTAATAAATTAATAGCAGCATTTGCAAACCACAAACATGTTTCTAAAACAATGCATATCTATTTAATAGTTCTGAGAAAACTGCTGCAGTACGTGTGAGCAAATTGTTTCTGCTAATACACTACTACCATGCATACTACTGTTATTTTTGTAAGAAACTGACATTTGATCTGAAGCAGTCATGATAGCTGTAGTAATTCTCCAATACTGATCTCCAGCTGTCATGACAACCGAAGAACATATGGTTCTATCTGATACTGTAGTTCGATACAAATAAACAAAATCACTTTTCGGAATGCCACATGCTTGCCGGTAGCCATGGATGATCAGGGACATATGTCCATTTGATGTTGGTTATGTAGATGAGGGAACAAACTTTTATGTTAAACTGTACAATAGTCGATAGCAAGTACATGATCTAACTTCTCTTTTTTCTGTTTCTCATAGTTCAGAAATCAAACAGAATACTAGTTTATCGCCATAAGATGCAATCATTGATGTTCAATTGCAAATGAAGATTTGATACGTATTTGTTAGAATGAAGAAACTGTTGAGGAGAAAAATTGTTACAACAGTGAGCTCTGGGTTTGGAAGACAATCATCTTTCTTCTATTGAACATGGCTGCAAGAAGGTGGAATAACAGTATAATCCAGGTCAGAATTTTGAGTACAAACAGAAAGGTTTTCAAGTAATTGCTATTGCGATGAGGTAATGCAGAGCATGAGCCATTATGTTTTAATGTTTTTATTTTTAGTTTTGTCTCTAGCCTACCCCAACTTGCTTGGGATAAAAAGGCTTTGTTGTTGTTGTTGTTGTTTTAGTTTTGTTGTTATTTTTAGTTTTGTGGGTTCATCATTGAGATCTATAGCTTAAGCAATATAGCTCAGTTCTTCATTAAGAGCTTGAGGTGTATTATCTGTACTCATTACCTAATGTTTGGTAATAAGATAGTACCCATAGCCATAAAAAGGTAATAGAAGCAGATGATGTACACCATTTTGTGAATTCCCCCAAAAATGTGTAATTTCACAAGCAACAATGAAATTTTGATGGACTGTGGGAGACTTGAATTCGTGACTGTCCAAAAATTAGTAACACCTTTGTTTCTGTCATATGTACTATCCATGTCTGAAAACACACCTTTGATCCCAAAAGAGGAATGTGTTGCCCTGTTACCTCAGTCCTTGGTGCACTTATTGTGGTCTACGTACCATCTGTATTTTCAGCAGAGTAATTGAATGCAAATGAATTACCCCTGCTCAAATCAATATCACCGATGCCTAGAATAAGATTACTCCATTCATTCTAGTTACGCTGAACTATAGAAGCACGTTCTAACTAGCCAACTCGATATACCACTATCTGTTTATTTAGTACAGTTAAATGTTATGCTTTCAGTATTTATTTGTGAATTTTGATTTGTTACGGAACCATGATTGTGATAAAGAACATTTGGTCAGCCAAATTGTTTCAGACATGCCTTAAGATTTTCTAGGAGCATAGCTTAAGCTGCAAACTGCACTTTCATTTCAGAAATCAGCAGAGTTTCTGTTTTTTTATCATCAACTTGCTGCTTACTTTAAAAAATTTAACTGTGAAGCAATGTATCATGTCGTTTGTTACCATCCGTGGATGTCAGGTTATGGTCCCTCAATGGCCATAGGCAGCACTCCTGCATAACTGTTTTGAATTACGCAGTGCATCCTAGGTGCAGAGAGCCGTGCTGCCAGGTTCTTTATGCCTGGAAGGGACTGTTGAGCAATTACAAAAGGACTTGTGCAGGCCATACAGTAAGGACCGGGTTATTGCGCGTAGGGACGCGCGTTAGGGAATCGCGCGTCCCGCCCCCGCGCGCGCCACGTGTCCGACCGGCGGTCGGAACGACGCCGGTCGGAGCGCCGCCGCCCGTCCGCCGCGCGGTCTTCTTCCCCGACGAGTTCCCCCCCTCCGGCCCCGCCCACCGCCCTCCAGCCGCCCGCGGCTCCGGCGTCGCAAGCGCCGCACCGCCGCGCCGCCTCCCACCGCCGTGCCGGCCGCCGCCCCCCCGAACCCTTTCTTCTAAGTTCGTCGGGAAATGGAACTCCTCGTCGCCGGCGCCGCCCCCGACAACCCGAACCCCTAACCCCGCCCGCCCTAATCCGCAACCCGCGACGCGGCGGCGCCCTCGCCGCCGCGTCGCGCCGCCCGCCATCAACCTGCGCTCCGCCGCCACCTCACCCCGAGCTCCACCGCCACCTCGACGCCGAGCTCCGCCGCCCGCCCTAATCCGCCACCGGGTCGCGCCGCCCGCCATCAACCCGCGCTCCGCCGCCACCTCGACGCCGAGCTCCCCCGCCCGCCCTAATCCGCCACCGGCGACGCGGCGGCGCCCTCGCCGCCGCGTCGCGCCGCCCGCACACCGCCCGCGCTCCGCCACCGACGCCGGCCGCCGCGCTCCGCCGCCCCGCCTTATCCACTAGCGCGTGGGCCGGGCCGTACCCGGACGCGCCCTAAGACGCGAGCGCGTCCGGACGCGCCTTAGACTTTCCGATACAGTAAACAATAGCCAACCAAGCCAATCCACATACGCACAGTAACTCACAACAGGCCTTTTTAATACTGTTCCTCTCCTCCCTGTCACTCGTCTCCTGTTCTTAGCCATCGGAGTGGAATGGGAGACATATTTGCTCAAACAACAAGCGAGAGAGAGCAGTGTGTACTTTCTGCTCCTGTGATGTTGTTTTGCCGTCTTTAACAGTGTTTAAGTTTCCCATGTGCATATGTTTCATAAGAAAGATGACCTTAGATACCGTATGAGGCATTGAGATATGTTAAGAGAAGGAAATTCTGAAGTCCAATGTTTCTCCTGCAGGATTTCAGTTAAAATCCTAACGAACAATGTCTGCCCGTCTTGACCTCTGAAGAGGCAACAGGTGTGTTGTTTATTGAATTTGAGAATTCACTAATGTCTGCGTCACTTCACAACAGTTTGCTTGCACCGCCTGTCTCATTTTCTGTGGAACAGAGTATCGACGTGAGCACCTCTCTACAGTGAAGTTAAAGTTTCAGTTTTGGATTCCGCGCGAGTCAACGGATGCAGAACCGCCCTCGCGTTGTCCCACGGTTCAAGTTGCAACTTGCAATAGCGATTGCGTTGGAAGATCAGACGTGAACAGAATAGATAATCTGGTTTGTTTAGTTGCAACTGGAGACGCAACTGGCACAACAATATCTGGTTACTGCGTGCGCCTGGACAGGGAGGGTATTAGCTGGAGATTGCACGAGAAGCTTTTGACTTTTTCTCTGGAGGCTGGCTGAGGGCTGAGGCTGCCAGGCTGGTGATGCTCAACAACCCAAACGAACAGGCAGTCAAGATCAACACATCCCTTTTCCTTTGAGAATAAAAAATTACAAAGAAAAGAGGAGGAGAAAAGGACAGCACCAATCGATTTGTTTGTACATTTCTTGAGATGCAAGCGAGCGACTCACAGACAAAAACACCGGCGACAGCGACTTGCACACAACGCGTCAAAATCCAAGAGAGACGAAATCAAGGGACGAAAAGAGCGGCATCAAATCCGACGACTCGAACGCACGAGGCGGTCACGCGGCTTCCGACGACAGAGGAGCGGCGTCGTCGTCGTCTGCGTCGGCGTGCGCGAGCGGTTGGAGCGCGCGGATCTTGATGTCGTATCGCGGCGAGGCCCCGTCGGCGCCGCGGTCGTCGTAGCCGAAGCCGAGGCTCTTGCCGCACTTGCGGCAGAGCAGGCGGGTGCGGCGCACGAAGAGCCTGCGCGCGCGGACGTCGACGCAGCGGAACTCGTCGGCGTGGCCGAAGCGCGCGTCGTCGATGGCGTCGAAGGCCACCACGCCGCGCCGGACCGCGCGGCCGTACCCGCCCACGAGCCCCGCCGTGTTGCGGTCCGACGAGCGCAGACGCAGGTCGTACCCGCAAGCGCCGCAGCTGCCGGCCATCAATGGGTTCATTCAGTGCACGCACGTTAAGGCCTTTTGCACAAAGAGCTCAACGACGAGAGAGGATGCATGACAGGGAGGATTCATTGGGGACTGACCAGTAGGTGACGGCTGAGAGGCTCCTCGCGAGGGCCGTGTCGTTCTTGCTGATGATCTCCGTGTCCATCTGTTGCTCCATTATCGAGGAAGACAGCTTGATGATCGATTTGCTAGCAAAACGCCTTGTGTTCTTGGCAGCTACTGACGACCGTTGCCTGAGGAGTGCCCGAGACCCTTGTGCTTCCTAGCTTGTCGATCGAGATGCGCTCTTGCTGGCGAGAACCGAGTGAGTCATCGCTATATAAAGATTCCGGAGGAGAGGGATTCAATTTTTAGGGAGGGACTGCATGCAATGCAACTGCAAGGAAGGTGGAAGGTGGCGTGGGTCTGCGCCGACCGCGAGGCCGATGGCGCGTGGAGGAACAGGTGCTCATTGCGACGGGGCAGTGATGACGTGGACGCGCACGACCCCCGCGCGGAGCTGGCGTTCATGCATGATGTGGGGCGGTGTGGCCCGGGCCAGTCTTGCCCACGTTCCAACCAACCCAATCATCGCGCCTACCGGAGGGAGGACATGCATATGCTCGTCTCCTCCGGCGAACCAACACCAGAGCGCCGCCCTCCGACGGTCCGACCCCGCAGCCGGCCGGTGCTAGCAGTGGATTCTCTCTCTCTCTCTCTCTCTCTCTCTCTCTCTTCCTGATTCTCTCTTCCTGATTCTCTCCCTGTCACTCGTGGAGAATCTTTGCTATCGCCATAGATAGTTGGGTTTCATACTTTCATATTATCTAGACGAAAAAAAATGTGCTAAGTACCTGAAGTATCGAGCATCGACTACACATTTTTTTCCCAAAAAAAAAGATGTATGGACAAAACTGGGCTGCCTAGCCCGATGGGTTGAATCCGCCCCATTTACAAAGCATGGAGTATCTATGGGCCCAATAGACCGCCATGGTTCTGGGCCACGTAGCCCAATGGACTGAAATCTGATCAGTTACAGTGAGGAAGCTCATCTGGGTTACATGAAGGTGAACGTCGATGCAGCACTGTCCAAAAATTCTAGCAAGTTCCATCTTAAAAAAAAAAATCTAGCAAGTTGGCTGTGGCTACTGTAGCACGAGATGAGCAATGCATTTTTCAGGGAGCGTCCGTGGTGGTAGCAATGGAAGGCATCACTGACTCCGAAACAGCGGAAGCCTTGGCATATAGGGACGGCTTAGCCCTGGCAAGCGACCTGTTCGTTCAAAAAGTAAGGATCGCGATCGACTGTGCCAACGTTATCAGGAACAAACGATCTGCGGGACCTATGAATCCATTGTTAGAGAAATTAAATCGGCAATAGGGAGTTTTGCTTCAGTAGAAATTATACATGAGAACCGTAGATTCAATTTTGATGCTCACAACCTTGCAAGAAGTTAGATTAGCAGCCCTTTCTATCACCATGTGAGGGTGTTTGTATCACATACTATGTTGATGATTAATAAAGGTGGTGTGTACTAAAAAAAATCTGGGCCTTAAAATGCCGCCCAACTCTCTCTCTCTCTCTGTCTCTGCATAACTGCAGTGGCAGCAAGATCTATTGAAATGATGTGAGGTGATTGGCCCGGGATTCCACATTCCGACGCCTTGTTGGGACCCCTGACGGCTCCTTGTTCGCGTCTGACGGTAACGTCAACGGAAAATCCGACGCTAACCGGCCACCAAACACAATCATTTGGCTCTTAATGCGCATGCAAGATTTACATGCAGGGGCGGAGCTTAGTTGGGGCCATGGTAGGCCATGGCCCCCCCTGCCTTGCACAAATCTTCACTTGATGAATAGTAAATCAGCTACTGTTTGGTAATTTTTTTGCTTAATCAGTGAAGCCGGCCCCCCCTAACTCTTGGCTCAAGCTCCGCCACTGTTTACATGCACCACACACTCTGATTCTCCTCAACTTGGATTTTACGAATCATCAAGAGGGGTTGATCATCGATGTATCTACTGCTTCAGCTATATAAAAAAAAAATATAAAACTCTTTCTAAGCTAGAGAGAACCGTTAGGTTACTGCCTAATTCGCTTTCAGCTATAGACAGAGACTAAACTAACCACTGATATATAAGAAAATCAGGATGTCATAATACAAACTGCTAACTACTTGCATATACAGCCACGAGGGCCTGGTTACATTGGTCGCAAACGTCAATGCTAATCGGGAGCAAAGCTAACACAAATACTGTATATTAATTTTGGCGATGCAAGCAAGAGCAACACTTGGACGGCCACAGCTTGTGTGCGGATAGTTTTGTCTCACTGGATGAGGTATTTTACTCTGTACACGTCATCACATATCACGCATGAATTATTCGTTTCCCAATACGATCTGACTCGATCAGGTGTACACTTGTGAGTACCAGCTGATATC
The DNA here is from genome assembly GCA_007726485.1 of Eragrostis curvula. Lineage (NCBI taxonomy): Eukaryota > Viridiplantae > Streptophyta > Magnoliopsida > Poales > Poaceae > Eragrostis > Eragrostis curvula. The sequence continues at coordinate 14,220,940 of CM017445.1, read as the reverse complement.
TCTACGTACCTTATCACAGGAACGGGGAAACTTTAATATTTTGTCCGACGAAACAGGCTGTTATGAACATGGGAAGAAGCGGCTATGGCGGACACAAGGACACGTACCCGACAGGTGGACATCGTATTTATGAATACCTCAAATTTCTTTAGTTTTGTTGTAGAGATCAGTATGACGCAGGCAAATTGACATGAACTGCACATATATATAAATTGATCCCTCTGTTTCAATTTAGTTTGTTTTCAAAAGCTCTCTTAATTATTTTCTTTGTGCGGAGGATCTATGATCAGATTGTCGCCCTTATATATGAATATGACTAGAAAACAAAGTAGCTAGAGTATCCTCGAGCAGTGAATGTACCCTCGTACTCATGTAGGAGTACATATGCCAATACAAATCATACTGCTATAATTAATGCAAATGTAGCCTTGGCTAGTTGCTTGTTCTAATAAATTTCACTGCCACTTTTTCTTTATTTCGATATAATAATTGTGACAAAACGGCTGAATGATAATTTCGGTGGCAATTAATGATAATTTCTATAAAACATGTAAAAATGCATTTATATATGTCTCCAGATGATACTATGGCAAGTAGTCGTCTGTTCCAAAGTTTGGCCACTTTTATTTTGATGTAATAACTTTTATGTTACCACAATATTAGCATTACAAATGAATGAATTTTGGTCCGGTATTTTGAGGGAATAAAAAATATTATAGCCAAGATATTGTTTATTGTGGCAAAAGTACATTTATTGGTGGGGGAAAAATGATAGCATTGGTGGAACAAAAATAATCATACTCTACAGGAGTCAAACCTTTCAATTTGCGAGGACAATAGTTTTTTTTTTTGCCACCGGACCAACGCTTATTTTCATGTATGAAATGCAAACAATATATGTCCTTTTTGTAATGTGGGAAATGCATAGAAGACGCAAAAATAGTTAAAAATCATGGTAATACTATTTGCACTGTTGTGCTATGTGTTGTTGCAGTATGTATCGTAGCAAAGCTCATTTTCCTTCTGGTCGCGTAGATCATGCACAATATATTTTAGCAATAAAAATAGGTCACCATTTCATGATGCTTGATGTCCTACCGTCCACTACCCTCAACCTGACCATGTGAAGCAACATGTGTTGTAAAAAGAGGGATCAAAACAATCATGCCTGAAGACGACATGCATGGCCGACCGTGAGGTTTCAATGGTGCCATCAAAGCATGGTTAAGAAAACTTTCTGTGTGTGATCCACAAGGACTGGCCAGTTCATATATCCAACATCTAGCTGATGGGCGCAGCATTGGCGGCACATAAGCAGCTATGGGCCATGTGATCAGCCTGATTTCTAGCAACTACTGTATATTGGAAAGTGCCATTTGGTCAGGCCGACCCCGTAAAGGAGCAAGAGCCAAATTGATCACATCTACCAGATAAGGACCGTCTGGCCGGGACCTAAAAATTCACCTCATGATCACAAGAATGAATCCAACATGTCCATATGCAGTTATTCTGTCGCATTTAGACCCACTTGTTAGTGACACAAAATACAATTGAACGGGACCTTAGAGACCACTGTATGCTGTCATGCCCGTTCAGGTGAAAGGAGCAGCTGGCCAGTACTTGATCGACGATGGATTACATTTGTTTTGGCTATAACAAATCCTCTACTGCAAAAAGCCATACCTAAAGCGATGTAACAACTCTAGATGCATTCTTCTCCCTGCAGTCCAGCACACACCCAAATTAAAAGGACCTTTCTATCTTATATTTGAAGACTTACAAAAGGCATATATTTTGATGAGCAAGGAAGATATTTACCTGCACACATACACACGCAGATACAAAGGACAAAAACAACTCACTGAGCATCAGCATCTATTCTTGACTTGTGTCCGTACTACACACATTTAGCGAGCACATGCCCCTGTGAGCTAGCTAGCTGCTTATATTTGGCAATGGATTCTCACCAAAACAACTTATCTTCTAGAATAGCTTCTTTGAAAAACAGCTTCTCTTAAAAAAAACAGCTTATAAGCACTTTTTTAAGTGTTTTGGCAAAACGGCTTCTCTTATGCGTAAATGCAAAGATGGGTTGTGAAGTCACAAGAAGCTACGTTTTCAGCGATTTTTTGGATTCCTATACAATTATGAGAAGCGCTACTACGGTGGGCGAGCATAGGCTGTTTTGTTTTAAATTGTTTGGCAAACTTCTCTAAAAAACCGGAACAGAAACTTTTAGAATCTATATTGCAAATTAGCCTTTAGTGTGGCTGACGCTTTACTCCTACAAATTAATTAAGACGGGCGACGGGCAGGCAAGAACTGCTCCACCACTGCTAGCAACCATCCACCATATATATCTCCACATGTAGAAGCACAAAACATACACATATATAGACACGCACATGTGCCTATAGCTCAAGGAACGCAGTTAGTTCATCCATATTCGAGGAAGAAATTAGGCCCAGTGAAGACTAGTACAGCTTCTGAGGATCCATTGATCGACCATGACAACGTACAGGGTGTGCTGCTTCCTGCGGCGGTTCCGGGCGGCGTCGAACGAGCCGTCCGAGGCCGTCGCCGACGTGTTCCAGGCGTACGCCGACGGCGGCGTGCTCGGGGAGGAAGCGCTGCGGAGGTTCCTGCGTGAGGTGCAGGGGCTGGACGCCGCCGCCGCCGAGGCGGAGGCGAGGGAGGTGATGGCGTTCGCGGCGGAGCAGAAGGTTCTCAAGAAGGGCGGCCTCACCGCCGAGGGCTTCCACCGCTGGCTCTGCAGCGACGCCAACGCAGCGCTCGACCCGCGCCGAGGGGTAAGCTCCGATCAGCTCTTGTACTAATTTTGTTTTTGGCCTTGCAAAGACTAAACGTTTTCTGCTTTTGTTTTTCATACAAAAATGAATCAGCCGAACTCCTCTTTTCCAGCTCCTCTTCTCCTACTGTACTTTATTCTGATTTCTGAATCTCAAACCATATATGCACTCTTCTAAATGTTCAATTCAAGGTGATATTGCAGTGTGCATGTCTGGAGGCCATGGTACCAACCATGCGTCAATTTCAGAGTTTTTTTTTTCTTTCCCAGACCAGATGTTCAACTACGTTTTGCATGCATGCATGAAAGAATTACAATAAGCTTCCTCAAATACTAATTAGCATTTAGTTTTTCTTGTGAAAAAGGTTAATATGATTTTTTGGAGAGATGAAAAAATAGTTAGTGGTTGTATTAGGATATTTATTTAGGGAAAGAATTGGCGCCGGTGGTATCTATAAAAGATAAAGCCTGCCGGCCATTAGGTCAATGGCGCAGTTCATAGTTGCTGTGGGGCGAATAGTTCGTGACCATGTGAAGTGTCCCCTCACCTTGGCATCACTCATCAACTGTGTGTTAACTGTTAGGCACATGTACAATGCCCCCCATTGATATGGAGCTCTAGACATGTAGGGTTGTTGCCCTGCACCAAGATTAAGATTGATGTTGAAGTGCTCTCCTCCCCTCCCTTCATTTCTTTACGTCTTAATCGACGCATACGCTGGCGACACTGATTTGATAGTGACGCGATTTACGGCTGCTAATAACCAATCTTTGTGTGGTCGACTAACTCGCCCTGCTGAAAGAAGAATCTTTGTGTCATTTTCTTTTGGGATAATGTCAATGTCTCATGTATTATTAGCCTTCAAAATGCAACTTTGACAGCCTTTGTGTGGTGTAGCATATTTATAAGCATAAAAACAAAAGAAAAATATTTTGGCATGGTGAAAATTCATAATTCTGCCCACATATATCCTCTCCATTTTTTTTTCAAGGGTGGGGCCTCATATTCCTCTAGGCATAAAGTTTGAAAAGAACATACTAGCTAGTAGATATTCACACAACAACCCTACAAACCTTTGGTGATAATCCAACTTGCCTTGGTTGAAGCAGCAGTGACACAGTCCATTAAGTTATGAAATGAGTGTTTTGACTTGGACGAAGGTACCATGGCAACACTCATTTTCTTCAGTGATCTGGGAGCTCTATGCCTGCTTCTCCCCTGTAAAACTTTGTCGGACCCGTTGCTTCGTAAAAAAAAAAAAGAGTGTTCATTGTGGTTTCAAGAGTGTGAAGAAGGTATGATGATGTAGTAATAAAAAATATCTTGTAGATTTCTTGGCAACAAGGGATCACGTACGTGTGAGCGTAAGGTGCATAATTTTCTATGGGTACTTGAGAGGCTCACGGGCAAGCCTTAACTTTGGAGCTAGTACCAGTGTTTAGTTGGTCCGGTGAGATTAGTTGCTTGTAGAAGCAAAGCGTCACCCAACTCAAAGAGAAAGACTCAAGTGTCACGTAGCTACAAGACAAAGGCGGGAGCCACAATTTGATGCGGTATTGGAGAGGACGTGAGGTTACCATTCCACCTATCAGGGTCAAAATCCCGATGCATGATTTGCCCACATGCAAAGTGTTCTCAAAGGATTTATTTACATGCGAGTATATCTTTTGACGACAGAACACAATCATTTGATAGACGTGTGCTAAAGGTGTAGTAACTTGTGGGTGCATGCATCCCCATAATAATCGAAACAAAAAGAGAGACTATCAGACAAAGGTCGAGAATTGCGAGCGTGCGTGCCCCCTTTTAAGAATAGTTGAGGCGGTTTGGATATGCTCGCTGCAAGTTGTACTTCACCAGGGTTAGGTGCAACATGTGTGAGCCCTCATTGATCTTGTTAGATTCTTCTTGTCGTTTCAATTCCTTCCTTTTGAATCACCTTGTAACTGTGAGATTAATTTATTGGGCCTTTCTTTTTTTTATTTCTTTCTACTCATTTTAAATTACTACTATACTATTCCCTTCGATTTCGAAGATCATTAGGAGCTGCTAATTCATGCGTGCATGGACCAATGATAATGGCTGCAGGTTTACCAGGAGATGTGCCTGCCGCTGTCTCACTACTTCATCTACACGGGGCACAACTCGTACCTGACGGGGAACCAGCTGAGCAGCGGCTGCAGCGAGGCGCCCATCGTGAAGGCCCTTCACGACGGCGTCCGGGTCATCGAGCTCGACCTCTGGCCCAACGCAGCCAAGGACGACGTCGAGGTCCTCCATGGCAAGTACGTACCTTCAGTGTAGATTGCACACCTAGCTAATTGTGAAGTAGGGGTAGTACCTCTAATAATGACTCAAAAACAATACCAGCAATATCACCGTGGCTTGTTTGGGTGAGTCGTTAATTAAGACCAGTGTCAGGGTAGTGATGAAAGTGGAGTTGATAAACAGGCCAGCTGGCTAGGCCAGAGCCGACAAGGCGACAAACGTCAGCCTTTGAGGAGGAAGATTGTGCCACTGGCTGAGGTAGGGATGAAGGCAGTGAATCGTGTCAGTGACCCCGTGACGAAGGCGGACCTGGCCGATCCAGCCTGAACATGGGCCAAAAGCTGGCCCAAACATAGATGGAGGTCCGTTCACTGAATTACAAAATCAATCCTTGGCGCGAAAACCCATATACCATGTAGGCCCAGTTAGGAACTTGGGCCCAAGCCTTGAGGCGGAGGAGGGAGGGAGAGAGAGAGAGAGCGAGCCTCAGTGCGAAAACCCATGTACCATGTAGGCCCAGTTAGAAACTTAGGCCCAAGCCGTGAGGCGGAGAGAAAGAGGGGAGAACGCTCCAACCTTCTTCCTCGGCAACGGCATACCGCCGCCTCCATTTCCGCGACCCCGTGCCGCGGACCCCCCGGAGTCCACCGCCGGCCGTCCTTCCATTCAGTTGATGTTCCCGGACGGGGAAGGTAACCTCCCGCGCAAGAATAATCGCCTCCACCTACTCGGAGGGTGCTCCGCTAACAGTTACTGCAGTCTGCAGGTGGGGCCTACAGGCAGGTCCCAGCGCGCGGAGCTCGCTGGCGACCGTGTTAGGGCGGCAAGGCAGCCAGGCGGTGGACGGCGGCGCAGGTGGGGGGTCACCGGCGGTGGGCCAGTTAAGGGCGGGCTGCGTCAAATCTCGAGCTGTTAGTGGAGGAGGTGCCGAGGTGGTGGTGGGAAGCGAGGGCTGGGCTTCCGTCGGAGGTGGACTGGCCTCCGCTCAAGCGTGCCCTGGTGCCGCCTCGGCCGGAGTGGCGCGATGCAGCTAAGGATTCCGCGGTCGCGGGTCACCATTGACGCCGTTGAGGAGAGCGCGGCTGTTCTCCAGCGGCGCCCCACGCGAATTAACACAACAATCACTTGGCCCAGAGACAAGAATCGCTATGGTTCGCCGGCAAACAACCGCACTGCAACTGCAGAGAAATTCGCACTGACCTCTGACGACGACGACAATGGTGGATTTGCAGGACATGGACGTCACCGGTGGAGCTGACCAAGTGCCTGGATGCCATCAAGGAGCACGCCTTCGTGTCCTCCCCCTACCCCGTCATCCTCACCCTGGAAGATCATCTCACCCCGAACCTCCAAGCCAAAGTGGCCAAGGTGCCGTCTCCTTCTTCCTCTGAACCCCCAAACCATTCCTACTGCAACTCTGAAGGCTGAACATTTACATTGCTTCTTACTGACATTTTGGTCTGATCACGATTTTGTGCAGTTGATAAAGGAGACGTATGGGGACATGCTGTTCATCTCCGAGTCAGAGCAGATGGCGGAGTTCCCTTCCCCCGACGATCTCAAGGGCAAGATCATCATCTCCACGAAGCCACCGAAAGAGTACCTTCAGACCAAGAGTGGAAAGGAGGAGACCGATGACGACAAGGCTGAGGGGGGCGTCTGGGGGGAGGAGATCTCCGACGACAAGTCCATTGCTCGCCAGGCACGAACTCATGAATGGTCACAATGCAGAATTCACACATTCACATTGCGCATGTTCTGCTGTCTCTGAAGATTGTGCAAAATGTGCTGCAGCTATCAGAGCAGGGCAGCGAGAAGTACGTTGAGGAAGCCGAGGAGCTGGTGGAGTCCGAGAAGAAGGCGCAGCAGGGTGCCGACAACGAGTACAAGCGCCTCATCGCGATCCAGCTCACGAGGAGGAAGCACGACATGGATAAGGATCTCATGGTCGACCCTGACAAGGTGTCACGGCTAAGCCTGGGCGAGAAGGCTTACGAGAAGGCCACCGTCTCTCATGGAGCTGACATTATCAGGTGAGTTAAGCTGACGAGAGGTCATTTTTTTCTTCCTAAAAAGTGCAGGGATTCAGCCAATTGAATTATTTTTCTCTGTCAGGTTTACGCAGAGAAACTTGCTGCGGATATTCCCGCGTTCGACACGCATTACGTCCTCGAATTACAACCCATTGATGGGTTGGAGATACGGTGTTCAGATGGTAGCAGCAAACATGCAGGTAACGGCAATCCTGCCAGTTTTATGATTTCTGTTCAGTAATTGTTTTCTCCTGTACAAAAAAAATTCATGGATACCATAGCCCTTGTTTCACTGCACCGGCCCGGGCTCGAACGCTGGCTCCTACCTTAAGAAATTCTTTGGCTGGCTGGCTGCCGGCCAAAGGTTCATTTTTTTTTTTTCCATAGCCCTTGTTTGTTCAGTGTTATTTGCAAGCTTTTGGCAATGCGCATGAATATTGTAACCATTTTTTACTGCGTTTCATCTGATTGTTTGATTGGATACTTACTTTAATGATGTACCTGGACTATCCTATGGTGTTTGCACAAAGCAAAACATAATTCTGAAGCATACTAACTTGAATAATTTTGTTTTTCCTATCTAGGATTAGACCAAGCAGACCTTTCTTCAGTTTATTAACTGGAAAGTACTGCATTATAAACTCTGAGTAGATTGTGATCGATCGAACTTCAACTTGGGACTCATAAATTTCAACAGAAAAAAATTAAGGCTGGTTCCCTAATATGATTTTGTCGCCATATCAGATTTCATATGACCTGAATAGTCGCTGTCATTTGTCAGGGACATGGAAGGAAACTATGGCTTACTCAAGGGATGTTCCGAGCAAATGGAGGCTGTGGTTACGTGAAAAAGCCTGATATCCTGATGAATAGCGACCCTGATAATTTGTTTGATCCCAGAGCTGATCTACCTGTGAAGACAAGACTCAAGGTATAATACATGAAGAAAGGAACCAATACCCTTGTTTACCTGTTGCTTCATTCCATTTTTTGTCCTGTCTGCTCCAAAATCTGAGCAAGTCTGTAACCTGTTTTCCATCTCCTGTTGATGATATCATCTGAAGGTAACGGTGTACATGGGGGATGGCTGGCGATTCGACTTCCGCAAGACGCATTTTGACAGATGCTCACCCCCAGACTTCTATGCAAGGGTTAGTCTGTGTGATTCATTGAACTATCATCTGACGAACTGAAATGTGCCCTGTCAAATTAATCTCTCAGTGTGCTTCTACTTGAAATGGCTAACGATGTCTGAAAATCGCACCCAGACCAGATACAAAGTGTACTGAAAATTGCACACCCCGCAGGTTGGCATCGCAGGAGTTGCCGCGGACATGAGGATGGAGCAGACTCGGGTGATCATGGACAACTGGATCCCGACTTGGGATCACGAGTTCGAGTTCCCACTGAAAGTGCCGGAGCTGGCGCTGCTCCGCGTGGAGGTGCACGAGTCTGACAACCACCAGAAGGACGACTTCGGCGGGCAGACCTGCCTGCCGGTGTGGGAGCTCCGGCCAGGGATGCGCTCTGTCAGGCTCTGCGACCACAAGGGCCAGACGCTGCGATCCGTCAAGCTGCTCATGCGCTTCGAGTTCTTCCCTTCCTCTTCGTAAATAAGCTCAAGGTGCTTGTGCATGAATTCAGAGAAGTTTTTTTTGGTGTTCCTGTTGTTTGTGCACGTGCTGTATGATATGATGCGAGACTGTAATTGATAGTGTGATTGGTACGGTCATTGTTTGCTGATAAATGAGTGAATAAAAGATTGATCTTGTCATTGGATATCGATAGTCACTCTTCGTAATAAAAGGTCAAATGTTATGTTATTCAGCACAGTCGTAGCATGTGTTTACTGGAAGGAAAGGTTGGAAATCAGCAGTGCAAGACAGTTCCATTGTGTTGCTTGATTTTGAGCACTATTCGTTACGTTTAAGCAACACGTTATGGAAAAGTTTCTTCCATGAGAATAAGAAATCAAAGTCAAGTTCCAATCAGTGGACTCTTGACTTCTTATTTTTCAGTCAGATACGGCATGCTCCCATCGAATAAATAACGCTATGGTCAGATACCATTTGTGGCCTATATATGCCATGGAAAATTAGTTGCGACGAACAATGACGCCTCGCCTCCGTCTCTGAAGTTGTTCGTTGTTGCGTCCATCAGCACTGGCAGTTTTCCTCCACATGAAAGTTTCCGCTCAGATCAGTTCGAAACCGTGCTTCCTGCGAGGTAACCGTGAAACCGAAAGGCTTTTTACTCACGTGAAGATTTGACGGCCTGTAATTCACGCAGAATACCCAGTGGAACAGAAGTTACGGTCGTGATCAACAGCTGTGTTACTAGTCCTCCATTTTTTTTTACTTGTCACTAGAATTTACTGTAGCAATTTTGACTTTCCGTTTTTTTTCTGCAACATTTGTGCACACACCTCGATCTTTTATATCTTTAGGTTTATCATAAAACATACTTTATTAGCATCATATGTTTTTACACATCCCTGTAACTTTTTTAGAAAAAAATGGACGGTTAAAATTGCTACAGTAAACTCCAGTGACAAGTAAAAAAAACCGGAGGAAGTACCATTCTAACTTTCAGTCATTTGTCAAGTAGCAGTACTAAACTACTGATAAGATTCAAAGTTCCGAACATGTGAAGGAAAGGTGCGACAAGAGTAACGTGAGGAACGGATTCAGGGCAGTCTCCAGGTCCATTCTGCTTGGCTGCCTCACTTTCCTGCATAGTACTCCTCATAGCTTCATGCTGCCGCACGCTTTTTTTGTACCAGCACCGGTATGCATGCTCTGACATATGACATCTGGCAACCACGCTTTCATGTTGACTTCCACTACTCTGACTTTATTCATATGCATGCTCCTATCCTATCTGCCATTGTTAACTGCTCTCATTGCCTCTGAAAAGTACTACACTCACCACGTATTGACATACTTGGCACATATTGTATCAGCAATGTCATGCTCTCCGGGTGGGTATCGGAAACATGACATGTTACTACCAATATCAGCCCAATTTGTATTCACAAATGTGAACTTTTTCACATGATTGGACACTGACAGCGAGTGTGAGGATCTGTGTGAACAGTTCTTTTCCCCTTGAGAGCACAAGTGTGAACATACATGCAGTGGGAACGGGACAGTTAGAAGGATGGCAAACCTCCATCCCTACCTTGTCACAGTGTGAACCATCAACCGATAAGCCATCTACTACCAGCTTAATAGAGACATGGAATCCTTATCGCCATGTCCCTAGTGGATGGCAACCTATGCTTGCTCATGTACATAATTACGATTGTAGAAGCAGTTCCTCTCCCTCGTCTATGCTCTGAAAAATTCTACTAACAGAAGATTGTAAGTATTTACAATCAGTTTCATCTCAAAAAAGGGTATTTGCAATCAGTGATCGATGACCTCTAACCATCCTGTGTCATGCAGTCATCGCAAACGTATCCGTGGGCTTAATTTGTGGCATCCAACCCGACCCATACTAATCCTACTTTGACCATGACCAGACCCAACCTTTGTCATATTTGACCGTTGACCCAGCCACGGATGCTTTAGAAAACGACGAACCGAAGGTTCTGTGCACTGCCTTTGCTGCCGTACAAACCGGACACGTCAGCACCAGATTCTTCAACTGCTACAACTACTCTGCACTAACAGGATTAGCGAATGAATTAGCAGGTTGCTTGGAAGTTAGTCTTAGCTTAATCTTTTTTTAAGAAAAAAAATTCTAGCAGGGGAAGTCTTAGCTCAATTTGGCTGCCGCTACGCGGTACAGAAGAAAGTCAAAATGATCAGTGGAAGCATGTCAGTTCGTTTGTTAACGGGGTGTTCAGCGCATAAGAGTCTAAATTTTAGAAGGGTCTAAACTCTAGATAAGTTATATTAAATAAAGTTTAATTACAAAACTAACTACAGAACCCTGGTCTAATTCGTAAGACGAATTTAATGAGAGTAATTACGCCATGATTAGATGATGGTTACTGTAGCATTACTGTAGCAAAATATAGATTAATTAGGCTCATTAGATTCGTCTCGTAAAGATATACCCATCTGTAAAAAGATTTTATCATTAAACTTTATTTAGTACTAAGTTTTTTTATTTAAAAATCTTTAAAATTTAGCGCTAAAAGAAAGTAACAGGATCTACTAGCCCACGGTCTCCTATCCCGTCCGGCTGCTTAAGCGGACACCATTCCTTTATTCTGCGTGTTGATTTGCGCAAGGGCGACGCATGTTTTTGTCCGCGGACACGTGCCGGGAACATCAGCCGTCGTCGCCGTACCGGGATTGTTGTCACAGCACAGCAGGCGACGAGTCAAACGTCGCATGTGTTATTCACGGTCCGTGTATTATGTGGGCTTGATCGTACTCAATTCAGGAGATTATTAATTTTTTTTCCAGGTGGCATGGATGAATTGTTCAACGAGCGTCACGTTGTACTTGGACGGGTAAGACTTGGACGGGTAAGTTGGGTTATCATAGTTCAAGAAGAATATGGTGGGTAAGAGCAACTCCAGCAGGGCATGTAAAATTGAGCCCCTGCATCGTCATGTAGGGGCTGGTCTTTACATTGAAGTTCTCAGATTTTGTTTCCAACTTCAGCAGCATCCCTCACATCCAAGCCTCTACAATATATGGTCCCACTCGTCATCCTCTCCCCCTTACCTTCTTCCCCTTCTCTTCTTTTTTCTCTCTGCCCGTACCCCGCACTCCCGCAGAGGCGGCGTCGCGCATGGCAGGGAGGAGGGTGAGGCGCCGCGCGGCTACCTGCAGCGGAGGAGGGTGAGGGTGAGGCGCCGCGCCGCGCATGGCCGGAAGGCGGGCTCGCCGCAGGGGAGGAGGGTGAGGCGCCGCGCGGCGTCGTGGCCATGGGGTGGAGGCGGGCTCGACGGCGCGGCGCAGGTGGACCTGCTGCTCCCGCGCGTCGCGGAGAAGGGCATGCGCGGCCATGGCGTCCTGGCCCACCTCATGACGGCGCTGCACAAATCGATGGCGGGCAGGGAGTGAATCGAGGCCGGTGGGGGTGAATCGAGGACGGGCTGCTTCGGGTGAGGGCGAATCGAGGCCAGGGGTGAATCGACGGTGGCTCCGGGCCACGGCTTCGGCGCTGGAGCGGGCCACGGCCACCTCGCCATGGCCACCTCGCGTGGCTCCATGGCGCGGGCACGACGCGTTGCCATGGCGCTGGGCACGGCGTGGCCTTGCAGGCATGCGCGAGGTGGGGGAGGCGGTCGGGCGTGGCTTCAATCGCCGCTGGGTGCGGCACGGCAGGCCGGGTCACGCGACAGCTTGGGCGCGGAGGCGGGGGCGCTGTGCGCGGATGTCAGGCGGGCGAGGATTTGGCGCCGAGAGGAGCAAGGGGCGCCGACGCTGGCGAGCAGAGGCGAGGCGGGACTTCACGCGGGAGAAGAAGAGCAGCGCGCGCGGGGCGTCACGGGGGACCCACCTGTCTAGCGACCCCGTAGCGGGTCGCCAGATCTGGGGGCTGGGGAGGGAAATCTAGCGACCTCATAACGCTAGGGGTTTGGGTAGGGACCTTGCTGAAGTTCGTTTTTTTGGCTTAAGCCCCTACATCCCATCTAGGGGCTCTGCTGGAGTTGCTCTAACTAGTTTCACAAAAATAGCATATCCTAATGCCGCGTCCAGTTACAATCTCTCCCTACTGGCCTACGACGACCGCAGTACATCTCCTGTCGTATGCGGTCGTAGCATTGCTAAAATTATAAAAAAACTCGACCTGCGGAGGGTAAGCCACCCTCCGGGCATTGTTTGATAGAAGAAGATCTTTTCACGCAGATCGAGAAAATTCCTGAACCCCCCTCCCCATCCATACACAGGGGCCTTTAACCGTGTGAGATCGGTTGAGCCTTCTCTTATACCTGTGCTTTGAGTGGGAGGAGCGAGGGAATTTTTTTTGGGCGAAAAGCGCCGGTGCGACACCCGTCGATCCCAGAGATCGAACCCGGGCGGGCGGGCTGGCAACAGCCAGCTTTACCACTGAGCCAACGGCTCGTCCGCCATTGCTAAAATTATCACTAAATTGGTAAATTTGCAACTGGATGCACTACCATTGCTGCTTTGAAATCCAACGGTAGTGCATCCAGTTGCAAGTGAACCAACTCTGAACTTGAGCTCGAAATAAAACATGAACATGCCAGTCGTTCCGCAGGCCGGTGAATCCATAAAATCTGTGCCTGCCCATACCATACGACGCAGGGTTTGAGCCGCATGAATTTTACGGCAGCGCCATGGCGTATGCACACGGCCTGGCAGGTCTGAATTTCTCCAAATTTTTCAATGACGGATAGAAACACGATCCGGACCGTGGCCGTGGTCTGCAGAGAGAATCGATGCGTCGCCCAAGACGGTACCGTACTCGTAGAAAAATGTAGAGAGCACGGTGACACACTCATCAACAGGGATTCAGAAACCGTGGTACCCCAAGACGCGAACTTGCCGACCTGACACGAGGATTTTTGGGCATCCGAATCTGTTTTCTGACGGCGATCTTTATTTAGCTTTGTGCTGGGGTAAGGTAGGAAGGATTAGCAGAGGTCATTTGTCGTGTCAAGCGTCCCTACCCTGCATTATGCTGGCTGAGCAGTCATCCGTTCATATGTGCTTTTATTCATGAATCTCCTCCTTTTGTTGCCCTTTCCATTCAAACATAAAAAGGAAAAAGGAAGAAAAAAAGAAGACAGAGCTGCCAAGAAAACAGATGTTCAAACTTGAAAGGAAATACAAAGGACAATTGTAGGACCATCTTTTGGCTAACAATGCGTGGTTTGTAGTAGGAGTAGTGAGTAGTGAGACCAGCTGACTGAACTGAAGCTATACTTTTGTACTAGTAGAAACGAAAATGTGTGAATTTCTAGAGTACTGTCCTCATCTCATGGGAGAGCGGAGCGTTGTTTCCGGTTGTGGCTGCAGGTGTGGTGCAGGTAGACGGCGACGGGTCATACTCACCGGAACGGTAAAACTCATTGACGCAGAGCACGTTCCCCTTCCGTCCGTGGCGCGTTATTCGCTCCCGTGTTCAACTCCATCCCGCGCCAAGACGGACCAAGGGTACGAGATGCCGCCAGAATGGAAAAAGCGCGGACGCCGACGCGGTCGCCAACAACACCCGCGTCGCCCATTCCTTCCCTGCCGGTCTTCCCCTTTTCCCAGCGCTTTAACTCGTACTACTATACCTGCCGCGCTCCCTCCTCTCCCCGAGCACGCCGCCCACCTGCTCGCACGCAGATGACGGCCGCCGCCGCCGCCGCACCCGTCTCCTCCTCCCTCCAATGACAGCGCCGTCGCCAATCCTCCTCCTCGTCCCGGCGCTCCTCCTCCTCCCGCTCGCCGCCGCGTCGACGCTCGCCGTCTCGGGCGCGTACCCGCCCACCGTCTGCGGCGTCCACAAAGACAACGGCACCGTCCTCTGCGCGCCGCTCGCCGGGAACAGCAGCAACGCGTCTTACTCCGTCGCGCCGTTCCTCGCCTTCGCGGAGGTCTCCGCCGGCCTCGGGTTCGTGTGCGGCCTCAAGACCGGCGGCGCCGCGCTCTTCTGCTGGCCGCCGGCCTCGCCGGCGTTGCAGCTCAAGCGCGTGTACAACGGGCCGGGCACGCTGACCGAGCTCGCCGTCGGCGCGTACCACGTCGCGGCGTACGACCAGACCGCGCGCGGGATCCAATGGTGGCGCGACCGGAGCCTGTTCCCGCCGGCGCCGGTCCGCGGCGCGTTCCGCTCCCTCGTCTCCGGCGACGGCTTCTCCTGCGCGGTGGAGGAGCAGACCAACTCCACTTCCTCGTCCGCGGGCGCCGTCCGGTGCTGGGGCCCGCGCGGTAGCGACGTGCAGGGGGCCTTCGCCAACGCGTCCGGGATCGCCTACCTCGCCGCGGGCGGCGCCCGCGCGTGCGGCGTCGAGACACCGTCCGGCGCCGTGCGCTGCTCGGGCTCCGGCGCGGCGGCCGCCGCCGCCGCGGTCCCGCGCGACCTCTACCCGTACGGCCTCGCCGTCGGCGACGCGCACGCGTGCGGGCTCCGCAAGCCCAACCAAACCGCCGTGTGCTGGACGCTCGGCGGGCCCACCACGACGGTGTTCTACCCGGCCGTCGGCACCTCCTTCGAGCTCCTCGCCGCCGACGGCAACCACACGTGCGGCGTCACCTCCATCGACTTCGGCGTGCTGTGCTGGTCCTCCGCTGCGGCCACGGACCTCGTGGCGGCCCCGGCGCCGCTGCAGGGGATCATCCCCGGCGTGTGCGTCGCCGACGAGACATCCTGCGACTGCGGCTTCCTGGCGCAGTCGGCGCAGCTCTGCAAGGCCTCCGGCGGCGGCGTGATCTGCAAGAGGCTCTGCTTGGACGCTCCTTCGCCGCCGCCAGCTGTTTCCCCGCCGCCTGCTTCTCCTTCGCCGCCGCCGGCGAGTAAGGGAGGCGGCGTGTCGAAGCGGTGGATCGCGTTCGCCGTGGTGGGCGCGGTGGGCGCCTTCGCGGGGCTCTGCTCCATCGTCTACTGCCTCGTCTTCGGCTTCTGCAGCAACAAGCGCGTGCACAACTCCGTCCAGCCCAACCTCACCACCACCGCCGCTTCAACCGCCGCCGACAACAACAACAACAACAACAACAACGGGTCACGCGGGCCGAGCCCGTACGGCTCGCCGAACGGGTCGCGCGCGCGGCAGCTGTTCCGGCGGCAGCTCTCACGCGTGATGACGCGGCAGCGGAGCGGGCCCTCGTCGTTCAAGGACCCGGCCGAGGAGTTCAGCTTCGCGGCGCTGGAGGCGGCCACCAAGGGCTTCGCTTCCGAGAACCAGATCGGCCACGGCAGCTTCGGGACCGTGTACCGCGGCAAGCTCCCCGACGGCCGCGAGGTCGCCATCAAGCGCGGCGCCGCCGACCCGCTGCCGCCTGTTTCGACGGGCGTCCCTCGCGCGCGGCGGTTCTTCCAGGAGAAGGAGAGCGCGTTCCGGTCGGAGCTGGCGTTTTTGTCCAGGCTCCACCACAAGCACCTCGTCGGGCTCGTCGGGTACTGCGAGGAGAACGACGAGCGCTTGCTGGTGTACGAGTACATGAAGAACGGCGCGCTCTACGACCACCTCCACCCCAAGGACCCTTCGTCTCCGACTCCGTCGCCGGTGGTGTCGTCGTGGAAGCTCCGCATCAAGATCCTCCTCGACGCCTCCCGCGGCATCGAGTACCTGCACTCGTACGCCGTGCCGCCCATCATCCACCGCGACATCAAGTCCTCCAACATCCTGCTCGACGCCGCCTGGACCGCCCGCGTCTCCGACTTCGGCCTCTCCCTCATGGGCCCCGAAGCATCGGAGCCGGAGACGACGACGACGACGACGGCGCAGTCGCAATCTCAGCAGCCGCCGCAACACCTGACGGTGAAGGCGGCCGGCACGGTGGGGTACATGGACCCGGAGTACTACGGCCTGCACCACCTGACCGTGAAATCCGACGTGTACGGCTTCGGGGTGGTGATGCTGGAATCACTCACCGGAAAGCGCGCCATCTTCAAGGAGGCCGAGGGCGGGAGCCCGGTCAGCGTGGTGGACCACGCCGTGCCCAGCATCGTCGCCGGCGAGCTCGCCGGGGTGCTCGACCCGCGCGCGCCGGAGCCGGCGCCGCACGAGGCCGAGGCCGTCGAGCTCGTCGCCTACACCGCCGTCCACTGCGTACGGCTCGAGGGGAAGGACCGACCCGCCATGGCCGACATCGTCGCCAACCTCGAGACCGCCTTCGCGCTCTGCGAGGGCAGCGCCGGCGGTGCAGATCGTGGAGGTGGAGGAGGGTTCGGGAACAGCTCGTCCAGCGCCAGCCTCTCCGTCACGTCCATGGACCGGTCCGGAGCGTTAGTTTAGTTTGAGAGATCAGATCGCCATTGTTTGTTTGTTCTGAATCGGAGATCGTACGTTCAAGATGTGATTAGCCGCCCGGGAACGAAACGAAGTGTTGTTCAAATTCGTTGCTTAGTTGATTTAATTTTTTTTTTCAGAGGAGGGAGGTGTGTGAGGTGGCTCTCTCACACAGACATTTTGTTCGTGGTGAATGATTGTAAGTACATGGTTGCATTGCTCCGATTTCTTCTTCTGTGTCCATGAAGGTTCAACATCTCGCAAGGTGAAGCAGTAGCCATTGCCGGGGACCAAATCCGTGCTCCATCGGCCATCGACAAGTTTTCTCCGGTCCAAGCGAGGAAACTGGAAAGGTCCTGCAGAATGGTCAACACTGACACTGTTGGGATCGTCCGTCGTCCGGGTCTAGGCGAGAGAAGAGAGTAGGTGGGGAAAATAATTGTTGGGATCCAGCCTGTTGACACTAGTGCCGACGACGAGCAAACAGAAGAACCGTCGTCTCCTTCCTGAGCAGGCGGCCAGCCAGCATTCACATCGATTTATTCGGTCGTCCATCTCTCCGTCCTGTCTACGCGACGAAAAGTAATGTTGCATGCACACCAAACACAAACAAAACCTTTTCCATACGGCTTGCCATGACCAAGAGGAAACCGTCCCATTGATCAGTCCGCGGCGTCACGCTCCAATCGCAAGCTGTGGTGGCGGGCTGGCGGCAAAAAGTCTAGCACGGCGAAGCGCCGCAACGATTTGGTGAGACGAAGCTTTCACTAGCCTATGAGCATTACTATCTCCCCCTCCTATTTTTATGCTCCTCCTCCTAAGCGTGCCTGCATATGCGGACAAGCTGACACCAATCACCACCACTAACCCATTGGAGCAGGTGAAGGATATGTATCACCGAGAAAAAGAATCGCAGGTGATCGATCGAGCGGATCCTGAAACGGGTACAGTTTCGTCTCATTTCGAGTCGGCAGCAAGGAGCATGCGCCTTTGGTTTTTGGTGCCTGCATATACAGGAATCTGATGTTCTCGAAAAGCAGGAAGAGTAAGATGACCTTCATCGACTACTCAACTAACTTCGCTCACTAAACAAACACAGATCGTAATACAGTTTCCTAATTTATTCATATAGCGATCATTAGTCAAAAACATGAGTGACCAGCAGCACGTATAAATGATGCGAGTCCAATAAAATCAGCAGCACTTTGGGTTCTCCATCAGCAGCCTCGTCGCTTTCCTTTCGGCACCCACTCTTTTTATTCTCGAGGTGTGAGAACGCAAGACCTTTTCTGTGCCCTGCTAAAATAACCTGCCTTTTGTTGCTCCTCCTTTCAACAAAGCAGATGAGTGAGTACGGAACAACAAGGGCTAGAGTATGGTGCACAGCCGACGCGAGGCGGCCGAACCAAAGAAAGCTTCAATTTTTTTGCACAAATATTAAAACAAACCTGTCATGATTATACTATCTTAAATGGTAAACATGTTATGAAAAAACAACTAATGTTTACACAAAAAAATTGAATAAGACGAATAATCAAATGTGATGGTCAAAAGTCAACAGCGACAAGTATTTTGAGACGGAAGGAGTAATAGCCATCGTCTTTCTCGAGGAAGAAGGAACAAAAGTACGAGCACAAAGCACTTTGTTCCTAGGAGACATGGAAGAACGATCCATGTAAAACTACAGTGACGGTTTCCCTGATTCTAAATACCACTAGATGCCAAGCCAGTAAATGTTCTTACCGGTTTATTCGTGAATTCAACAGTTCAATTGTGCGTTCATCTAGAACTGTTGTGAACATTTTGGGTTCATAACAAATTCGAGAAAAAAACCTTGGCCAGGCTTTGATAGGGTAGATGAATATTTTGGCACCCTGTCCTTCCTTAAATGCAGGATGTCTGTGGGCTACAATGGGTGATGCCTTAGGCCCAAATTTGGTTGTTTTGGGCTCAACAAGATTTGTTATACCTGGGCTGCTGTTGCAAGAGGGCCACAATAGGGTCTAAATAGATATAGCCCATGCAGAATAATAGAGTAAAATATTAAGTCTCAACAATGTTCCTTTTTTACTCTAAAAGAAACAATGTTCCTTTTAGGTGATGCTTTCAAATAGGAAATGAAGAAGCGTAGAAATTTGACTAGTGTGTTTTGACTCATAGACTGAGATGAGTAATATATTTGTACCTGACAAATTTATAGTCCATAATTATAGGTAAAGAAAACTAGAAGAAATTTATGGTCAGCAATTTTGTTGGTTAAAAGGGTGACAAGTTAAAAGACATTAAAAAAACCGTTAATTTATCATAATTAGAATAGTTTTACAACATTCCATTTCCGTTCACAATTCAGTAAAGAAGTATCGTATGTCTTACTTTATTTATCAGAAGGAAAGATCAAAACTAATTTTTTCGTCTGACTTGTGTTACTTTAAAAATATATTATAAATCATAATAGTTGTAGAAAATGTATTGCCTCACATTTTAAGATCGATTTGTTGGCTCACTTGTGCTATATACAATCACAAATCGAGGTCTAGAAAACTGAAATTCGTTCCCTCTGTCCACCTTCCAAGGCCATTGAACAACAAGATCCAACCAAAAACCATCGGAGATTCGGAGAGCAGGCTAGAGCAACAACCAGCCAACAACAATCCATAAACCTCGCGAGAAAAGCCACCCGTCTCACCCCCGGTGAGAGCAGTCGCCGTCGATGGGGGTGGATTACTACAAGGTGCTTGGCGTCGGCCGCGGCGCCACGGACGACGAGCTCAAGAAGGCCTACCGCCGCCTCGCCATGAAGTACCACCCCGACAAGAACCCCTCGCCGCAGGCCGACTCCCTCTTCAAGCAGGTCTCCGAGGCCTACGACGTCCGTACCAATCCTCGCATCCTCCTCCTCCTCCATTATCGCCGCCGCCGCCGCCGCCGCCGCCGCGAGGCTCATCTCCCTCTTCTTGGCTCTCCCCTCGCAGGTGCTCAGCGACCCACAGAAGCGCGCCATCTACGACCAGTACGGCGAGGACGGCCTCAAGGCCGGCGCGCCCCCGCCCTCCGCCTCCGCGCACGCCGCCGGCCATGGCACTCACGGGTTCCGCTTCAATCCGAGGAGCGCCGAGGAGATCTTCTCGGAGATATTCGGCGGTGCGTTTGGCGGGGCGGTTCCCCGCGGCCCCGGCGGCGGCGTTCCCCACGGGTTCCCGGGGTTCGGCGGCGTCAGTGTAGGGGAGACGTCCAGCGGGGTGGCGCAGAGGAAAGCGCCGCCAATCGAGCGGCGGCTGGCTTGCAGCCTGGAGGACCTGTACAAGGGCGCTACCAAGAAGATGAAGATCTCCAGGGATGTCCTGAATGCTACCGGGTGAGACTGCTGAATCCTTGTCTAATTTCTTTATGCAGAATACAGACTGACTTGAGAGCATTCTGTTCCTGTGAAAAGATCAAAGCTTTTCAAGTTGCTCATAAGCATCAACATTGTTGAAGTCTTGATAAACTAGCAAGTCCAATGACGGTTAAAGTAGGTATTAGCATTAACTTAGTAAGTAGCTATTGCATCTTATAGATCTTCCAATTTTGGTTTGCATATTGGAGATGCTTCTTTTGACTAGAGAAAAAGACCATGCCTTGTTGCTCTAATTAACAGTCTGTTGCGCTCTAGACAATCAGAACCGTTGCCATCTCTACCTGATTAAGTAATGGGACAGAATAGAGGTACTTTCCTTCGCAAAAAAGAAAAAAATGAATAGAGGTATTTGGAGGAACGACTGAAAAGATACACACTTCTTAGGGAGATTAGATGAGTGGGGGGCGAGAAGGTGGGAACAATATGGTTGAACTTGTCTGATGGCTCTTGTAGGCTAGCGCACTCAACATTCTCTTACACTTCCTCTTGTGAATTTTAGTGCCTTTCAATCCATGGTATGCCTGTTGCGTGCTTCCCACTCATACTTTCTTACAGTTGTGTTTGGAAAAAAAAATACTTTCTTACAGTTTTGTATGATGTAGCTATGCATGCTGAAATTGTATGCCTTAACTGTTGCTTTTGTGGTGTGCTTCCCAGCTGGCCATATTAGGGGCCTGTGGTTAGGTTTAACCCTGATCACCATGCACGATTTGTTTGCACTAGGCAATATTGCTTTTGATATGGAATGAAAGTGCTTAATGCTTAATGCGATCATAAAGTGCATAATGTGTTATCATCCCATCTAAGGGTTGTAGTTGGGGGTAGTAGATACTTGCACTAACTCGCTTGTTATTGATTTTAACAATATGACTTGTGTTCTGCTGAGTAGAAAATAGACCATGATGCCTTTTGCTCGAGTTGTAAGCCTGTCATGCGCTGGACTATCCAGATATGGTAATTGCTTTAGCAACAGAAGAGTGAAAGGGCTGTCTTGTACTGCCCGGTAGGGCCCATGTGATTGATCGGCCCATGCCACCCTAGGACCGATGGACTGGCTATGTGAACAGTAACCTCGTGGTACCGTTCACGTGCCCTAGATTTGGGTATGTTAGTTATAAATAAGATTAGATTTCTTTGTTTTCTTAATTCTATATATTAGTTTCTTAAGGGTAAATCACCCCATCTATATAAGGATGGGATTGTATATTGTATCTCTTCTCATTAGGCAAGAGATATATCAAGAGTTCCTTGTATCTCATCTATCGCTGCCCTTGTGGTGCAGCTGCCGCTAGTCAGGTGCCTAATCTAGGTTCCTGACAAGGGCAGTGAATAGTGAGGAACCTGAAAGGAATTAATGTAAGTTTCAGAAAACAGGAACTTGGTAGGAATTTTGGACAATGGAAGAGAATAATGCAGCTGCTCTTAAATTCTCTGATGCTATATCCTACACTCTGTGTTGAGTGAGCTCAAGCGTATCTTAGGGTGTGTCCACCAATGATATTTCTTTTGCCGACTTGCATGTTGCCCCTTTGATACTTCTTGTGTTGGTGCGCTTCCCAGTTCCCAGGTAGCCAGCTTAGAGTTCTGTAATCTGTTTTAACTCTGGCCACCATGCATATTGATTTGGAGTTGGCAGTATGCTTTTAACGAAATTCAGGTGAATGTATAATTACTATACATTGTATGATTTGTTTGATGTGTTGGATAAATGCGATATACATCTAGTGCAGTATGTTTTCCTTTGTCTTCTGGCAATATGATTTGCTTTAGTTAGTCAGATGTTCTCTCTAGTTCTTTATGTAGTTCCTCTCATTATGGCTGATAATGGCGCAGCACTGTACTTCATAAGTAAGCCAATTAATAATAGGACTGTGCTCAGTGATATGCCTAATTTTCCCTGAAGAGTGAAAACAATGATGTACTTTTCTGGTTATGTTCTGTTTCATAGCAGATGTACTTTCCGCTAACAAAATATAAACATAAATCATCACCACTTGTCTAAGTATTGATCAAAACTGGCTGCCCAGCCTGCTTAGGAACAACCGACCACCCTCCTGCCACGTCACTGCACCGCCTGTCTATCTCATGGCTATATTTGAAATGCTGTACTAAAGCCAAAGCCCATCAGTATGATCTCGACACTAACGTAGCCATGCTATTGACCATCTAAAACTTGTGAGACTATTTAATAATGAATGCTTACTACATTTGCTGTTATCAATTGATATCAGAGCTGTCTGAGGCACACATTCTTTGATAAACAGTTGCATTATATTATTGCGGAGGTCATTGGGGATGGAAAACTGTGATTAATTTCGGAATTCAGGATTGATCTATTGTGTCACATTGTTTACTTGTTAATTTTGATACTGCATATTTGTGTAAAAAATTCGGTACTAAATTGCCTCCAGAAGTAGTGATTTTGAATTAAAACACATGCACGCTTGAACTATGAATGTATGATATCATTCTCATTTCGAATGAAGCTAGTCCTATTTGACACAAATACAGTAATTTTTGCAAATAGTGCGGGCTATGGTTGGATTGTCCTATTCTTTGGTTAAACACAAGTATGTCAATTAATCACTGCACATAATGATTGAGATTGAATAGGAGATTATTTTTTAATAAGACACATGTCTTCATTGAGTTTAGAGCTGCACAGCAGGGGATTATTACCTTCACATACAGATTCATTTGTGTCATTTTAAGCAGTTTTTTTTATCATGATGATATGAAGAAACTGTCTGAAGTAGAGTGGTGAAAAAATTGAATTCTTGAAACACACAATGTTAAAAGAGCCTAGTGATGTGATTTTTTTTGCCAAATCAGCTTAGACAAAATGTAATGTAGTTTGTTTGTCTCTTTTGGGCCCTGTTAAGGGACATCAGATGTTGATGCAGATGTTTTTATATGATTGAGGATTATTGCAATTATGTTGAACAGTATTTTATCAAGTCAAGTGGTTACATTGTGCTGGGTGGATAAGAGTCTGCATTAATTTAGTACATCTCTTTATTTAAAAGGTTATTATGTCAAGTTGCTAGGATCGGGTTCAGTATATTGATAGTTTAAATTATTAAATGTCTTGTGCAAAGCTTTTACTTTTCTGAAAGGTGCAAAAAGCTCATTATTTGGATGTCTTTTTTGAGACTATATTAATCATTTTGTGAAGGAAACCGACAAATGTTGAGGAGATCCTGACTATTGATATCAAGCCCGGATGGAAGAAGGGCACGAAGATCACCTTTCCTGAGAAAGGCAATGAAACGCGTAATGTCAAACCATCAGATCTAGTGTTCATAGTAGAAGAACGGGAACACCCCAAGTTCAAGAGAGATGGGAATGACCTTATTTACACTCATAAGATCTCTCTTGTGGAGGCATTGACAGGTTTCACCGTCCAGCTGACAACTTTGGATGGGCGAAGTCTGACAATTCCCGTGAAGTCCGTTGTCAGTCCTACTTATGAAGAAGTTGTGCAAGGTGAAGGTATGCCAATAACAAAGGAACCGTCTAAGAAAGGGAACTTACGGATCAAGTTTCAGATCAAGTTTCCCACTAATCTAACAACTGACCAGAAGGCAGGGATCCAGCAACTTCTGTCTTAACTCTGTCGTAGGATGTGGGCCTGTATTTATTCTTTTTCGACTGGTTCTAACTACATTTGTTGAAACGTAAGTGTTAGTGCCAATGGTGTAGGAGCCATTTGTCTAACTTCGAATTCAACTGTGTCGTTGCAGCATTCCAACGTGCAGATTATCTCATTCCGTCTCTGGTATGATATATGAATCTTTGTGCTGCATTCCCATTGTGCAGATTATCTTATTCCATCTCTGGTATCTGAATCTTTGTGCCTGATGGCTGTTCACAATTTTTTAGATTTTTATACATTGCTACTACGCTATGCGTTTGTTAAATGGTGGGGTACGGGTTGAATCTCATGTATCTCATGTTGGCGGCATCAGGTCTTTCGGAATGGTTGTTGCAGCAACTAGCAAGTGCCAGTAAGCATGCTTACAGTTTGGTTTTGTTCATTGTATCAACTCTATAAATCTATTTATGTACGGAGGATGCTGACGTCCGATTGAGGACCCACTGCCGATCCACGTCAAAAAAAAAAAGGACCCACTGCCGACGCTCCCATTACAAATTAATTCCAGAAAGACCCGGAACGTCGTATCCATGATCATTGTCAATGTAAGAAACGTCGTATCCGTGATCATTGTCAGTTCAGGATTGCAGTTTAAAGCAGGATGGTGATTTTCTTGGACGAGGTTTGCCCGAGTGGGAGCCGTCCTCGTCGCAGGCGAGCTCGAGGGTGATGCCATATTTGGTGGCTGGCTCCCATTTGCCCAAATCCCCAGGGCTACATGACAATGCCGGCCAATGTCGCCGTCGCCGTCGACGAGCCTGAGCCAGCTTTTCAGAGCCATGGCCCGCCGTCCCTCTCGCCGGACCTTTTGGCGGCAAACTGCGGCGGCGCTGCGCACCACACGTACGCTTTGTTCGTTCTCCCGTTGGTCAGTGGAGTGTTATCTCCTTTCTCAATCTTGCAGCAGTGTAGCAACAGTGATACTGTACTACGGTGCACGTGTTCCAGCTTGCTCCATGTAATCTATACTCCATTTCGTTCTCCGTGTCTTTTTCTTCTTAATTTTCCTGCTTGGCATTTCATTTTTTTCAGGGAGCATCTCACATCCTCACCTTGAGTGTAAGTCTGTCTGCACTCATGTAACTCTATATCCTTCCTCTAAAAGGAATATTCTGTCCTGGTCATCGAGATTCCTTCCTCTATATCAACTTCCTCCGCACCCATCATTCCTCTATATCCTTCCTCTATCCCAACTAACCAATATTTTATTCAACCATCTCCAACTACCATCAATAAGGCTTACTTATAATTTTATCGAAATATATCCATGTGACATCTTGTTTTGAAGGATTTATTGAAACGAATTTAATGGTGGAATCGGAATTTGATTTGGGTTTTTGGTTTGTGAGTTAAAACATTTTTTAGTTTGTTGCATCGGTGGGGCCCACCAATCTTCTCTCTCCAGCTTCTCTCTCTCACGCGCGCAGGAAGGCGGTTGGCTGGGCGCTGGGCCCGCACCACGATGGCGGATGTCCGGGACTGCGCTGAGAATAGAGGAGCCGGCCTCTTCCGTTTGCGTAGCGTAGACTTTAGAGGAAGCCGGTGCAGCATCTTTTTACGGTAAACTCTACTGGAGGAAGGCATACCGTTCGCCGGTGCGGGCAGCCTAAGCTCCTGGGTATCCGCCACAGCTGTTCAGAGCTCCTAGGTGTTTTGTATTAGAATTTTGGCAACCAGAAAATGCCTTTTTGAGGTTGCTATCAGGGGAGGGCCATCAGATTGTACAAATAAACGCGAAAGAGCCACCAGAAGATATGTGTTCAGACCATGTGCACTGTCAGGTATATCTTTGCTTTCCCATTGTGGTTGTCAGGTCACGCTTTCATTTGCCGTTTTCTGTTTTTAGCTTCAGATAAATTTTTTCCCCGACAAAGCGTCAGATAATTCAGTCTACTCTATGGAACTTTATATATAGTTTGAGTGCAAAAGTGCCCTAGATCAAGTAGTATCAACAACATGAGCGATGCTTGGCTTCTTTTCTTTGGATCTATTTTTACATGAACATGACGCTTGGTTTTTCCCCTTGAATCTAGAACAAATTTGTCGTTTGCCCATGGCTTCGAAAGGGACGGGCCATCGTTTTTGTTCACGTGCGAAAGATAACCGAACATAATAATTCAGAGACGATTGGTGGTGCAATTGAAGGTACAAAGTCCGCCTTTTTGGCCGTACCGAAACTAGGATTGACTTTAGATGATTTCGAGCCATGGTGTCCATGAACAATAATGGAATTTCGACTTTCTGGATTCACCTTGCATCTTCTTGGTTGGCCTGCAATGAGCAGCGTTTTCCTAGCACCATTGGTGTGCGGTAGTCCAGCTGGTATCACAATGGCTTCATCGATCAATTGTGTTTTCCCGGAGTTGGTTTAAAGGTTAGTTTAATGGTATTTTCACTGAATTTTGTTCAAAATTGGGATGTTTTTGTTCAAAACAAACCCGAATGGACATGTAGCGGTGGTTGCAATGACCTTAGTAGCATATATATATATCATATCTTAGGTTCAACTCCCTGTGTGAGAGAATTTAAATAGACAATGGGTAGACCCCTCAATGGTTCCATATGTTACATGCGTCAACTACTACGGTTGCCTTTCTCGACCGAGCCAGAAAGAAATTCTTCTTTGTGCAATGCTATGGGAGCAGCCTTTGTCCCTCCGCTCGAGTTTTTTTGTTTCTTTTTTTTTTTGCAAGTAGCAGATAAAAAACTGACTGAGTAAGGCACCATCCTTTGGCATACACATGGTCATTGTTTGGAGGTAGCAACTGTAAGGAAATCAGAAGTACCATTTCCTCATTTGATCAGAACCCATCAGTTCAACTCAGTTTTTTTTTTTAATTTCACTAGCCTAAATTAACAAATTCAATCATAATCTTATTCGACGGCGGCTAAGCAAGTAGCTAGGCATGCATCAACTGCCGTCGGCGGCGGCTTTGAGGGAGTCGACCTGGCTCTTGCCTTTGGGCCCCTTGCGCCGTATGTAGAGGCGGTACTCGTCGAAGGTCATGGGCTTGTACAGCGGCGGGCGCTCCGGCGGCGACACGAGCTCCGGCATGGGCGCCAGCGGGAGGTCGCTCTTGGGGTTGTAGAAGAGCGCCACCGACAGCCGGTCCTCGTCGGCGTTCACCATCACGCGGTGCTCCACGCTCCGGTACGTCGCGTTCGTCAGCACCTGTACAAGTATCACATCTTTTATCAGCGTCATCGAATCAGAGAGCAATGAAAAAGCATAAGCAAAACAGAGAACGAAGCTAGGCACTGCTGACACGTGTTCAGACAGCGCCATGAATGGCGTTTGAAGGCAAGGATCAGATTTGGGTACGGATCAACCTGCAGACCGAAAAAGGGGACCAAAGCTTTTGACCTTGTGGAAAACGTGCTGGTGACTTGAAGGACCACTACTGCATGAACTGGAGCTGCAACGGCCGGTGCAGCGGCAGCAATGGCACTGATCACTGCTCGCTCGCTCTCTAGGACAGTGCATCGCAAAGCTTTGTTCAGGACGCTGGCCGGCCGGAGATAGCAGTGATCAGTGATACACGGCTGGACCAGCCAGCCATGCATAGTGGCTAAAGATAGAAAGGCAGCACGTGGTCGATCTGGTTCTTGGCTGAATCACGCTGCTACTGCTCAGTGCTCATCGATCCTTGTAAAACTATGAATGGTCGTAGCAGCAGTCTAAGTAGATAATGGTTGTTGATTATTTACTTATATAATGTATTTATTTATATGTAAATATACATCAAGTCAAGCAAAAGTAGATAGGATAGGAACAACACACGCTTCGGTCGTTGAGCCGATTATCCTCATCTGGACGATCGAGAGGCGCGCAACGATGACATGCTAAGGCATGACGTTTGAGGCTAACAAACATGCATGGCACGCGATGGATTGAGATCAAGTTGATCGCGGCAGCAGACCTACCCCGTTATACGGCTCATGATGGCGCTGCACGTTGTTAGTACATGCCTGTTTCGGAAGGTCATATGGGTCCAGGTCCCAAGTGGACGCCTCAGCGCCTCCCTCATCAGATCTATGATTCTATTCACAGCTTTTTTTTTTGAGATTATGATTCTATTCACAGCTGACGTGTGATGGATCAGATTGGGGCCCTGCAACTAACACACTTTATATGTGGTTGAATAGTCAGCGGAAGCATGGTTCATATGCGCGGGGTGCGTATGACAAAATAGCTGACTGTGCGTACAGTGTCGAGTTAGATGACACATGAAAATGACGAGGCCATCGTACACTTGTGTCTTTATCATTGCTTATTTGTTTTGTACACTGAAAATGCAATCTATCCATGCCTACGCTCGGATGATGCTGAAGGCCCGAAACTGCGGTAGTGCAGTTACGTTGCATCATCTAGATAACTCTAGATTTTTTTTGGGTGTTGCAAGGGGCATCATTTGGATAAATTATTGGTCCACGACCACGAGGGAAGTCAAGCAATTAACAAACATACTTATCCATCGATGTGAAAGCAGAGCAGAGCAATCAAAACGTTTGATGAAACGAATGAATGGCTCGGAAAGATGGATGCCAACGGTTACTGTCATTCTCGAGTCAATTGGCAGCGCGACATGTGTGTGTACTCTCTCTTATATTAGTGAATTACAGTCGCAGTCACGAGTCAGGGAGGAGATTAAAAGAAAGGTAAAAGAAAGATGTGAAGGATGATGCACGAGGCTAGGCAGCGAATTACCCGAAGATAACACAGACTTCGTTCTAATCGCGAAGTCGACAGCTACGTACCGTCCGTTCGTCTGATGGACGTACGGCCGGACGGATAGGCCGGCTGGCCGGCTTGACGAAAATTAACAGGACTCTCTAGGAATTCACGCACATGCAGCAATCTGGTCGATCCTACGTACTGTGTGTTTATGGTCGGCAGGCAGAGGCCCGGACCACGTGGCAGTACTGAGGGAACGGTGCACGAATATGATGACAAGCTTTGTCGCGAAAAATTAACGGAGAACAAAGGAGAACGTAAAAACAACATACAGAAGAGAAAATATATACTCCTTCCGTTTTTTTAACTTTGACTAACAATATAAAAATAATTAATTGCTTAACATAAAATGTATATTGTTGGATCTATCATCAAAAGCACTTTAAAATTAACTTATACATT
This sequence comes from Eragrostis curvula, assembly GCA_007726485.1. Lineage (NCBI taxonomy): Eukaryota > Viridiplantae > Streptophyta > Magnoliopsida > Poales > Poaceae > Eragrostis > Eragrostis curvula. The sequence goes on along the minus strand of CM017445.1, from coordinate 14,191,772 downwards.
TAGCTATTTGCACAAATATTTATGAATAACACGAATGGTCAAAGTAACGAAAAAAATCAACGGTGTTATATATTTAAAAACGAAGAGAGTACTACATAGCACCTGAATTTGGTCGCCGACGTTGACGATGAGCGCGCCAGGCACGGGGTGAACGGTGACCCAAGCGCCGCGGCGGCGCACCTGGAGCCCCCTGACGCGGTCGTCGGCGAGGAGCACGGTCATGCCGCCGGGGTCGGAGTGGGAGGACAGGCCCAGCGTCAGCTCCGGCTGCGGGCACCGCGGGTAGTAGTTCACCCGCACGCACACCCCGGCTTGGTCCTCCCCGCCGAACGCCTCCTGCAGCCGCGTCTCCGCCACGCTCAGCCCCGCCGACATCGCCGCCAGCAGCCGCCCGCACAGCGACGCCACCGCACGGCTGTACTCCTCCGTCGTCTCCCTAGCAATCATCGTCATCATGTACATAGTACTTTCTTTCATTCATTACCGAAAATTAACACAAAAAGTTGCATGTGTCACGTTGGCCGGGTACAGTAGTGACCGATCGATCGACACGTTTCGTAGAGCATACACTACACGTTTAGTATCACGTTATTAGAAGAAGAAGAAAAAAAGGAGCCGGTATACACCAGACCGTACCTGAGGTCGGGGGGCATGTGGGGCCACTTGTCGGGGGAACGGAGGTGGGGCGGGCGGACGTGGAGGAAGAAGTAGTCGCCCCAGTCCAGGACGGCGCCCTTCTCCACGCCCAGCCGGCTGCCGTACCCTTCGTACGTCGCCGGCGAGTTGCCGTACCGCTGCTTCACCTCCATCGGCTGCGCGAAGAACCCGCGCCACGCGGCGCGCGCGCGCCGGAGGAGGTCGCCGGGCACGCCGTGGTTCACCGCCTGGAAGAAGCCCCACTCGCGGCACGCCGCCGACACCGCACGCGCCGTCGCCGCCGGGTCGCCGCCCGCCGCCGGCGACAAGTCCACCACCGGGATAGCTTTCTCCTCCTCCTCCTCGTCGTCGTACTCATCATCGTTGCTTCTTCTTCCTCCGCCGCTTAGTTCGGCCTTTGGGCGCTCCGGCTCCGGCTTGACGTAGCGCGCCGGGATGGTGGCCGCGCCGCTCTCCGACAGCGACTGCACCCGCACCACCGGCTCCGGCCACCCTCCCGCTGCATCGCCTTCCATGACCTCCTCCTATACCGAGCTACTACTACTACCTCTCTGTTTCTTTCTTGTTGGGATGCTGCTCCTGCTCGTGTAGCTGTTTGCACTTATATATAGCAGGATTTCAGTTGCTAGCTAGTCCTACCTAGCAGCAGCAGCTAACTGCGAAGAGAGAGAAACAGAAGAAAGCTGCTACTAGCTGCATGGGAGAAATAAGCCAGCAATGCACTAGGACACATGAATGGCATGACGCCTTGTTACTAATCACCACTCACATGGATCATATGGAGATTGGAGGAGAGAAGACGGTGGTGCATGATATGATGTGCATGGAGAGGACGGGCGGACAGGTTGCAGCTTGTTGGAAGAGGCCCGGCCGTACAGCTATATGATTGTACAGAATGTCTTACAGGACGGTGGTTTAGTTTACCATCATTGGGGTAATTAAAATGTTTTTATCCAGTCGAGAGTAGAGTAAATTTGTTGTGAGATGCTGATTGGTGTGATCGATGCATGGCACCATGTGAAAAGCAACGGGCGCAATACGAAACGTGACTGGAACTCCCGGAGCATGTGTACGTCCTTGATGGCAGGCGGTACTGTGCCACAGGTCCACAGTGACATTTGCCTTTTCGTTTCTTGGAGAGACGATGACGTGGCCAGGTTGGCGCTGCACTGGACTGACGACTGCTGCCACTGCGTGTTTTTTTTTTTGGATTTTTTGAGAAGAACTTTTTTTTTTTAGTACAATTTTTTGAGAAGAACTGCGTGGTATTGTTGGGTGCAGATGAGGAGGGCCTGCTACGTACTTTTGCCGATCCGGAAGGCCCATCGACTCCTGAGCTCTCAAGCCCATGTGTTGCTATATAAGTTCTCTCTTTTCACTCTTCCTTTGGTTTCTTTTTGTTTTTTTAAGCGAGTCAATTCCTTCCTTGCTTTCTAATTGCATTACCCTAGCTACTTTACGGATAACTCGTGAATGCTTGTACCATCAGTAGCTGTCTTTTCTCTCCAATCTGAATGCACGCGTGGAAATATGTAAGATAGCGTCTCTCACGACGCCGGTGATTTCGTTGTCACTGCAGCCAGCGGCGTTTCTTTTCTCGTGGGCTCGCTCGTGCTCGTGCACCTGTGTATCAGCTCCGGTAGTACCTTCGTTGCAGCAAGTCAGAGTTTGCGTGCGTCCATATCCTTAATCTTCTCGAGAGGCGCGTGCGTCTTCAGCAAAAGACTTGGTGTCGCGTCGCCATCATCCAGAATCGATTGTGCTGCTGCGATGGTGACTTGAGATTCACGTGGCAAGAGAGCGAGGAAAACGGGGAAATTTAATCTCAAAAATCAGATTGTTTTGGAGGGAACTGGGGGGGGCGCCGTTATTCATGGGCCTCATTGACACCATCTTGACTGGGCCAACGCTGAGGACCTCTATATAAGGCCTTGTTTGGAAGCCGGCCTCCGCCGCTTCTCTGTCTAGGCCGACCGATTTACCTGGGCTGGGCTATCGCAAAAGGCTTTAATCATTTACGGGCCGTGCTTGGCAATTCAACACCGGGCCGTCAGTTTGTCAAACCAAAAAGGCCCATCGTATGCAATACAGGGAAATAATTGATCTCCGGATCCATTCGCCATTTTCTGTCTTTTTGGCGCATACTCGTGATCGGTTACTAATCAGAAGCGCAAAATTAAGCGCATGCAGTCCTATCACTACTCCCCTCGACAACTGGATCTCATCAGATCATCACTACTACTACGTGCTTGCCGTTACATCAGATCCAAGCTATCACGCTCGTAGAAGAGAAGAGATTTCAGATTTGACACAGCTGGTCTGTTCTGTTGATGCTACGCGCATCCACCTGTGTCGCACCCCCAAGCACGCACCGGCACGGCATGTGACCTGCTTCCCAGCGCTGCGGCGTGGTTCGTGTGGTCTGGCGCGCGCGGAGGCGATTTCATCACCATCGGTGCTCCCGCGCACGCGCAGTGGTGCACCGGACGTCCACGCTCGCGCGCGCCAAGTGTCAACGAATTAAAGGAGAAGATGCCGTGCTCGATCTGCCGCCACGGTTTTCCGCTGTTGAGATACTGTCGCCTACCCGCCGGCCAAACTCCGACTCTGCCGATCGAGGAATAGTCAGGAACAGGACGGATAGGAGCGTTTCGTCAACCTCTGATGTCTCCAAGAAGTCTACTGCTAGTACTAACTAGGCCGGAATGCATCTGCTTTTTTTTTTTTTTCAGCGTGTGGCTCAGGAGAGGTTTGACAACCGATCAAAGATGTGTGGCTCATGATCAGGCAAGGACCGCGCGCGGGTGCGATGAAGATGTGTGACGCAAGGGAAAGTTTGCGTCGGGGAATTAAGCGGGAGCATTACATATATGTACCTTGGTCGTCTGAGAGAGATTGGCCGTAGCAGTGCCGGTTAAAGCATGGTTTGATACTTTTATTTCAGACGTGGGCCTGGCCGATCTACTTATTTAGTTTCTTTGTGACCACAAAGATCGCAATTAAGTTGTAGTACTACCTTGTTGAAAAAAACAAACTCTTGTTTCTTGCACGCACACCGTATACTGTTGAGAGGTCTGTACGTTTGATCACTCGCCAATCACAAGGTTGTTGATCTTTTTGGCTTGGCATTTTGAAATACCTTCACTCAATCTATGTACTACTCGAGTTCTTTTGGGCCCCGATCGAATGGTTCTCTGGGGTAGGCAGCTGGCAGCGTGGCCTAGCTTGTTCCTTAATATTTTCGAGTCAATTCTGCATCTCTATTTCCGTTTTTCTTCTCCTTATATACAGTGTACACTTTTATCATCTCCGTCATTACTCCAGAACACGCGCGTACCTCCTCCAGTCCTCCTCCTACGTATGTAGTATATGGTATGTACATACACGCAAGTCCTCGGTCTAACACCGTGATGGAAAAACAGCAAACCCGACGGAGCCACGCGCAGATCAAGTGTCAAGCTTTGCATGCGCGCCGTACGTGTATGTAGTAGTACGATGAATAAAGCAGCTCGATCGTGGCATGGATGGCAACCGACACGTGTCAGCCACAGCCGCGTACTATGATTCCAGCGATCTCCATTGGAACACGCAGCGCCAGCGCGGCGCGGCGGCCGGCATTCGATCGATCATGGCTGGCGTTCGTTGGTCGATCGGGGACGCGTATTTACGTGGGAAACCATCCAAATGGTATGCTATCGCTGGCTGCTGCCGCCGGCCCGGTGCGGTGCAGCCCAGAGGGGCCTGCCTGCTGGTGCTGGCGGCCATCTGGAAGAACGCCAGGCCAGGCGACAGAGGGAGAAAAGAATGGCGAGATGCTTCGCCGCAAAGGAAACGCGGCGGACCAACGGATTGATCGGATGGCCAGGCCCCCCGCGCAAGAAGCCCGTTACGCCGTCGTGTCGTCGGCGTGACGCCACGACCCACGCACCGCCTCCCGCCCCGGCCCCGGCCCCGGCCCCGCCTATCTTCCCCGGACCCACCACAGGGAGGCCACCAGATCCTCTGTGGACGCCCGCGGCCCAGCCTTGGCGCCACTCTCCCTCCTCTTTGGCTTGACTTGTAGGCGTTGGTGTCGATGTTCTTAGAGTAACACAAACAAATTTGTGAAATGTTGATTCAACTGGTGTAAAAGACCATCTATCATTCTAGTCACAAATACTCCACTAAGTGTTATTCTGAACTTGGACACAGTCACCAACAAACTTCATTACCGCCATATTACAGGAAAATGCAAAATAAAAGGAACAAGTCTATTTTACTACCCTCAAGTATTCATGTAGTTCACTTAACCCTCTAAATTACTTTTTGGTCCATTTTACTCCCTTCAACTATTTAGATTGGTTCAATTCACTCCCTCATGACATTTTTCTTTTTTGTATCTTTAGGTACACATCATGTTTAAGTGTAAACTTTTGTGATATTATAGGTTAAAATATACCTTATGTTAGAAAAATATTTAAAGAATTTTTTTAATTTTTTTTATATGTGAAAAGTGTGCAATTCAAATTCGACATATAAGATATAATAATGTAAGAAAATACTTCTAAAAAAATCTGAAATAATTTTTCTACCATAGAGGATGATGTCATCTACAATCCTACAAAAGTTTAGCTTTAAATATAACCTATACAAAGAGAAACAAAAAAGTAAAAATTCACAAGGGAGTGAATTGAACCAATCTAGATAGTTCGGAGTAGTAAATTAAACAAAAAATTAGTTTAGGGGGTTAAGTGAACTACACGGATACTTGAGGGTAGTAAAATGGACTTCTTCCCAAAATAAAAAACAAATAATCCTACTATGCTACTTTGAAAACTTCACCAAAATACTAAGAGATACTTACTGATCAAATTTCAGACACCTTAATGTGATAGTGAAAACACCATGAGCCATATAGGCCATTAATTTGATAATAGGGTTAGATTGGCTCGTCCAGGTCACAAATAAGTGTAGTTCTAGACATCGACATAGTTACCGATACAATTCATTGACTGCCAAACTACTTTCCCTCGTAAAATATGAAATAGACCATCCGGACTATACTACTCTTGAAACTTCAATCATAGTAATTTCATCCTGACTATACTACTCTTGAAACTTCAACCATAGTAATAAAGAGATATTAAGAACCAAAATTTAAATATGTTGACCGCGAGAAACCACGTATAACTCTAATTGTTATGAGACAATGAGTACCAACTATGTCTACCTCTGTCGCAAAATTTTTATTTACGAAATGTTTATGAAACCTTTGATATTTGCCAAGAGATAGATAGTCAATTTTTTTAAAAAGAAAACATTGTTAGGAAGGCTAGTACAGTAGTACCATCTCTAAATGCAAAATTTCTACATCTTGTAAGGCAAGACACGCATCCGACGAGACACACGCGTGCCTCTAGAAAACCAGGGTGGCGCAGAGGATCCAGATCTCAGAAGAAAGCAATATGAAAGCAAGGCGTTTGCGCGTTGAAATCCAACAGATTTTGCTCTTTCGTCGTCTCGGCCCCCGACCCAACCCCCTTGACTTCCATTCCCACCCCTTCATTTTCCCACTTTGCCATTCCATTCCATTCATTCCGCGCTCTCTCTCCACTGCCTCTCTCTCTCCGCCATGGATCCCTTCCACCACCTCAACACCTCCTTCTCCAACCCCTACCACCCGCTCCTCTCCCCTTCCCCGCCGCACCACCCGCACCACCACTTCCCTCCCCTCCCGCCTCCGCCTCCCCTCGCCGCCGAGCCGCCGCCGCCGCTGCCGTCCTCGTCGTCGACCCTCGAGCGCGAGCGGCTGCCGCAGTGGTCGCACGCCGAGACGGCGGCGTTCCTCGCCATCCGCGCCGAGCTCGACCAGGATTTCCTCACCACCAAGCGCAACAAGGCGCTCTGGGATGCCGTGTCCGCGCGCCTCGCCGCGCAGGGCTTCGCGCGCACGCCCGACCAGTGCAAGTCCAAGTGGAAGAACCTCGTCACCAGGTTCAAGGGCACCGAGGCCGCCGCCGCCACCGCCGCTGCACAGCCCGCAGAATCCGCCGATCCGGCTGCTGCTTCTGCCGCCGCGAGGCCGCAGTTCCCGTTCCACGATGAGATGAGGAGGATCTTCGACGCCAGGGCGGAGAGGGCGCGCGCATTGGAGAGGAAAAAAGCCAAGGGCAAGGACGTGCGGCCGGAGGACGACGAGGGCGGCGGCGATGGGGATGAAGAGGAAGACGACGAGGAGGAGGTCGAGGCGTCGGAGATGGCGGGCGAGGAGGAAGCCGGCGGGAGGGTGGCGGCGGAGGAGAGATCAGTCGGCGCCGGTAGTAAGAAGCGCAGGAGGAAACAGGCGGCGGCGAGGACCGGGTCGTCCGCGGACCAGGGCGAGGTGGAGGCGATGCTGCGGGAGTTCATGCGGCGGCAGGCGGAGATGGAGGAGCGGTGGATGGAGGCGGCGGAGGCGCGCGAGGCCGAGCGCCGCGCGCGCGAGGAGGAGTGGCGCACCGCCATGGTCGCGCTCGGCGAGGAGCGGCTCGCGCTCGTGCGCCGCTGGCGCGACCGCGAGGACGCGTGGCGGGCGCGCGCCGAGGAGCGCGAGGAGCGGCGGCACCAGCTCGTCGCCGCGCTGCTCGCCAAGCTCGGCGGCGACGCCTCGTGATGACCGGCCGGCCGATCAAAATCCTCATCCATCCACACGCGCCGGTACGGACCAAAGCCATCACGCACTACTCAATCGATCCCGGATCCCCAACCATGGTCTCATTGCTAGCTCCATGCGCTGAATGCGACAACTGTGCTAAATGGTCTTCTTCTGATGAAGAACGCTTGTCGGATTCTTGCTCAGGGGCAACGCCATCGCTCGCCGCCAGCAAGCACGCGTCGTCGGCCTGAATCAATCGGATAGCTACTTTTAGTTGATCACTAATTGTGTAGAACATATTAATTTGTTGTTGGTTAGGGTTTCTTAATTTACAGACAGCTAGTGAGATAGAGGGGGTGAGGAAAGAGGTATGTTCAGGTGGTGAAAAGGGTTTGCAAATTGCAACCAACCATGAAATCTTTGTTTAGCCTGAAGCCAGCCTACACACACAGCTCTCTGCAGGCACGTAGTCGAGTCTTATCAGCTTCAGGAGCTGGCTGAGCTTTCTGGCTTTGCAACTGCATGGGGGCATGCTCCCCTTTGCATGATCAGTCAATGTGCCTTCTCCTTGGTCCTTCATATAGCTAGCAAATCTCGTCTTTTCAAGATGATCTGTAGGATCTCGCAAACATGATCGGTGCTTTGCACCCCAAATGGTGCATCAGTGATGATATCTCTGCAGTACTTGTGTAGCTTTTGCGAAACATGGTGTGACTGCTAGATCTTTCTCTCTTTCTTCTTTTTCAGTTGCATGGGTAAAGATATATCACTAGCTAGCTGAAAAGAGATTTGTATCTGAAAAGTAGTCGTACTGGCTAGTATGATCGGAAAAGAGGGGGCTCACTGGTGGGTACTGGAAGCACATGCCTGCTCATATGGGTGCAGCTCCTTTGCTTTGCTTATCCTACTGGGAGGGTATTGATGCCCTGCTGCCTTCCTGTGTGCACGTACATTTGCAACGAGTAGTGTTCAGCACAAGCCTCTAGAATAACTACACTAAATTGCTTGCAAGGATTGCGTAGTGAACAACTACACTAGATTGCGTAGTGCTTGATTGCCTGACTAGGATTGTCAATTATAGGATTTATCCCCCTAATGATGCAAACCGCGTGTCACAGCAAGCATCATGGCATGATGACGAAGATAATGGGCGCATGCGTGTGGTATGAACCCATATGGCACATGCATCGTGTGTACGTAGGAAAGAAGAGTATGAAAGCGCGTTGCATATGTATCCATTTCTCAAAAAAAAAAAAAAAAAGGCTGCTGGCCCAGCTATGGGTTTTGCCTAGTTGATCAAGCAATGTCATGCTTTTGGTTGTAAAATATATATGTTTGCATACGCTGATGCATGCATCATTGATAAATATCCACACACGTTTTTGGAAATATATTTGCACTTCTTCTAACTTGTAAGAGAAAGATAAGCTAGCCTGTATCATGAAAGTATATATTTTTGTAGCATATATAATTGCTGTGGCTTGTGTGAAATCGTTGGGTGAAAGGTAGATGATATAATTACATGTGAGACTCCTCAAGTTCGTTTCATCCTAGCTAGATGTAAACTTTAGTGCATATGCTACCTGCTACCATACTCGATAGTGCGGGTGGTCATAACAACCATTTGTTGGGGAAATTGGGTAGTTAATAGCATGATCATGCTTGTCTCACTAAACTAGTTGTGGCATATAGAGATGAAGATAATTAATTGGACAAACACTTGGTAATGGTTCTGATCGTGCATGCACCTCATTTTGTATATGTTTCTTGAATAATTTTTTGACACTTATTCTTGTCAGAAATTTATTTAATTGAAGGGGTCTCACATGTTATCTTATTTATTAATTTTGTATGCATGAATTTACATTATTAAAAAAAAAACATCAGCTTTGTTGCTACCATGCCGCTAGCATTATAGGCTCTATTATATATATGAAGCATATGCATATATCTTAAGATCATGATGTCACTGAAACAAGTTTAGATCACAATGACGTGACAAGTATATCAGCATATGTCATCAGTCCGTGACCTAACAGTATATGAGTGAGCAAATTGCCTAGTTGGTACGTCGGTCCAGCTTGCTTGATATGTCTTGGTCACTGTTCACTTTTGATGCGTGTTGAGTGTTCACAATGGCAACAAGCAATCAGGGATATTTGCTTGGCAATACTTCTTTGGCATTTGTCTCCATATGAATCAAAATTAATGATTTATATAGTAGATAAAGTTTGCTCATTTGATTGATCAACAATACTCAAAACCTATTGGTTCAATATTTACTGTTTCAACTAGATACTTTTTTTTTGCCATATGAACTGATATGATTATCCTTTTTGGATAGCAACAAAGCTCTTTCTGTTATTATACAACACATTCAAACAGTTTAACCCCAGCATAAAGGAGTAGCTAGCTGCATAATTTACTATAAATAGATCCGACGAATTTTCATATTTTTATGTAGTATGCCACATCTTTTTTTATTTATTTTGTATTGTAAATATGAGGGCTTGGTGATGTCACTATGATTTCACACTTGTCAGATATTTTGTACCAAATATGAACGGCCAAGCCGCCTTTCATACTTGGCAGTAGTTCCAAAAAAGAATAGTAGCTACATGACAATATCAAAGATTAACCTTGCTACTTGGAGTAGTTAGCATTCAGTAAAATAAGCCACCTAGGTTCGCGTTGAATGAAATTGACCGTACAGAATCTATGCATCGATATGCAGAATAACCCAGTAAGCAAGTAAGCAATAGTTTATGTCCATGCATGACGCATCAGGTCATCAATCTGCTCAAGTTTGAAGTCAAGGGTAGCATGGTTAGCCAAAAATTTATAGAGAGACCACTTGACACGCAATTAATATATTCTGCAGTTGAAGCGCCAATGTCGATCTGCGACAAGGATCGATGTGCCTCAAATAGACAACGACCAATATTGTCAGGTCAGCTGAACCTTAACAAGGAGTACATGCTGATGGAGATTGGACCACAGCTGAGATAGGTCTCTGAAGCAACTTGCTGTATTGATGAAGTTGCATTATTGATTTATTGGAGCGTTCAGGAGGTTGTCTATAATTTGGCTACGAGCAGCTAGCATTTGTGGTGGTACTACTGATCGTGCATATCGTACTAGGAGTAGCATCAGAGATATTTGTTTCTTGAATTGATTCGTTGACATTAATTATACATCCTTTCACGATTTATGATCGATATGTAAAAAGTCATCTTCGTGATCTGTAGCAGGATAAACAGCCAACATTATGCCGGTGGTACAGACTTTTCAAGAACAGTACCTACATGCGTCTTGTTAGTTTCTTTGGAGGACCACAACAATTGAACAATAAGGCCCTCCGACATTTCTCCAATTGTTCCGTCTGCCGTTGCTTCGCGTCAGGTGGCTAGCATAGTAGCATGAACACGGACGCATTGCATATCATTTTCAGTAGATGGAAGAGTTCAAGAACGATGTAACAAACTAGGTTGGTTGGCAGAAGAAATTCGTAATTGATGTTTTGATTTCAGCATTAGTTCTTTAGGGGAACAGTACATCAGACAAATTCCCTAATCCAATACTTAAAACCAATGCCTATACAAGTATATACATATGCATAGGAGAGGAGATGCACGTGTAGCAGAAACTTTGACCGGCAGTGTGCAAAAATGTGAACAGTATATTCACCTACAGGCGCACGCTCTCGCATGGTTTGATGTGGTGTGAAAAATCTCTGTTGGTTCACATTAGATTAGAGTGTGAAATGATCGTGCTTTGATACCCTCTTCGCACGGGCGGCTGCTCAATAGAAGCTGAAAAGACCACGTGTGCACGTACGCGAACACGTCATGGTCGTTCATGCGCGGTGCTCTGATCCTTCTTTCCAAGTAAAGAAATAAAGAAAGAACACGGTGGCTTGATCCTTGAGCGACAAACTTCTAATTTTTGTCGTTTGACCAGTAAGTAGGATGGGATTGACCTGTTTCTTTTCCTGCTTTGGAATGCAAATTAGGACTTTGAATTTTATTGTGACCCCGAGAAGCTTGGCAAAGAAGCCTTGCCGAGCATGACAAAAAGGTCCATCTCACCTTACGTCAGATTGCTTATTGGGCTTATTAGCTGATCATTGGGCTTCAATTTACTAGGCCATCTGGAATGCGAATTCGCGATCCATCTTTCTGGACTAACCGAAGCTGGGCCTCAAAGGCCGTCACCACACACTCAAATTTAGCTTTGCTCAGTTGCTCTGCCTCTGATCGCTCGCTCGCAGCCAGCCAAAGCAGAGACACTCGGTGACAAAACTCGTTATCCAAAGCCTGAAGCTGGGCTCCTGCTCTGACGTATCAAAAACCCAGCCGCGGTGAGCCAAGCTCACAGACGCTGAAGAAAATCTTATCCATGGAGGCAGCAGCAGCAGCACTCACGGTGCGCTCCACCTCCGGGTGCCTTGCTGCTGCGTCTGCTCCAGCGCATGGCCACCGGCGAGCCGCGGCGGCCTTGCTGCGTCGGAATAGGCGGACGCCGTGCGGCCGGCTTCGGGCGCTGCCACCGGAGATCAGCGAGATCCTCAGCCCGAAGCTGGTGCCCGGATCGCCGTCCGACACCGGCGACGTCTCGTCGCTCATCCCAGTCAGGCGAGTACCACTTGACTAGTATATATAATTCAGCAACCGTAGATGCCGTTACTTGGCATTAGCAGATCGACCGTGTTGTTTGTGCAATTCTCTCAAGATACTTTTAGGAGACTGTCTACTCTGTGTTCATTTCCTAAGGATGTAGAGGCTGGAACCGTTGTTCCAATATTATCCAAAAAAATCTACTCTATGTTCGTTAGTCGTTACATTAATCCACAGTAAATTGAAAGTAGTTCTAGGATAGGTACAACTAAACTCTTACTTTTTCTTTTTAAGAAACTGCAGCTGGGATTACTCCCGCCTGAATTCCAGTCAGAAAATTTCTACGTTAAGTCGACGATAGGATAATTTCACAGTTTAAGTGAGGCAGGCAGCATGGTAGCATGCACTTGTGTAGTTGTGATGTGTTTATTCCATAATTATCCGCGTGCTGGTGCCAACTAACTGACACACGGTCATCGCTCACAATTTTTTGACAGCTGCTTTTACCTATTTGAATACGCAGTGCTGTGATGCTGCTCTTCTACCTCGTGTCCAACTGGGTAGTGCCTGAACTAGTCATGAAGCGGCTCCAGCCCAACGCTGAGGAAGAAGCTGCTGCAACATCCATGTCGTCATCCACGAAGCCAGGGGATGCTGCCGACGGTGACGACCTTCGTAAAACCCGGACGAAGGTGAAGAAGAAGAAGAGCAGAAAAGAAACCATCATCAAGGTTTAGGCTCCATAATTAAATGCTTGAAAGTTTGGTTCATTACAGAGATCAGAATAAACTAGTAGGAATCAAAAGGGTCTCTGTAAAAGATATACTCCCACCGGTTTTGATTTTTTGTCGTTAGGATAAGCTTGCTAGTTGAAAATTGAACTAGCTTGCTTGTCTTAACGATAATGAAGAAAACCGGAAGTAATATAATATTTAATGCCATCGTAGTATCATACCTGTCCATTGAAAAAATTGAAAGTTCTCTCAATTTTTTGAAAATTTATTGAGAATTATGGCATTGGCCTGGAGCAATATCCCGGGAAATGTTTTTTTTCCCTGTGAGAATCAGGAAATGTTTTTTTTTGAGAGACAGGAAATGTTTTGTTGAGCGACATCCCAGGCTTCAATGAGCCGGCCCAACTATATGTCTAGCCCATTGGTAGATCCGTCGCCCGTGTCCTCTCGGCCTGAAGCCTCCAAGGCTTTAGACTACAAGCCTATGAAAGGCCTGGCCTAAGGCTTGAATGAACCGGCCCAATTATATGTCTAGCCCGTTCCTAGATCCGTCGTCGGTGTCCTCGGCCTGACGGTTCCAAGGCCTTGGACTAGAAAGCCTATGAAAAGCCTGGCCTAAGGCTTGAATGAACCGGCCCACTTCTGCTATGTCCATGAATCGTTTGCCTCAGAAATGGAGGAAAGAAATCATCCCTTGTGCTACCTGCTTGTTGCCGTTCTTAGCGAGAAGCCAAAAGCCAAAACGAGCAAATAATTCAGTTATCAGTGGGGTGGGTCATTCTCCACAATTCATGTCTGCATCTCTGATCATGTCAACCGAGTACGAAGCAGTTGCTGTTGGCTGTTGCTGCCATCAGCACTTTGACAAGAGAACGGGTTGAGCCGTTGAAGCAGTTTTGTTCGTGATGCCAGATTGCTACCAGCTACTAGTACAGTAGTACTCGCCAACGAGCTGAGTTCTGCGGTAGTCAACTCTACGAGTTTGTTTCAGCTGCAAGCCTGCAACTCCATATGTGGATATGCTATGTTTGCCGGTCAAAAGCATGTGCCAAAAACGCCGGTTTCGCAGTGGTTTGACGTCTTTTTTTCGCCTTACCTGCAAACCTAATTCAAGCAACCAACACAATTAGCACCTGCTATTTTGGTTCCAAGTAGCTAGGGCAATTCTATGAATCTATCATTGTCATGAATAAACGATCCATTGATTCAGCAGGGCCAAACTTTGTTTCGATTTTCTTTCGGTGCAATTCGACTTCTGGCTAGCATCATCATGCCATGCCTTTCTAGAACATCTCAGGGGAGTGGCTAGCACTTGCAGGCAACTTCGGTGACAGAGAAAAAGGGCGTAGCCTCTTTCTTGCTTCCAAGCAAGAGGAAACAAAATCAGCATCCACACGTCCATGCCGTCCCTCGTATTTCGATTTGAAACAGGTAGCGAAATCTATGTCCTTGCTTGCGAATCCAGAACACTCATGCTACTGTGTACATGCTGTTTCAATCATTGGTTCGTTGTCATGTACTCACAACTATAGTAGTACTAGTACTTTTTTCAGTTACAGAACTTCATGATGCCGTGGTAAAAGGTTGTACTCTTCGATGCAAATTGTAAACAGAGACATCATCTCCGCGTGTTTCATTACCTAAACAATTTTACACGCCAGTGTTGGAGGTTTTAGAATGTTCTGATGAGAAGCTTTATCAGAAACGTAGTTGCCTAAAAAAATCAGAAACGACTTGTACAAAATCCATATAAACCAACAAGCAAATACTACAGCAGTAAGGACAATTAAGCACCACAGAAAACCGCCGTAGAATCACTCTTGTTTGTCAATCTTTTTCTGTGGCGAAGGAGGAGCCAGTACAACCGATGCCTCGCGAAGACGGGAACCATGTGTGGCGCGAAACGCTCCAGAGAGGTGAAGACTGAAAACACAAACAGAGTGAGAAGCGAAGAAACTTTCAAACATCACGCGAGCTAGAGCAGTCTCGTCACTGTTCCCCGACGGCGACGGATGGGGTGGTGGTGACGGTGGTGGCGACGTGACGCGCCTCCACTCTCCATCGCCACCGCAAATAATCGTCGCCATTATCGCTAGCGACGCCATGGCTTTAGTATAGTTAGATGCCGGTGGAAGAAGCTGAGCTTGTTCGCATGCGTGCGTGCCCTGTCCTGCTGCCGCGGGTGCCCGTCGCTGTCCGTCGTGGCCGCGAGAAAAATTCCAAGATGTTGATGTCAGGAACGGACGATTCATCATTCATTCATGGTGCTCCAAACTGAATGCCTAAAAAGCCTTGCTCCCAATTCGTTCGTCGTTTCTCTGCGCACGAACGAGCAGAACAGAACAGGGCGACGTGATCCGGCGTGTGTGCTCACCAGCGGTTGCTCGCGAGACCTTCCTACTCTCAACCCTTTCGATTTTTTTTTTCTCTGGCCGAGATTGCGACAAAATTGAGCGCATTCTTCTCTGTCGGAATTGTCCGTTGAACTGGAACCCAAATTCTACTGTTATTTTCGTCCTTTCACCAATGCGAATGTTTTTTCTTTGCTTTCAAGTCAATTTAAGGAAACCACAGCATTTGTTTTTCGCTAACATCGCATTATTTGCGGGTCACCATGTACTGTCACGTGTGGGCGATATACACAGCTTCCAGTGAATGGTTGACATCCATTCCTCTACCACGGATTTCAGGACAAAAAGGCAAGCCACGACCAAAACCCAAAACCAATAAGAAGAAGAATGAAAGGCCAATAATCAAGTTGATAATCGTTCATGATGATGATTGCCGCTGAACCCACTTAGTACATACCTAGAGCTAAGCTGCTAGGTCGGCACCACATCGATCGCCAAATTGGTGGGGTTGGCTCATACGACAACCTAAACCTGTCTACCTATAGCTCACCAGAAAACAAAAAGCAGAAAGGCATAGTGCCGCGAGAGAGAAAAGTGGACGGCGCGACGACCATGCGGCCGCCGGCTCCGCCCAAATCCAGCCAAGTTGGGTTAGGTACCATCACTTCACTTGGCCCGTTTTGGCTCGAGGTGATAAACCAGCACGAACTGCTAATAAACCCTTTCTGTTGTTGCGCCTAATCATGCATGGATCATAATCGCCATGAAGCCGGAGTGGTGGCCTGGATGGTCCGAAAAGGCAAGCAGCGCCAACCTGGGATCGTGAAAATCGGTTCGGCTTGCACACGAACCGCCCGGAATCACGCTCTGATATATGTTGTACATCTTGTTATGGAGTAGGGTCATGCTTGGACTGGGTGAGTTGCTCAATGATTTTGTGCCCCGCCATCAAAACAATGATTGGGTGCACTAGAAATGGCTCGTCCATGGAGGTGTGAGCCGGAAAAAATATTTAAAACTGCCTTGTCAACACCCCTATCTTTATGGACGTATAAGCCAGGAAACAAAATCAAATTGAAAAAACGAACCGGTGGCCATGGTAAAACAGATAATCTGTTTTTCTCTTGGATTTCTCGGACCAAAATTTCTAATCAAAATATGGACTTTGGAATAACTTTCTATAAAAAGGTTAAATCTAGACCAAATTCAAGTTCATGATCAAATTGACCAAATCTATAACCAGGTGCCACCCCAAGACACCAAACAGGCAAACATCCGACCATTGTGTCAATGTATCAAAATAAAATTACTGGGATGAAGTTAGACGACGAGAAATTTGGTGTGGGACACTGATCTTTTGTGGAATTAGCCATTTAACATCATTATTTTTAATTTGTTAGAACACATTGTAAAATAATGGCTGTTTGCTGAAACATAGTGCAACTTATCAATTTGCTTCGGTGTATATAAGATTAACAAGCCAACTATCATTAGAAATAGAAGTATTGCCTTACTTGGGGGCATATGCACCCTCAACATGGAAATTTTGCTCCCACACATAGAAATAGAGTACAACATTGTTTTGATATGTCCATCAACCTTTGTAGCCTGGCACATATTTGTTGTTCTTCGCTTTTCTGCGTGGTTGTATAGGCAATGAAATGTGACCGGCCAACAAGTCCTACATGGACAGGCGTACAAAGCTTCAATCAAGATGAGATGAGCTCATCCATTGTTAACTACTAAGTAAATGGTTAATTCGTGATACATACCAGTTGTTTCATCATTTTTTTTGAATGATTTGGTTTAGTGGTCTATTTGGTTTATTTATTTTTTCAACCGAGAAAGATATTTTGTAATATTAACGAACATTAAAACTTTGAAGCACAAAGCTATATAGCAATTAAAAGTATCTGTATACAACCAAGTTTTGGAATATATTTCATTCTTAAGTATTCATTCACATGTCATTAGTATTGCCACAAATTATTTGAACTACTATTATATTAATAGTGAATATTTACTCGCACAACAAAAATATGGTAGCTAATGATTGCCAATTTTCTATCTATTATCATCAGAACCAAGTTATGAGCAGTACAACTATTTCGCTAAAAATTAATCTACAAATTTTAAAAATACTCTACCACATACAAAATAATGTAACCAACAAAGAAATATTATTTTGTCTCTACATGGTTACTCGTTTTAAAAAATTGTACATGTTCTTACCGTAATCAACCACGTGTTAATAAAAACTTATCAACGAACTACTTAATTAATATAATATAATTACGCAGCATTACACAACAATTTTTTTTTTAAGTTATTGGAATCAATTTGTTCAGCAAAATTGAATACCATACTCATTCGATAAAACGCTATGTAAGAATGTTGGATGAATCAAGGATATCCGCTGTAACCAGGGGCGGAGCTACGTAGACTGTGCCGGGTGCGGCCGCACCCACGGCCAGAACAAATTTCAATGATATTCATCTTATTTTCACCTCTTATGCACCCACTTGACACATAATCATGCACCCACAAAGGCTAAAAACTGAAGATCAAGCAGTCCATCTTGATGTCTTGCACCCTCCTCTCTTAAACTCTAGCTCCGCCACTGGCTGTAACTACTAATGAGGGCCCATCGTATCACATACGCTCTAGTCATATTCCATCAAATAAGGGATTGCAAGAACTGCATGCCAAAAAAAAAAAAAAAACTGTACAAATTTGCTATCTTATTCCTCGACTGGATTCAGGATTCAGGTAATCCATCCATACACGCGCACGCGCGCACGACGGTGACGTCCACTGAGCCCCTAAATTAGTACGGTGCCCCTGCTTATCCAGATCACTAAACACTAACAAGCTTCTGCTGATCACAGAATCAAAGCTATGCGTGCTGCGTTGACTGTTGACTAGTGTTGCCGTGTGACGGACCTGCCTTGCCCACCAATCCACTGGAACTTTCGCCGCACCACTCCCCGCAGCCGCCCGCACCGCAGGCACGAGCACGACGACGATGAAGGCACATACGACGCGTGCATGCGTGTCGCAAGGTAGGGCCCACGCGCAGTGAGGCCGTTTTTCTTCCGTTCTTCCCAGCACCGTGACCGTTGACCAGTCGTCTTCTGCCTTCAGGGAGGCAGTGCTGACCGGTTGACCAGTCAACGATTGAGCTGCCCCCTTTGAACTCGAGACCACGACGTCGTCGAAGGCAAGCGGCCGGAAGAGGAGGACGGAAAGTATACTACACAGTGAACTACTAGCACGTAGTACGTACTAGCATATCGGTTCCTGACCGTGCTATTAAGTGATCAATCAACGACCGTAAGCAGGCTTGAAATCGGTCAACCCGTGTAACTGTACCGTGTCCGTGTCAACGGCGGTACGTACTTAAATTAAACCGCGACCAACTTTTATGCTTCCACTTTAGCTATAAGCTGAAGAGCGTGCGCCAAGCCAACCGCACACAGGAGAATAGGATAGGTATGGCGTTTAATTATGTCTCGGACATCAAAGATTATACTCCCTCCGTTTTTAAATTGTTGTCGTCATTGACTTTTTTTTTGCTATCTTTGACCATTCGTTTTATTCAAAAAAGTTTTAAAAATATCATATATTTTGTGATGATTTGTTTTATCTCTAAAGTAAGTTTGAACTTAACTTATAATTTTGCATATTCGAACAAATATTTTGAATAAGACGAACGGTCAAACGTAAATAAAAAAGTCAACGGCGACAACAATTTAAAAACGGAGGGAGTATTGTTCACTTTCACGACCCAACTGTAACCGCGACTCTCGTATAGCTAGCATGTGTTTAGTTAGTTACAGCTAAGATAGCAATAGCATGAAGCTGCCGCACAACTGTAAAGAAAGCGACTGATGCACATATATATGCTCACATCTGGTTAATGACCAGCTACGCTGATAGCTTACGAAAGCTCTGCTGCTTCAGTTCCATGGATGGTCGGAAAGATGCAAAAAAGAGGGAAAATGTTTCTTGAAGTGAAGTGTCCACATCTGCGAGACAATTTATGCGTTGCTGACTTTCTGCATATTGTTCTTCCGTTGATCCGGCCGGCCATGTATAGCGATCGAACGACAGCTACGGAAGGGCTTATCATCATCATCATCTGCAGGCTGGACCAAGATGGGGTCCGTGTGCCTTGCAACGAAGGGCACTTTTGTTGAAAACTTGAGAGTGTTTTCAATTGGTTCGGTTAGGACGTAGAGTACGTAATTCTAGTTCCTGCTCCACCAGTTTGATTTTTCAGGATGTTGTCTCTATTTTGCAAAATGATATCGACAGGTCTATGGATCAATAAACATGCACATTACTCTTTTTTTTTTTAGAATCAGAGCTTATATTACTCAAGTGATATGATTACAATCAAACTCTGCTGCTCTTATGACTGACTCCGGAGGTATTTGCCACCCATCCGACAGTTCGTTTGGCTGCAGCTGCAGCTACGGCTGCAGAAAAATAACTGCGAACACTGTAGCAGCTGCAGAAACACTGTAGCTGCTGTAGAAGAAATAACTGCGAACACTGTAGCTGCTGCAAAGCAGCCGCTGCAAAGCAGCGAGACGAACACGCTGAGTCTAGAACAAAGAGCAAGTCTAGCACATTCATGTGCAACCCTATTATATGAGCTTTTCAACACAAACTTACGCATGACGATGTTATTTTAAAATAATTATGTTTTTATTCTCACTCTAAACACGCATATGTAGGCACCCACAACCAATCATCGGATGCTATATACGCCGAGGTCTTTTTGATCGGAGCTCTCCATTTTCAATTGGCAAACTATCACTTGGCTACTGGAGGCTCTTTTAGGAGTGCCAATACGGAGTAAATGCTTAGATCTTTCTCAGCTCTACTTATTCTGTAGGTGTTGCGCCTTATCATGACGATGACCACGGTTTCACGAAACCAACAGTTTGTGCCATAGTGGTGGTGGCCTGAAAAGGCAAGCAGCAACCACCTGGGATCGCGAAATTCGGTTCGACTTGCACACGAGCCGCCCGGAATCACGCCCTGACGACCTACGTGGATTGCTCAATGATTGTGTACACTGAAAAGGGAAATCGAAACGAGCCGTGCGCATTGCACGAACAATAATAGCGGTGTTCCATTTCTGTGCTCCTCGATCTACTAGCCATATATAGCGAGCAGTTGGACACATGCCAGAAAGCACACACGCCAACCGTTGCGATTTGCCGATTTGGTGGTGTAGCACCTGGGATCAGGTCAGGCCACCACAGACCTTACTTCTGGTGGTCCAAAATGAGAGTACGTACCTAGTCGTGTGTATCCATACGTACATACACGAACGATTGACGGGGATGTTCACTGAGGGCCGTGTTAATTATTTGCTGCTTATGCAGCAGGACGCAGAATCGAGTGTTGACCACTATTACGGCGTCGATCGGGGACTAGGCTACTGATCTCTCTGATCGTCCGATCAATCCCACTGTCCGTACGTACCGGATGACTAGGACAAACTTACGAACTGAATCCCACGCCAACCAAACTTACTCCAGTAAATCTGCAAGTTTAATGTTCCTTCCAGCTATTAGCATGAAGCTTCATAACTTACTCCAAAAAGGTCTTGTAGTAGTAGTTACTTCCAGCTATTAGCATGAAGCTGCATAACTGTAAAGAAAGAGATGACGTACTGACGGATCCAGGTTGGGACGAATGTTAAGACTGACTCCAACCCACGATCCATTCGGCACCTCATACCCGAAATGGGTTGTCAAACCCTGAAAACACTCCTCCAACCGACGACCAAGCGCAGTATCCATTTTTGGCTTGTTGTCCCCTCGCGTCCCACAAATGAATCATCTCGCTCGGTTGACCCAATCTCGCACGCCGTCTTCCCGGCGTCCTCGCAGCGCATCCCCTCCTCCTCTGCCGATGCGCGAGATGACGTCCCGGTTGGCTGCTCCACCGCCGTCGCCTTCCCCAGCTCGAGGTCGCATCACTCGCCGAAATTCTTCCCGCCCGAGGTCGCTTCACCCGTCCTTCCCGCCCGCCTCCCTAGCGTCGAGCTGCAGGAAGCCATGGCGGACAGACAAACGCCGCGAACCAATTCTTTCCGCCGCCCTCGCTTGCGCGCGTCTGGCCTCCGCCCCTGTCGGAGGACGACGAGGAGGCGCTGGAGGAGAGCGAGGACGACGACGCCGCGTTGGAGGAGAGCGAGGACGACGAGGAGCAGGCAGTGAAGGGGAGCGTGGAGGCCCATGGCGCGGCGGAGCAGGCGCTGAATCGAGTTCCGGCTGTCCGGGAGGGCGCCGCAACTCGATTGGGGAGGGCGCCGCAGCTCGATTGGAGAGGGCACCGATTGGGGAGGACGCCGCAGCTCGATTGGGGAGGGAGCGAGCGGAGGACGCGGAGCGCCGAGGCAGCGACCCGGATGCGGTGGAAGACGCGCGGGGAGGAGGACGGCACGGCGGTGGACTCCGGCACGAGCAGGCACTGCAGGTCCTTGAGCGAGGTGGAGAGGAAGGAGAGGCGCGGGGAGGCGCCGGCGCGAACGAGGGCCGTGGAGGTGGAGGCCGCCGGCTCCGAGGAGGAGGAGGACTTGGTGCGCGTCTTCACGAAGGACGGCCATATGGGGGGCGATGCGATGGAGTGGAGATGCGGCGCGAGTGCGAATGCGATGCCGACGCGCTCAGGGATCTTCTTGTGGATTCGGTTGGAGCGGAGGAGGAGCTCGCTGCAGGGGCGGTCGCGCGGGGCGGGCGGGCAGGACAGAACGGCGAGCGGCGGGCTGGGCTGTTCGGCGGCGGGCGGCGCGGCGCGGCGCGGGGTAGGGCAGGGCTCGCCTGCGCGCGGCGCGACGCGAGGAGCCGCGGCAGCGCAGGCGTCGCCGCCGACAGGATTTGGGCGCGATGGCTTGCGCGCGTGGCAAGCGCGCGTGGCGGCGGGGATGGCGGAGCGCGGGGCCGCGAGGCGACGACGCCTTCTTTCTCCCGGGGAGGCGCGACGATGCCGTCTTTCGTCCAGAGGTAGAAGAAAGGTTTTGGTCTTTCGGTTGGAGATTGCAGTTTTTAAATGGAGACCTTTCAATGTTTTGGACATCTATTTTGGTGTTTTTTGTTGTTTTAGGTCTCTCCTGGGTTGGAGTCAGTCTAACGAAGTGGAATCACGTCTGCGAGACGATCTGAGTAGCTGACTTGCTGCTTGAGAATATTTCCGTCGATCCATCAAACGCCATCGCGATCAAACGTCTGTGCTTACCGTGCGTATTGAAAGGGTACACTTGATTAAGGACGTACTACTCATTCCAGTTTGCACTCGGTCTGTTTTTCAGTATGCTGACCCTGTTTTGCGGCGACATTGACTAATCGATCAGTCGATACATAAACAACAAGCGACAGCGGCCAAGGACGCTGAAAGATTCTATAACACGTTTAGCAATTAAGATGTCACATGAACTTCAATAAAAACAGTACAGTTTCACAAGATTTTTGTGTGTACCAGGAGGTTCCGCCCGCCTTGGTTTGGGTCCATGACATCAACATCCATCTTACCACAAATATTCTAGCTTGTAAAATGAAGTGGTTAATTTTTAATACCTTTCTACTGTTTAGTATATCATCGGGAGAAGGTAAGTCTATGTTCATTTTTAAGGGCTAGAAACTATGCAAAATTCTGATATACCTATCTATTATCTTGGCATGTCAGATCACCAGGAAAAGGTAATGCTACGTTTTTAAGGGCTAGAATTTACTCAAAATTAAGCACAAGAGCCACTCTTTAAGCATGCTATGCCAGTTCTTTTTTTAGATCACTCATTTTTTCCCCGAAAAGCGGTTCCTTTAAAGAGTCTCCTTTTTTAGGCGGCAGCTAAAGTTCAACTATCATGCCTGGGTGCTATTCGAGTTCCTTTTAGGATTGGCAAAAAATGTTTCATTTTCCTTTCCTGTATCTGTATAAAGCAAAAATAGTTTTCGAGGCATGGTGACCCTTTTCCATTGTTCCGGAATTACCAGCGCACAACTGCCAATGATAAACACGAGACCGCTAATATAAAAAAACAATGATAAACACAAGTAGCCTGGCAGTACTAGCAAGATGATAAGCATCATGAACTTTGCGAAGAAACCGCACGAGGGGATTTGTTCTGTCACCA
This sequence comes from Eragrostis curvula, assembly GCA_007726485.1. Taxonomy (NCBI): domain Eukaryota; kingdom Viridiplantae; phylum Streptophyta; class Magnoliopsida; order Poales; family Poaceae; genus Eragrostis; species Eragrostis curvula. Next base: position 14,168,649 of record CM017445.1, on the reverse strand, counting down.
TGATCTGTTCTGTCAGGGCACACACGCCGCGAAACAGAAAAAGGAAAAGAAAAGAAAAGGAGCGCGTGCGTTGACGCGGTCACCTTCGCGGAACCGCCGCCTCCTCGGCTAACCGCAAAAGCAGGTCGAGCTAACGGCGACGCCGGTAGCGAGTGGATGCCTGACTCGGAAAGCGATCGCATGGGTCCCACCACTACATCACAATCACACAGGAACCCATCTGTATCCAGCTGTTTCTCACTGACTGTGGGTCCAGAAAGCCGTTCCGTTGGGTGTCAGCGAGACTGGGAGCACAGGCTCCGCTACACGTGAATTCGGCCAAAAAGTCAAGGCCAAGTTGCGCTCGCCACGTGTCTCCGAGAGCCCGATATTTACCGGCAAGGGCGGTGACGTGGCGCCCAGCGATTCCGCGGTCGGCATCGTTGCCGGCGAGGAGGGTGGGGCCCGCCGAGGAGGGCGGCGAACCGGTCCGAGCGGGCACGTCAGTGTTAACGGAGGCTGGTGACAGAACAGACGGCGTGAGTTGCCGCGGCCGTACCCGGGGCCCACGCCCACAGTTGCGCACGCGTGATACTCTGATCGCATCGCATCCATCTGCTGCTCCTGCAGGCCTCCGTGTTCCGTGCGGCATATCTGCCAGCAGGTAAGCTGCCGTCACGTGCTACGTGCACACGCGCTTCGGAGGAGGAAGACGTCATTTCTTACACTTGTGCTAGATCTACGAGGGAGTGAGTGTACTCGTTGTAACGCGGGGATTCACCGCGTCCACGTGCTTTTTTATGCGAAAAAGACAAGCATTTCCATTCTTGACACACCCCTAACTCATTTTTGCTGGACACACTCCAGCTACGCTATGTTCTTAGAAAGCCTTTGTTACTTTAGCAGTATGTGTCTAACTGGTTCACCACAAGAAGCAATTAACATCGGAAATGTTATTCATTACAACGAGTATTAGATCAGACATTGTCTCACTCGCAAAAAAAGAAGAAGAAAGATTAGACCATGTCTACTTAACAAGAACTGCTCATGTTGATAAACGTTTGTAACTTATACGTAAGATGTGACTAATTCAGAATAGATTTGCTCCTATCACAGCTACTCTACGGAAGTGGTAGATTCTGAGATTCGACCAACCGATCCTCACCCTATCACCCATGCCATCCCAAGCAGAGCTACAATGTAAAAGGAGGGAGGGGGTTGTTTTGCTTCACTTGCACGCGAAGGGTCGTATGGAAGTTCTGCTTGGACTCACACACATAGGTGACATTGTCGACCGAGATCCCCATGTTAGCTAGACTCTTCTGTAACACGGTCTTGGAATTCACATGCCCAAATACCAAGCCGGGGTTGTCTATCATATCTAAGAACGTCAAATATGTTGAGGAACATCAGTCCAAGGTTTTTTGCATGCTCGTTGGAGCTAGCAACCAATCCGTTCGAGCCTAAATTTGACGCGTTGAAGAAAACTTTATCGTCCCACGGTAGCTTTGAATCATTGGGCCTCCATTGATCTGGGACCAAGGGTGGCTATGCCCCCCCCCCCCCCCCTTCTAACTTTCAATTTTTGGTTAAGAACTACTACATAATTGTACCACTTAATAAGTTTTAAACATACACTAGTGTTTCTCCCGATTGCTCTCCAAGTACTTTCTCAAAGCTCATACTTATACCTTTGATTGAAGTGGTAGAGGTTTTTCATGTGCAAAGAGTCCAGAACTACTTTATTACTCCTTCTTGGAGTTGATATTTTTCTTCTTGTCATGTAATTTATTTTTCATGTATGTAATCTAAACATTTTTTTATCTAATAGAACCAGTAGGGGCTTGCCCAAAGGCTGTGTCCTAACCTCAATCTTTGTAAGTACTCAAAATAAAGTTGGCTCATGTTTACATCTAGGTGAAACCTAGCGACAATGATTTTGGGTGGCTTTACAACGAGTATGTGAGACCCAGACTAGGTTCTACTTCCTCAGTTGAATGCTTATGAACCTAGTACCAGTAACATCATAATCGAACAATTTTTAGCCATGTTATTGGGTTCCAATGTCAGCCTCGAAAATGAGAATAGGTCAAGTATTCTACTAAGAAATATTATGTTTCTCCCTTTCTGAAACGGCAAAAGATTATCTTCTTTTTGAAGACGAAAGTTCATCACCCCTAAAAAAGCTACTAACTGCTTCTCTTGATTTTTTTGTTAAGGTCGTGGCCCTCCGACGAAATGTTCCCTGCCAAAGAAACATGTGTACCTTATCCCATGGCAACATCCACGGTACCCACAGCTCCAACTCCTCCACCTTATAAAAAACATACAAACAAACCAAGAAAGAATTTCTTTTGTCGAAGCAGAAAGGAAAAATCATCGTCTCTGTTTGGACGTGCCGAAGGGAGAGGACGATGGGAACCGAAAGCTACTTTTATAAGAAAATTATAAAATGTTTTGATTGAAATACTCCTACGAAAGCAGCAAGAAGCAACGACTTGTGCGCGTCCTCCTTTTGACCACGCGAGCGCGGCGACACAAAAATAAAATAAAAAAGCCTTTTTTTTCCGCGCGAACCGCAGAGCAAAACAAGCGATTGCGAAAGCCACAGATGAGAGAGAGAGGGAGTGTGATGACTCGACTGAGATGAGAGAGAGAGACCATCCGAGCTTCGTGTCCGACTTCCCTTATCTCTTTCAGCCGCTCCATCATCCTCCATTATTATTCTCTCCCACTCCTCCCTCCTCTCACTACATATACCCCTCTCCTCTCTTCATCTTCCTCCTCAACCCACCCACCTCTCTCTCCCACAGCACCGCGTGGTCCTCCCCTCTGGAACAAGAAGCAAAGCGCCGGGATTAACCAGGAACCTGTGAACGAGAAAGAACGCGAGCTAAGAACTCTTCTATCTTTCGCTTACCTGACCATGTGCTCCGGCCCGCGCAAGCCGTCGACTCCGCCGCCGCCGGCGGCGACGGCCAAGGACTCGGCGGGGGCGATGGCGTCCCTTCTGCTGGAGCTGGCGGCCGCTGACGACCTGGTCGCGTTCAGGACCGCCGTCGAGGACGACAAGGCCGCGGCCTTGGACGCGGCGTGCCAGTGGTACGGGCCCTCCGCGGCGGCCGCCGGCCGCCCGCGCATCGAGCTGCGCACGCCGGCCATGGTCGCCGCACTGTACGGGAGCACGGCGGTGCTGGCGTACGTCCTGTCCGTGGCGCCGGCGGAGGCCGCGCGCGCGTCCGGCACGGACGGCGCCACGCCGCTCCACCTCGCGGCCGCCGGCGGCGCCGCGAACGCGGTGCCGGCGACGCACCTCCTCCTCGCCGCGGGGGCGTCCGCGGACGCGCTGTCCTTCTCCGGCCTCCGCGCCGGGGACCTCCTCCCCCGGGCCGGCGCCGGAGCCGAGAAGGACAGGTCCCTCCGCGTCCTCCTCAAGTCCCCCGCCGTCTCGCCGTCGTCCTCCCCGAAGAAATCAACATCGCCGCCGCCGCCGGCGCCGGAGCAGAGGAAGGAGTACCCGCCGGACCTGACGCTCCCGGACCTCAAGAGCGGCCTCTTCAGCACCGACGAGTTCCGCATGTACAGCTTCAAGGTGAAGCCGTGCTCCCGCGCCTACTCCCACGACTGGACCGAGTGCCCCTTCGTCCACCCCGGCGAGAACGCGCGGCGCCGCGACCCGCGCCGCTACTCGTACAGCTGCGTCCCTTGCCCGGAGTTCCGCAAGGGCGGCTCATGCCGGAAAGGCGACAACTGCGAGTACGCGCACGGCGTGTTCGAGTGCTGGCTCCACCCGGCGCAGTACCGCACCCGCCTCTGCAAGGACGAGGTGGGCTGCGCGCGACGCATCTGCTTCTTCGCGCACAAGCGCGAGGAGCTCCGCTCCGTCAACCCCTCCGCCGTCTCCGTCGGGATGCAGCCGGCCGTCTCGTCCCCGCGCTCCTCGCCGCCCCACGACATGGGAGGCATGCTCAGCGCGGCGTGGCCGTCGTCGCCGGCGAGCAGGCTCAAGACCGCGCTCAGCGGCCGCGAGCTGGACTTCGACCTCGAGCTGCTCGCGCTGGACCAGTACCAGCAGAAGCTGTTCGACAAGGTGTCGTCGCCGAGGGCAGCGGCGGCGAGCTGGGGCGCATCGCCGGCGCCGGCCAGAGCCGTGCCGGACTACACCGACCTGCTCGGATCCGTCGACCCGGCCATGCTGTCCCAGCTGCACGCGCTGTCTCTCAAGCAGGCCGGCGACATGCCGGCGTACAGCTCCATGCCGGACACCACGCAGCAGCAGCTGCACATGCCCACCTCGCCCATGGTGACCGCCGCCAACACAGCGTTCGGGATGGACCACTCCATGGCCAAGGCCATCATGAGCTCGCGCGCCTCGGCGTTCGCCAAGCGCAGCCAGAGCTTCATCGACCGCAGCGGCCGCGCCCCCCCGGCCGCGCGCTCGCTCATGTCGCCGGCGCCGACCACCTCGCCGTCCATGCTCTCCGACTGGGGCTCGCCGGACGGCAGGCTGGACTGGGGCGTGCAGGGCGACGAGCTCCACAAGTTCCGCAAGTCCGCGTCCTTCGCGTTCCGCGGCCAGTCCGCGGCGCCGGTGGCCGCCGCCGAACCGGACGTGTCATGGGTGAACTCTCTTGTCAGGGATGGCCACGCCGGCGACATATTTGCGCAGTGGCCGGAGCAGGAGCAGATGGTGGCCTGAAAATTGATCATCGATCGTTAGCATCTAGCTGACCAAAGTTCTTTCCTTCAATTATTTTTTTTTTCACCTTTGTTTGCTTAATTTCATTCATATGAGATGTTTTTTAAGTACATATAGGCTGTTCACAATAATATTTGTTCATCAACAAAAGAAGCATGGATCCCCAAAGGGTGCTCTATATTGATGAAGAACAGCCAATATTTACTTTCTTTTTTTCTTTTTCCTCTCTTCGGTTGATAAATAGTTGTACACAAGAAAATCAAACAAGAGTTTATTTATATACTTGATTATCGAATCGTGATATATAAAATATTTCGAGAGCCGCAAGATTTGATTCATGTGCTTTCTGTCTTATGACAATTGACAAACACTATGGAAAATTCTATGGTTATCAGTTGTACTCATCTCTTGGATATGTGTGTCAGTATATATTCTGGTTCTTCTGTGAGCATATCTTTCTTTCCACGATTCGGAAAAAAGGGAAGGGGCAAAAAAACAAGTGGAACTTAAGCCATTTGCAAATTTGCTATTGCTTCTCCTGCCAAGTGGTTGGTGGGGCATAGGTGCTAGACTGCAAAGCAATCACAGGTTAGTTTAGTGGAGATGGTGGCGTCATGCACCAATTTATTATAGATATAGTTAAATTATCAGAAAGGGGGTCATTCATGCGTGAATCTTAATAAAAAACATGGTTAACTAATTGTTCTTGTGTTGGTGCGTTAGGCACAAATCACAGAAAGGCCCCAAAACCTGGGCATAAGTGCAACCACAATCCTGTTCGTCTCGCTGCGAAGCAGCCGTTTTACTGTAGCAGCTGCAGAAAAAATAACTGCGAACACTGTAGCTGCTGTAGAAGAAATAACTGCGAACACTGTAGCTGCTGCAAAACAGCCGCTGCAAAGCAGCGAAGCGAACACTCTAATATTCCTTTTTTTTTTTTACAATTTCCAATTGTTGCCAATGTTGAATTTGCCTTGACAAATGGGCTGTTCTAGAACATTGGACTGTTTGCACCTTTTAACAACGGGTCCCTTTCATTTTCGTTTGTCCTGTTCCTTCTTTTTCATTCCCAGTATTTGCATATTATAAAATACAATGAAACGATTATCAACGTCCATGCTGTCTCTGAGTATTTTATGCGGCGCAGCTGTTTTGTTTCAGAGTTCCGAATTATTGCATCTAAAAAGTATTCAATTTTTAATCCCTGCTCGAATATTGTTCTTGCAGCTGGAGCAGATTTGGTAGTATTCTAATCCTATCCAGGTATTGAATCATCAACGATGTACAAAACTTTCCAGCCTTTCATTTGTTGTGACATTAATTTTTCTTTGCTTATTCATCATGAAGCATACTTATATGGTGTGGTTGTTAAGTAATGCTTTTACCTAACTTGCTCTTTGTAGTATGATGGATTAGCTTGGACTTTGTGTTTTCTAATTATGCTGTTTCTTCCAGCACAATTTCTTCCCGCCTACTTCTCACACTGCAATTTACACCGTTACTGGAGACTTGGAATTTTTCTTCTAACTCAAGGATCATCAGCAATTCAATCTATGTCTTCGATGGTTGTTGCTTAAGAGGTTAATACGGAAGCAGTCAAATCATAATCTGCAAGACTGAAGCAACAGATTGAGTAACATGCCCAAACAAACCAGTATCAAAGTTAATTAAAACATACTTGCGTCACAAGTAGGCTTGCCGTTGTCTGATGAATTGATCAATTTGGTCTTCGTTCTCATGTGAGGCATTCAAAACCTTCCTGCGAAAGCAATCTGGGACTATTTAATCGGTTCGACGACTAGCGACAAATCCTGTTTCAGATAGGTTTCGGATGATGTGGTCTATTAGCATGGCAAGTCCCATCTATTGTCAAGTTCTTATCTCCAGAAACAGATTATAAAACAGAAGCTTTCCTCTTCACGGGACTAATTATTTGGGCATTGCATTTGTCATCGATGTTGATATCATGAGAACCTTTCTTATGGAAATGACACATCATTGACCTCATCGTCGTTGAAACTTTCCGACAAATCATTTCCCTGTTCATTTGTCTGAAGATAAGAAATGGAAGTGTCCGACCTCACTGAAAGTTTCCTTGCACATGTTGCAACTTTGAAATCTGGTTTAGTAATTGGACCGCTCCAAAAACTCTTCGAAGCATCTTATCTCAAGAGCCTGTTCGTTGAACCTGATCGGTTGTTCTATTCCTTGGGACTCCGACAAATCACGCAGTATCAGGAAACAGATTGTTTATTTTCTGCTGACGAAGACTTGGTTTACTGCAGTTGGCCAAGCTTCAACTTTACCAAACCACAAAAGTTTATATAAAACAATTTGCGCCATAGAAAAATCTGCGGTAATTTATACGAAATCATCTCACATGTCATCCATTACATGGAACTGAATTGGACGTAAAGAGCTTGTACAGTTTCATAGCTCGGCAGTTAGAGAACGGCAGGTTCTTGAGATCATCAGGTTCAGCAATTCTCTGAAGCCAACTCTGCTGTAATGTTTACCTATCCATGTCACGTTTTCGGAACTTATATCGTCCTCAGCAAAGGTTTTGATCACGATTTAGACCGCAAGGCGCAGCATCGGCGACTGACCACCTGAGCATGCTTTTCATCGTTGAACAAAATCTGCGGCATGTTTCCGTTACTGGATATGAACACATAATCCGGTCCTTCAGCTCGTTTTTGACTGTATCAAGGCCACTGGGAGCGAGGCTCAGTTATTGAAGACTCGAATCATTGATTTCAGTCCACAATCGCCAACATGTCAGGATGACTTGATCCAGCGTTCGGTAGTCAGTCTGCAAATGGTTGCCAGTTGCCAATACAACTGGAGTGATCACCTCAGCTTTTTTTGTTCACCACTCTCTTGTTTTCTTTTGCAGGACACAAGTTGTTGAATTGGTCGAGATCAGCAGCTCAGCTGTGCCGCTTCCACCTTGAGCCCTGATGCTCCAGTGTAAACTGAGCATCTTCTACAGTTAGAAATACAGAAGGGTGGTTCAGTAGCAAGAATAAAACACACGCCAGCATTGATATGAATATATGATGATGACATGAAATCTGACTAGGACAGTTGACAATTCTCAGGAAACTGGACTTGGCCGTTCATACGCTACCTGAATTTTCGGACCAGGTAGTACTACTAGCAACAATCAACAACAGTATATGCTCGTACAATGTTTCGGTGAAAGGTTGCTGTCATGATTCATGCAAGAACTGACTCCATAGCATTTGCAGCATTTCAGAGCAACGGAATGCGGAAACGATTAATCTGTTTTACACTCGGTAGATCACTAATTGCAAGGAGAAGCTGCATAAGCAAGCATGACACACGGATGATGGATCAAAGAGGTTGCAGCAACTCTGACAAGCCGGAACAGTTTCAGTTGGTTGAGGGCCTCTGTCTGATGGCGTTGAAGGACGGCTTCAACTCGTCAGGATTCAGAGGAAAGGTCTCGTGGCTTGCAAGAATCGGAGCACGAAGTCATAGCGAGTCTGCAAGGAGGTTGAAGCCGTCGAGGTGGAGCAGCGGAGGACGGCCACGGTGGCGAAGGCCGCACGCCGGTCGGCCCGCTGCTGGTGGCCCCACGTACGGGTGCTCCTCCTTCGCATCCTTGTCCAGTCAGTGTGACGGCTGGGGTGGTCGCGTGGGGTCTTCGGCACCGGCGCCGCTGTCGCCGTTGTACGGATGGCGGCGCGGGACGCGTGCCGGTGCCGGTGGCGGCGCGAAATCGGCGGCCGCCGCGTCCGGCCACATGATCTTACGGAAAGACCCCTGTATTGCTGCGCAGTCTGAATAGTTAGTTACATTTAACCCCTGTATTGGATCGCGAGTATCGATTGCGATCCAGTATTAATCGCCATCCAATAGTTTTCGCTTAGCCCCCTTTTGCGGTCCAAACGTTTGCAAATATGCCCTTAGCAGCCCGTTCCTTCCACCTCTCGACGATCCGCCGACGCCAAAAGCACGCGATTCGCCGGCTCCGATCGAAGTGCGCGTCGCCAATCCGCCGCCTTCCTTGGGCCGACGGGGTCGTGGGGATGTCAGACTGTCAGTCACTGGGCCTCCGGTTGCTTCGTGCGGACTGCGGACCATGTCGGGCGGTGACAGAGCGGACTTCTGCAGAGTAGAGGTGCTCTGCTCTTGTGTTCAACGTCTTATGACATCCTGTTCTGGGCATCAACCTCTCTGAAAGTTACAACGACCAGAATGGAAAAAACAGAGTTCAGAAACAAATCATTCGAGAAACGGACTAGGAATTTGGTAGGAAAAAAAGAGTTTTCAAGCAGTGGCGGACCCAGCAAAAAAATTATGGTATGGCGAAGCTTTGACACAAATTTGATCGAAAACTATGCAAATAAATTGATGCTCTTTAGAACACTATTTTATTTCCAGTGACTGAGATTTCAACACTTACTCATATGATCAGGGAGCGATCTGGCAAATGCTTGCGTGTGCTATTAGTGATTTCCCCTTCCAATTACAGAGCTGACAACTTATACTCTGTACAACTTCCATTCTCTTGCATTTATATGCAAACACTAGCTTTTGAGCGTATCAATTTACATCTAAACATCGATGTTAGGAGGTGCAGGTATTTATGCATCAAGCGCATAACAGCTCAAATGCAAGTGTTTGCAGGATGTTTAATCAATGGTTTCGTTGTTAGTATGTTTAGCAATAGTTTTGGGACAATACGTTCTACTCACTTCTGATGATTTTGATAATCATTCACCTTCATGATCTTTAAATTCAGACTAGTGTTTGTTATAACTATACAACAACGTGAAATTCAGATAAGCCATATCATAAATGGCGCCGGCGCTGGCTGATTTTTTTTTTGAGTACAAAGTACAACTCAGACGCCCACAACGCACGCACACTCACCCTTATGAACACACGTACGCAAACCCTATCTTTATGAGCATCTTCGAAGACTGTGCCGTCACATCCTAGATATTGACGAAGTCATCACTGGCGCCTCGCTGTTGACGAAAGCGTCGCTTACCATTGAAAGCACAATGCCGTTAAATTTTAAAAAAATCGCTTCTACGGAGAGTCGAACCCAGAACCTGAGGTGCTACTGAGGCTCTTGTAAGAGGAAATTTCTTATTTGGCCCTAAAAAAGTTCGCCGTTCCTTTCTTGACCTAATCTCAAAAAAAGTTCCCTCTATGGCCCAAAACGCCAATTTCATTCCTTTCTAGGCCCTTCCGTCTATTTTGGGAGTTAACGGTGTTAAATGGGTGGTGAAATGACCATTTTACCCCTGAAATGAATAAAAAAGTAAAACTTATTTTCAAAATTATTTACTTGTTCCTAAATTTCAGAAAAACTTAATTGTTCCAGATTTGATAGTATTAAAAATTTTGGCATTATTTCAGCAGTATTTCGGCATAATTTAGGCATTATTTTGGCATTATTTCAACACAAAATTGTAATAATAGCAATAGTTCATCTACTTTGAACACAACAGTCAATTAAAGAAGAGAACATGCATACATATCAAAGTTTCACAAGTGCATACAACATGTCACATAGAGTCACATACACCATGTCAATTAAACAATATTACATAGATGTCCATTACATAGGAGGCAACAAAAGAGACGCATTTTTAATAGAAATTAGAGGCTAAGCCTTCTTTTGCTGCGGGTACTCATTGCTGGGCTAGCAGGCTGCATTTTGCTTCTTGTGCACATTGAGGGGCTGTCTAGTACGAGTTTTCGAGGCTCTTGACATAGCTCTTTCTTCTTCTTCTTCGACGTGACCTTTTTTGCCTTAGCCTTCACAGGTTCATCTATTTGTTTAGCCTTCCCATTGGATGTTGACTCGGGCTGATTTGAGCCACTTCGTGACCTACAATTCAGCACATATGGCATCAATGATCAATGAATTGATACAAAATAAAAATGGCAGCAATGATGTCTCATTCATGAATGGCAGCAGGGATGCAAAATAGTACCTTTTCGATCCTCCTGAGTTGGAGTTATTATATTGTCCCTTTTTCTTACTTGTAATCTCTAAGGATTGGCTGAAATGTAGAGAAATACAAAACATAATTTCAGTTTTTCATACATGGTAATGTGTAATTTAGAGAGATAAGCAACCAGTAGGAATTACCTATTAGATGCTTCCGGTGTAGAATCAGCAAGTTTCCTCTTTTTCTTGGTGGTTGTTTGAACTATGGTTTCAATGGTTTGACTAGTTTGACAAAGTAAGAACTTAGAATTGATAATAGTGTGAAGTAACCATGAAAAGTAAGTGAGAAATTGTAAACCTTGGTGGAAAAGACATGCTGGTTGCTGGTGCATCATTATCAAAAGGCATAATGGAACTGCTAGCTTCCTTGGCCTTCTTTGTCCTCTTCTTTGGTGTACCTCTACAAGAATCAAAAGTTGTGTTATTTAGGGACAACCGCCATCGAAAGTATAAAGATTTGGCACATTAATACCTGATAGCTTTCATAGCAGCAATGTCTTCCGGATTACCCTTCTTGCAATTATGCCAATGATGTCCATAGTCGAAACAAATAGGGCATTGGTGTTGGCCACCACTCTTTTTTTTGCCATTGTTGCCTTTAAACCTTTCGATCTTAGGCCTACCAGCTACAGTTTTTAATAATGGTGGGTGCATGAAAAATCCATGGGTAGGTTTTGGCCATTGGGTTTTATCAGGCATAGCTGGGATAAGCTGACTATATGCAACTCTAAATTTCTCAATGGAGTAGTACAAGTCAACATACTTTTCTATAGGTTCATGGCTAAGTGATGTGATGAAAGCTAGTGCATGGTCACAGGGAATACCAGAAACTTGCCATTGTCTACAAGAACATGTCCTCTCATGTAGATTGACCACAAAGCGAAAACCACTACCTCCCATTGCAGTCACTTCAGCCACTTCTTCTGAGCATTCTTCAACTTCCAAATTTAATTCTCTACTCCTTTCATTCAATGATTTGATTATGTAGGGCAGAATCAAGCCATCAAGTTTCTTTGAGATATTTCTTCTTTGATTCCACTTGATCATAAGCAATTGCCTCAGTTTGTCCATAAAATCATCTAAGTTCATTGCCTTGTGTTGCTTAATCCAATTGTTGAAGCACTCTGCAAGGTTGTTGGTCACATAGTCCACCTTACAAATGGTTGAGAATTGGCTCCTTGTCCATAGCTTTTGGTGGGATTTTCTTAGATAGTTTGTAGCAGCAGGCTTTGCACTCTCCATTGCAGCCCAATGTTTCTCAAAAACATATGAATTCCATGAGTAAGCGGCTGCCCAAAGGTGGTCATCAAACACCTTCCCATGGTACCTCTTCTTGAAGTTGTTCACCAAATGAAACATACACTCCCTATGTTCAGCCGATGGAAATACTTGAGCCACCCCTGCCATCACAGCCTGCCCAGCATCAGTGCATATGGTCAACCCTCTTGGTAATCCTATGGCCTCCTTAAGCTGACTCATGAATCAAATCCAGTTGTCATTAGTTTCAGAATCAAAAACTCCAAAGCAAACAGGATACATCCAATTATGGCCATCAACAGCTACAGCAGTTGCCAATTGTCCCTTGTACTTGCCTGTCAAGAAGGTGCTATCTATTGCTAGATACGGCCTGCAACCACCAAGGAACCCCTCTATGCAAGGTTTCAATGTAAAGAAAAATCTTCTAAATCTGATCTTGCCATTAATTGTGTGATGGTCAATAATCACTAAGCTGCCAGGACAACAACTCTCAATTTGTGCCTTGAACCTGTAAAGCATTAACAGGTTCATGGTGTGGTTCCATCTGTAAGTACATACCCTCCTCATCAACACCTACATGCTCATTCTCCGGTAATGGATTTCTAAGGTAATCATCTTGTTCGTTCTCTTCCATGGCTATTGGAAGGTCATCGACCTCAAATTCCCACTCAGAAATTGGCTCAAAAGGATCACAAGCACCACGGTACACAATGAACAAGATGACAACCTTTCTCTTCCATTGCTTAGTAAACATGGACATCAACTCTTGGTCAGATTTTATTTCCAGAAAGGTTTTTGTAGCTTCATCATAATATTGAACATGTGGTACTTCCAAATAATCTGGAGGGAACTCTTGTACCACTGATTCAACAAGGTCTGTAAAATTTGTCAAGTCTGAATCCACAACCTTCTCAAAGGACTAACATTTAGCATTATTTCTAGCCTTACGGTTGCACACTAGTTTTATTCTCAACATGAAACTTGTGTTTCGATCCAACCTGTCATTCAAAGCAAAAAGAACCTAATAATTCAGCATACAGATTAGTGTTTAAAATTAAAATACATACGGACTAAACTGAAAAGTTGAAAAAGTATTAGATGAATACAATGATCATGCATACTGATGACACTCGCGAGTAACAAAAACGGCTCAAGGAAATAGAAAAAAAATAAAGGTTTAGATAAACTGCTTGCGATTGCCATGGGATCCAATCTGAATTGAGCTTAGAAAAAGGATTAGGACAGCCCATCTCTGCTATGCGCGCCACGGACTCAGTTCTCACAGCCCAAAGAACTATACACAACAGCCCACTAGGCCAGCCCAAATAACGGTTCACTATTAAGTCATCTTCTTCCTCCATGCGCTTCGTGTACAGACAGAGCTTCGAGCAGGTCTCCAATGGTAAGAGTATTGGCCTAAAATATCACACTGAGTCACACATGTTCCTTCCGCAGTGGATTATTGATGAGTTTTGCTTAGATTTTAGTCTCTAAGTAAGTTAGGAATTTGGGGGCCCCAATTTTTTGCAAACCTAACCCTAGTGAAAGGAGTACTGAAATTGACAACAACAGAAGAGAGGAGACGAGTACCCGCTGTCCTGTGACTCCTCGGCGGCCTTCCCTGTGCCCGAACCAGCCGCGGCAGACCCTGGCCTCGCGCCGCCATGGACGCCGGCGGGCTTCTGCGCGGCAGTGACCTCTGGGGCCTCGACGTGCGCCCCGGACATGGCGGCGACCTGGACGCCGCGCGCCCCGTGACCGCGGGTCCCCGTCGCCATCGGCACGACGCCGCGCGGACGCGTCGCCCTGGACGACGGTGGCGGGCGCCCCTTCGATCCGCACGGCTGCAGCTCGATCCGCATCTGCCTCGTCGGGGGAAGGGCCTGGATCCACAGCTCCGGCGTCGGGAGGGCGCGATGGGGTCGCCATTGCAGCGGCGCGGCGGCGGCAGCAGGGGAGCGGCGCGGCGGCTGCAGCAGGCCAGCAGGGGAGCGGCGCGGCCTGGACTTCTGTTCGTGCACGGGTTCAGCAGAGAGAAAGTCCTTTTTCCCTGTTAGTTTGAGTAAGGGGTAGTATGGTCAATTCCAATCGCAGCAAAGAGGCACTTCACGGCACAGGGTAACAGATGAGACGGAAGGGCCGAGAAAGGAATGAAATTGACGTTTTGGGTCATAAAGGTAACTTTTTTTGAGATTGAAGCAAAAAAGGAACGGCGAATTTTTTTAGGGCCAAATAAGGAATTTCGTCCTCTTGTAGGCCCTTTCGCGCTGGCGCTGGCTGAATGTTGAGTGGAAACGATCCACTCCTATGGGCTTCTTGTCCTTCTGAAACACAATGGGCCACTAAAATATAAAGCCCAGTTGAGCTACTAAAGCCTATACCCCTTCGCAACACAACTGATCGTCTTCTTTCTCTGGAAAACAGACAACGAACAGCTCAAAAGCTCGATTCCATGGCATCAAAACTGATTTGCAGGGCTGGGGAACAGGGGGTAATAGGTATTCGTGGCCGAACTTAGATCGCCATACCATGCCATATTGGAGGGTCCGCCTCTGTTTTCAAGAACAGAGCTGACAACACCCCAGTGCACGCTGCCTGTGCTCTGCGGCGCCACGCTGAGATCCCTGATGAAACTAACAAGCCGCTTGGGCTCTGTCACTGACGCCCCCTCCGTCAGTCATGTCCGGCTTCACCTTTCCAGACTCCATGGCCTCTCTCGCCTCGCCATCCTTTCCACGACGGCTATCTCGCAACGCACACCCTTTCATGTCCACATGTCCAGCCTCGTCATCCACACAAGCCATTTGCCAATTGAAGTTATAGCAATCTCTTTCAAAGCAGGGGAAAAAAGAGCTGCTTCAACTTCAGTAAATCTCTGGCACTGGCAGTGAGGTAGTTCCAACTCCCACTTGGACTTGGAATTGAACATCTACTGAACCTTTTTTTTTTTTGCGAATGAACATCTACTGAACCAGAATGTGTTCTTAATGAAATTGATTCTAGGGTTCGGGTTCGGGTCCCTCTCAACTGCCGTGGAAGTTGGACTGATGACTGATCAAATTGTTGAGTTATGATCCGGTTATGCTTCCTCTTATAAATTGAACAATCAATACACATCGAACTAGTAGATAGCTGCACCATGTCTCATGGAAGGACCATTCACCTATTTAAGCAGCCAGCAAGCTGAAATGGGAACAGCTAAGGTAGCAGATGATATTAGCTGCGCATCTTGCCAACCATCCAGGATACGTTGCTCTGGTTTCTCTACCCCTGCCTTGTTCAACAGCATGAACTTCTTACAAGAAAGAGCTGGCATGCCTGAAAACCTGAATCTGGTAGTACAAGCTACTGCATCATCCATGATACAACACTTTTTAGATCTGATTGTGCTCGGCGCTCGCAAAACCAGACACACATGCAGCAATTTTAGGATATAATTAATGTGAGCACTCAGAATTCACAAAGACAACCACAAGCCTTAAATATGTTAGTTCTTTGGATAAACCAAACCATACGTCAAAGCAATACATGGCCACACAGGCATTAGTCTTGCCTTATTACAACAAGAATGAACTCGTGCAGTGTTCATACGCACAGGCCAGCTCTCATATCAAGGGGCACAAAACTTGGGGGCCATACAGGGTATACCTGATTACAAGACTAACATGGCCTAGTGTCTCAGCCATCACTAGTATCATTGTGCCTAATAACAGATTAGACACGATCACACACGGCAGATAGATAGAATGAAATTGGCACAATATGCCTACCACAGTGGTAGTCAGTGAAGTGAACAGTCGAACAGAGCATTTGCACAGAAGCTACGAATCCAAAAGAGTTGTATCCCCATAAACCCAATTCACTGATCCTAAAGATTTGTCCAACTACAGAATTCCAGAGGAGAAATTTGCAAACACCATGACCAATTTCTACATGATTCAGAAGCCCTTGTAGCAGCAACTTATGTTTGTCATGCCCTCGAAACTACTCCTATCTGGTCCTCATCTGTAGAAGCTGAATCCATTACTGCATAAACATAAAAGGGTTGAAAAAACACATCAGCTGGATTATGGAACAACCATATAATAAGACGTATAACAAGGTGCAGCTGAACGAGAAAATGGCAACTTAAAATAGTCCAAAGCACAGCCAGTAAAAAGGCAACGTATACTAGTCCAAAGCACATCCAGTCCATCAAGAAACACCTCTGTTTCTGGAGCACAGATATAATCATGCATGCAGGTCTGTTGCTACGTGACATACTATTACTTACAGCCTACGCATTAATAAATCACTTATAGCTAAAGAATGTACAACTAACTTAGTAGGACTAGGAGCCATGGATGAAAGTATGAAACATATATACCTGGAATGCAGAAGCTCGTGTAGGGAACGACTACAGTGCATTTTTCATACACCTTCCTGGCTCTCCTTGAATTGAGTTGGACCATATAGACAGCACCACGGTTATCATGCTTCTTTGTGCCCACAAAGATGACATCTGTGCCTTCCGCAACACCAACCACATGTGCACTGGGCATGGAAGAAGGAGCAGATGCCAACCGTTGAGCCGGTAGTGCATCCTTGGGAAGCAGCGTCGCAAGCTCTATGGACCTGCCTATTTCCCAGCTTTCAACACCGCCTCCCTCAGGAGCTAGCACCCTTGACCACAGGCGCAGGCAGGGCGTAGGTTCCCCCTCCACGCCAATGCATCCCAGTCCACCATCCTCCATCTTCGTCAGGAAACAGAAGATACTTTTGAACATTGACGGAGGAGGCAGCTTGATGATCGACAGGCGATGTGCACCAAGCACGTACTCGAAGGCGTAATGCATGATGACACAGCTGAAGTAGAGCTTGTCTCCCACAAGGGTGCTTGGACAATGCACTATGTCAATTGACACACCAGGGTGCTCAACAAAAATTGGCTCGCTCCAGGCCCCTGTCACCGATGAGTACACGCGTGCAGAAGTGACATTGTGAAGGTACAGATTCGAGCTGTGAGACGAGATGAATACCACAAGGAAGGGCCCCTTGTGGCAGGCGCGGTGGTCTATGAAGCACGGATACTTCCGAACATCCACGTATCGGATACCGATACTTCTCCGATACGTATCGGACACCGATACTCCATCGATACGTGTCAGACGCGTATCGTGCATAATTATGATTTTTAAATAATTAAAATAATTCTGATACTTAACTGACACCTCGCTGATTCTTTCTGAATACCTCCAGCCCTGACCCAACCCTCATTCGAGACTCATAAAAGCACTCTTTCCTCCAATAACATGACCTCTCATCCCATTCTCCCGATTATCCTCACGTAAGGACGACATCGTCTGTTACTGCAAACCTAGAATTTTTTCTGCTCACCAGTTACAAATAGCCAGTCGTTGAGTTTGTCATGTTAGGAGGGAGAACTGGAAGCGGAACTAAAAGATGATTGCATATGAATGCATTATACTCAACCTTCTAGGTAATTACATTTAGTTTTAAGCAAAAAATTGTAATATTATATATATACATAGAAAAAAATATATATATGCAGGCGTATCGCCGTATCGGTGTTTTTGAGAAAATGCCGTATCGTAGTGTGGCCGTATCGCGTACCGGTACCGGTATCGCCGCATCGGGGTAACATAGGCGGTGGTTGCAGCCTTCCGCGGTGGCGGCGCAGAGCACGGCGGCGGAGTTGTGGGGGAAGACCGTGGGCAGGGGCGAGGGCAGGCGCTTCTGCTCGTTCGACAAGGGATCCCAGACAACGAGGTCGGAGGTCTGGTTGGTGCCCGGGTCTGTGGTGAGGAAGAGCGCGCGGCCGTGGCGGCAGTCGAGCATGAGCCCGCGCGGGAGGTCGCAGGAGGCGGGGCGGCCGGAGGCGGGGTTGTTGGCGACGAAGCGGGAGGCGTACGGCTCAGCGCCGTTCACCATGGCGATGAAGCCCACGACGGGGGGCATCCTGTGTAGCGCGCGGTGGCGGCGGCGGAAGGCGGGGTCGGTGAGGATGCGGCGCCAGCGCTTGCAGACGAGGGAGGCGCGGAGGAGGCACGCGGGGTCGTCCGGAGGGAGGCGGAGGAAGATATCACCGACGAGGTCGTCCGACAGCTTCGCCGCCGCCGCCGCCATCGTACCCTCTGCTCCGCGGAGGCTAGGGTTTGGGAATGGGGAACGAAATCGAGTGAGCGACGCGCGTTGTGACGCTGCATACATTTTGTTTTTTAAATGCAAAAACAGGCCTTTTTTTTAGATGAAACAGGCTTGCCTCAGAAATCTCTGAAAGTTTCTTTTGGAACAAGTTCAGCCCCGTCCTCCACACAACGCCCAGTTTGCCCCCTCCTCCACATAACGCCCAGTTTTTGTGCAAGAAACAAGTCGTGAGTGCTATGACATAGGTTTTGGTTTCATGTCGTATGTATGGTGTGTTTTCAGAGCGTGCTGCGAGGAGATTGTCGCCACCAGTGATACGCCTCCCGCTTGGTTTCATGTCGTATCTTGTAGTGAGGCACTGAAAGATAGTGGGCTTGTTTGGCCCCCTGCGCCCACACATTTGGAGAGCACGCGGCCGAAATGAACTGCGCGAGTTGGACATGAACCAAAGGCGCCCATCAATATCTGGCACTGGCAGTAGGTTAGTTCCAACTCTCACTCGAAATTGAGCATTTACTGAATATGAACATGTTCTCCTTGATGTTCGAGATCAGGTCTTTACAGGTTAGTTCCAACTCACTTGAAACTGAACATTTACTGAATATGAATATGTTCTCCTTGATGTTCGAGACCAGGTCTTTACAAGAAATAATCTCTACTTTAGTTTGACTTGAACAAGGATGTCCCAATTTCTTGTGAACGCCGTGGAGGTTGGACTGATCAAATTGTTGAGTTACGATCCTGTTATGCACCCACACGCCCGCCCGCACACACACGCGAACACCCCCCCCCCCCCCCCCCCCCCCCCCCCCCCCCCCCCCCCCCCACACACACACACACACACACACACACGGTGAACTAGTAGGTAATGCACCCATTCTCATGGAAGAACCATTCACCAATTTATAAGCAGCTAGCAAGCTGAAACGGGAGCAGCTAAGGTAGCAGATGATATTAGCTGGGCATCTTGCCAACCATCCAGGATATGTTGCTCTGGTTTCTATACCCTGCCTTGTTCAACAGCATGAACTTCTTACAAGAAAGAGTTGGCATCCCCGACACCCTGAATCTGACACAAGCTACTGCATCATCCATGATACAACATTTTTAAAGATCTGATCATGCTCGCAAAACCAAACAACAAATGAAGCATTCCAGGGAATTCAGGATATAATAGAAGGGAACACTCAGAATTCACAAAGTCAGACCAAAAGCCTCAAATATGCTAGTTCTATGAATAAACCAATCCATACGCCAAAGCAATGCATGGCCAGACAGGCATTAGTTTGCCTTATTACAGCAAGAATGAACTGATGCATTGTTCATTCGCACAGCCCACCGCTCACATCAAGGGCAGCCAACTCAGGGCCACACAGGATATCCCTGAGAGTACTGCACAGATTACAGGACTAACATGGCCTAATGTCTCAGCCATTACAAATATCATTGTGCCTCACAACAGATTAGGCACGATTACATACGCCAGATAGATAATGACACAATATGCCTACCACAGGTAGTCAGTGAAGTGAACATGCGAACAGTGCATTTGCACAGATGCTATGAGTCCAAAAGAGTTGTATCCTTGTAAACCCAATTCACTTATCCTAAAGATTTGTCCAACTAGAGAATTCCAGAGATGCAATTTGCAAACACCATGACATATTTCTGCTTGATTCAGAAGCCCTTGTAACGGCAGCTCATGTGTGTCATGCACTCGAAACTAATTCCTCTTGCTGCTTGATTCAGAAGCCCTTGTACCAGCAGCTAAACTATTCTTCTTGGGCCCTCCTCATCTGTAGAAGTTGAATCCACCACTGCAGAAATGAAAAAGGGTTGAAAAAAGACATCAGCAGGACTATGGGAACAACCATGTACGAAGACATATAACAAGCTGCAAATAAAGGGGAAAATGGCAACTTAAATAGTCCAAAGCACAGCCAGTAAAAGGCAACTTATACTAGTCAAAGCACAGCAAGTAAAAAGCAATCTTATATTTACTAATTGGAGGCTCCTTTTAGAGCCTCCACATTAATCCTAAAAATATCTTACAAATTACTACAAAAATGCAAAACATCCGGTGGCCGATTTAGATGGTAAAGAAAATCAAAGCCGTTGGATAAGCAACAGGCAGATACTATGTAAATCAAGCTGATTCCTGTTATGCCAGTCCGACAGTGAATGTCTCTAATTGGCCTTTATGCTACTGAGATCATTAGGTTGATCTAAATCTGATGATCTCGCCACCAAAATCGCCACAACCACAATCTTTCTGCCACATTAACAACAAAGAGGTCTCTCAAGCTCTGGCCTCGGCGATGACAAAGGAGAGCAGGAGGTCGAGAGGAAGCAACTGCAGCTCACAGGGCTGCAAAAGAAGGCAATCACCTTGTCCAGGGACGGATCATGTGCTGTGCCCCCACGGCGGCAGAGCAATGATAAGGTATGCCAGTCAGGCCGGAGCAGCCACTAACCAGGAATCCAACTGCAGTTGTGCTCGCTCCAGAGAATCCCGTTTGCTGCCTGGAAAGGGATCCATGTGCTAATTACTACGGTAAGTTTCCCATCATCACCGTCTCTTTTTTTATGAGTGACTTTGGTATGGAAGCTATAACATCATATACAAGAACCATATGACAATTTTACCATATATATACTCCAAAAAGGTGATCAAGGTCTTTTGTTCATCGCTCGCATGTCCGCCCACTCTCCGCCCTGAACTCGTACTCCAAATTGAGCTCAATACAAAGAATTTTCCGACATTCACTCGCTTCTCCACCTAAGATTACATTATTTTGAGGGCATATCACCTAAGATTACTTATTGCATAGCCCCTACTTTTGACACACTTAAAAACTACAATACTTAGTTTCAGCGCAGCAGGCAGAAATGTGTGGCGGCGGCAGAATCCAAGCACTCGCCAAGGCTGCTGTGGCGGGCCACACTGTGCTGTGGCAGCATGCGATGGGCAGCCAAACGCTCCCTCAGTACAAAAATATGATAACTTTATAAGAAAGGTGAACAAGAAAAATAGATTGCGCAAATTTTCTTAAAATGTTCACCCATTACATAAGTACGAATGTTATGTGTGAAAGGATAAAATGTCAAAATCAAACAGCAACCAATGTCCAAAGATAGAGTGGTCTTTGTGGTGAGGACTCTAGCACCCCTGAAAATAAGATAGGGTGGCCATCTTTCTTTTGTCTTTATTAGAATGTTCCCTTTTTCCAATCATACAACGGGATAAGAAAGTCAAACCGTTTAACGTTTATGGAAGGTGAATGCTTCAATAATATTTCTTTGAAAGAAAAAAACATGTTATTGCAAAAAAATATTGCAAGTGCTATGTGTTGCATTATATTATTATGCATATATGTTGTTGAAATAACATTCTACTGCTTCAACAATATCATATGCTTCAAATGAATAGCAGATCTAGGTACGCAATTCGCGTGGTCAGCATGCAAATTTTTTTAAAAAAAACACCTTGCAATAGATACACAGTTATTTTTATGAATTACTATCAAAGGCCAACATGACAGAACTTTTAACAATAGGTCCCCAACTCAATACATGAATTTTATTAATAGTAAATACTAACTCCAGCCACACCCATAAAAACATATCTCAAATGACTAGGACATCACTTTATCACAAATTTCATATGTAATACAACTATAAACGATAGCTATGTATTAATAATATAACAAACTAAGTATGAAAATAACACATATATACCTTTGAGGTGAAAGAAAATCCAATATGTAAATAATAAATTGTCTATTAGAAAGTATGATGTAATTACAAAACGAGGCATATATTTCATATGATTATATGATGAGTCTATAGAGGATTTTTGCAACCAACATCTAATTTCATAAGCTTTCTAGCCCGTGCGTGTTCACGGGATGATGAGCTAGTTTATACTAGTCCTTTGAGCACAGATATCATAATGCATGAGGTATGTTGCTAAGTGGCATACTATTACTTACAGCATATGCATTAACAAATCACATATAGCTAAAGAATGTAAGAAACATATATATACCTGGAATGCAGAAGCTCGTGTAGGGAAAAACTTCAGTGCATTTCTCGAACACCTTCCTCGCCCTCCTTGAATTGAGTTGGACCATGTAGACAGCACCATGGTTATCACTCGTATTTGTGCCTACAAAGACGACATCTGTGCCCTCCGCAAAACCAACCACATATGCCCAGGGCACGGAAGAAGGGTTAGATGGCAACCGTTGAGCCGGTAATGCACCCTTGGGAAGCAGGGTGTCAAGCTCTATGGCCCTGCCTCTTTCCCAGCTTTCAACACCGTCATTCTCAGGAGCTGGCACCCTCGACCATAGGCGTAGGCAGAACGTAGGTTCCTCCTCCACGCCAATGCATACCAGCCCATCCTCCATAGACATCAGGTTATAGAACATACTGTTGAACAATGACGGAAGAGGCAGCTCGATGATGGATAGGCGATGTGCACCAAGCACATACTCAAAGGCGTAAGGTTCGATGGAGCAACTGAAGTAGAGCTTGTCTCCCACAAGGGTGGTTGGACATAGCATTGCTGCAATTGACACATCATCAGGGTGCTGAATAGAGATTGCCTGGCTCCACTCCCCAGTCACCGATGAGTACACACGTGCAGAAATGACACCGTGAAGGAATAGACCGGGGCGGTGAGTCCAGATGAAGACCACAAGGAAGGGCCCCTTGTGGCAAGCGCGGTGGTCGCAGCCTTCCGCGGTGGCAGCACAGAGCATGGCGGCAGCAAAGTTGCCGGGGAAGTCCGTGGCCAAGGGCGAGGGCAAGTGCTGCTGCTCGTTCGTCAAGGGATCCCAAACGACCAAGCCGTAGGTCAGGTGGGTGCCCGGGCTTGGGGTTGGGGTGGCGAAGAGCGCGCGGCCGTGGCGGCAGTCGAGCACGAGCCAGCCCGGGAGCTCGCAGGCGACGGGGCGGCCGGAGGCGGGGCTGTTGGGGACGAAGCGCGAGGCGAACGGCACGGCGGCGTTCACCATGCCGATGAAGCCCACGACGGGGGGCGTCCTGTGGAGCGCGCCGTGGCGGCGGTGGAAGGCGGGGTCGGCGAGGATGCGGCGCCAGCGCTTGCAGACGAGGGAGGCGCGGAGGAGGCACGCGGGGTCGTCCGGAGGGAGGTGGAGGAAGATCTCACAGATGAGGTCGTCCGTCAGCTTCGCCGCCGCCGGCATGGTACTCTCTGCTCGCCGGAGGCTAGGGTTTGGAAATGGGGAACGGAATCGAGTGAGGGTGAGGGACGCAAACGGCGTTTGTGCCGCTGCTATGTGTAAAAAAGGCTCGGCTCAGAAATCTCCGAACCTGGTTTTTTTTTTTTTTTGAAAACAAGGAAATCTCTGAACCGATTACGTGTTCACTGTTGGCGTGACCTTTATCACATTTCAGAATTGACATGCAGTTTAAAGCATGGCAATACACAGATATGGCAGGTTCGTGATATCTTATTTTAGAGGCGGCAAGGGCGGTGGATGCGCAGGCGGCGACCTCGATGGGCAGGAGGCGATCGCCATGGCGTGATGGTCGTTGGCGAGAGGTAAGAGAAGAGGGGATGGGGCAGAATGGATAGTTTACACTAGCTTGTATGCATATGTGGCATTAAAAGGGCAAATTTTGAATAAAAAACGATGAAGTTGTCTGAATGTTGAAAATCTATTAGAAATTGGGTAATTGGATGATGACCTCCTGTAAAGAGGGTAATTCCTGAATTGACCGGATCATAAGAAGCTGTGGTGTTGTGCCCAAAGAAGTAGCATGCGTGGTATCTATACCACCTTTTGCAGTGATTCTCGTCGACAAATGGAGGCGTGGGATTCATGGTGATTGGGTTGGCGGCGGTCGCCAGTGGCAACACAACCTCGTCGGCCGCCGCGACACCTCGAATGTTTGCCCTCCCATGCATTGGTATTTTACAAAACGCTTCTTGAACTGGCTGCCGAGCAAGCCGTCCACCCCCATGCCCTCGACCCCTAGCACTAGCTTCTCACACTTTTGGTCGTATTTAGAGTCGCCGCTAGTGCTTGCGGCAAGGACCAGAAGCGGCAGACGACCCGTCGGCTTTGACCAATCTAGGCGGCAGCGCGAATCGGCCACCCTCCTTTGGCCGATGAGGGCATGCATAGAGGATGACCTAGTTTGGGGAGCCTCCAGAATCCGAATGCATCTTGCCGACGATGTTCGACGGGCGATGGCCCGGGCTTCTGTTGAGTGCAGGCTAGCATGCTGCAGGCCAAGACCTCAAAATCTCTGAGCTTCTAATCAAGTATAGACGAGTATTGAATCTGATTGTTTTTCGAGAACGTGTGGAGCTTGTATTTCATTAAAAAGAAGAAGTTGTTCGGGTACAAATAAGCCCTACCCACGCGGAGGGGGGGGGGGGGGGGGCGAGGTCCTAGGAGAACAACTACTGATGCGACCCGCCGAAGTCCCTACGTTGTAGGAGCCTCCTCAACTTGGTGAATCTGTCCCTAGGTTGTAGGAGCCTCCAGGGGCGGATCCAGCGGGGGGGCGGGGGGGGGGGGGGGGGGGGCGGGGGGGGGCGGGGGGGGGCTGGAGCCCCCCCCCCCCCCTACCCCCTGGAACTCCATGGAGAAGAAGAGGGGAGACAGGGAGAGAAGAAGAGAAAAATCAAGAGGAAGGGGGGGCTGGAGGAAGAAGAAGGGTGATGAGCCCCTCCTTGCTCACCATCCTGGCTCCGCCACTGGGAGCCTCCTCAACTTGGTGAATCTGGCAGTAGACCATAACGACGCCGTTTCCATGATCTCAGCGTGACAAGTTGGAGCACTTGGAATTCAAACACACGCTTGTGGCATTCCTTCCAGAGCCTCCATGCGACCAGAAGGACTAACGTGTCAAACCCTGGCCTCTTCACTTATTGAATCTGATCATCTGCGCTTATCCATGGAGAAGTCTCGACGAAACCGATTGATTATTTTCCTCATGTAGACTTTCTTTGCTGCAGTTTGTGGAGCTGCATTTGGACAGCACCAATTTGACAACCAATAAGAATGGCACAAAGAGTCTGCAGTAATTTACATGGACTAAGTCATGTGTCATTCAGTTATTCTGGTGCTCTTACACGGAGTTGAAGTAGAATGGAAAGTTATGTACAATTTCAAGAATTTACAATACTGGGAGAGGGTGTGGTTCTCTGAAGACCTTCAAAAGTTCAGCAATATCTGAAACCATCTCTGATCGTCCAATATAACAGACTATGATCCTATTTCAGGACGCAGTCATGACCAGAGGGTGATTGTAGATGGACAGGACAATACTCCGATTCATGTTCAGTAGCCTCCAACTGCTTGTCTTTCCTGAATCTGTCTCGGGGATGGGTACCTCCAATTGCTTGGTTTGCCTGAACATTTTCTCAGCAAAGGTGAATGAAGAGGCAACGCATGCAAATCAGAAGTTAGCTGCACCAATTCAACCGTTGCCTCATATATGAGTTGATCAAGGATGTCTGAATCCATCTCCGCGACGACGTTGGCGCCATCCCGAGGTAGCCACTCCATGTTCCTGATATCTTCCTCGACTACTCTACAAACGGGTGGCCAGATGCCACTCACATATGAGGTGCTCACCTCACACTCATTCACCATCCTCCGGTGCCTCCTCTCCCTGTCTGAACATCTTGAGGCATGGACACTGCTTCTTGCTGGAGTCACTTCGTCCAGCTGGTCCAAATCGGTTTGTGACTTTTCCCTTGAGATTTGCTGCTCCAACGCAAACCGAGCTTCACCTACGATAAGCAGAAAGAGTAATGGCGCTGTTAGATCAAGAATAAGCAGAGTATGAAGCAGAATTGATATCGAAACAGCAACTGCAAAACACTGCACTCCGTACAGCGACAACGATTGATCAGAGCACGTTTGTAATTTTGTTTGTGTCTGTTTTCTGGATTTTAATGCCAGTGAAGTGACTGCTTAGTGCTAACTACAATTTTTGCTAGTACTGCTCTCAGTGATACGTTACTGTCATGAAAGAGCTAACAGATTCCATGGCCTTCACAATTTTCATAGCATACATGCAGAAACGATTGAGCCACAAGAAAACGAGGTTTCACGAACTTTGATTGAACTGTCTATTTTCGGGAAGAGAGGGGGGGGGGGGGGGGGGGGGGGACAGAGACCACAGCAATTGTCCATGTGGAAATTATCAATTATATGCTCAGGGAAAGAACTTTTATGTTGGAAACATTGGGCGGTAGTACAAAGTGAACATCAAATTCACATGTCAAATACTGAAATGCTATATTTGACAGTACAATTTGTAGCGATGAACTGCAATTACTGTCTCAATTCTCAAGTTTGCACGGTTTCAAATGTTTGCTATTAGTCTCTCTTCTTCACAAAACCTGCTTATGATTTTAACTAGCAACAATCTCGTGCAAGGATGCTAATAAGATTGTTGACCTCCAAAAGGAGAACTGCAACTA
The DNA here is from genome assembly GCA_007726485.1 of Eragrostis curvula. Classification (NCBI taxonomy): domain Eukaryota; kingdom Viridiplantae; phylum Streptophyta; class Magnoliopsida; order Poales; family Poaceae; genus Eragrostis; species Eragrostis curvula. The sequence continues at coordinate 14,142,099 of CM017445.1, read as the reverse complement.
ACCAAACATCTGAACAAGCAATACGGGAAAATGTAGCAGGACGAACCTGAGGTCGCGGAGCAGGGCTCCACATCTTCCAAGGAAGACGAGGTGGTGGTGGTCGTGGTGGTTGACGACTCCTCGTGGGCGTCGCGCGCCTCCAGCACCGACACCGGGCTCGAGCCCTGCGCGCTGCAGTCGCGGCGGCCCGACGCCGACGCCGACGACTCCGCTTCGTCGTCGTCGCCGTCGCCGAACCGCAGCTTGCGGCGGCGCCCCCTCCTCTGCTTGTTGTTGGCTCCGCTATCGCAGCGCTCCGCCTTGTCCTCGCCGGCGAGCAAGACCGCCGTCTCGGCGCCGCGGTCCTCGGGGCTGAAGCTGAGCAGCAGGAACATGTCGTTCTCCGCCCTCAGGTACGCCGGCTTTTCCCTCAGCGACGCCGACGCCCGGACCTTCGCCGGCGCGGCGGCCGCGTTGGCGTCACTGTGGCCACACGGCGACAGGGACCTGCCCTCCGACCGGCTCCGCCGCAGCGGCGGGGCGGGCGGGGCCTCCGCCGCCGGCATCGCATCCATGCCCATCAGCCTGGCCACAATGCAGGGGCTCCTCCCCTCCCCCTCCGGCTCCGGCGCCGCGAGGTGTCCGGGCGCGTCGCGCCGGGAGGCGACGGCCGTGCCGTCGGAGTTGCCGGTGGCGTGCGCGCAGAGGAGGCGGCGCAGGAAGTCGAGCGCGAAGCTGGAGGACGACGCCATGCGAGCCGCGGCCGTGGATTGGCCTGCGCGCGTTCGTGCTGCTGGTTGGTTGCTGCTGCTGTTGATTTTGAACTGGGAGTGGAGGGAAAGGAAAGCAGGGGAGGAAGGACGGACGCGAGGAAGAACCAGCCGGCCCGACCTATGGAAATGAAAATGGAAGTGAAGAAAGGCGGTGCTTGTTGAAGAATGTGAGCGAGACTGTCGCGCTCTTTTGCATTTTGGTCACCTTTGCTTGACTTGAGCTCGCAAGTCGTTCAAATCGTTGGTTTTCTCACCATCTCTGTTCGGGTGAGAGCAACCATCTCCAACTACCATCAATGGAACCTATTTATAATTTTATCTAAATATATCCATGTGACATCTTGTTTTGAAGGATTTATTGAGACGAATTTAATGGTGAAATCGGAATTTGATTTGGGTTTTTGGTTTAGGAGTTAAAACTTTTTTTAGTTTGTTGAAACTGTGGGGCCCACCACCTGTCACCTCTCTCTCTGGATAGCGTGAGTCCGCTGCTCCTCTGAATTTAGGCTGCCCGCACCGGCGAACGGTATGCCTTCCTCCAGCAGAGTTTACCGTAAAAAGATGCTGCACCGGCTTCCTCTAAAGTCTACGCTACGCAAACGGAAGAGGCCGGCTCCTCTATTCTCAGCGCAGTCCCGGACATCCGCCATCGTGGTGCGGGCCCAGCGCCCAGCCAACCGCCTTCCTGCGCGCGTGAGAGAGAGAAGCTGGAGAGAGAAGATTGGTGGGCCCCACCGATGCAACAAACTAAAAAATGTTTTAACTCACAAACCAAAAACCCAAATCAAATTCCGATTCCACCATTAAATTCGTTTCAATAAATCTTTCAAAACAAGATGTCACATGGATATATTTCGATAAAATTATAAGTAAGCCTTATTGATGGTAGTTGGAGATGGTTGAATAAAATATTGGTTAGTTGGGATAGAGGAAGGATATAGAGGAATGATGGGTGCGGAGGAAGTTGATATAGAGGAAGGAATCTCGATGACCAGGACAGAATATTCCTTTTAGAGGAAGGATATAGAGTTACATGAGTGCAGACAGCCTTAACGGAAGCGGAACCATCCGCTCAGATAGCGTGGGTGATGGCGTAGACCGCTGCAGACGTTTTTCCTCTAAACGTTTCCTGCAGGAGGCTTTAGCGTGTCCCAGTGCGGATAGCCTGATAAGCTAAAGCTGAAGCTAGAGACCATTGTTACTGGAGTTCTACTAGGTGCTAGAAGCTAGAGACCATTGTTACTGGAGTTCTAGGTGCTAACCACTTAAAGCTGTCCGCGAAGATTGAGCCAAGGCAGTTTACGCGAAAGCTTCGTACAATCGTACCTGAATTCGAATTGCTCGAGGGCATCACCTTTCTTTCATGTTACTCAAAAGAACGTTGTCAACTGTAATTTTCAAGACGAGGTGGTAGCTAATTGAGCTTTGCGAACGCTTTATGTCGCACAAAAGAACATTGTCAACTGTAATTTTCAAGACGAGGTAGTGTGGTTGCTAATTTGAGCTTTGCGAACGCCTTATGTAACGGATGGTGGAGTATGCATGGATGTAGGAGGAGGGGACAAACAGCAGAAAGCGCAAGCGGTAGCGTCAAATGTGAAAGAAAGAAAAAGCAACGAAAAAGGAGATGCTCCGTGCCTGTAGGCTCTCCGTTTGAACGCAATGGCCGTAAGCATGGCCGTAAGCAATAACTGCCTGCCGGCTTTGCTACCCGTAATTTCCCTGCAGGCTGCAGTGCTGCACAACAACAGGCGCTGTCAGTGTGGCGCCGGGCTCGGGGTGTGTTCGTTGCACCTGTTTAGACCCCTCTAAAATTTAGCTCTAAAGAGAATCTTATTATTTAAGAGTATTAAATAAAGTCTAATGACAAAACCTTTTTACAGATGGGTACATCTTTACGAGACGAATCTAATAAGCCTAATTAATCTATATTTCGCTACAGTGATGCTACAGTAAATATCGTCTAATCACGGCTTAACTACCCTCGTTAAATTCGTCTCGCGATTTAGAGAGGAGGTTCTGCAGTTAGTTTTGTAATTAAACTTTATTTAAGACAAAATTCTTTTTGTTTAAACTCCCTCTAATTTTAGACTCTAAAACGCCGAACACGAACAGAGATTTGACAAAAAGGAAGCCTGGTGGGGTCGTTCCTTGTCCCCTTGCGGGGCCCACAGTTATGTGTGAAGCAAGCCATGTCCCACATGGACTTTGTCTGAGGCGCGGGCCCATGTGCAGCGGCGTTTGAAACCTGGGCCTGGGTCTGGGCCCCTCGGTCCATGAACCCGTCCGCGTCCGGTTTCCCGTCAGCATCGCCTAGATTGATGGCGTCAGTGTCAGTCAGCTCAGGTCAGGTCAGTGTCTCTCTGAGCGCCAACTGCCTGGCCTGGCTCTTCTACACAGTTCTGCCACTGGCAGCGGGAGGCTGGTGGAGACCTTCCGGATCCGAGCGTGTCACGTTTCACACGATCCGACAGTTCTGCTAATTTACGATACAAATCTAACGAGCCTAATTAAGCTATGTTTTGCTACAGTGATGCTACAGTAACCATCGTCTAATCACAGCTTAATTACCCTCATTAGATTCGTCTCGCAAAGTAGCCCAAATTTCTGCAAAAAATTTTATAATTACACTTTATTTAATACCTTTAAATAGAAAGAACTTTAGCTTAAACTTTAGTCCTAAACGAAACGAACACGCCCAGTCACACTAGTACAGTACTTGTATAAGTCCTCGAAGGCTCGTACACACCGTATAAAGTGTGTAGTGATCGCTCCTGCCGTGTGACCCAGAAAAGCCTCGCTCGTTGATTGCAGGTCATGGCCATTGTTTGAGATAGGGCCGCTGGTCAAGATGTTGATTCGGCCGGGGACGTGTGTATCACGAGCGAAGCCGGCGCTCAACAAGTAGCGGTCATCAGGGTCTTCGCTGTGTTATCACCATTGCTATACGGTTGCAGATTAATAATTAGAGCTGATTTGAAAAAAAATATCGGGGGCCGCCATGAACCTTGGATCCGCCCTGTATTAGAGCAAGGCCCTCGGTCGCGCCGACTGCCTGGCTTGGAGCCTTTACATTAAAAGCCTGTCCACACAACCGGTTGGCTCTAGATAGGCTGTACTCTGTTCATTCAACAGTGACATGAGGTCCACTTCTATTCTGTTGAAAGAGCACTTTTCTTGCGTATGCCCACAAAACGTGTGGACAAGCACCTGTCACGGCGCGTCCCCGGCTGCAGAAAGACTACGCGCTCGGCGCGACTGCGGACGCCCATCGGGGAATATTTTTGCTCTCTCTCCTTTGCATGTCAGAATTCTCTGATATTTGTGGGCTACACGCCGGTCCGTTGGGCTTGCTCTTACGATGCATTTGCTCCGGATCCAAGAAGCTTATGCCCTTCTCGACACAGTTTATAGCAGTAATGTTGAGTTAATGTACTCTTGTTTGTCTCATATTACTCATCATTATAGTTTTTTATACTTATTTTTCTTACGAATTATCATTTCTTGCTTCCTAATACTCTTACCCCTTTCCCATTCCTTTGCACCACATATCCTTATTTATTTTTCTTTTAGCTAAATGACAATTTTTTTTTAATTATAGATGGTGTAACTTCTTGCGGTTATTGTAGCTGAAGGATGAATTAACTTTTGGGCAAATCCTTTAGGGGTTACTAAATAATCAATGATAACAATATCCTTTTCTCTTAGGTAACAATATCCTTTTTGTTTGTTTTTCATGTTATCAAAAGATAAAAAGTAGTAAATGAATAATATTTGCTTTGCGTCTTATTGTTTCAACAAACCTACCATTGTCATATAACTTTTTTCTTGCCTAACCTGTTTTTGTTGTCCACAAAAAATGTGTTATTAGTTACACATCTTAAATATTATTCTAAGACGCGTACGTCGTACGTGCATTGGTACTAGTGTATACAGAGGGACACATTAGATCAATAGTTATCATTCTAGCTAGCCTTGGACTGATGCCTCAGAGTTCTTCTCTTGACACTCTGATTTGGCTAATAGATTGGGGCATGCTTATCTCGACGCTTAACGCATTATGTGGATCGGGATCTTTCGTCATTCTAATCAGGTTTGAAGTCGACCAGTGTGACCGCCTTCCTGGTGGAAAGTTCATCTGGTCCACAATTCTCACCCTCCTGGCATATACGTATGCCTTCTTGTTCCGACCTTATGGTCAAGCAAGAAACACATATATAGGACGTTAGGGATGATAGCAAAAAACGGAATTTATCGGATAACCGAGATTGGTTTCCGACTTCTCTCGACCGTAGTAGTTGGAAATGATATACCGAGAAAATGAAAACAAAAGTGAGCAGGGCATATGCCCCCGTCCATATGCTTCAATTTAATTATTTTCTTCTTTTTCTTGTACATATGAGAGGGTGATGTTTTAAGACGATAAAACTGGTCAAAATGAAAAGCGGGACAATACGAAGCATAATTGGTTTCTATAAATAGCATCTCATAGCTGCCTGGTAGCGGGGATAACCGTTCAAAGAAAACTCCACCCTGTTTCTGTTCACGTAGCTGTGGATGTAAAACTACTTTAAATAAACCCAGCTCATTAAGGCCCACAAAAAAATGTTGATACGAAGTATATGCTTTGTGACAATTTGAAAGCCATATTAAACATGTGAAACATTTTTTCGTCATTTTGTGAAACTAATTCGGCATCTTTATGTCAAAACTGAAATTACTCAAAATACAAAAAATATTAATTTCAGAAGTTTACGTTTTGAAATATAATAGTACACATCTACCATCATCTGATCTAATTTTGTGAAAATAATCCTAAGTCCCACCAGGGTTCGAAGGGCTTGCAAATGAATACATAGGAGAAAGCTCATTTGTAATTTGCAAACAACTTCTTATTCCATCATATCTTGACACCTTTCCCCCATCCGACTAGCACCTACATCTTTGCTACTACATAACAAGTGTGATTAATAGCGTCTCCAATAATCGTCTCACCTAGCAATAACAATGTCACATGGTATCTTTGTCTACGTGGATGAGAGTTAACGGAAAGAGAGGGCATAAACTTAGGAAAAGCCATAAATAGTTTCATTAAAGACCATCTTATCATATCTGTATATGACATCGGCAAATTTAATAATCTATTCTGGAAATATAAACTCTTCTCGTTTAAAGTTTTATTTTCAAGGCTGTAAGTGAGAAACTGAGAAAGTAGGGTCAAATTGAAGCCAAAAATAGCGTATTATGTTAATAACATTCTCACTGATAGAGTATTAATATTATTTGTGCTGGTTTAGAATTTTCTGGTACATGCATCAAGAATTTGGATCAGTTGTTCAATTTAAAAAGAAAATAAAATAAAGAGTAAATTTCACGAAATCACCAAAATTATAGTTTTATAGTCATAAACCCACCAAATATAGTGCATGTTTCAGAAACCCACCAACAATTTATGGTGCTGGTAAAGAAAACCACCATTATTTTTACTCATACCGTATCTCATACTCTGGTCCTATGTGTTAGTTGAATAGTAAAAATCCGAGACTACGAATTTGGTGGATGAGTATGCGGATGACACATGGGACCAGAATATGGGATACAATATAAGTTAAAAATATGATGGTTTCTTGATATAGCGCGCTAACAGCCTGTTCGTCTCCCTGCTTTGCAGCAGCTGTTTTGCAGCAGCTACAGTGTTCGCAGTTATTTCTTCAACAGCAGCTAAAGTGTTCGCAATTATTTCTTCTGCAGCTGCTACAGTAAAATGGCTGCTTTGCAGCGAGGCGAACAAGCTGTAAATTATTGGTGGGTTTGTGAAACATGCATTATACTTGGTGGATTTGTGACTATAAATCCAAAGTTTTGGTGGATTTGTGAAATTTACTCTAAAATAAACTGAAAATCAAAAGCAATAATAATTTACTGGGCCGACCTAGAGAAGAGTTGCATTAGTCCACTCAAAACAACCTCCTGGGCAGTTGGGCTCTTCCCCTTTGCTCAAAAAAAAAAAAAGTTGGGCTCTTCCCCTCCCAATTCCCAAACCGTCGCCGCTCCATCCGCCGAGCAGCAGCCATGGCGCCGCCGCCGCCTGAGCTCTCGGACGACGTCGTCGGCGAGATCCTCCTCCGAATCGATCCGGCGGACTCCGAGCTCCTCTTCCGCGCCTCCCTCGTCTGCAAGCCATGGCGCCACCTTCTCACCGACCCAGCCTTCCTCCGCCGCTACCGCGCCTTCCACCGCACGCCTCCCGTGCTCGGCTTCGTTCGCAACAAGGATCCCACCGCACGCTTCATCCCCACCACAGCGTTTCCCCCTCTCCACCTTGAGCGCCGCAACTGCCGCGTGCTCGACTGCCGCCACGGCCGCGTCCTGCTCAACGACTACAGCACGCAGGACTTCGTCGTCTGGGACCCCATTACCGGCGAGGATCAGCGCATTTCCAACAGGATCAGTTCCTACTTCAACGCTGCGGTGCTGTGCGCCGTCGCCGACTACGACCATCTGGACTGCCACGGCGGGCCCTTCATGTTGGTCGTCCTGGTAGCCACCTTCCATCTTGCTGAGCGCTCGATACACACCTGTGTGTACTCGTCGGAGGCTGGTAAGTGGAGCGCAGAAACCTTCATGCAGAGCAACTACTACATGGATAAGCGTCCCCCCGTCCTCGCCGGAAACGCGCTCTACTTCATCAGCGAGCATGGTTGGGCGATCTTTCGCTATGATTTGCGCGGTGAGGGGGGCTTATCTGTGATTGACGGGGCCGGGCCAGATATGTACCTCTCCGTTGTGCTCATACCGGCGGATGACGGTGGTCTAAGATTCGCCGGCCTGGATGATTACAGGCTTGATCTGTGGTCGCTGGTCACCATGGATCCCGACGAAGACGCAGAATGGACGCAGCATGGCGTCATCCACCTCGACAAGCTGCTCTCGGTTGCTTGTTCCATGTGCCATCCGGATCTGATTGGCTTTGCAAAGGCCTCTGGTTCTGATGTCATTTTCGTGAACACCACCGATGTGTCATTTTCGTGAACACCACCGATGCCGGCGTCTTCATGATCGAGCTCGAGTCACACAAAGTTCAGGAAGGTGTATGACAAGGATTGCGGACACCACAGCATATTTCCATAATCTAGCTTCTTTACTCCAGGTATCGTCTCATGCCAACCAGACAATGATAAAACCTCGCATATGTTTGGCAATTTTGATTTATTCAGTCAGAGTCAGACCGCAATTAACATCTTACGGGGAGAAAAAAAATTCAATGATCATAGTTGTGCAGTGCACTTTAGAAAGTAATGCCGCTCCATCTTGCTTTGGATAAGATAAATTGTGGCATTTTACTCCTACCGAAGTTTTATTAAGCTCGGTGTGTCAAGGGCCAACCTTGATTTTGAAGGAACTATCAACCTTGAAATTGGTGTATATAGCCATTGATTGACTGTTCAGTTTTTACCCCCTGTATATAGCCTTTCGGAAGTTGGAAGTTAACCCAACGTTGTTTTATGTAGATTACATACTTCTAAGTATTGTGCATATAACATGGGCGCCATTCTGAAGTTTATATGGCATCTTTTCAGATTGTGCTGTGGGAAGATTGTCACTGCCATAGCGGTGATTCGGTGATCTTGTAATAAGCTGCTGGAAGATAGTATCTGGCATTGGCAAGTTCAGATCCATCAACCTGAGCCTCAAGCTGCCAGCATCTTGAAGAACTATCGGCCTATAGTTTGTTCTTCTCAGTTAAGTAGCATAAGTGAGAATGAGTCATTTATCTTGGTCAATTTTTGTACTTCGGTTGAATTCTCCCTCTTAATAGCTCGAAAACTATGGTTCAGTTTACATTTGTGCTTAATCTGAGCTATCTTCAGTTCCCGCAAGACATATGAGCTTGGAACATAATGTAGGTTCATCTTCTGTTTGACTTGAACATGGTTACTCAAATCTTGGTCAGTTATAGTTGCTTCTTGTCAAATCTGTATCCTGTCTTGAAACTTGATTGAATTTTCATATATAATTACTTGTAAACTACTGTTTTGTGTCTATTTATTGTCTTGTCTGAGTAATTGTTCAGTTCTTGTTGGAGGAATCCAAACTGCAGATTTGAAATATGTGCTCTTTCCTGAAAAGTGAAAACTTTGGCTGTGGTTCAAGTTCAGGATCCTTTGGGAAGAATTACCTTGTCTGCTTCTGTCTGACCTGAATAGGGTTGTCCAATTGTGTACTCTTGCAAGCTCACACGCAGGGTACTGAATAATATTCCGAGCACCCCCAGTACCCTGCGTCTTTACAAGCATGAAACCGCAGTCGAATCATACTTCCGAATTCTTTGAGTTCCATCTTGCACTGCTGCGCGTTGAGAAATTGGGGCACCCACGTTCAGGTTAAATTGATTTTGCCGTGACAACGACACGAGTGTCGATAACTCTTTTTGTTATGTTCTCTTTACTGAAATTGACTCGGGTTCAGGTTCATGTTCTTTGTGAGACATGTTTCAGCGTGAGTTTGACTAGAACAACTGTCCAGCTTCATATGCGTGCCCTTGGACTTCTATGGATGAAGCAAAGACCATAAAACATTCTTTCAAAATATGATCATGCTTGTAAAACCAAAGACCATAGGGAATCCTAGCAAATTCTGGATATAAAAACATGAATACTCAGAATTCAAAATGATAACCACAAGAATCAAATCTCTTAGTTCCACGGATGAAGCAAACATTCAAAATTACAGGGCCACGACAGGTGTTACAACACAGACCGAACTTGTGAGGAGTTCATACTTGCAGTCCACATCTAGGGCAGCCAACTCAGATCAATACAGGGTATTCCCGAGAATACTGCACTGCTTACAGAATGAACATGCCCTAATGTTTTAGCTGCGAAATAAGAAATATTATTGTCCTCACTATAGAGTAAACAAGACAGTTGCCAGATAGATCTATTGAAATATTGCAATATGTCTACCAAACGATGTACTTTTATCATATTGTTTTGACAGTCAACAGCATGATGGTAAGAACTAGGTAGACGATGTAGTTAAGTCTCGAACAGAGCTTTTGCACAGATGCAGTACACAAAAACTCATATAGTATCTCCACAGACCGTGAGATACTCAGATCACTGATGAAGCTTTGGAGACAACAAATTTGGAGCGTCCATTACCATAAAGGAAGAAGAATAGACATAAGCTAAGCATAAGATCCTAAGTCATGAAAAGAACTGTCCCACCAGAAATCATGAAGCCCAAAGAGTTCTCACACAAACCCAATTGATCCTAAAGATCATCCCGCAACAGAAAGAGAATTCACGAGATGCAAATTGCCACCACCATAGCACACTTCCTGCATGCTATAAAACCCCTTGCATAAGAAAATTGAGTTTGTCTTTGTCATGCACTTGAAATGCCTTGGTCCCTCATCCAAAGAGCCTAATCAATGACTGCAGAAATGCGAAAAGGTTGCAAAAAATCAGCAGAATTATGAATGGTTTGCCATAAAATGGGAATAATCTGCAAACTGAAAAGAGAAAACGGTAACTTATACTAGTTCAAAGCACCCCCAATGTCATCAAAGAACACATCTGTTTCAGATATCATCATCCTTGCAGGTTACTTACAGCTAGTACATTAACAAAACTCATACAGCAAAGGGATGTACAACCAACCTAGCGGCAGCCATGTACAAAACACATACATACCTGGAATGCAGAAGCTCGTATAGGCAACGACTAAAGTGCCTTTATCAAACAACTTCTTGGCCCTCCCTGAATTGTGCTGGACCATATAGACAGCACCAAGGTGATCAAGCGTATGTATGCCCACAAAGACGACATCTGTGCCCTCTGCAAAACCGAGTATTCTGTTGGGCGTGGAAGAATCAGATGCCAACTGTTGAGCCAGCAGGGCACCATCCGGCAGCAGCGTCTCGAGCTCGATGACCCTGCCCCGTTCCCAGCATGCAACTCCATCACCATTGGCAGCTGTCACCCTTGACCACAGGCGAAGGCAGGGCCTTGGTTCCTTTTCCACCTCCACGCATCCCAGCCCATCATCCTCAATGTACATAACGTTAAAAAGGGGATGTCTCTTGTACAATGGTAACGGTGGCGGCAAGATGACTGACAAACGCTGCGCATCGAGCTCATACATAAAGTTGTACCTGAAAAGGCAGCTGAAGTAGAGCTTGTCTCCCACAAGCCTGGTTGGGCATGATGGCTTCGTCATTTCAAGTGACGCATGAGGGTGCTGAACAGAGCTGGGCTCGCTCCAATCCCCCGTCACTGACGAGTACACCCGCGCATATGTTACCTTGGGATCGAGCAGACCGGTGCTGTTAGACCAGATAAAGGCCACAAGGAAGGGCCCGCTGTGGCAAGCGCCGTGGTCGCAGCCTTCGGCGGTGGCGGCGCAGAGCACAGCAACATTGCTGTTGAAGGCTGTGGGCGGGGGCGAGGGCCGTGGAAGGCGGTGCTTCTCGTTTGTCAAGGGATCCCAGACGACGAAGTCGTAGTTCATCTCGGTGCCCGGGCCCGGGCTCGGGGTGAGGAAGAGGGCACGGCCATGGCGGCAGTCGAGCACGAGCCAGCCCGGGAGCTCGCGGGCTGCCGGGCAACCGGATGCGGGGTTTTTGGGGACGAAGCGTGAGGCGAACGGCACGACGGCGTTAACCAGGCCGATGAAGCCCACGACGGGGGGCGTCCTGTGGAGCGTGCCGTGGCGGCGGTGGAAGGCAGGGTCGGCGAGGATGCGGCGCCAGCGCTTGCAGACGAGGAAAAACCGTACCGGACCGAGATGTCCGGTTACCGTGAAAACCGGGAAAACCGGATCAAAATACAAATAACGAAATTTGAACAAAAAAGTGTCGAAATTTTCGGTAAACCGGACGAAAATTCCGGTAAACCGGACTAGAATTCCGGAAAACTGGTTTAAAGAGAAAAAGAAAAAAAATACAAAAAAATGAAACATTGAAACAAAAAATATGTTAAAAAACTAGATCAAATTTACAGCCTAATGGTGGAAACGGAACACGTAGATTTGATCGTTTGGTTTGTCAAAAAAATCAAGAAATGTTGCTAGTTTGAATTTTTCTTCTTTTTCAACCCAGAAAATTTGCGTGAATTTTTTGACCAATCAAACGATCGAATCTTCATGTTCTTGTTCCACCATTGTGCTGAAAATTTCATCTAGTTTTTTTTACATATTTTTGTTTCAAATTTTGTCAAATTTTCAATTTTTTTTGAATTTTAAATTCGAAAACCGGCGAATCGGGTAAACCGGCCCGGACCGGTTTTTCTGGTTTTCGCGGTAACCGGTCCGGTTTACCGCGGTTTTGTAAACCCTGCGCACCGTTCGATCCAATTCTCGGCACGAATCCTAAAGCGCGCTACAAGAAAGCTATCCGTAGGGTGTCTTTAACATATGATAGATCGGCCCGATAGCCCACCAAATCTAACCAGCCCAGCTCAACTTAGAGAGTCAACATTTCGAAACAAAAGAGTCAACATTTTTGTTGTTCTATTTCAACATTTTTCAAAACAAAATCAATATTTTTTAAAAAAATGTTGACTAGTAACAACAAAAATGTTGGTTGACATAGTACAAATAAAATGTTGACGTAGTACATTCAAAATATTGATAAAAAATTTAAATTTTAAGCACTCATATTGGATCTCATTTTAAAGAATTAATTGTAACAAGCACGTAAATTCAAACGGATTTGAAAACGGAGTTACGGTTTAAGAGAAAAATACGTTTAAAGTTTGAAATTCGTTTCTTTTTCTCCCACTTCTCACCCGCCCCAATCGGAACACGACACATGGCAGCATCTGGTGCTTTCCACTTCCCACCACATGTATCACAATCACTCATCTGAGTAGCACGGATCTCAAACAATGGCCTATCGATAGATTCTCGTCGGATAACCTATGTATAGGTTTCGCCCGCTGCCGCTACCTCTTTGGGCTCAACCAGCTTGCAGAGGCGGCTCTCGTCTGCCAGCCGGGCCCAATAGTTTTGTTTCTTCCATATATACTACCTTTTTTATTTTTTAACTCTATTTATTTTTTTAAAAAACTTTATTTCGATTTTTTTTTTGTGATTAACTCTATTTCGAGTATAACTATCCGAGTTTTTTTTTATGAACTGAGTTCGCCAAAGTGCCATCTTGTAAATGCGAACTAAGCTAAAATTAGTTCTATCTTAATTCATTTCCTTTTTACTTTCTATTTTCAAGCATAGGAAATAACGGTTTTACTATATTCTAATCACCGATGATATCCGAGTATATGCTTCTAACGAGCTCCAACTATCTCAAAATTCCCTTATTTTTACTTTGTCCCTCCACTACTCATTGGAACTTGGAAGTAATCTTGAGTCCGCAGCAATGTGCGGGGAGTTTAACAAAAAACCGCTCATCGGAAGTAACCTTCCATCCATGATGAACTAATTGAAATCCCCGCACACATATGGATCTATTTAACCTTCCGTCATATAAATTGGATTGGAGAGGTCACGCAAGGGATTGGAGAGGCGGGTAAAAAGATTTTGTGTGGGAAAAAGACATCGGAAGGAGGAACCATACAAACTGTATTTTTCGTCGTGTAAGATTTTTGTCACATGACAAAGTTGGACCAGCATTAATCAATGGTTAGTGATGTGGGGAGGGTTAAGATCAAAGGTGGATTAGGTGATGGGTAGATGCTTTGTTTGGTGACACTTAATTTAGAGTATAGAATAGATGAGGGAATGAAACAATGAGAAGTTACTTTTATAAGTTTCAAGTTGCTAGTTCGTTTTTAAAACAGTTTCTCTAAACCAGTAATTTCTCAAAGAACCCTTTGATACAGTTTCAGTTTCTAGATGTGGAGAAACTGCTTTACAAACCGCAGATTTGCAGGTTTACATCACCAGACCGCTGCCACAATCACAATCGCGACATATACATGCATATAGTATATTAGGACGAGATCGATCAGAGATTATCTCGCCTTCGCCCACGGTGTACACAACACGTAGGTCACAGGGCATGGGCCACCGCGGTGGTCATCTCCTCCTTCTTCTTGGCCTTGGCCTCGCTCCACTCGTCGTAGGAGTAGGACGCGAGGCCCCAAAGCGCAAGCACCACTGACACACCATTCTCGCTGCTAAACTTCTCGTGCAAGAAGATCACTGCTGCCACCTCTGTCACCGGGATGAACACTGCCAACAGGATGCCCGCCAGCAGCGTGTGGACGCCGAAGACAACCCCAACAAGGCCCAGGGAGCAGACCCGCCACAGCACTGCCGACGACACCAGCACCATGTAGTACAAACACATACAACACTTTGAGACGAAATGAATCACTCTATGCCGAACCACAAAATGATTTCGTTGACCGACCAAACCACAAAATGCGGAACCAAACGACTAAATCCTAGCCAATGCTCTAGGAAGACGAGAACGCACGCACCTGGAAGTCGTTGTTAACGATCATGCCGACGGTGCACAAGGCGGTAGCGGTGAGGCCTACACGAGCTTAACCAGCGGCAAGTAAGGCCCGTATAGCAGCGCGGCGCCGAGGGTGAGCGCGAAGCCCAGCCAGTACTGGGCCTTGGTGACCCCGGGGGGCCGGTCGGAGGAGACGTGCAAGCCCAGGACGACGGCGCCCACCGTGAGCAGGACGACGGCGTTGGCGGTGGGCGCGGTCAGCCGCTGCCGCACGATGGCGAGCGCGAAGAGCACGGTGAAGACGAGCTGGGTGGAGAAGAGGAGCGCGGAGGTGGACAAGGGGAGGAACGCGAGCCCGTAGGCGTAGAGGAAGTCGTCGGCGCCCAGGAGGAGGCCCAGCGCCGCGGCGGCAAGCAGGACGCGCGGTGGGGCGAGCACGACGCGGGCCCCGGCCCCGTCGCGCGCGCGGCGGCCGGCGTAGGAAGCGGCGAGGGGGATCAGAGCCAGCGGCCAGCCGCCGGTCTGGAGCCACGCGGACAGCCATTTCCTGCTGCCGCCTTTGGCGTAGTAGAGGCGGGAGACTAGCTGCCCGCCCGTGGTGCCGACCCCGAGCAACGTGATGTTGAGCACCACAAGGAAGCGCTGCATGGCTTTGCTGCGCGGCGCCGGGGAGTCGAGCCGTGCTTCCACGTCGTCGTCGTCCATGGCCGTGCGTAAACTTTAGTCCCTGTTTGTTTCAGCTTTTCAGCTGGCTTTTTCAGCTGAAAAGTTGGCTAGTTGAAAAGCTGAAACAAACAGCAAACTTCTGATCTGGCTTTTGGAGTGCTGAAAAGCTGACTTCTGATGAAATAAACTAAAAGCTGAAAAGTTTGCTGAGATGTGCTTTTCTGACTTTTGGCATGCTGAAAAGCTTAATATATATTACAAAAGCCAACATTATAAATCTAACAGACAATTTTTCGACTACTCAAACAACCAACTTTTCTAAAAGCTCAAAAGCTCCAGCCCAAACAAACAGACCCTTAGAATTTTCAAGCTACTATGCTACGCTTTGGATGCAACACAATGACTCTCGAGTCCAGCCTAACGATTGGAGGATATATATTTTTGTGTAACATACCAGTACAGAGGTAGGAGAGGAGAGAGGGCAACATCAATCAGGCGACCCGGCCCCGGGATCACGATCACAGCATATTATTAGGAGAACGTCTTTCTTTATATTCTCAAAATAAAAATTCGGTCGGTCAACGAGCCGAAATATCTTGAAATAAATAATAATTATTCTGACAGAACCTTCTACTCATAATTGGCCGTTGATAGCTGACATAAACATAGCCTTGATGAATTAACTGACTTCTTTTATCTTTTATTTAGTCAAATATGAAAATACAAAATTTAAAATCAGATATGTTAATTAGCATTCTAAGGTAAAGAAAATCTGCTTTATATATCATTAAATCGTATAATAAATGGGATTAAATGGGGTTCCGATGTCTCATAGAAATTGTTTGTTACGTATTTGAAAATAATACAGCCTATAGAGAAGGTTATTTGAAAATTACACTGCTAGGTATGACATAAAGAGAATATTATGCAACCTGGACTAAGTAGGCAGGCACACACAAAATTTGTGTAGCTAGATTTCTTACCTTATTATGATAAAATGCTCTCAATCTATATTAAATACTTGGCTTAGAGTTTTCCCCTTATTTTGATCCATTATTGGAAGTAACAAAGTCTACGAATAGAAAAAGAAAATCATAGAGAGTGACATGCAAACTTTGTTCAACTCTCTCTTGGAATTATAAATATCTACAAATGAGTTTACCAAAGCTAATTTTTTTTAAATTAAACAATACAACTCAAACACCCACCACGTTAATGCACGCACACTCACCTCTATGAACGCACATACGTAAATCATATCCTTATGAGCATCATCGAAGACAAAGCATGCAAATCCTCGAGATTGACGAAGTCGCCACTTGCGCCTCGCTGTCGACGGCCACGTCGCCTACTGATAAAAGCACAACGCAATTAAATCCTAGAAAATTCACTTTCACATGGAGTTGAATTCATAGCCTGAGGTGCTACTAAGGCTACTGTAACCACTAGGCTACATACCCTTTCACATCAAAGCTACAAATTTTAATTAACCTGATTGAGCATCTATTTATAGGCAAGCTTGACAGTTTTTTTTTTTTTAACTCGACAACTCATTATACTACTCCTGTGTTAGGTGGACTATCCTTTTACTTCAACACCAGGTGCTCAAGCTCTTTTTAAAATCTGTTTCCCAGATTTGATTTACACCGTCTTTGCTATTCATGCAACAACCAACAGGCAGATTTGTCCTGTGTTCAGCATTTTTCTGCTGTTCCAGATGCATGAACCAACACCATCAATCTGCTGATCGAGCGTGCATCGCTGACGACAGGGCAGCACATTTGGCTTCTTCCGATTACTAATGTCAACGCAGGGCCGGAGATGCAACGGCATCGCGTTCGTACCTCACAAATAAAGGCACCGCGAGAGCCCGAGATGCCATCCTGTCGGTCCCATAAAAAACACCTGTACAATGGGGGCAAATTGACAGAATAGCACGCCTAAATAATGCCAGCTCCAAAACGTCCTTAGTAAAGGGAGGAACTCCAAAAAACCACTACTAAAGGTGCTCCTCACTCCACAATGCCAACAACCAGTTGAAATGACTCTTTTGCCCTTCCTTAGCTTCTTCCTCCTCTGTTGTCTTTCCAATCCCAGCGCATGGAGCCATGGTGGCCGGAGCACTATCCAGCTTCTTCAAATACCGACGGCGGTGGGCTCGGGTGCGGCGAGCGGTCGCGGCGGGGGCGGCGCAGGCAGGCGCGCGTGCCGGCAGGTAGTCGCGGGCGGCTGCGGCACAGGTAGGGCGCGGGCGCGGCGCTCGGCCACGGCGGGGGCGGCGCAGGCAGGCGCACGTGCCGACGGGCAGTCGCGGCTGCTACGACGGCGGCACGACCCTGCTCCGACCCAAGCTCAGGTGGCTCACGCGCAGGGTGAGCTCGCGCCGAGGCAGGCGGGCTGGAGTGGCGCGCGGGATGGTGCGCCTCAGGCCAGGCGGGCGGGCTGGAGTAGTGCGCGTCGCGGGCTGGCGAGCGGCGCTCCCCCGCGGGCTGGCGGGCGGCGCGCCTGTCTGAGCCGGAGGAGGAAGATAAGGAGAGGGGTAAGAGTGTCATTTCAGAAATATTTTAGAGCAAAAAGAAATAAGAAAATCAGATTATGCTATTGTGAAGTGAGGAGCATCTTTAGTAGTGGCTTTTTGGAGTTCCTCTTTTTACTAAGGGTGTTTTGGAGCTGGCGTCGCTTATGCATGCTATTTTGGCAATTTGCCCATACAAAGGCCATGTTTTCACACACCCAAAAACTTCAAATCTGTTCGTTCTATGGATAAAGGCAACCATACATTAAATCAGTACATGCATACTACAACACTATTTCAAAATCTGAGCAAACTCCACATGTGGAATAGCAGAAAATTCGGGATATACTAAAAAGGAGCACTCAGAATTCACAAAGATAACCACAAGACTCAAATTAGTTCCATGGATGAAAAAAAAATACAAAGCAGTACAAGGACATGACATGCATTACAACGACAAAATCTATTCTACAGACCACCTAAGATCTATCTGGGCTGTACGTTTGCAAGTGCAGCAATCTAGGCCATTCATTTTGCAAATGGACAGTCTAGATAAAATCCTCGTCTTAGGTGGTCCACAGAAAGTCCACTCTAGCATTACAACACAGAATGAACTATCATGTGCAGAGTTCACACGTGCACCCCACATCACGGGCAACTAATTCAGACCGATAGTACTGCACCGATTACGGAAGTAACATGCCCAGGTGTCTCAAAGCTACACAATCAGAAATATTATTGTGCCAGAGAGATCTATTGCAATACTGCAATATGTCTATTACATGATGTATATCATATTGTTTTGAAGGCTTACAGCACAGTGGTAAGAACTCAGTAGTTGACATGGTTAAGTCTCAAACAGATAACAGGGCCTTTATACCAACGCAGTACGCAAAAGCTCAGACCTCCAATACCCATGAGATATCCAGATCACCGATGAAACCTTAGAGACGGTGCTGCAAGCCTGCGACACAGAAAATTCGCAGTCCAAAAGGGGAAAAGTAGACATAGGCTCACCACAAGATCCCACCAGAAACCACGAAGCCCAAAGATTTGTCTCAAATAAACCCAATTGATCCTAAAGCTCATCCCACTATCGAAACAGGACCCAAGATATGCAATTTGCAAACACCACGGCACACTTCCTGCTTGCTTTATAAGCCCTTACACCAGCAACTTTAGTTTGTCATGCACTTGAAACGCCTACTATTGGTCCCTGATCCATCGAAGCGGAATCAATTACTGCAAAAATGATGGAAAAATATCAGCAGGTTTATGAATTCTTTGCTCTTAATAGGAATAACGACAATATAACAATAAGCTACAACAGAAAAAGAAATGCCAAATTATACTGATTCAATGCAACCCAAGTGTCATCAAGGAACACCTCTGTTTCTTAAGGGCAGTTCATTTTTTCCGATAAAGTTCTTATTAAGGGAAGATGTCATCATCCATGCAGGTCTGTTGGTGAGTGACATACTGACATACTATTACTTATAGTTACAGCCGGTACATTAATAAATCTCCTATAGCTTACGGATATATAACTAATCTAGCAGCAATCATGCATGAAGCACACATACATACCTGGAATGCAGAAGCTCGTGTAGGGAACGACTATAGTGCCTTCATCGAACACCTTTGTGGCCCTCCCTGAACTGAGTTGAACCATATAGATACAGACAGCACCAGGGTGATCACGCGTATTTGTGCCCACAAAGACGACATCAGTGCCCTCTGCACAACCGAGTATACGTACACTGGGAATGGAGGAAGGATCAGATGCCAATCGTTGAGCTGGGAGGGCACCATCCGGAAGCAGCGTCTCAAGCTCTATGGCCCTGCCCCGTTCCCAGTATGCCACTCCATCACCCTCAGGAGCTTCCATCCTCGACCACAGGCGTAGGCAGAGCACTGGTTCCTCCTCCACGTCCACGCATCCCAGCCTACCAACCTCCATGGACACAGGGGCGAAGCTACATAGGTGCTCCCGAGTGCACCGGCACCAGGGAAATATGGAGATTTCAGTGATGACCCTTTGATTTTCACCTCAAGTGCCCCACCTAAAATCACTCAGATGCACCAAGTGGCACTCGGGTCCTTGTAGCGCTAGCTTCGCCACTGCATGGACATGAGGGGAAAAAACATAGTTTTGTATAATGACGGTGGAGGCTGCTCAATGATCGACAGGCGCTGTGCGCCAAGCACATACTCGAAGGTGTAGTTGAAGAGGCAGTTGAAGTAGAGCTTGTCTCCCACAAGCGTGCTTGGACATGATGGCATCAAGTCAAGTGACACTTCAGGGTGCTGAATAGAGATTGGCTTCCTCCAATCCCCCGTCTCTGAGGAGTACACACGAGCAGACGTGACTTTGTTACCGTATACACCAGTGCTGTGAGACCAGACGAAGGCCACAAGGAAGGGCCCCTTGTGGCAGGCGCGGTGGTCACAGCCTTCTGCGGCGGCGGCGCAGAGCACGGCAACATTGCAGTTGTATGTCCTGGGCGGGGGAAAGGGACGGGGCAGGTGGTGCTGCTCGTTTGTCAAGGGATCCCAGACGACGAAGTCGTAGTTCATCTCGGTGCCCGGGCCTGGGCTCGGGGTGAGGAAGAGGGCGCGGCCATGGCGGCAGTCGAGCACGAGCCAGCCCGGGAGCTCGCGGGCGGCCGGGCAACCGGATGCGGGGTTGTTGGGGACGAAACGAGAGGTGAAAGTCCCGCGGCCGTACACGATTCGGAGGAAGCCCACGAAGGAGGGCGTCCTGTAGAGATCGCGGTGGCGGCGGCGGAAGGCGGGGTCGGCGAGGATGCGGCGCCAGCGCTTGCATACGAGGGAGGCGCGGAGGAGGCAAGCGGGGTCGTCCGGAGGGAGGCGGAGGAGGGTCTCACCGACGAGGTCGTCCGACAGCTCCGGCGGCGGCGGCGGCATCTTGTGCTCTGCTCGGCGGAGGTGAGGGTTTGGAATGGGGAATGGGGAGGAGTGAGCGATGAAGACGGTCGTTGTGCCGCCGCTACCTGGTTGGGTTCAACCAGTTAGCCAGCCGGACCCAATAAGTTCGTTTTATTCCATTCTTCCTTTTTTTGGTCTTTTATTAAAAAGATCTGTAATGCATTTCACAGGTTTCGAGTTTCTCGTCCATAGCTCCTGAGTTCTTCTTTGGAATGCACGAATGTCACAAACCTAGCATATGAATTGAACCAAAACAAATTAATTTCATAGAAAAATCGTAGGATTTGAAAAACAAAATCCTATAATCCAAATGATGACTTCAACATTTTCTCATATCCTCCTCTAGACCTTTGGTTTTCTGTTCCAACTTTAAAAAGTTACATGAGACATGAAATTGAGACCGCTTATCATGTAACACTAAGGCTTCAAATTAGTTTCAAAGATCCTGAACATGATCTAGAGAGATAATTCCCAAGAAAAGGGAACAAACATTCATATCCTCTTCAGCTACAAGTGACTATCTCCAGACGAAGCTTATATATTTTCTTCTAAAGAATGGAACATACTATAAACTTTTTATGAGTATATGAGCACATTTTGCTTTAATTTAGTCAATAAATAGTCATGGTCTCATGGACAAGATAAGCTGTGAGAATCTGAACAAGGTAGTCATTGGGTTCGAAGATCAACAACTCCTTTATTATGGCCCTGTTCGTTTCCACCCCTCTAAATTTTAGACATCTAAAATAAAAGAGAATCTTATCATTTAGGAGTATTAAATAAAATTTAATGACAAAACCTTTTTGACAGATGAATGCTCATTTCGAGATTCGTCTAAATTTACAGTGAAGCTACAGTAACCATCTTCTAATCACGTCTTAATTACCTTCATTAGATTCGTCTCGCGAATTAGACCTGAGGTTCTGCAGTTAGTTTTGTAATTAAACTTTATTTAATACTTCTAAATAACAAAATTTTCTTTGATGTGACCCCTCTAAAATTTAGACCCCTGAAAACGAACACCCCCTATGTTGAGGAAGTGAATATAATGAACAATCGCATAAAGTGATTCTCAAAACCTTATCAAGGAACAAAGGTTTTGGAGACGACTCTTCTAATTCTATTCACCGTTGTGTTGGTAATCAGGATGGAGTAAGCTACACACGCGATTGCGCGAAAATAACCCTACACTGTGTGACGCAGAGTTAGACTATGTACTACAATTACCATCCATCATTGAATTGCCAGAAAGTTGATCAGCTGCCCACTCAAAAAAAAAAAAAAAAAATGCAGAAAAATAGAGAAAATGAGTTACCCGGCCCGCCTGGCAGAGTTAAGACTGACTCCAAGAGATGACCTTTAGGGTCACTTATACCAAAAACAAGTCAAAAAATGTATAAAAACTGCCTCCAACAGAAGACCTTTATGATCACCTATTTTAAGGAGCCGCTCGCCCGGTGACCGAGCAATGAGGCACGAAGGCGCCGCGACCGATCTCTTCCGCTGCCGCAGAACTCCTCGCGCTCGTCTGTTCTCCTCGCGTGCCCGTCGTTCTCCTCCGCCAGCCGCGCGTCGCCGCGGAACTCCGCCGCCACCGCCGCCGCCGGGCCCGCTCTTCCTCCCCGCGCCCGTCCTCCCCCTCTTCCACCGCTGCCGCCGCGCCCTTGCCGGGCTCCGCGCCTCCGTGCCCCACTCGCAGCGCCACCCGGTCACGCCCGAATTTGTCTTCCTTGCCGTTGGAGCCGGGCGTGGTCTTCATGTGTTAGCTCGTCGCACAGCATCAGCTTGGAAGAAGCAGCTGCACCTCGAGTGGATGTGCGGGTCTGCAGTAATGCACAAAACAGATAGCACGAAGAACTGTCTGAACTGAAGAACAAGTGCCGCTTGACACTGAAATCCATCTCGAAAACCAAGCAAATCGAGACCAGAAATCATGAAAATTTAACCACAACCTCACAACATCATGCGTGACCCAATCCAAGTGAAAGCCCCAAGAAAGATCAAGCTATTTGCTCCAATTTCAGAAATTCGTGGAGCCCTAAGCAATTGGGGAAATTTTTGGGAAACCAAAATTAAAAGGCGATGGAGAGATTAATCAATCAATCCATGACCAAGACATGTCCCAGCACCAAATTCTCAAAGAAATTCGACTCGGTCGCGTCTCCCCTGCTCCACCGTGACGGCGGGGGGAGGCGAGGGGCAGTAGCCGTCGTTCTGCGCAGGGGCGGCGGGGGAGCAGCTGCCAGGAAGGCCCTGGGCGGTGCGGAGCGAGGGCGGCGGCTACAAGGGACGAGGCCGCGGCTGCGGCGACGCGGGACACTAGAACATATATGCTGATTAGTGACGTTTTTAAAGCGTCACCGACTGCTTGTAGTGACGAAATTTTCGTCATAAATCGCGATTTATGACTTTTTAGGGTCCGTCAGCAGTCGAGCGTGGTCAGTGATGATTTACGACGTTTTAACTGTTCGGGCAGCGAGCCTGGGCAGCAAGGGTATGATACGGTACTTTGTATACGTATACTGCCACGATGGCACGATGACATGGTGCCCAACGTGGCAGCGTTGCCACATAAGCATGATGACATGTCTATACACGTGTCGTTTCCCTATTGGTCCACGGGGCGTTTTTTTACTGGTTCACGTGTCATGTTTTGAAGAGTCCACGTGTCACTACTCTATTAGTCCACGTGTCACTACTCTATTAGTTCACGTGTCATTTTTTTATTGGTTCACGTGTTTTTATTTTTAGAGTACACGTGTCACGCTTTTATTGCGACACGTGTCATTTCGCGGTTGGTCCACGTGCCTTTTCCTGGTTGCTCCATATGTCAATTGCCCAGATCGTCACCCAGCACATAAATGGCCTTATGCGGGCCCATTTGAGGTCTAACTATTTCGTCACAAATTATATCAGGTTGGATCGTCACAAGCAGATGCCAAATTTATCTTGTTAAATACATAGAAGAGTCATGTATACATGACAAACTAAAATGATGTCGGAGTTCACATTCCATACAGATCACGAAATGATGCCAGATTACAAAATGGTGACCCATGAACGGAGAGTTCAGTAATCACACCAAAACTAATCAGACTAGAAAATCATTCAAATGTCAGAGATGAAGGATGCACCTGACCACCCTCAAAATTAGACATGAGGCAAGCGATCATGCTTGCTTTTTGTGCTGATTCCTTCCTCAAGTGCTCTAACTACGCTTCCACAGTGCGGTTTGAGTCTCTCGCTTCTTGCACTTGCTTCCGCAAGGTATCGATCTCCCTCCTCTGTTGTTCAACTTGTTGACCTTCAGCTTTCTCACGCTCAAGTTCAGCGATCAGTTCTTCTAACCGGGAACAAACGGGAACTCTGAGTTTTTTCTTTGATTGTAGGCCCACAATTTCAAGAAAGGTACTTGCACGAACAACTTCACCAACAGCACGACCAGGAGACATCGGTTCCTCTCCCTCTCGTACAGGTTCTTCCATCATCGTTTCCATATCATCCTAGCAAAACAAGGGTGACAGGTCAAAGTTTATCTTGTTCACAGATTTTTACAGTGCGGGACGGGCATAAGAGGACATGAAAAGGAAACAAGGACTTACAAAAGCTTTCTGAACTGTCTCACTAACAGAACCAGTTTTCCGTGATGAATGAAACTCCCTGAACAGGTCCACCGCAGCTCTGCATCCTTGAATTTATCTCTCTAAAATCATGTGCAAAGAAATGTTTAAAAGGATTTGATCAGAAGAAATGAAAGGAGTCGATTGACTAGTTCCTTACCATGGCATGGGCCTGTGCAACATAGCACCGGGAGCCTGTGCGCTGATACATCCAGACTTTCTCACGGTTCCGCTGGTTTGCAAGACACGTTTCCTGCAAAAAGCACATTTCTGTGAGTGATAGAAAAAAATACAGTGTTTCTAACGTCCAGCATCACTTAAGCGTTTCTGTGCAATGAACAAATTTAATAAAGAGTAAAACAAGTAGTAGTATATCAAAACACTTAAGTCTATATCGAAACCAGACCCATGGGAACGTCCCTGGAACTGACATAGAATACACCGGATAAATATGCACCCAGCCTAACAGTCGACTTTCCTATCAGGATTTTACAACCTGAATACCAAGGAATGTTACTTGGTTCAACTCCATTTGTGACTTTTTCTTGTATGTGGGACTCTCTATCTTCTTGGGTAGATTCTAGATCGTCTTTCATTTTGTTAGGTGTTCTTCACGATACGTTGTGGGACTATAATGCTTAAAATGTCGGATTTTCGTGACAAGTCTCGCTCTGATGCATGGGACTTCTCAGCAACCTGAGGGGCATCAACAAGATTGGCTGGGCCGGCTTCCCTAGTACTCCCCGCTGCTTGCTCGCCTCCTTGAGCCGCTAAATCCCCATTGGCCGGGGCGGGATCCGGCCGGCGCCCACCCGACTAGAGGGACTGAGAAATTAATCGAGTACAAAACTTATAACCATCAACATGCATAGTGCTAAATACTAGAAGAAAAAACATCGTTGAAACAAAATCAACCCAAATCGTGTCCAAATCGACCCCAACAGACCCTAACCTGGTAAAAATGAACTCGACTCTCAACTACACATAACTCGACTCAGGGGTGTTATCCGAGAAGCGTCCTTACAGTAAAATAAAAGATTGGACGAGTTATCGGAGAATGGTTCCTGGATTCACCATCTCTGCGGACGGACTCATCCGTAGGCCGGAGCGCGGTCACTAGCACACGCCTCTTCGGAGTTGTCGACGAGGTAACCAAACAATTCTGCAAATGGAAGCCAAATGAGAGGGCATTGAGAGCATTTTGTGGAATCCGGATTCCGGATACCACAAAGACGAAGTGTCACTCTAGGAAACTGTGATATGAAAAAGTATCTAGCGAGGAACTACAGTGTGTTCCCGGTTCCCGCGAAGCCCGGTGAAACGTCCAACCCTGTCAACCTTGCGCCGCATAGAAGCTTCTCAGAGAAGGAATCAACTGTGATGACAAACCTTCGATTCGGTCCCTAAAACTAGCTCTTTGCTCTTTCGGGCGAGACAACAATGCGGCCCCGTTTGTATTACCTTGTGATTGTGGATTCTGGATTCTAAAAGCACAAGCTGAAACAAAAGGCCAGCTTTGAGTCTCAACAATGTGGCCTGTGCTTGTGCAGGCGGTGCATTGTCATGGCTTTGCCATGGCGTCGTGACATCCAGGAACCTTCCCACTGAGTCGATGGCTGTCAAAACGGGATTTAGCAGGATTTTGATAAAGCGATGGGTTTAGCTGTCCCTTCCCTCAGACTGAATTTGTGTCTGACCCTGTCCAATTCCAACCTATCCAAAATTTCCATCCCAATCCCCAACTATCAAGATTGAATGCGGGATGTTCCCTTGTATGGGTCTGCTTTCGATCAGGATCATCTCGTGCTGCGATCATAGTACACTTCAGAGAATTAGACCCATGCAATTAGAATGAAGGATTTGTTCCTCGTTCCTGTGGGAATTGAACTGTTTCCTGTGAAATTCCTAAGACTTTCCAAACGGGGCCTGAAAAAGAATTGGGCTCCGGTTCGTGTAATAAGTTAGAGAATTTGCACGCTTTCTCAATTATCATTTCATTTGCGAATAGCTGGATGTGTCCATGCCTTTTCTCATACCATATTACTCCCCGCTGGCAGAGAGGATGATCAGCCACTCATAGGTAAACCCGGTGCACATGTATATGTTGACAATCATGATCAAACATGCACCAAGTTAATTCTGTTATTCTTTCTTCTCCAGGACGCTTATAACAAGGAAATCATACTTTGCAATTACTGTGATGCTTGAGTATCAAGAGATTAATACATTCAGCACAGATACGGTGCCCCGCACCATTTGTCCGGTATTGTCAAATTACTCACTGACAATGATATTCCAATGAAAAGGGCAAACTTGATCCATGGATAGTCTCGTGTAGTGTTTACACAGGGGAAGACCCGTCGTACCATACCGGAGATGATACGAGATGGCTTGACACGCCTAAGAATCTGCGATATGAAGAGATTGTTTCGTTCTCCGAACCAAAACCTGGTTGCTTCACAGTCCTTGAGGCCTTCATGAGGGAGGCGCAGGTACGGTGCCCCGCGCCATTTGTCCGGTATTGTCAAGTTACTCACTGACGGGATATTTCAGGATATTCCCGTGAATAGGGCGAACTTGATCACGGGATAGTCTGTGTGTTTACACAGGTGAAGACCCGGCGTACCATACCGGAGATGATACAAGATGGCTCGACACGCCTAAAGAAGCTGCGATATGAAGAGATTGTTTCGTTCTCCGAACCAAAACAATAATAAAAGCTGGTTGCTCGTGAGGGAGGAGCAGGTACGGTGCCCCGCACCATTTGTCCAATATTGTCAAGTTACTCACTGCCGGGATATTCCCGGAATAGGGCGAACTTGATCATGGATAGTCCCGTGTAGTGTCTACAGAGGGGAAGTCCTGGCGTACCATACCAGAGATGATACGAGATGGCTCAACACGCCTAAGAAGCTGCAATATGAAGAGATCGTTTCGTTTTCCGAACCAAAACTATAGTAAAAGCTGGTTGCTTCACAGTCCTTGAGGCCTTCGTGAGGAGATTTTTGTTATTTCACCCATGAAACCGAAGTGAGGGAGGAGCAGGTACGGTTCCCCGCACCATATGTCCGGTATTGTCAAGTTACTCACTCACGGGATATTCCGCGAACTTGATCATGGATAGTCCCGTAGTGTTTACAGAGGGGAAGGCCCGGTGTACCATACCGGAGATGAATATGATACGAGATGTCTCATAGTAATTGCATCTTCCCTTAATTTATGGATGAGAAAAAGAATGTTTATGAGTAGCATGGCAACTACAACTCGTACAATGGTGTGTAAGCCGTCTCATACTCCTAAATTTTAGCGCTTGAGGTGGTTGTCTCGCGAAACAACCGCCCATTCTTTTTACCTCCCTCTCTCTCTTCTACCTCATCAAAAATCCTATGTGGCGTTGCATGAGACGGGCTACGTGTAACGTTGTACCTACCCTAAGTTAGAGAATTTGCACGCTTTCTCAATTATCATTTCATTCGCGAATAGCTGGATGTGTCCATACCTTTCCACATACCATATTACTTCCCGCCGGCAGAGAGGATGATCAGCCACTCATAGTTGACTAAAAAATTAGCTTGCTAATAATTTAGTTGGCTAAAATTAGCCAATCCAAACAGGGCTCACTGACGGGATATTCTAGAGAAATAGGGCGAACTTGATCACTCGGATAGTCTCCTGAAGTGTTTACACACGGGAAGAAAAATCGAAAGGAACCGTGTTCACAAACCGCAGCGGCCACCGACATCACTGCGGCATAAATCATGCATCGCACTACATAAATAACCCTGATGAATGAAGATAGGTATGGAATGCACGGGATAAGCGTGAATCAAACACGGAACAAGATATGTCCGGTATTGCCAAGTTACTCACTGCCGGATATTCCCCTGAATAGGGCGAACTTGACGGGATAGTCCCGTGTAGTGTTTACAGAGGGGAAGGCTCTACCATACAGGCGAACTGAGAAAAATCGAAAGGAACCGTGTTCACAAATCGCAGCGGGCACCAACATCACTGCGGCGTAAATCATGCATCGCACTACAGAAATAAGCCTGAATGAAGATAGATATGGAATGCACCTCGGATAAGCGTGAATCAAACACGGAACAAGATATGTCCACGCACAGCAGGCGGTGATCAGCATCACGCCTCCACAAAATTAGTTGACAGTGTTGATACAGTGTTTTTGGCAGAGGGAGCCGGAGACAATGTTGATAAAAGCTGGTTGCTTCACAGTCCTTGAGGCCTTCGTGACTTGTCGTGAGGGAGGAGCAGGTACGGTGCCCCTCACCATTTGTCTGGTATTGTCAAGTTACTCACTGCCGGGATATTCCCCTGAATAGGGCGAACTTGACGGGATAGTCCCGTGTAGTGTTTACAGAGGGGAAGGCTCTAGCATACAGGCGAACTGAGAAAAATCGAAAGGAACCGTGTTCACGAACCGCAGCGGCCACCAACATCACTGCGGCGTAAATCATGCATCGCACTACAGAAATAAGCCACGGTGTCAGGATGTATCGTAATGATCTAACATTCTGCGTGATGAAAGGCTTGCTGGTCTATCAGCTGCTTGTTAATCCAAACATCGCCCCTTCGACTACAAGAGCATATACTTTCCGGTTGTTGGTGAGCCCAAGCAGGTCTCTATGTTCTTCAGGCCTACATCACATGTTTAGGTGTTTTATATTCATTCTACTTTGTATTTTTTTACAAACTATATATGATGTTTAAGTGTGTGCAGTTGTAAGTGATCTAATGGGAGACTCCTAATTTATGGATCGGATGTACTGTTAGTCAAACACTAGTTAATTTCGTGAGTTTATTTAAATATATGCACATAATCACGGAGCAGCTAGCTACAGATGCATGCTTGCAGAGGAACTCCCCTCCGTTGCAGAGCCATACTTCCATGCGCGCGCATCCACTAGCCAATCACGGAGCATGCACTCCAATCGGTTGGCATTCAGCCAACTACCTTGTTTCAATGATTGGTGGGCCCAACTCGGTAGGTGGTCCCAGAGGCCAGTGAGCTTAGGATTCCGGAAGGAGAGTACATCTTCGTCGATCCGGATATCTCTCGATCTGGACAGTTCCACCGCCTTCATGGCCGCTTTCATGGATCTAGTGGGCCTACACCGCCGCTTTCATGTTGTCATTCCCCTAGTGGGCCGCTCAGCGACAATGTGTCTCAGGCTGGTTGCAATGGGCTCTCCAGGTCCAGCTTGACGGTATGGTCTACAGTACGGGCTCTCAGATTTCCTCGAAAAGAAATACTAGTCCAGCCCACGGAGCGACGTGAAGGACGCCATGTGGCCTTACTCGCGGGCACAAGAAGGCACCCGACATGTAGGAGCGAAGACATTGGCCCCACGTTGGTATTGTGCCTTTAGCCGCGGGCAACCAAAATATGTGACGAAAATAGTATTAATAATACTTTCATTTGATAGTGGGCCCTGGGAGCTTGACACGTCGGCCCCAGGGACGTTTTACTGTGCGCAACGTGGCATTGATCGGCCGCGGGCCCCACGGTGGATGACATGTGAGCCCGCGTGTTTCTTCATGTGTTTCCCCCACGTAGCTGACACGTGGGCCCGGCGAGTGGTTCCTTGTAGGACGCGTTCAAACTAGTGTACAAACTGCAAACTATAGCTGCGACGAAAATTACTTTACCGTGGGTCCCACGTTGATGACATGTGGGCCAGCGTGATGGTGCATCGTGCACACGTTGCATGAACACGCTGGCAAATGAAATCAGCGACGAAAAATACTTGGGTCTTGGGACCCCGTCTCCTGATACGTGGGCTCTAGTTTCCTTTTGCTGTGCGTCTTGTGCCATTTTACGCGGTCAAACGAAATTTTAGTGACGAAAATAGTTTGATCGTGGGCCTGTGGAGCCTGACACATGGGCCCCATCTTGCTGACCAGGATGCCACGCAGGCCACAAACGCCCCTGGGGCGGGTTTATGACGAAAGCTGTGGGTCCCACGTTGACTGACGTGTAGGCCCGCGTAGTGTTGCATCCTGCGCACGTGGCATTACCACGCTGGGAATTAAAATCAGTGTTGAAAAATACTTGGGTCTTGGGACCCCGTCTCCTGATGCGTGGGCCCCAGTTGCCTTTGCCGTGCACCTTACGGGCCTATGGCATTTTACGTGGTCAAAGGAAATTTTAGTGACGAAAATGGTTTGACTGTGGGCCCGCGAATCCTGACACATGGGCCCTCTTTTGCTGACTAGGACATCACGTAGGCCAGAAACGCCCGTGGAGTTGGGTTTATGACGAAAATTGTTGGTCGCCGTACTCGAAGCGGGATTTTAGTGACGAATCGGCCACCCAGAACCTGCCCAGAACAGTAAACCGACGACACGGGACCATACTGTTCATCGATTTATACGAATTTTTGTTACAAATGAGGCTTGCTAGTGACGGATCGAGAAAAACGTCATAAAGTTAGCCAAAAACGGGAAAAACCCCCAAAATAGTGACGGATCTACAATAAAATCGTCATTAATCAGCAGATCTGTACTAGTAGGAGGTGGCGGTGCCGGAGCAGCAGGCTGCGGCGGCGGTGCGATTTGCATATTGGTCGGTGCTGTTGGAGATTGAATTGTTTGTGTAGACACCGAAAGAAGGATCTATGAGACATAGTCCATTTTGGGACTTACATAGGAAATAGGGGGTGCAAGACAGAAAAGCTGTCTCCAACGAAGCATCCAATTGACAGACGTATTTTTGTACCCGGGGCGCTCACTCCGCAAAAGTACATCACGGAACCCCCGCGACGCTTCGCTTCCGACGGTCGAATCGTTTTTCCTCCGCCGCGAGGTCGCGGGAAGGCGGTGGGCGGCGCGGGAGACGGCGAGGGCGCGGAGTCCCGCTCAGGCTCTCTCCTCCACACATCCCCGCTCCGGCTTCTTCCTCGGCGCGCGGGGCCATGGCGACGGCGAGCTTCTCGCGAACGGGGCCCGCGTGAGAGGAGAGGGGCGGCGTCCGCGAGCAGCCCGGAGGAGCAGCTCACTGGCCGAGTCGCCGCCGCCATCAGGGAACGTGGCCGCGGTGTCCATCGGCTCGGGATCGAGAAATCGAGATGGGATTGGCCGGATAGGGAGGGGGGAAGAGTGGGAGGCGATTCACCGCGAGACAGGAGCTGGCCGCCATGGAGGACGGCGGCGGCGCTCCTTCCTTGGCTCCCGCGACGCTCCACGACGGCGGCTCCTCCCGGCGACGCGGGCTCCCCACAGCACGGCCTTCCCGACGCGGCCGTCCAGGTTGATTCGACGCCCATGGCCGCATCTCCCACTCCTCTTCGCCTCCGTCCAGGTCCCGACGATGTCTTCCTCAGGCTCGGGCCGCTCGGCGACCCCTCCTCAGACCTCTGCATCGGCAGTCCCGATGACCTCCTTGGCTGTGCTCTCGCTCGCTCACGCTTCTCTCTTGCTTGGCTCGGGCAGGGGAAGGGGAGGAAGGACGCCAGCGTGGAGCCACCTGCATCGCCACCTGCATGGGGCCCACGCGGGAGGAGGCGGCGGCGGCGGTGCAGGGCTCGACTTCCTCGTCGCGTCCGCCGCCTTCCATCCCCGCGGCGCCATCGCCGTCGGCGCTCGGTGGAATGGGGATGACGAATTTGGGATATCCGTTGGAGATACATCTTTTTAAGTGTTGTATATTGCACACTGTTCACACACAATTTGGGTTTTGGGTGTTGATCACTGTTGGAGATAGCCTGAGGTATTTGGTGTTTTAGGTCCTTCCTTCTGTTGCAGTGAGTCTAACGACGCTTCCCAACCTCCCCAAAGGCCCAAACCCTCGCCTCGCCGCCTCCCTCACATAGCATAGAGCAGAGCACAGGAAGCAGCCATGGCGCCGCCGCCGGATTTGACGGACGATCTCATCGGCGAGATCCTGCTTCGCCTCCCTCCCGACGACCCCGCGCTCCTCTTCCGCGCATCCCTCGTCTGCAAGCCGTGGCGCCGCATCCTCCTCACCGATCCCTTCTTCCTCCGCCGCTACCGCGCATTCCACGGGACACCTCCGCTGCTCGGCTTCGTCAAGAACACGAGCGACGGCGTGGCCCGCTTCGTTCCAAGCGCGCCGCTTCTCCCTCGCGACCACGGCCGCCGCAGGTGCCGCGTATCCGACTTCCGCCACGGCCGCGCCCTCCTCCACGGGCGCACGGCCACCGAGGCACCGAGAACTTTGACTTCTTGGTTTGGGACCCCATCACCGACGAAGAGCAGTGAGTCCCTGTCCACGTCGACATCTCGTCTTCCCACTTCAAGGGCGTGGTGCTGTGCGCCGCCGCCGGCTGCGACCACCGGGATTGCCACGGCGGCCCCTTCCTCATCGCCGACGAGCTTACGTGGGCCACGTGCGCGTTCGTGTACTCGTCGGAGTCCGGCGAGTGGAGCGCCGCGCGGACCAACTCTCAGAGAAACAACTACGTCAGCATGCTCGTGGTCTCCCCTCTCCTCGCCGGAGACGCGCTCTACTTCGTCTGCGAGTTCGATCGGGAGATCTTGTGCTACGACCTAGTCCATGGCTTGTCCACGATCAAATGGGCCAAGCTGCTACTCCCACGACGGCGTCGTCCTCATGTCCGCGGTGGACGGCGGCCTGAGACTCGCTGGCTTGACGGTTCACAGGCTCGGCCTGTGGTCGCTTGTGTCGATAGTGAGCGCTGACGGAATTGCTGAATGGAGGCAGATGGCGGTCATCCAGCTGGACACGCTGATCCGTATTGATCCTTCCGGTGGCTTGCCACTTCTGAATGGATTCGCCAAGGTTGGTGATTCTGATGTCATGTTCGTGAGCACGGGCGATGGCATCTTCACGATCGAGCTCGAGTCACACAAGATTAGGAAGGTGTGTGAGAGGGACTCAAGTTACCGCGCCCGCTTCTTTCCTTACATGAGCTTCCTCACTCCAGGTACCAATACCATCTCATGCCTGCAACTAGCTAAGCCTTTGTTTACATATTTGGCAATTTTGGCTACTTAATTAAACTGCCAAATACAATCCGTTATCATAAGCGGTCAGTGCCAACACTAGTTCTCAAGCTTGATTTTGCCAAGGCCTTTGATTCAGTTGAATGGAGCAGCTTATTCACCATCATGGAAGCCCGCGGATTCCCAGCCGAATGGTCAGCCTGGGTACGTGACCTGCTCGCCACATCTCGATCAGCTGTGCTTCTGAATGGATGCCCAGGCCCTTGGCTGCAATGCAAAAGAGGACTGCAACAGGGTGATCCCATGTCGCCATACTTATTCTTGCTGGTTGCTGATGTGCTGCAACGTCTCATACAGAAGGATGGAGGAGTGAGACACCCTATTGTTGACGATAGACCGTGCCCCATCATCCAGTATGCGGATGACACGCTCATAATCCTGAGAGGAGAGCTGGCTGATGTGCAGCGTCTGAAATTCTTGCTTGACACTTTCTCTGCAGCAACTGGTCTGAAGATCAATTTCAACAAGAGTACCATGGTGCCTATGCACATGGACCCAGACTTAGTGCCACGATGTGTATCTGTTTTAGGCTGCAAATTGGAAGGTTTCCCACAAACGTATCTCGGGCTTCCACTTTCCAATGAGAAGCTACGTCTATCTGCCTTCACGCCGCTGCTAAGTTCATCTGATAAATACCTTGCTGGTTGGAAGGCATCACTTCTCAATTACAAAGCTCGAGCCACTTTGGTCAACTCTGTTCTGGATGCAATCCCAACTTATGTCATGATGTCTATGCTCCTTCCTCCGGGCTTCATCAAAACTTACGACTCTCGGCGCCGTGCTTTCTTATGGGCGGGAGATGACAAGGTCAGTGGAGCACAGTGCCTAGTGTCCTGGGAAAACATTATGCAACCGCTGTCGCATGGTGGCCTTGGCATCAAAGAACTCAATGTCCAGAACAGGTGCCTGCTCCTTAAGCTCATACACTGGCTACACTGTCCTGACAGCTCCTCATGGGCAGCTTGGGTCAACGAGAACGCCGACCTTGTCACAATGGAAGGCAATCTCTCTGGTGATCACTGGGATGCACTTAGACAGCTGCTGCCAGCGTATCGAGAACTAACCACTGTTCAGCTAGGTGACGGCATGCGCACCTCTTTCTGGAAGGATGACTGGCATGAACATGGGCGACTAGAGGACGCCTACCCGGCACTCTTCAGCCACACCACAGTACCAGATATCAGTGTGCACTGCCTCATGCAAGATGGGATCCAGTCCAAGCTTGTACCACGCCTCACACAGGCTGCCACCAACGAGCTAACTGAGCTGACAGCACTCCTCCAAGATGTTCAGTTATCAGAGAGCCCGGACAAGCGCATGAGCCCGCTACTCGATCATGAGGACAAATTGCACATAGCGCCGCTGTATCAACTTCTGCTCTGTGGCTCCGACTCTGAAAGTGCTTTCTCACAGTTTGTGTGGAAGAACAGAGCACCCCCCAAAGCTCAATTCTTCTCATGGCTACTCGCCCAAGGACGTATCCAGTGCAAAACCAACCTGCTCATTAAGCACATAGTAGACGATGACGACTGCGACATCTGTGGCGCACCCCATGAGACGCCTGATCATCTGATTCTTCATTGCCCTTTCGTCCAACAATTCTGGCAACGGCTGGGCTACAACCAAGGAACGGGATCCACCTCGGCTCTATGGGAACTACCTCACCCCCCCTACGGTTCCCTCGCTGCACTATCAATGTTTCCTTCAGCTGTGTAGCTGGCAAATTTGGAAGCACAGGAATGAGGTTGTCTTTCGCCATGAGACGCCATGCCTCCGACGTCTACTGATCTCCTGCAAGGAAGACGCATACCTGTGGCACTGTCGCTTGCCTCGTGCTGATGTACATGTATCGGAATCCTGGTGTCAGTTGTTTAGTTCAATCATGTAGAACCACAACTAAATAGACAACACTCTTGTACCCAATCAAGCAATGTAACGGGCCGATTTATGGCCAGCCATTATAATTAATGGAAATCAGGTGGGGATCCTCCCCCCCCCCCCGGTTGACAGTCAAAAAAAAAAAATACAATCCGTTAAAAGAGCCTAGACTATGTGTCCGTTATTATGCTAATGAAAAATAGTATAATGCAGAGGACCAAATGATCCTAGCATTAGCTCCACTACTATTTGGTTGGTTAGTTTCATCTATTGTTTCCTTTTTCTATCGAATGAACAGTGACACACAAACTACATAGCGGTTGATCTGTTGTTGTATATGCTATCTCCTTTGTAGCTAGTCAAAACTCTAATGCCCATGTCCTATCAATCTTGTAACTTATAATTATGTAGTTTACGTGATTGTAAATGTTATTGTATACCATGGACACGTTTTGAAGTTTGGAATGTACTGCCTTTTCAGATCGTTGTGTGGGGAGATAGTTTTTGCCAGTGGATACTTGGTGATGATACAATATTAATTACAATGAGCTTCTGGATGATAATAAACCTGACATTGGCAAGTGGGCAGAACCACCACCTGCTGGAGCTGTTGGGTAGATTCAGTTAAAGAACAGAGACTTTTGATTCTTGTTGAATTCAGTATGATCCATGATGTGAAACTATGCTTCGGCTTATGCATTTTTGCTCAACTCATGTTCAGTTCACGCCTCACATCCACAATTGTGGTTCTGTTCTTTTACTGAAAAGGAGTGGCGCGGTTCAGTTTCTGTTTGAGTAGATCAACAATTTTCCTAGATTTCCATCAGTTGTATGGTTTCTCTTCGGGTCAAATGCGCCAGTGCCCCTGCTTTGGTTCCTAATGGTAAGTTTGCCCTCACAATAGTTCAGTTTGTATCATTGCCCCTGGTTTTTGAATTTGAGTCATCGATGTGCCCTTGTTTTGTGACGGTCACGTAACGGTGTGAAGTCAGTGAGTTTAACCAAACACAAGACCATTATGCCCTTACTAAGAAGTTGCAAAGGACGGATGAAGTCTCGGCTGCGCAGGGGAACGAGCGATGAGAAATCAACGTACGCTATGTGAAGCTTCGGCTGGCGTCGGTTGAGGGGCGCAGCAGGAAGGCGGCCGCCGACCCCGCCGCAGATGGGCACCCACACGTTCGAGTGGAAGGGGGCCACGGCCGCGAGGCGCGCATGGAAGATGGAGTGCGTGAGCCGCAGAGGACAACACGGCCACAACTCAATGCTAGAACGCAAAGCTCACCCAAGGGAATGCGGCACGCGGCAGGGAGGTGCTGCGTCAGGAGACGGCGACGACGAGCGCTCACATCGACCACATTGGGAGCGGAGAGCAGCTGGAGCCCAGAATCGACCGCATCTTGCACCTCTTCTCCGGCTTCAACCACATGTGGTGCGGCCCAGCAGCCGGAGCCCAAGCGCATGGCGGCTTGGAGGTCGCGCAGCCCACGGCGAAGTCGGGGCGGCCATGGAACTGGGTCGCTGAGCAGCAATTGGCTCCGACACCGTAGGCAGGGGCCTCAGCCTCAACTCCCTTGCGCCGTCCCCCCTCCGCTGGTTCCGTTGCTCCCATGCGCCGCCCCTCTCGCCGGACTTGTGGATTAGGGTCGAATTGAGGCGTCGGGGTCAAAGGGGAAACTGGCAACCGGTATACAGAGTGAAGGGCAGCTTCGTCTTCTCTAGGCCACGATTCATTTATCAAACATTTTCTTTTGTTTTTTAATATAGAAACGTGGGCAGTCCTGACAGAGTGCCAAAACAAGGGCAGACGGAACCTTCGAAATCCAACTCCAGGGGCAATGGTGCAAACGGCGATTTAGCAGGGGCATACACCCATTTAGGTCTCAAAGCAGGGGCAATGGTACAATTATCCCTTTCTCTTTTTTCAGAAATTGTAATTCTGTCATCATATTTGACTGAATTGATTGTGATCATGAGTTATTATTCAGCTTATATTCAAGGTTGCACGCATAAAAAAAGGAACTAGAAATAGGATAAATATGCATTCACAAACAAATGAATGCCATCTTTCACAACAAGGGATCAAATGAAACTGGTCGATTTTCAGGAGTGAATGGGATAGGATAAATATGATTACAGATTATCTTTCCTTTCTCTTTACCCGAGAATGAATAATTGGTCAAGTTTCCCGTTGGACTTGAGAAAGGTCGACTTAATTAGCATGCTTTGTGTCAATCATGCACTGCTCATGTTTGAGACAACCACTTAAATCTTAAATTACTGGCTTGCCTTCTCTCTTCCTAAAACAAAAAACCTTTTTGTGATATTTCTCATATTCAGCTCGAGTTTATCCTGAATAAAGGCCGTCTCAACTTCATGTTCTTGTCCTTAAACATTTTTTATTTGAAAATGTTTTGCGCACCCGTGGTGGAAAAAAACTTAGTGACAAATATTAAAAATTATGAGGATTTAACAACGACCTAACATTGGGACGCTCATTTTGAGCCTTACATGACAGACAAGTGTTTGTCACAAAATAGCTTTGGCTTAGTTTGTGACGATTTCTACCTTGTTTTTATGACGCACATCTAATTTTCGTGACTAAACTCATTTGACCCCTATGAATCGTCATAAACAAGATGTCTTTGTGACGTTTTGAACAATCTTCACTTCAAAATCGTCATAGAAGGCAAGATTTCTTGTAGTGAGATGAGCCGAAAATGCTGGAACAGTGATTTGATTTAAGTTCACATGGTTGCACACGTGCATTTATCTACACTTTTAATACATGTGAATTACTTTATGCTGATTTAGAAATTTAGACTACAGGCCTACGACCGGCAAGAAGGAGCAAGCAATTTTATCTTCTAACCCACGCATGACTCAAGAAAAAAATGCTTTAAGGCTTAACTAATTCCATAACATGACTTCATGACCATGCAAGTTGGTTCGACATATCAAGGAAAACAAATGAAAATCCACGAGCATATAGATAGGTCCTCCGCCTCCAGCATTAATCTTAAAATACATTTCATAGGTGACATCATGAGATCATTGTGAACACTACTACACAGATTATATTAAATCATCCATGGCAATTGACCATCAGTCGCATCGTTCCATCTTGTTCATGTTATTCTTCCGCTGCTCCGCATCAACAGCAACTGTTATACGATGCAATGAAACAACCAAATAGAAACACTAATTAGAAATCAAGCAGATGGAAAAAGCATTTGTTAAGTGCATTATGCATGTCATGACAGCAATATTAAAGTAGATAGTAGTAGGAAATTAAGAATCACTTAGATGAAGATCACAAGAGTAGGCATTTGCAAATATCGATACAAGAAGCCAATTAAATCACCTGGGGTATCAGTAGCCGAATTTATGGAGTGCTTCTTGGGAAAAATATACTTGGAGATTCTACTAGGGTAGTATATGGGGGTGGGGTCAAAGACGTGTGTTTGACTGCCAAGGAAAGACACGCCCAGCAGTTTAACACCGTTCTTCATGTCAACAGCAAGCATCCATGCCTTGTCGTACATGAATTTGTCCGTAGCCATCAAGTAAACAACATCTTCACCACTGGAACAGGGAGTGGGCCGATACATGGAGAGGTTGTGCAAGAAGTCCTGGTGCTCTGCTTTGGCTTCATTGTCTTGTGGCTTTCGCGGCAATCCGGAGTCCTCCAGCACCCGTGAAACTGCTGGGTCGTCAACTGTGATTTTGGAGGTCTGTACCCTGTGTTCCTGGTGCCAATCCTCGAGGGAGTTGCCCATCATCTTGCCGCTCCATGAGGTGAGAGCCCAATCATCCACTCCGAAGGAAATCTTCCTAGGTTCCTCATCCTTGTCAGTAATTTTCATGTGCAGAAACTT
This sequence comes from Eragrostis curvula, assembly GCA_007726485.1. Classification (NCBI taxonomy): domain Eukaryota; kingdom Viridiplantae; phylum Streptophyta; class Magnoliopsida; order Poales; family Poaceae; genus Eragrostis; species Eragrostis curvula. The sequence continues at coordinate 14,103,412 of CM017445.1, read as the reverse complement.
AAGGACGCCCTTGTCTCTGATGTAAGAGATGCCACGGATGTCCCCTGGGTAGCCTAGTTCTGGGTCAAACCCGTCCTCCAACGGCACGGGAAGTGGCACGGCACGGATGGAGAGCATGGGGGCGAGCAAGTTGCAGAGCAGCACTCCTGACCAAAGATCCACCCAGGCCACGGTGCCGCTCTCGCCTCCGATGGTGATCACGATGGTTGTAAAATGACGCAGGGGACGGCCCCCAGGAACCTTCACCGGCCACGGCTTCTCCACCGACACCATGCTGCTACTCCAGCTCGAGGTCTTGGAGTCGAACACGTCGATCGAGGTGGTACTGCCCGTACAGGCGAGTTTTATTATCTTCCCGCAAGTATGCGACGGTGAAGTGTCCATCAGCACGAGGAAGGAGACCAACATTTTGGTTGCTGGATAAGGGATGCGGGCTTGGCAAGAGCTCCAGCGACGGGCGGCTGGCGTCCGCCCGGTAGACGAAGTAGTCGTAGTCCTTGGGAAAAGTTTGCAGGAATCCGCCGCGACTGTCGTTGAGGCGGAGGAGGAGGAGCTCGTCCGCCGAGCAGACGATCTCCGGGGGCCCGGCGTCGCGGTTCAGATCGGAGCTGCAGGACACGAACAGGGTGGACGCCTGCGGCGGGCGTTTGAACACGAAGGATACCTGGATGGTCGCCCCGTTCCTGGTGAGGGCTGCGGCGGAGGTACGGTTTCTGATGTGGGTGCCGACGGCGGCGGTGGCGTTGAGGATGACGTGGGCGGGGCGGCGTGCCGACCCTGTACGACGCGGACGCCGGGAGGAAGGCAGCGGCGGCTGCTTCACGGTGCCAGCATGAATGGTGGTCATGGGCCTCATGGCTTCCATTGGCAGCCTTGGTGACGGCTGGGATCGGAGGGGAAGAGCGGACAGGGAATGCGAGGAATAAGGGGGTTTTTTTTAAAAAAAAAATACGAGTCGAGGAAGGTGTGTTTTTGGTTGGTTACTGCAGTTACGTCTTTCCTTTGACCACTGTTTGGATGCAAATTTTTAGGGGACAAAAAAGAGAATTTCTTACTCCAGATGCACATGTACCTTTTCAACAGTACAACAACATAAAAAAGACAAGCTCCAATCCAACCAAAACAAAGAGGTTGAGATCCATGTCATACATCAATTGCATAGAGGTTGCATCCTCGATCATATAATTGGAGGCCACCTATATAGATCGCAGTGTGTCCCAAACATCTCTAAAGAATCCCAGGGCCTTGACGCCGTCATTTTGATTATGCCAATGGACAAAAGCAACTCAACATGTATGGTCATCTTTCGATCGAATTCTTGAGGTATGCCATCTTTGATATTTGGATAGAAACCATAAGCAACAAACCAAGATTCATGGATGATCATTTCGGGAAAAAAAATGTGGATAACCCACTTGTTGTCCGCTTGGTGTGTACTATAGAGTAAACATAGTCTATACATAGTAAAAATATATAATAGAGTAAATTTCATAAAACCTCATGTTTTATAGTTTTTGTCTCATAAAACCACATATATTTTGGCTTGTGCCATTTAACCTCATGTTTTATGGTTATATTGTTTCACAAAACCCCACCTTTTTCAGAAATGACCATGAATATAGCATGTGAATTATATCCTTCTGCGTTCACTATAACAAAAAGAGGCTGTAGAGATGGCCCAAAACCATCTGTAGGGGCGGTCTAATCAATCCGTCACTGTGCAACTGTCGCTAAAGACAATAGTCTGTAGCGGCGGTTCTTAAAAGCCGTCCTTACAAATCACACTGTAGCGGCGGTCCACAATGACTACCGCCCCTAAAGAGTGCATCAGTAGAGGCGGTTTGACACTCCAACCGCCGCTAGTGCTGAATTTAGGGGGGGGGGGGGGGGGGGGGGGGGGGAGCTCTATCGCACTGTAGCTCTGAACTTGCTACTCTAGCTAATCGAGAATGAAGCATCGGTGAGTATTTCTAATCCTGAAGCAAGTCTGATTACTTTCTTACAGCAGACCAAACATTGCTTGGAATAGCAAAGTCCCAACGAGAGCATTTCTAATCCTGAAGCAAGTGCTACTACATTCAACATTCACGAGATCATCAAATGATTACTTCAGCATGGGGCTTGCAACATAGATACTAGAACCATTGCTAACTTGCTGTGAAATGTGAAAACAGAGCACGCAAACAGGACAAGCCGGGAATATAACATGCGCGACGTCAAAGCAGCAGGAGAAGCAATTGCCCGTCATCGTCGAGGCGGATCTCCATGCCCCGGCCAGCCGACGCGAGGGAGCTGTCGTCGAGGAGGGGCTTGTCGACCTCGTCGTCGAGGAGGGGCCAGAGCTGCGCCCCGGATCGTCGCTGCCGTGCGTGGCCGTCGCCATCGTCGCCGCCGCCCGCGCGCGGCCGTCGAGGTGGGAGAGGATGCGCCGGTCGTCACCTCATCTAGTCGCCACAGCTTCGCGGCCCGGATGCCGCCTCCGGCGGCGGCGGGTGCGCGGGATGCGACAACGACGGCGCCTTGCTCGCGGCCCACCCGAGCCGCCGCCTACCCGCCCGCTCGCCGTGAGCATGCCATCTACTCCTCTAATGCCTTGCCTTGCCTATTCCATGACCGGTTGATATAGAGAGAGAGGAAGTGGGGGCGAGAGAGAGAGGATAGGTGAGGAAAAAGGAACACACGAGCGTTGGTGAGAGGAGAAAGCACAATCTGTGTGCTCATCCCTGATTGGTAGAGAGAATGACTTACGGATCGGTGACGTGGCAGAGAAGAAAAGGAGGAAGCGGCAGCTCCTTGTAGCGGCGGACTACAAAGTGGCCGCCGTTAAAAATAAACTTCATGACATCATCAAATCGGGCAGTAGAGGCAGCCCAAAATGTTAACCGCCGCTACAGAGTGCTTTCTCTGTAGGGGCGGTTGGTAATGTGAACCGCCCCTACAGTCTCTTTGTAGCGACGGTCCGTGTTGTGGCCCGCCTTTACTGCTCCTCTGTAGCGACGGTCCGTGCACTATTGGACTCCGACGGGCCTGTAGATGCGGTTTTCGTTCGAGCCCGTCGCTAGGACATTTTGGCTTCCGTCCCTACAGTCCGTTTTTGTTATAGTGGTTCATAAAACCTCAGTTTGTTTAACGGAATCTTATACCTGAATGCACGACTATGTGATCTTCCAAAATTAAAGTAGTTTCCATAGGTAAGATTCATATTGTTTTGACAATGATGGGTTTTTGTGAAATAATTTGACCAAAATATACTGGGGTTAAGTGACACGAGCCAAAATACCCGGGGTTTTGTGAAATAAAGACCATAAAACCTGAGGTTTATAAAATTTACTCTATATAATAATTTATTATTCAAGTGCATCTTAGGATGTAGAGATTTTCCTTTATCTAAAATAGGGTGACTACATGTCAATCAGCTGGGAAAAAAACGATTGGTCACAGAGCAGTGTTACATTATTTTAAAAAGGCATTTACTGAAATCCTGGGCATCGCTAGCTGGCAAAACATGATTGGTAACATCATTTCATATTGCATAATTCAATGAGGCACTTGTTATAAATTCATAAACGTGTCAGCATTTTGTAAGATTTTTTAAAACCGTTAAGTAGACGTAGCATTATTCAACATCTTCAACCTCCGTCGTCTCTCCCGTCACTACCGTTAGAAAGACCCGCCTCTCCGACGTCAACGGAGGCTCCTAAATCCTCGAAACCCTAACAGTTCCAAAACCTTAATTTCACTGGGAATTCAATATCGACTAAGAGATTGCTCAACCTCAGTGACTGCACAGAAGTAAACGATCTAAAAAAGCCTTAAAAAGTTGCCATGAGAAAGAAGGAAATCATTTTCAGCTGAGCTTCAGTCTGACCTGAACAGTCCCTAGCGTGGAAAGGGATCAGCCTTTTCTCCAGGGATCCGTATCCTCTGCCTTTACCCATACTATGGCAAACTTTGCCATAGCAATCCTCGCCACTCATCTAAGAACCGACGCTGGGTTCTAACTGCAAATCCCCTCGCTTAACCAGAGTCGCTTGCTCCTTAGTTTCGTGAATTAATTAAGGAGCCTGACCTTTCTATGATTTGCGGCAAAATATCAAAATCACGGTTAAGATCATGGTAATTTTGCCGGCAAAATCTGCAAACACATCCGTTCAATTTATAATCCCTTCCCTAACTCGTTCCTCTAAAACAACCGAATACAAAGTTGGTCTCCGCCTTTTTGCAAGGTGGATGCATCGATAGTGCTTCCACTGGCATTGTTGTTGATTTTCGATCGGTGCTGTTGTTAATTTTGGATCAATAGCAATGGAACAAGGCACAAGCTCCTTAATCACAAAAACGGTGCGCGTGCAGCGGGGATTAGAGAATGATTTGCGGCCACATGTCAGGGACGTTGATTCCAGATTGAGCGCTCAGGATTGAGTATGGCAAAGTTTGCCATAGTATGGGTAAAGGCAGAGGATACGGATCCTTCTCCAGCCCGGCCCATTCTCTGGTCCAGCATATTTCACTCGTCTCTTCCCCTGCCAAACCCTCGCCAAGCAGCAGCCATGCCGCAGCCGCCGCCGCCTGCCACCCCATAGCGCTCCTAGCACCAAGCAGCAGCGCGCCATGCCGCAGCCGCCGCCCCCGCCGCCGCCTGAGCTGATAGATGATCTCGTCGGCGAGATCTTCCTCCGCGTTCCACCCGACGACCCCGCGCTCCTCCTCCGCGCCTCCCTCGTCTGCAAGCGGTGGCGCCGCCTCCTGACCTCCGCCGCCTTCCTCCGCCGCTATCGCGCGTTTCACGGAACACCTCCCTTGCTTGGCTTCCTCCGCAACCTCAACAAGGAATCCACATCATGCTTCGTTCCCACCGCGTCATTCCGCCCTCGCGGCCCCGAACGCCGCCACGGCCGCGTGCTCGACTGCCGCCACGGCCGCGTACTCTTGTACCTTAACTGCAAGGAGTTCCTCGTCTGGGATCCCAGGACTGGTGAGGAGCGGTACGTCCGCAACGCCGACATCCCGCGTGATTACTTCAATGCGTCGGTGATGTGCGCCGCTGGTGCCAGCTGCGGCCACCAGGACTGCCACGGCGGCCATTTCCACATTGCCTTCGTCGGCACAGACCATCTAGAGGGTGTCACGTACGCGTGCGTGTACTCGTCGGAGTCCGGCGAGTGGAGCGTGCCGACTACTCTTCAGTTCGAGCACTGCATCGAGATGCTGCCGCCTGTCCTCGCCGGAGGAGCAGTGTACTTCATGTGCGAGTTTGGCCTTGCAATCTTGCGCTACGACTTGCAGGGCGAGGGGACCTTATCCGGGTTTGACGCGCCAGAGCAGGATATGCTTCATGAGTTTGACGACACTGCACTCATGCCGGCCGGGGACTGTGGCCTGAAATATGCTGGCCTCGCAAGCCGCAGCCTTCACCTGTGGTCGCTGGAGAGGATAGATGCCGACGGAGTTGCAGGATGGACGCCCCTCAGAGTCATTGAGCTCGGCGCGCTGCTTCCTACTGCTGTTGGCTGGGATTGTACCAGCCTGATTGGCACTGCACCAGGCCCTGATGAGTCAGGTATCATCTTTGTGGGCACAGATGTTGGTATTTTCGCTATTGGGCTCAAACCACGCTGGATCAGGAAGGTGTGCGAGGGCCCTTGCCATCATTATGTCATCTTCCCGTACTTGAGCTTCTTCACTCCAGGTATAGTCTCACATTGCCTGCCAGGCTGCAAATGTGGCCTTCTACATGTTATGGATATTTCTGAATATTTACTCACACTGCATTGTGTCATTTTGGTTAGACATATCGTTCAGTCTATGTGTTGGCCTTGTGAAAATTAATACATCGTGCCGGATTGGAAGGTGTTAGTAGAAATTTATAGTCCTAATAGAATCTACTTCTAAAGGCAAGCAATTTAATTGTTCGCACTCAGATTAATTTTTTTTCATCACCTGTGAATGTACTATTTTGTTTACCTCTTGCATTTCAACTTTGTTGATAAACTCGCTTAAATTTAATGAAAATTAGGTACAGATCTTTCGACTAACTAAAAAAAAAAGGTTCCATCCTTGAACTTGATTGGATTTACTTTGGGAATTGTTGACTGCAGACTGTTTTGTTATCTCCTTTGTCTAATCAGGGGGCATATTTCCTAAATCCACTGTTTTAATTTGATTGCAAATGCTGAGCTATAATATGGACATACTCTTAAGTTTTTTGTATGATGTCTTTTCAGATCACGTTTTTGGAGGACAGCCCAATGATCTTGAGTGAACCGCTGGACCATAATACTCATGACCTGGAGCTATGATCCAGTTGCTTGTACGAAGTACCATTTAGTACATGCTTATCGCCTTGGAACTATATTTGATGTATGTGCTTCTCTTTCCTGGACAATGGATAATGTGTAAGTTGCATAAATATTGATCACTTATGGTTCTTATTAGAGTAGTAGTTCTATCGTCCTATATATTTGACTTAATTTGTCACTGCAATGACAAAAGAATAGTGCTTGGTGTTATAATATTGCTTATTCGAGTTATTGCTCAGTTCACTTTTGGACAGACTCATGGAACATTTTTTTTTTGACACCACGCGCAACGCTCATTCCCTTATATTAACGGGGGATCAGCATAATCACGATCCAAGAGAGAAATTACAAAGTCCGGGTAGGGAACACGCCACACATGCAGCTGATCTGTGTCCCCATTCAAACTGGAACGAGCTAACTCGTGCGCACAAGAGTTGCACTATAGTTGCGCTCCTTCCTTGGAATGTTTATGGTTGCGTTTGTAACCAGAAAAAAAAAGGTTGATATCCATATCACACATGATAGATCCCAGTGTGTTCCAAACGCTTCTAAAGACTCCAGGGCCGTGGTCGCATTTAATTTGATCATGCCAGTGTGTTCTGTTCGAATTCTTAAGGTATGCCAGCTTTGACATTTGGGCCTTATCGGAAACTCTTGCTGTAACGGATCCAAAATCTTTGGTTGATCTTTTTTTTTCCTAAAAAAAAAGCAGATGATCCAATTCAAATGCATCTTAGAATTTAGAGATCGGAATGTTTTAATAGAATATTCCTTTATCTAAAATGGGTGACTATATGTCAATCAGTTGGGAAAAAGAATATTGGTCATGGAGTCACCTTAAAGCAGGGACACAATTAAGCGGCTACCAGTCTTCTTTCTCACAACGTCGTGCCCGTCGACCACCACCCCTGCTGACCAAACCACCACATCTTCTTTCTCACAGCGTCGTGCCCATCGACCACCACCCCCGCTGACCAAACCACCACCCAACCGCTCCGACGCCTTCGCATCTCGCCGCACCCTCCCTACCCCCCCCCCCCCACCCCTCGCCCGCCCGCCGCTAACCACTCTGGCATTGCTCCCCAACCCCAGCCCTACCCACCACTCTCCTCCACCATCGCGGCCAGCGGCGCCCTCACCACCTCGCCGCTCCGGCCGCCACCCATCGCAGGGCTGACCTTCTTCCCTACTTCTTTGGTTGAGGGAAGAAGAAGTCCCCCAGCAACCCAAACCACCCTAGCTCAGCGTCCTCACCCGCCTCCACCACGGCAGTTGGCGGCGCTCGCTGCCCACGCACACCCTCCACCTCCGGCCCTCCGCGCAGGCGGTGGTCGATGGCTCCGTTAAGCAAGCTACGTACCAATGTCTGGATAGACTTTTCCTTAAAGCAGTGCTACATCTAAAAATGACATCTACTTAAATCCAACCCATCGCTAACGTGGAGAAATATGATTGGTTGCATCATTTTGCAATGCATAGTTTAATGAGGCAGTTGCTATAATTTGTTACACATCAGCATTTTGTAACATTTTAAAAATGTTAAGTAAATGAAGCATTATTCGTGATCTTCAACCTTGGTCGTCTCTCCCGCCACTACCGTCGGAACGACCTGCCTCTCTCAAACTCCTCTTCTAGGTCCGACGCCAATGAAGACCCCTAAATCCTCGAAACCCTAACAGGTCTTCAAACTTAACCTCGTCAGGAATTCATTGTCGATTGAGATTTGCTCAATCTCAACCGACTGCACAGATGTAAACCATCTAAAATGGCCTCAAAAATTTCCATGAGAAAGAAATTATTTTTCATCTTCAGTCTGACCCTTTTGTTTTTTAGCATATCTTCAGTCTGACCTGAACAAGATGTCCCTGGCGTCGAAATGAATCAGCTTTTTCTTCAGCCCGGCCCACTCTCTGGTCCAGCATATTCACTCGTCTCTTCCCCTGCCAAACCCTCACCCTAGCAGCAGCCATGCGGCAGCAGCCGCCGCCGCCGCCGCGTGCCCCCACACAGCGCACATAGCACTAGCAGCAGCCATGCCGCGTGCCGCCCCACCGCGCTCCTAGCACACAAGAAGCAGCCATGGCGCCGCCGCCGTCGCTGCCCGAGCTCATGGACGATCTCATCGGCGAGATCTTCCTCCGCGTTTGTCCCGACGACCCCGCGCTCCTCCTCCGCGGCTCCCTCGTCTGCAAGCGGTGGCGCCACCTCCTGACCTCCCCCGCCTTCGTCCGCCGCTACCGCGCGTTTCATGAGAAACCTCCCTTGCTTGGCTTCCTCCGCAACCGCAATAAGGAATCCACATCATGCTTCGTTCCCACCACATCATTCCGCCCTCGCGACCCTGAACGCCGCAACTGCCGCGTGCTCGATTGCCGCCACGGCCGCGCCCTCTTGTACGTTAACAGCAGCAAGGACTACCTCGTCTGGGACCCCAGGACTGGCGAGGAGCGGCGCATCCGCAACGTCGACATCCGGCAGCACAAATTCAGTGCGGCGGTGATGTGCGCCGCTGATGCCAGCTGCGGCCACCAGGACTGCCATGGCGGCCCTTTCCGCATCATCCTGGTCAGCACGGACGATGAAGGACCTGTCATGTACGCGTGCGTGTACTCGTCGGAGTCCGGCGAGTGGAGCGCGCCGACTACTCTGCAGTTCTACTACTACGTCGATGTGATGCCGCCTGTCCTCGCAGGAGGAGGAATGTACTTCATGTGCGAGTATGGCCATGTAATCTTGCGCTACGATTTGCATAGCGAGAGGACCTTATCCTGGTTTGAAGCGCCGGAACATGACATTCTTCATGAGTTTGAAGACACTGCACTCATACCGGCCGGGGACTGTGGCCTGAAATATGCCGCCCTCGCAACATACAGTCTTCATCTTTGGTCAATGGAGATGATGGGTGCCTAACGGATTTGCAGGATGGACGCCCCTCAGAGTCTTTGAGCTTGGCGCGCTGCTCCCTGCTCCTGTTTGGAGGAATTCTATTAGTCTGATTGGCACAGGACCAGCCCTGAACAGTCCGATATCATCTTTGTGGGCACAGATGTTGGTGTTTTTGCTATTGGCCTCAAGCCACGCTGGATCAAGAAGGTGTATGAAGATCCTAGACCTGATTATTATGTCATGTTCCCGTACTGGGGCTTCCTCACTCCAGGTATTGTCTTACATTCTGCCTACCAGGCTGCAAATGTGACCTTCTACATGTTTGGATATTTTTGTATATTTGGTCACTCTGCATGTGTCATTTTGGTTAGACATGTCGTTCAGTCTATGCGCTGACCTCGTGAAAATTAATTCATTGCACCAGATTAGATTGTGTTAGCAGCAAATAATTATATGCCTACTAGAGTCTACTTCTAACCGGAAACAATTTAACTATTGTCTGCATCTCAGATTAGTTTCTGTTCTTCATGACCTGTGAATGCACTATTTTGTTACCTCTTGCATTTCAAATTTGTACGGAATCTACTTTAGTTTTTTTAATGAAAATTAGGTATGGATCTTGTGACTTACTCGAAAAAAGGGTACAGCTTGACCTTGATTGGGTTTACCTTGGAAATTCTTGACTGATTGTTTTGTTATCTCCTTATGTCTAATCAGGGCTCATATTCACTAGATCAAATGTTTCAATTTTCTCATTGCAACTGCTGAGACATGGACATAGTTTAAAGTTTTATGAATGGTGTCTTTCCAGATCATGTTTCTGAGGACTGTCAGCGGCAAGGACGACCCAGTGATCTTGAATGAGCTGCTGGACCGTAATATGTGACATCGGCAATTGAGTGGATCCATCTCCATGCGCGCACCTGGAGACCTGTTGGCATCTTTCTGACGTTTTGCGTAATTTGAGTGAACTGTCATGTTATGCTTATTCCTATAAGTCAGATATGGTTATCGTAATAGAAATTTGTATTATCATGGCCTGGAGCTATGATCAATTTTATGCATTCGCTTGTATTAGCTACAGTTAAGTTCATGCTTAACAGACCTGCTTGGAACTATATTTGTTGCATGTGCCTTCTCTTTCATGGACAATGGATAATGTGCTTAAGGTGCATAAATGTTGACCAGATATGGTTCTTATTAGATTAGTACTTCCATCATCCTATATTTGATTGAATTTGTCACAGTAACAATGAAAGAATTGTTCTTTGTGTTTTAATATTGCTTAATCGAGTTATTGCTCAGTTCATTTTGGGGGGACATACTCGCGGAACTGTAAAGTAATAACTCTGAATAAGTGTTATATTTCCTGAACATTGACTGAGTGGTACATGCTCAAGTTCCTGTCTTGTATGCCATTGGCTTAAACTAAAACCTCGTGTATGCCATCCTGACCAACATATCATTGAAATAGTCGGTTCCACATGTCATTGAGACAACGATGGCATATGAGCTATTAGAAGTTTTTTAGGTGGCATGCCAGGGAAGTCCCTTTGAAAGAATTACTTTTTCAGCTTCACTGTGACCTTTAGCACGGCCGCCCGATTTCTTGTATATGATCGAGTAAGTTGGATGCGGGAAAATGTTGGGAGTCACAATTCAGTTTAAGTACACATTGCTAGTTGTCTAATATGAAACTGGAGGATATCACTACGGGAAACCCGGTTTTTGCCGAGTTTCTCGGGCTTTGCCGAGAGCACTTTCACGGGCTCTCGGCAAACAAAGTGTTTGCCGAGAGCAGCCTTCGGCAAAGAACCGGCGCACGGCGACAAAACGTCCACCGAGAGTCAGCCTTCGGCAAAAGAAAGCTCTCGGCAAAAAAAAAAAAACTTTGCCGAGAGCTAGAGAAAAACCTCTCGGCAAACCTTTGAACGGCTCTCGGTAAAGAACGAACTCTCGGTAAAATTTGACGGCCGTCCGAGATGCGCGACGGCGTTAGGAATGTGGGCCCCGAGTCGCTGTTTGCCGAGAGCAATTTGTAGGCTCTCGGCAAAAAAAAATCTATTTACCGAGAGTTGTGGCGGTAGCTCTCGGCAAAGCCAGCACTAGGCAAAAAAAAATTGGCTTTGCCGAGAGCCGCTCTCGGCAAACTAATTTTCATTGAATTATTTCGTGCGTTAGATTTCTTCAAATCAAAAAGTTGTCAACTGCAAAGTTGTCTAAAATGTAGAGATCTACACTTTCTATTTTGGTCATTTGTTCATTCGATAAAGCGACAGTAAAGTTGTTCACAAACCATAAAGGTCCCGTGGAGTTCATAGAAACTCGAAAGAGGTACATTTGAAATTTGTGAACAATGTAAGTACGATTTTTTCGATAAAAAAATACCAAAATAAAAGTGTTAGAGCTTCATAAGTGACACAACTTTGCTGTTGAACACTTTTAAATTTGAATAATTTATGTCAATAAAAAGTTCATTTGTATTTCTCAAATTTGAAAATTTGAATTTTTCAAACGACATCAGGTCGAGAAATTGTACAAATAAAAGTTGGAGCTCTCAACCAGTTACAAGACTTTGTAGTCGTCAATCTTTTTATTTGAAATCAAATTGTCAATGAAAAATACGTAAAATTTGCTCAAATTTGAAAATTTGAATATTGAAAACACTATCGGAAGGCGAATTTGTTAAAATAAAAGTGGTGAAACTTTGTAGTTGAACATTTGTAGTTGAAACATTTATAAATTTGAAATCAAAATATGAACAATAATTGATTTAAAAAAAAGAAAAAAAAATTGTTTGCCGAGGGCTAGATCTCGGGCTCTCGGCAAACATTAATTCAAGTAAAAAAAAGAAAATAAATTCTTTGCCGAGAGCCAGAACGCGCGCTCTCGGCAAACTTTTTGGATTAGGACTTAGCGCACGCGTCCTCTTCTTCCTCCTTTCTTCCTCTTTCTCACTACAGTACAGTGCCCGTGCCGCCGCCGCAACCTCTCGCCGTCGACCCACGCCGCCGCATCCCGGATCCGCCTCCGCCTCCGCCCCCGCATCCCGCGCCGCCGCATCCCAGATCCCGCGCCGCCGCATCCCTCGCCGCCGCTGTCCGCTACTGCTGCGACGAGCTCGGGGACCCGGTCCCGGTCACCGCATCCCGGGCGGGGCGCCGCGGCCCCGGCAACCCCCGACGAGGAGGGCCCCTAGCCCGGCCTGTCCCGTCCCCGGCGCCACCTTCCCGTCCCGTCGACCTGCTGCTGCTGCGACGTGCTGCTGCTGCTGCTCCGTCGGCCCGCCTCCTCCCCGTCCCGTCCCCGGCGCCTCCTCCTTGTCCGCTACTGCTGCGACGAGCTGCTGGGCTCCGAGGCCTCGACGTCCGTGCTGCCCCTGCCCCAGCTCGACGTCCGCGCGCTGCTGCCTCGACGTCCTCACGCCCTGCTGCTGGCCGACCACCGCACCTCGACGTCCGCAGGTGAGCTGCCCCGAGCTGCTGATCTTTTTTTTTTCTGTTTTTCTCTTCAAATGCAAATAGGGACTGAATGCAAATGTGTGCACTGATTTGAAATGTGTGAATTGTGCACTGAATGGAAATGGAAATGTGCACTGATGTGGTTGAAGTAGATGTGGTTGCCGGCCCCAATGGTTGTTTTTTCATTGTCTTTTCAGTTGCTGTTAAATGAAAATGGTGTGAAATGAAAATGGAAATGGAAATGTGCACTGATGTTTGAAGTAGATGTTTGAAAATGGAACTGCAAATATGAATTGCTTGCAAATTGTGAAATGCTTCGAATTGAAATACTGAAATTGTGAAATGCTTGGAAATGAAATTGTGAAATTGCTTAGAAATGAAATTGATCAAGGACTATGTGTTAGTTTGTTGGACTCCAATGTGTAGATTGTTAGACTGAAATGTGTTAGCGTAGTTCAAGAATTGATGAGCTAGCCGATGCTAGGATGTGGTTGCCGGCCATCGTGCCGTTGTTTTCTTGCAGGTTTTGGGAACCTCTCCGTACAGGGGAGGTTCTGTCGAAATTTTGAATTGATGGCTTTATGTTTCATTCTTTGCAGGAGAGGAGAGGCTTTTCCGCCGTCTTCCACTCGGCACTTTGCAGACAGCAAGGTGAGACAAAAAAGCCCCTTCTTTTTCTATTCATGTCTGTAGTTAAAGCGTAACCTAGTTAGGCGTCTCCCGTTCGAAATAGATACACAGTTGGAGATATGCCCGATGGTTGCATATCTTTGACCGTATATGTTTCGAATTGTCCACGTATTTGGACAGCCCGATGATGCGTAGATGGGGTTTGTTTCCATGGTTTACTCCGGTTTGAGACAGAGTTTCGGCACCATCTCCCTGTTGTTCTCCGGATACACAATCTCCTTTCCAGGACGTGTATTTGGAGAACAGCGGGGAGGTGCTGCCGAAATTCTGTCTCGGACCGGAGTAAACCATGGAAACGAACCTCATCTACGCATCCTCGGGTAGGATTAGGACCTATCTTCACCTAGTAGACAGTTGGAACATCGTGTAGATGCAAATGATTTTTATACTACTCGCATATATGTTAGAGGATGGCGGACCGTCAGTGGATGTATACGGGCCACTCAAGTCAGGGTGACTTGACACGTGAATGGATTGACAAGACCGAAGCTTTCGTGGAACTAGCATTTGCCAAGGTTAAGAATAAGAATGTGACTTGGTGTCCCTGCAACCATTGTAACAACACGCGGCAACAAACAAAGAGGATCATGGGTCAACATCTTATTAAGAATGGCTTTACGCCAAACTATACCCTTTGGACTTACCATGGTGAAGCCACACGGAGGAGAGACGAGGTCGTGAGACAACCCGTCCGTGATCTTGATTCTGATGCCGGGGTAGGAGACATGTTAGATGACTGTCATGAAGCACAGGCCGGTGTTGATGAAGAACGTAGGCCGGAGGAGCCAGAGGAGACCACAAAGGCCTTTTACGACATGTTGTCTGCAGCACAACAACCTCTTTATGGGCATACTAAGGTTTCTAAACTGGATGCAATTGCACGCCTAATGGCCGTAAAGTCACAGTTCAGCTTGAGTCGGAACGCCTTCGATGTCATGTTGACAGTTGTTGGCACCCTCCTTCCGGAAGGTCATATTCTGCCAAAGGGCATGTATGAGGCACAGAAACTCCTTCGTGCACTTAAGATGCCATATGAGCAGATACATGTGTGCCCGAACGCATGCGTGCTATTCAGGAAAGAACATGCGGAAGCAAAATACTGTCCAAAGTGTTCATCCTCTAGGTACCAGGAGGTAGACTGTGGTGATGGTCAAAAGAGGCAGCTCGCGGTCCCGATGAAAATCCTACGGTACCTCCCGTTCTTACCGAGGATTCAACGTCTTTACATGATCGAGGAGACCGCAAAACAGATGACATGGCAGAAAGATGGTAAACGATACTCTCGTGATAAGCTTGTACATCCAGCCGATGCTCGGTCCTGGAAACGGTTTGATGACATTCATGACATTAAAGCTCAAGAGGCTCGTAATGTACGTGTGGCACTGGCAACAGATGGGTTCAATCCTTATGGTATGGGGTCTGCCCCGTACAGTTGTTGGCCCGTTTTCATCATACCCCTCAATCTCCCCCCCGGCGTCCTTTTTCAACGACAGAACATTTTCTTGTCGCTGATAATTCCTGAGAACCCGGGGAATAATATGTCTGTTTACATGGAGCCTCTGATTGATGATTTGGAACTTGCTTGGAAGGAAGGGGTAGTGACATACAATCGAGCAACAAAGACAAACTTCAGAATGTATGTTTGGTACCAATACTCTCTGCATGACATGCCGGCGTATGGTTGTTTCTGTGGATGGGGCGTTCACTCGAAGTTTCCGTGCCCAGTATGCAAGCATCTTGTGAGGTTCATTTGGTTGAAGAAGGGTGGCAAGTTTTCTTCGTTCGACCAACACCGACAATTCCTCCCTCTTGACCATCCATTCAGAAGAGACAAAAAGAACTTTACAAAAGGTGTAGTAGTTCATGACCCTCCACCGCAGTTCTTGAAAGGTCCACAGGTGCGTGCAATGTTAGATGCTCTCCAGGTTGATGAAACAAATCGTTGTTTTGTGGGATATGGTGAGCAGCATGCCTTCACTCAGATCATGGGCTTGTTTAGGCTTTCCTATATGGGTGACATTCTTCTTCCACATAACATCGATCTAATGCACACTGAACTTGGCATTGGCGTTCCACTCTTCGGATCAATCATGGACATTGCTGATAAGACAAGGGACAACGTTAAGGCAAGAATTGATCAAGAAACATTATGTGATAGGCCTAAGCTAAACATGATACCTCCTACCAAAGGCATGGCATGGAAAAAGCCCAAGGCCGACTTCGTCCTGACGAGGCCACAAAGGAGGGAAGTACTAGAATGGTTCAAAACGTTAATGTTCACTGATGGGTTTGCAGCGAATCTGAGTAGGGGAGTGAACTTAAGTACTATGCGAATTAACGGGGCCAAGACTCATGACTACCACTTGTGGCTTGAGCGGCTTCTTCCGGTGATGGTTCGAGGCTATCTCCCTAATCATGTGTGGCTAGTGTTGGCAGAGTTGAGCTATTTCTTCCGCCAGTTTTGTGCTAAAGAGATATCTGAGACCGTTATTAGGGACATGGAAAAAATGGCGCCAGTGCTCCTCTGTAAGTTGGAGAAGATCTTTCCACCTGGCTTGTTCACTCCGATGGTGCATATGATTTTGCACCTCCCGTCTGAGGCACGATTGGGGGGGGGGGGGGGGGGGGGCTGCGCAGAATCGTTGGTGCTACCCAATTGAGAGGTGTCAGAAGGTTCTTCGAACGAAATGTAAAAATAAATGCAAAATTAAAGCTTCCATTGCAGAGGCATTCGTTTTGGAAGAGGTGTCAAACTTCACATCTAAGTACTATTCTGAGAACCTTCCAAGCGTGCATTATCCACCCTCTCGTTACAATATTGTCGAAAATGAATCGACCCTCATCCTTTTCCAAGGGCAACAAGGAACTGGAAGTGAAGCGAGGCACAAGCAATTGACAAATGATGAGTGGCACATTATCATGCTATATGTGCTGACCAACCTTCGAGAAGTGGAGGCGTACATCAAGGAATTCCACTTGCAATTCTAGACTGCATCAAGGGAACCTACACCATATGAATATGACACCCTTCTTAAAAAGGGTGCGGGAGCTGGAAAGCCCGATTTCATTTCTTGGTTCAAAACAAAGGTATTTAGCATTTTCTATCTGTCTTGCTCGTACGTGCGGATAATATAACTAATTGTCCTGCTTGCTTGCAGGCCCATACCGATGCGGCTATGAATCCAGAGCTGAGACAAATTGCCGATGGTTGTCGCTATAAGGTCAAGTCATTTTCAAGCTATGACGTTAACGGGTACCGCTTTCACACGACAACCTATGAGCAAAATCGTCCTAATCGAAAAACCACCAATATCGGAGTTTTTACGCTCGGAGATGATGGGGTGGAGTATTACGGAAGAGTTGAAGAAATATACGAACTCTTCTTTGATGGTTACAAACCTCTTACTCTTGTAACATTCAAATGCCATTGGTTCGATCCTCAAGTAGTGAGACGGACTCCTAATATTGGGCTAGTCGAAATTCGACAGTCCTCCGTCTACACAGGAGGCGATGTCTATATTGCGGGTCAAGATGCCAAGCAAGTTTACTATCTCCCATACCCGTGCCAAACCGACGACCGTCTAAAGGGTTGGGATGTTGTGTACAAGGTATCGCCACGCGGTAAACTACCTTTACCAAACAATGAAGATTACAATACAAAGCCAAACACAGATGCTGGAGAGTTCTTTCAAGAAGATGGGCTAGAAGGGGGTTTCGTGATAGATTTAACCGAAGAGGTCGGAATGGAAGTAGACAACGAAACAGTTGTTGAGGACGACGATGCTGGAGATGTGGTTTTCAATGTCAACGACTTGAAATTACTTGAGCGATTACAATTAGGCATCGACGACGATGACGACATTCCCCCTTCGGTGCACGAGCAAGATGATATCGACATTCGTGATAGTGACGATGAGGAATGTGAACAAGATAATCCAGATGATGATGATTATTTCTAATACATGTATGGTGCATCTATTTAATATTTGCAGTACTATGTTCTATTTCTGTTTTATTAATTTTGCATCTATTTACTATTTGCAATTGTATATTACTTTCTAATTAAGTACTGATGGATTTAATCTTTTTAATTGCAGGTGATTGATTAAAGATGGTGGGCAGGGGTGTGGTGAGGTCGGTGAAGTCGATTTACGCAAGAGCCACTGGGAAGGGGACCGATGAAGCTGAGGGGTCCGGGGGCGGGAAGGGTTGAACGAAGAGTCGAGGCAGCAGAGGTGGCGGCAGGCGTCGAGGGAAGTCTGGGAGGGTTCCGTCGCCTTCTCCTTCTCCTTCCGTGCACGACTCTGGTGAGGAGGAGGAGGACGAGCGGGAGGTGATTGAGGAGCGGGAGGTGGAGGAGGAGCTACCTTCCGTGAACGGCTCTGACACTTCTGAGGACGAGGAAGGGGAGGCTCCAGAGGAGCCTTCCGGTGTCTTTTCTCGCGGTCCCGCATAACTCGCGAGCCGATCGATTCCTGTGGATAGACGGCCTGTGATTCGACCTGTACTGCCTAGGTATGTAACTTTAAATGTTGTCGATAATTTCTCATTTTATTATATGTTCAAAATCACAATAGAAACTAACAATTTGTCCTTTTCACTTGGAAGGAGTTGGGATGTGATCACTCCAGGTGATCACGATCGCCCCCCTAATGGCATCCTCGGTATTTTGTGCAGGCAGTGGTACCCGGGCGTGGTGCAGTACAAAGGCAAGCAGGAGCCGGCCTTGACGTGGGACCACTACAAAGTCGCTCAGGATTTGCCAGATTCGGGTAGCAGGTGTTTTGCCCACAAGGCGGAGCGGGTGATGATGGAGCTTTGGGTAAGTCTTCGTTGCACCGCATTGTCAATACATCGCTTTTGTTGGATAATATTGAAGTAATGAAAATATGCATCGCGTCTTTATGCAGGATTTCTTCAGATGCGAGCCAGGCATGGAGGAGGTGGCGGCTCGTGTGGTGAACAAAGTATGTCAGAAACTCGTTCCTGACATGTGGTACGAGGCGCGGATCCAGGCCGTCATAACCTACCACGCCCAGGTCCACAAGACGACGGTGAACAAAGCTTAGGCACGAACCATGCAGCTGACCCGAGCACAATACCTTCTGGTAAACATGAATACTCAATTCTTCCCAAATACGCTTAATTTGAACTTCTCATATTTATATACTTGATGATGTGTAGGTGCCCCCGTCGTGGTTGGCCACCCATCACGCCACATGGGAATTTATGGCGAGGAGGTGGTGCGACCCCGAGTGGTGGGAACAGACGCACAAGGCTGCCCGGGAGCGGCGTTTGAAGATGGCTGGGCCAGCACACCATCAAGGCAGCCAAAGCCTTAACCAATACCCTAAGAAATGGGTACGTGACTTCAATTCCTCATTATGACACTCTTCAAATCAACATAATTTCTTATCATCTCTCTGTTTTCTTTGCAGTCGGCGGCACATGGTGGCCAGCCTTGCGGCCAGTTCATGGCGTTTGCTTTGGCCCACAAGGGCAAGGCAGAGTCTGAGGTCAGCTTCAACCCGGAGGACCCCCCCTCGGCGTACAGCAATGCAACCGTCCACAGTCGCATCAATCAGTACACAGCAGCGGCAAGGCAGGTCCATGGGGAAGATTGGGACCCGAGCACCCACGACCTTGATGGAGAGCTCGTGATGAGGGTGGGTGGAGGCAAGAAGCATGGTCGGTACTGGATTGGCGACAGCACAATCGACACGGCCTCCACTCC
Organism: Eragrostis curvula; assembly: GCA_007726485.1. Taxonomy (NCBI): domain Eukaryota; kingdom Viridiplantae; phylum Streptophyta; class Magnoliopsida; order Poales; family Poaceae; genus Eragrostis; species Eragrostis curvula. Next base: position 14,084,342 of record CM017445.1, on the reverse strand, counting down.
GACCCTCTCGCAGATCCGAGCAAGGAGCACGGACTCAGCCCCGCCGATACGCCCACGGCCGACCGCGACACAGATCCAGATTGAGCAAGTCCAGGTTATTTCTGTTTCATTCGACGTTCATTGATTTCGACATATGTTTGCTTTGCATTGTAACATTGCGATGTCATATTGCAGGCGTCGATGGAGGCGAAAATGGAGGAGAAGTTGCGGGAAGAGCGGGAGAGGTATGAGGCGCTGATGAGGTCGCAAATGCAGGCGATGTTTACTTACATCCAGAGTACCGGGGCGCCGCCGCCACCTCCAGACTTGTTCCCGGGACTAGCCGGCGGCGTTCCTCCTCCCGGCGGCGTTACTCCTCCCAGCGGCGCTTCTCCAGCCGGCACTCCGGTGAGTCACTTGAGATAGTTCGACTTTCATTTTTTCCCTCGCAATAGGATATCCAATGTCTTAGTTTCTATGAATCTTGTGTCACATGCAATCTTTTGATTTTGCAGAACCAATCCGAGGCATCCAACTTTCCGATCTCACCTACAAGCCCTTGGACGGCGTGGCCACCTCAATGAACTTGTAGTTGTGTTTCTATTTCATGAACCTACTATCCTTAGCTTGCATTTCATAGACTTTTACTTGTTGTTGTCGAGCACTTGTATTTGAACTACGTGGACACTTCGTATTTGAACTATGTGACACTCTATGTGGACTTGAGGTGAATGTGATGTGGTTTAGTGTTTGTGGTCATTTTATTTGCTTGTGAATGTGATGGTGATGATAAACATGTGTATCAGATGATGCTGATAATATCTGTGTTGTTTATTTGTGATTTTGGTCCAGGTTGTAGCAAAAATAAACATTTTATTGCAACCTGGAAATTAATTTTGCCGAGTGTAACACATTTGCCGAGAGCCACGTAAGGGCACTCGGCAAAATATGGTCATTTTGCCGAGTGCCCCTCCGGGGCACTCGGCAAAGTGACCATTCTTTGCCGAGAGCCGTTTCCCTGGCTCTCGGCAAAGAGCCAATAGTTTGCCGAGTGCCCGCGCTGAGGCGCTCGGCAAAGCACCAGGGTTTGCCGAGTGCCTGGCGTGAGGGGCACTCGGCAAACCCCCCTGACGGCCGTTTGGGGCCGTTACCCTCCCGGGCTTTGCCGAGGGTCTTCGGGGCTCTCGGCAAAGGGTTTGCCGAGTGCCCGCGTTTTGACTCTCGGCAAACCCCTCTTTGCCGACTGGATTTTGCCGAGAGGGGTTTGCCGAGAGTTACACTCGGCAAACCCTTTGCCGAGAGCTTAAGGGGCTTTGCCGAGTGTCCCCTGCACTCGGCAAACTCCCTGTTTCCCGTAGTGTATGTACGACATAAATGGGTCAAGTCTACTTGATCGTATCAAGGTTTGCTTGCTGCAGGACTGGAAGATCTGGACAATAACTGCACACCATCAAACTGTAATATGGAAGAATCATTCACCAACTGAAGCAGCTGTTAGTTGAGCCTTCACCGGTTTATATATATTTCCTATCTGAGCCATTGTATTGGTCAGTTACGGTTTACCTGTTCATGACTTAAAACTACTCTCCGATTTTGTCATGCATTATCTTATCTGAGCTGTGGCTCTAGCTTTGATTGGTTCATGCTTACCATTTCCATTTGGACCTATATTATCTGTGTTTCTGTCCCTCAAGGATTAATAATTGTGGTTAAGTTTCATTTTGACATACAACGGTAGCACAAGTTCTAGTCAGTTATAATTGATCGCTTCATCGTATTTGATATGTTCTTTTCAGAGTTATTTGAATTCTTCAGGATCACTGTTTCAAAAGCATTACTTCATGTTTATGTCCGGCTCATTTCATGTTTTGGACAACCACTTGGAACTGAAGATATCTTTTTACTGAACGTGTTTTTCTTTGCTGAGCAAGAAACGGTTCTGCCATAGTACTCTGACCTTGTCCAGAACAAATCTCTCCCAATTTCAAATGATTTTCCTTTAGTCTCATGTAAAATCAAGTGCCTCACAATATTATCTATGAGGTCAAATCTGGACACATGAGAAACATGCATCTTCAAACAGATCAATGGCATTCTTTTTTCTCCGATATAAAGGAGTGAATTGAGCAGATCCATCTTTCAGTTCTCACCAGGCATATTCACTTTTTTTTTTAAGAAGAAAAGATTGCAGGTGATCTGCCTTTTCATTACGAAGGAATAAAAGTGATGAAAAAGTCCAAAACACAGCTCTCGATTAGTCACCTTAGAGCAAGTATTATGGGAGTCTCACAGCCGGCGCAATCCAATCAGATAGAGAGAGAAAGCGGGAGAGAGAGAAGAGCGGGCGAGTGGCTACGCGCCGACAGGAGCGGACGAAATGGCCATTTTTTATCAGCTAAGCACTGCTCCACCTATCAAACTCAACCACGTCTTTCACATAGCAGTAAAGAGATGCGGGCCCCGCCACCACCACTCAGTCTCACGACGCCTGCTGCCGGCGAAACTATAAGCCCTGCTCTTAGGCTACCTGTTAGTCTTTGAACCAGAAAAATAAAGAAGTGAAAGGAGAAGGAATTACAACCAAGGTCTTGGCCAAAATTGTGCACACAACAGGAAAATTAAGAACAAGGAAAAGGACAACACACATGCATGACAGTATGACACCAAAAAACAGAGCACACAGCAGCTAGCCTGTCGAAATTTGGTTCACAACAGCCACATCCACTTGATGTGTCTCCCTGATCCGATAGTTGTGTATCTCCTCCTTTGTCATGTAGGCCACCTGCAACTCACTCTTCTCCACCCCTTGAAAAATTCTTCGATTTCACTCTTTCCATATGTTCCACCACGCATAATAGACAACACCCATTAGGGCTTTCCTCTTTGCCTTCTCCATTTTCCTGCTTGTTGTTTGCATCCATGCTTCTAGCCCAATGTTCGCACTGGCCTGGCATTGGTATTCCAGCAAAGGAGAAGCAATTGTTTCAGTTACTCAATCAGCAGGTGGTAGGGCGTTTCAGTCTCTTGCAGACAGAGAGGACATCTAATGTTGTTGTCAATGCCTCTGGCATCACTTTTGACTCAGATTGAGCCTGCCACAAGTCGTCTTGATTGAACGGCCTATACGTTCCAATAAACTGCGCTTTATATGTGGACTTTGATTTGTATTCACCGTTGGGCCTCCATTTCCACCTAATGTTGTCCTTCATGCCTTACACTAATTCAATGGGCCGGAGAGCTCTCCACAGGCAAACGTATTCCCTTATTTCCTCTGTAGTTTGAATGTGCTTAACGACCCTGATCCGGTTTTTATTGTGCATTTCCTTTCCCACGCTTCTATTTTTTGTCGTACCCCATTTCTAGAGCACTAGTGCTTACCGTATCAGTCCCTGGATCCGACGCTGATACGAACACTTTACACAGATTGATATCACAGAGTCATCATTTACATAAATATTACCAAGTCTCATACAAGCCTTCATACATAAAAGGTCTTAAAACATCCGGCCAAAGGCCATTTTATTACATCAAGCGTCAAGCTGGTGGGCTGCAACAGCAGAACCACTTAAACACTACTACAGCGGAAGACGGGAACGGCACTAGCACAGGCATCTCGAGTGAGGACAGGACCCTACTCCTCATCACCATCCTCCATGTACTCTGGTTCTTCATCTGAATGATTAAAGCAAGAGTGAGTACATAAGGTACTCAGCAAGTCCTAACAACGAGGGTAATTATATGCAAGGGTATAACCAATGGATAGGCTGAGGGTTTATCATCTGAGCGGAAAGCCAGTTTTATGCAAGGGTTGTTTGGAAAACAAAACAGTTCACAAACTACTATCAGGATTATCAGTGGTATTTAGTGGGGTTGTGGCCCTGGGGGAGATGCAGTCCATCCCGCCAGTTCCCAAGTTTTAATGCTAGCAGGAAACCAGCGCACGGTTCCACACCGGAGTATTTCAAAAACACACCAAGGGAGTAACTCACACCGTTATACTAATCATTGTGTGGCACAAGCTTTCGCGTTGCCCATTACCGTGGAACACGGCTATCATGATAGGTTTTTAACTCTGCAGAGGTTCTACACAATTCCCCACAAGGTACACCAATCCTCCCCATCGTCATGGCTTGGACAGGCATACTAATGGTCCCGTACCTACTTGGTGTCACCACGGCACCACCACGGAAATACTGCAACCAGGGGCTTTACAATATTATCATCATCATGTAGAAAGGCCTGAATAATCACCATATGCCGGATCCCGACGCCTGCTATGTCGAGTCTTCTCCTGACTTCCGTTGCAACTCCTGCCCTCCAGATGGGTACCGGGTGAACACTGTAGTAGGGTGTGGTTCCAAACCTTTCCCATTCAAGGCATGTGATAGTACGAAAGGTGGTAGACAAGGCGGCACATGAACCGGTCCTTAAACGATCGAAGCAAGCATCTTCAATAGCTATCCTCAAAGGAGGAATCACATCCCAGAGATTGCCCTCCCCACTGAGGACTACCTCGCTTGCTCCCGCCAATGAATATCCCTACTATGGTTTGCACAATTATCACTAGTATATTACCATACCACGTTTCATATTCACACACACTCCACCAAACACACACACCATTTCACGCAAAAAGCATGTATAGCATGATTAATTAAGTACACATGGTAATAAGTCCTAAGCAGCATGTCATTTCAACATATCATTAAAGAACTAATGATAGTTAATCCTAAGTCAAACAATGGAATCAGGATAAGCAATATCAAGGCATGGCAATCAACAAGTACTTAGGATCATACTAAGCATTTAAATCACATTTGAACATCATGCACATTTATTTTTAAACTGGGCTCTAAGTTGGATATTTGCAAACATAGGAACAACATGATCAAAGGGGTTAGAACTTGCCTTCACCAAAGTCTTCTTCTTCTAAGTCCTCGTAATCCGGATCCTCAGCTCCTTCCTCAAAAGCTTGCTCTTCTATTTGATTCAAAGTAAACAACGATCGAATAAATCTACCGATCAAACAATTGAACTAACAAGCATATAAATCCAAATGAACCCAAACAGAGAACAACAACAGATGGCTCTGGTATGAACAGATAGATAATGAAATTTGATGAATTTTGGCGAAAGATTCGTCAAATTTGGAGCTAAAATGAAGGAAATATGAATTTTACAAGTTTGCAACATAGGAATTAATTAGGATTAAGCTAAGTAATTAACCATAGACATAATCCTAATTATTATGGAGTAAACAAGTGTTGCAAAATGATCAGGAGATAATCTAGTATTTATGGAAATTTTTGGGAATTTGTCTGATAAAAGAAAGTGCTCGAAATGACATTCTGTGTACGTTCTGTGTGTGGATCTAGCAATTACAGAGGCGTCTGTGAGGCTGACAGGTGGGGTCAGCTGGGCCAGGACACTGTGCGCGGCTGTCCTGTGGACTCGGTCCACGTGTGCTGTGGACCGGGGGAGCATGTGAGGGCGGTCCACGGTGCGCCGCGTCCGTGGATGCGTGCTGACTGGGCACGGGAGACTGGGTCTCCGCGGGCCCGGGTGCTGACTGGGCAGGGGAGACTGGGTCTCCGCGGGCCGGAATGATCACCTGCGGTGGATACAGGGCACGGCTCGCGACGAGGTAGGCACCTACGGGCTCTACGCGGCGCGGCGGAGCTCCTACGGCTACGCGTTGACGACGGCGGCGTGCGGAGCGGTGACGCGGGCTCGCCGGAGTGCGGCGGCGCCACTGCGCACGAGGGAACGACGCGCGCGCGGGGGATTGCGCGTGCTCGTGTGGCTGCGCGACGGCTTGCCAGAGGGAGGACGACGCCCATGCGCATGATGACGGGCGCGCGGGACGGCCACAGTGCGGCGGACGGGACCGAGCGAGGCGGAGCTCGCGTGGCGCGACGTCACGGAGTGGGAGCTCGCCGGTCTTCCGCGGGTCGTGGTCGTTGGTCTGCGCGGGGGAGATGGGCGCGCTGCTGCGGGAGTTGGCCGACGCGACGGGACAGGAGTGCGGTGACGAAGGCGCTACGTGTGCACGTGAAGCTCCTGCGGCGGCGGTGTAGCTCGACGCGACGAGGCGGAGGCGGACGGCAGGGCGGCATGGGCGCGCTACACCGTTGCCAGAGGAGGGAGACGACGCTGAAAGGTAAGGTCCACCTGTCAGTGGCTCGGCGCGTGGGAGCGGGCTGGCGGCGGTTGGGCCGGAGGGAGGAAGGGAGTTGGGCCGCGGGCTGCGCGAGGGGAGAAGGAAAAGGAAAAGAAACGGGCAGCGGAAAAAGAAAAAGAAAGAAGACGGCCCAGGAAGAAGGAAAATGTTCAAACATTTTTCAAGATTTCCAGGGATTCAAATTTGAATGGATTTCAAATTTGAAGAAGGATCAAAACCAAATGAACACATAAATAAAATCAGAAAAATCCAAATATGCAGATGGTGGTGTTTGATGCACATTTAAAATTGAAAATTTTAAATTTGGCATGGATTTGACTTCTACTTTGATTGAATTTGCTCAAATTTGAAAAAGTTCAAATTTTTAGTGATTTTGAAATATGGGCAAAACACAGGGTGTTATTAACCTACCCCACTTAAAAGGAATCTTGTCCTCGAGATTCAGGCTCTTCCTCGAACAGGTAGGGAAACTCCTTCTTGAGATCGTCTTCACGTTCCCATGTTGCCTCTGCTTCTGTATGATTACTCCACTGCACCCGACAAAACCGTATGGCATTCCTCCTTGTTAACCGAGTAGCAACATCCAAGATCTTGACAGGCCTCTCTTGATAACGGAGATCCGGTTGAAGATCCATCACTTCCGGTGGTACTATCTCCTCTGGGACTCTTAGACATTTCTTCAACTGTGAGACATGGAAGACATTATGGATGTCTGACATTTCTTCGGGGAGCTCGAGGCGGTAAGCTATTGCTCCTATCTTCTTGAGTACTTTGAAAGGTCCGATGTATCTGGGTGCCAACTTTCCTCGAACTCTAAACCTTCTGGTACCTCGTATCGGTGATACTTTGAGGTACACATAGTCTCGTGCTTCAAAGCTTAGATCTCTGCGACGGGTATCTGCATAACTTTTCTGTCTGCTCTGGGCTGCTTTCAGATTCTCCCTGATCAGAGCTACTTTCTCTTCAGCATCTCTAATGATTGCCGGTCCAAAGAAAGATCGTTCTCCTACTTCTGACCACATCAGAGGTGTTCTACACTTTCTGCCATAAAGAGCTTCAAAGGGTGCCATCTGTAGGCTGGCCTGATTACTGTTGTTGTAGGAGAATTCTGCAAAGGAAAGGCTTTTCTCCCAATCCTTTCCATAGGCCAATACACATGCTCTCAACATATCTTCCAGGATTTGATTGACTCTTTCGGTCTGTCTATCTGTCTGAGGGTGATATGCAGAACTGTAGTCCAGCTTGGTGTTCAACAGTTTGTGCAGACTTTTCCAGAACTTTGAGGTGAATTGGGTTCCTCTATCTGAGATTATTCTACTCGGAACTCCATGCAACTTGAGTATATGATCCACATACAACTGATCATACTTGTCTCCTCTATAGACCGTCTTTACGGGGATGAAGTGTGCAACCTTCGTCAGACGGTCCACTATGACCCATATTGAATCATTTCCTTTCTGAGTGCGGGGCAATCCCACAATGAAGTCCATGCTGATCTCATCCCATTTCCACACTGGAACATGCAGTGGTTGCAACAATCCTGCAGGTCTCTTATGTTCTACTTTGACTCTGCTGCAGATATCACATCGGGCAACAAACTCTGCTATATCCTTCTTCATTCCTGACCACCAATATTTCTGCTTCAGATCCAAGTACATCTTGGTACATCCTGGGTGGATGGAGTAAGCGGAGTTATGGGCTTCATCCATGATAAGCTGCTGATATCCACCATTCTTGGGTACACAGATTCTGTCTTTGTACCATAAGGTGCCTTGATCATCTACTCTGAATCCTGGTGCCTTATCGACTCCGGTTTTAGCTTTGAGATCATGTATTTCCTCATCATCCTCTTGAGCTGTTCGGATTTGACTTTCTAGAGTTGGCTCCACACACAGGTTGTTTATCTGACTTGACTGGGTGAAGTGAAGATTTAGTTGGCTCCACTACTGTTCAATGCTTGATCAAGGGGCCAACAACGAATCGGTCCTTAATCGACACAGACGGGGCTACCACCGTGAAGGCCCGGCCTTCCCAAATCATCCTACACAATCATCCCCGCCCACGCCTCAACAAGTACATAAACTCTTTCTTTAAGTTCATCTTTAGTGATCCAGTTTAATCATCATCAGAACGACACCTGTCGAACTAGTTTCTAAGCATAGCAGATATCTATTGACAACTAGTATCGACACTTGAACACTTAGGTCAGTTGGGAACGATGCAATTGGATTTTCATTCAACTCCTAGCACCTAGTGCATCAATCATAGTAGACTCACTACATTATGATCTCTAGAAAAATAAAGTTTTCAAAGGGGTTGTATGATCCGGGGCTTGCCTTGGTTTTCGACCGCTAAGTTAGTTACTTCAGCTTCACGGTCCTGTAGGGTGTTATCCTGTTGAAGATCTCCCTCGACTTCAACTTGTTCATTACCTATACATGCAAAATGTTCGATTGAAACAAACATATAATAATGTCGACATGACATGCTTGAAGTGATTTGAACTTTGAGTTCTATTTAAGGTGATATACACTTCTGAGTTGATGATTTGAAATTGGTTTAGATTATTTCCTTCATTGACTCCCATGAAGCGTTGTAATTTTGTTATTAATGGATTTAATTTAACACAAACACCTTCATATTAATATGTAAGTTGGTCCTAGGTTATTACTAATCATAAGTGACCTGCTAGAAAGCTAAGTGTGGCAAACAGGACCAATTACAGATTATTCCTAATTTTTGGTTAAAAGGAATAAACTAATTGTTAACATAAAGTTAGGGGAAAGATAAATGCTAGGGAAATTCCTTAAGGTTCATTTGACTAAACCAGAATTTTTGGTGACTGGTCATCATCTAGGTGACATATAAGCCACAGATTAAGGTCTAATAATTAATAGATTAATTATTAAAAAGATGACAAGTTTATCAAAGAGAAATTCATCCCTAACGTTTCTTACAGAACTAACTAACATGGTTCATCTCTATGAACAGGACATGTCAACAGGAGAAGATCAAGACTAAGTTCACATTTTTATGAATCATATTTAATTTACTATGAATTATCTAGTGCCTAGCTTGCAAAATTCATAACAGGTTCCTTTTACAGAACCAGGGGGTATGGATTGCACTACTGAACATAGGACATCAAGAGGAGTCTAACAAACCTAAGGTGGCATTTTTCCCATATCTAGATTAATTACTATGATTTATCTAGGGTTTAACTTATAACAATTATTCAGGAAAAACTGTTCATGAACAATGTTCAACACTGACATCCCTGGATAGATCTCAGTGAGATGAACACAACAAAACTGGGTTTGCAATTTGTGGAGATCTAGAGCTTCAGTTATCGATTTTTGAAGCTTATTCAGTTTCTGAGAAAGTTGCAACTTATTTACGAGATTGCCATCGTCATCTTCAACACAGTCAGCTATGCACGACGGACAGAAACGGGCGGAGCTTCGCCGGAGCAGGGGAAACTGCGACGAGGAGGGTCGGGTAGAGGCTATACGTGATGTGATCAACGAGGGTAACTCAAAGGTGGAGTCTTCAAGGGCGGAGACTCACCGGAAGATGGCCGGCGACGAGAGGTGACGGCCGGAGGAAGTTCGGCGACGTCGAGAGCTCGCCGTGGTTGACGAGAACGTGCACACGTTGGTTATGCAGCTTCAAAGAGCTGTGGAGAACACCGGCATGGTACGTGTGGACGTCGAGGAGGGCCGGGAAGAAGAGTTCGCTGGTGGAGCAGACTCCGTACAACGACGGCGATGGGGAAAAGTGAAAATCCGGCGACCTCATAGGAGAATATAAAGGGGAAACGGTTCAGGAAGAAGCTACATGGGCTGGTGCATCCAATTGACGAGGATTGAGGGGACGAGGCTCACCGTAGGCGATGAATTTTGCGGTGAAGCCGAAGTTGCTCATCGGACAGCTCGCCGGAGATTTTCTTCGATTACTCCCAGCTTGCTGCGAGGATCAAGGTGGGATTTCTTCTGTTCGTTAGAGGAGTTTGAGCTGCATGAGGAGAAGGAGAAACTAGAGCAGCTATGAATCCTGTAGTGTATGCGTGACTTGAAGGAGAAACTGATTTCTATTGTAGCTCAACGATTGAACCTAGTTTTGGAATAGAAGTACACAACGGCTTGGGGAAGAACTAGCTCACCGTGAGTTTCCAGTGAGGAACTGAGCTTCAGCTCCTTCCTTCTTGCTACAAGCTCAGCAGGACACGTACTGCGAACTGGATAAGAAGGAGAAGGTCGGCAGTGGCTGTTAAGCTGGGAAGCTGACGGGCCTTGCCGTAGGATTAAGCGGTGGTGTACATGGACGGTAGAGAAATAGAGAGAAGCAGTGGTGTGAGTGACAGGTGTGTCCCGCAGCTTTCTATATCTTCCAAATTTTTCTTCTTCTCTCTAAATTCGAATTGTACTGGTTATTGAAGCCCAGAAATCACCAATTGTTTTCATGGGACTTGTTTGAAACTCATCTGTTCAAAACTTGCATGATTTATTTGAGGTACTTCCCAAAGGAATTTCTTTTCTGAAATTTTTGCTAGATTTTTATTTGACTTTTATCTTTCCCATAAAATTTTAATTGCCCATAGCTTTGTGTCAGATTGTTAAACTTGCTTTTCAAATTTGAGTTAAATTTGACTTCTATTCATATTTTTGGTACTTCTCATGATACAATCATTTGAAATTTTCACATGTCCAACTCAACATGATGTTCTAACAGGATAGAAAAAATAAAGGAGACACCTGGGGTGTCACAGCTGCCATCCAGTAGGGTCTCTTGGCTATTGGAGAAGTTCCGGGAATGAGCTCAATGATGAACTCTATATCTCGGTCAGGTGGCATTCCAGGTAACTCATCTGGGAAGACATCTGCGTACTCACAGATGACTGGTACTTCCTCCAGGGGTGTGGCTTCCAAACTGCATACCATAGGTGTGGCCTTCACTCTTCTTGGCTCACATTCAACCTTAATACCTTGATGGTTTACTAAGGAGACTTTCCTGGTATGACAGGCTATATTGCCCTGATGTTTGCTCAACCAGTCCATTCCAAGGATAACATCTATTCCGGCAGACTGGAGAACTATTAAGTTTGCTAGGAATACTACCCCACTTAAAAGAATCTTAACCCGGGGACATCCCCAAAACACTTGATTTCCGCTCCAGGAGAGCGTGTTATCAGTGGTTGTTTGAGCAAAACAGTTGGAAAACCATGCGCAGCGACAAACTTTGAAGATATGAACGAATGCGAAGCTCCAGAATCAAACAAAACTGTTGCAAGAGTGGAGTTGACAAGGTACTCACCGAGAACAACATCTGGTGCCTCCTCGGCTTCCTCGGTGTCGATGTGGTTGACTCTGCCTCGACCGAAGGTCTGGTTGTTCCTTCCCTGCTGTCCAGAGGGTTGCTGTTCACCACGTCCAACTCCTGACACTGCAGTTCTGGTGTTGCTTTGCTGCTGAAACTGAGCTGGAGCCTGATTCTGGTTCAGATAAGGGCACTTAGCAATCATGTGACCTGGTTCATGGCAGTTAAAGCATGTCCTCTTGTCACTCTGAGCTGGCTGGGCAACACTGGCACTGCTCCTCTGCTGACTGCTGGGATTCTGGTTGCGGTAGGAAGGTGCTGTATTCTGCTGGTGTGACGCTGAGGCCCTGTACTGCATGGTTGGCTGGTACCGAGGCTTCTGAGAGAAGTTGCTCCTTGACCTCTGGTTCCTTTCCTGCTGCCTGAACTTCTGTGCGTTGAACTTGCGCTTCCTGTCACTCTCGATGTGAGAACGTGCATCCTCCAAAAGAATAGCACGGTTCATCAGAGTGTTAAAGTCTGGATAGATGTGAGTGACCAACTGCATCTTCAAACTAGGACTCAGTCCCTTCCTGAAGCGGTCTTGCTTATTCTTGCCAGTGCTTACATCCTCAGGTGCATAACGTGCAAGCTTCATGAACTTCTTGATGTACTGGTTCACAGTCATAGCTCCTTGTTTCAGAGAACGAAACTCATCAGCCTTCATCTCCATGATACCCTCAGGGATGTGGTACCTCCTGAATTCCTCCTGGAATTCATCCCAAGTGATAGCATCAGCATTCTCTGCAGCTTCACGGTAGTTGTCCCACCACTCACTGGCTGCTCCCATGAGTTGGTGCGATGCCAGAAGGACTTTCTCCCTGTCATTGGCGTTCACAACCTGAAGCTTTTTGGTGATGCCTCTCAGCCAATCATCTGCTGCTAGGGGGTCTTCTTCAGCGTTCTCAAAGGTCGGTGGCCTGAGCCTCATGAACTCTGACATCTTGGTCTGGGGACCAGGTGCACGGTCAAGAAGTCCTTGAGCAATGATCTCCATCAGACGAGTCTGGTTATCCATCACAGTGACGAGGTTGGTGACAGGCGGGTCAGGTAAACCTCCACCTCGTCCACCTCGTCCACCTCTTCCACCTCTGCCACGGTTCTGGTTTCCTCCACCTCGATTCTGGTTCTGCTGATTACCTCCACCTTCACCCTGGCCTTCCTGGTCATTCTGGTTGTGGTTGTTTTTATTGTTCTGGCTTGCCTCATCTTCTTGGTTATTGCCTCCAACTCTGCCTCCACCTCTGCCACGTTGGTTGTTAGCTCTGCCTCTTCCACATCCACGTCCATTTCCCTGCTCAGGGGCATCCTCGTCGTGTGCAGCTTGACGTTCACGACGCTGCCGCACTCGGCAGACTGCCTTACGGGAGGCATCTGTTAAGTTTGACAGAGGATAACGAAAGGTGAGAACAAGTCGAGGTTGAGATAAGCTGAGACAAGGCAACAAGACAGGAACACAAGATTTTCTAACACACAAACATTAAGATCCAGCATCATTACAACATCACAGCATACATAAACATCATAACAGAGTTCGATCACACATACCCAAGCCCTTACACAGGAGGACTTTGACGGTTACAACTAAACAATAGGACTCGACAACAAGGTACTCTAGGATACAACGACACACATCTGCTGGACTGCTTACAAACTGCTAGCTACTAACTACGGATACAAGCAATGCTGCCACCAGTGCTGCTGGTAATTGACTCCATCAGAGATAGCTGCTCCTCAGTACTGGTCGTAGCCGTGGTCCCTGCGTCACGCACGGTACAAGTCGTAGGGGTCACTCCACTGCTCGTGGGCACGGAGAAGCTGGTAGTACTCGAAGAGATCCGTGTCTCCGAGCATCTGTGGGGCCTGCTGTGGAGCTGCTGGGTAGTGCTGAGCTGCTGGGTGGTGCAAGAACTGGCTGGTACGGAAACAGTGGTCCAAGTGCAACAAGCGCTGGCGGGTACTGAGCTGCTGGAGGTACCATAAGAGCTAGCTGGTGGTGAGCTGGTGGTGCAAGAAGTGCTGGCTCCTGCTGAGCTGGGGGTGCAACAGGTGCTGGCTCCTGCTGAGGTGGTGGGTCAATCACCACTGGCTGGTCGTCGACGTTAACCCAGAAGTTGACGACGTTGCCTACATCCTCCATCACTAGGTCGTAGTGTGGTGGGGATAGGTCGATCTCTGGGAAGTCGTCCTCGTCCATCGACTCTGAGTCATTGTCGTCGTCTGTCGGATAATCCATCTCACCATCGGTCTGTGTGTCCTCCTCACCCTGCAGAGGGTCCTCTAGTAACTCTAGCTCAGGGTCATCCTCTGCCATCTGGGCATCCTCCTCCTCTGAGGGCTCCTCGTCTGACTCTGACAGAAATCCGTAAGCTGGCGCTGGAGCTGGAACTGGTGTAACCTCTGTGGGAACTGGAGCTGGTGCAACCTCTGTGGGAACTGGAGCTGGTGCAACCTCTGTGGGAACTGGAGCTGGTGCAACCTCTGTGGAAGCTGGGGCTGCCTGCTTTGCTACTCCTGACGGTCCTGTGCCTCCTGAGTCCTCACTGTCACTGGAGTCACCCTCATGAGTCTGTCGGACAAACGTAGTGCAGGTGGCGTATGGGACCTCCGATCCTCGAAGTGAACCTGTGACGGGGTCCTGCTCCAACCTGGTGGAGTCTCACGTAGCAGCGGTCAACCTCTCTGATAAGGTACAGGGCGTCCTCCTCCCAGAGGCCCATAGCTGCCTCGAGGGTGGACTGAATCTGTGCCTGCTCTGTCTGGGACTCGATTAGCTGGGTCTGGAGCTGTGCAAGCTGTGCCTGGGCTACTGCGAGCTGGGCCTGAACATCTGTGAGCTTCTGCGTGTCCTCATCCCACATCTGTGCAGTCGTCTCGAGGACGTGCGCTGTCTGTGTAGACTGTGCCTGGACCTCTGCAAGCTGAGTCTGGGTCTGCTGAAGCTGCTCCCTGAGATCTCTCTCTCTAGTCTCTACTGCCTCAGCTCTGGTGATACTGCTCTCGAACCCTCTCTGGCGTGACTCGAACAGGTTGTCCATGGCCATTATGTACCAAGCAGACACTGCCACAGTGGGGTCCTCCTCAAGCTGGTCTGGTCCCTGTAGAGCACTCAACCTGTACTGCCACTGTGCCTCGGTGCGCTCGTACAGCGGGAAGTAGCGACACGGGGTGTCGCGTACCTCCTCCTCGTGGCGCTGGCAAAAGAGTAGCAGGGTCTTGCGAGCTGCAATCTGGTGGGCGTCTCCGGACTGGGTGCCAAAAGCTGTCACTGTCAGGGGCTCCAAGTCTGGGCGTGTACGTGGCTGGAGAACTGTCACGTGCACCTCGCAGTACTGGGTGCCGTCCTGGACGAAGCTGAGAGAGCGGTACTCTGGACGGTCGGTGTAGCCGAACCTCTGCAACGCCTCCCACAGGATAGTGGGGAAGCCTGAAACACCGATCTGATAGCTGCGGATCCACCCGTCGTCTAGCTGCTGGTCCTCCATCTGTTTCAACAAAAGTTGAAGATGGGTAAGTACAAAGTAACAAAACAATTTTGTAAAGTAAATACAGAACTGGGAGTAGATTTTGTAATATAGGTTTATATATATAAAATATCACTCCCTCACAGTCGTTTCTAGCCCAGGGTCCATCCTACAGTCAAGCATGGCTCTGATACCACTCTGTCGTACCCCATTTCTGGAGCACCAGTGCTTACCGTATCAGTCACTGGATCCGACGCTGATACGAACACTTTACACAGATTGATATCACAGAGTCATCACTTACATAAATATTACCAAGTCTCATACAAGCCTTCATACATATAAGGTCTTAAAACATCCGGCCAAAGGCCATTTTATTACATCAAGCGTCAAGCTGGTGGGCTGCAACAGCAGAACCACTTAAACACTACTACAGCGGAAGACGAGAACGGCACTAGCACAGGCATCTTGAGTGAGGACAGGACCCTACTCCTCATCACCATCCTCCATGTACTCTGGTTCTTCATCTGAATGATTAAAGCAAGAGTGAGTACATAAGGTACTCAGCAAGTCCTAACAACGAGGGTAATTATATGCAAGGGTATAACCAACGGATAGGCTGAGGGTTTATCATCTGAGCGGAAAGCCAGTTTTATGCAAGGGTTGTTTGGAAAACAAAACAGTTCACAAACTACTGTCAGGATTATCTGTGGTATTTAGTGGGGTTGTGGCCCTGGGGGAGATGCAGTCCATCCCGTCAGTTCCCAAGTTTTAATGCTGGCAGGAAACCAGCGCACGGTTCCACACTGAAGTATTCCAAAAACACACCAAGGGAGTAACTCACACCGTTATACTAATCATTGTGTGGCACAAGCTTTCGTGTTGCCCATTACCGTGGAACACGGCTATCATGATAGGTTTTTAACTTTGCAGAGGTTGTACACAACTCCCCACAAGGTACACCAATCCTCCCCATCGTCATGGCTTGGACAGGCAGACTAATTGTCCCGTACCTACTTGGTGTCACCACGGCATCACCACGGAAATACTGCAACCAGGGGCTTCACAATATCATCATCATCATGCAGAAAGGCCCGAATAATCACCATATGCCGGATCCCGACGCCTGCTATGTCGAGTCTTCTCCTGGCTTCCGTTGCAACTCCTACCCTCCAGGTGGTTACCGGGTGAACACTGTAGTAGGGTGTGGTTCCAAACCTTTCCCATTCAAGGCATGTGGTTGTACGAAAGGTGCTAGGCAAGGCGGCACATGAACCGGTCCTTAAACGACCGAAGCAAGCATCTTCAATAGCTATCATCAAAAGAGGAATCACATCCCAGAGATCGCCCTCCCCACTGAGGACTACCTCGCTTGCTCCCGCCAAAGAATATCCCCACTATGGGTTGCACAATTATCACTAGTATATTACCATCCCACGTTTCATATTCACACACACTCCACCAAACACACACACCATTTCACGCAAAAAGCATGTATAGCATGATTAATTAAGTACACATGGTAATAAGTCTTAAGCAGCATGTCATTTCAACATATCATTAAAGAACTAATGATAGTGAATCCTAAGTCTAACAATGGAATCAGGATAAGCAATATCAAGGCATGGCAATCAACAAGTACTTAGGATCATAATAAGCATTTAAATCACATTTGAACATCATGCACATTTATTTCTAAACTGGGCTCTAAGTTGGATATTTGCAAACATAGGAACAACATGATCAAAGGGGTTAGAACTTGCCTTTACCAAAGTCTTCTTCTTCTAAGTCCTCGTAATCCGGATCCTCAGCTTCTTCCTCAAAAGCTTGCTCTTCTATTTGATTCAAAGTATACAACGATCGAATAAATCTACCGATCAAACAATTGAACTAACAAGCATATAAATCCAAATGAACCCAAACAGAGAACAACAACAGATGGCTCTGGTATGAACAGATAGATAATGAAATTTGATGAATTTTGGCGAAAGATTCGTCAAATTTGGAGCTAAAATGAAGGAGATATGAATTTTACAAGTTTGCAACATAGGAATTAATTAGGATTAAGCTAAGTAATTAACCATAGACATAATCCTAATTATTATGGAGTAAACAAGTTTTGCAAAATGATCAGGAGATAATCTAGTATTTATGGAAATTTTTGGGAATTTTTCTGATAAAAGAAAGTGCTCGAAATGACATTCTGTGTACGTTCTGTGTGTGGATCTAGCAATTATAGAGGCGTCTGTGAGGCTGACAGGTGGGGTCAGCCGGGCCAGTACACTGTGCGCGGCTGTGCTGTGGACTCGGTCCACGTGTGCTGTGGACCGGGGGAGCATGTGAGGGCGGTCCACGGTGCGCCACATCCGTGGACGCGTGCTGACTGGGCAGGGGAGACTGGGTCTCCGCGGGCCCGGGTGCCGACGTGGCACGCCACGTCGGACGGCGGCGCGACTTGGTCAGTGGGCGCCGGAGCGGGGCGCACGCGGCGGCGCGTCGCCGGAATGCTCACCGGCGGTGGCTACAGGGCACGGCTCGCGATGAGGTAAGCACCTACGGGCTCTACGCGGCGCGGCGGAGCTCCTACGGCTACGCGTTGACGACGGCGGCGCGCGGAGCGGTGACGCGGGCTCGCCGGAGTGCGGCGGTGCCACTGCGCGCGAGGGAACGACGCGCGCGCGGGGGATTGCGCGTGCTCGTGTGGCTGCGCGGGTGCGCGCATGCGTAGGGAAGGTGGCGCGCGTCTCGGCTGGGCCGAGCGTGGCAGGGAGCCTGCCGGCGACGAGGTCGCACGGCGGCGGGTGGCAGTGCGCGGTGCGAAGCACGTGCCCGTGTGCGGGGGAAGGAAAAGGAAGGGCGCGGGAGAGAGAGGAGAGGGAGGCGAAGCTCACGGTGGGCTCGATGAAGGCGGAGGAGGCCGGAAGCTCGACGCTGATGTGGTCGCGGTGGCCGAAACCCTAGCCTCCCTTGCCTGCCATGTTCCGCAGCTCAGCTGCAAAAATGGTGAGGCTCACGAGGTTAGAGGGAGCGAGAGGAGCCAGAAAGGGGGACGGAGGACCACCAGTTGCTAAGCAATCGCTCGCCGGGGCGGTCGCCGGAGTTGAGGCCGAGGATGGGGAAAAATGGAGATTGAGGCGCTCGGGTGGCAATGGAGGGCGTTTGAGCTCGGGAAATGGAAGAGGAGGCGTGCGCGGAGCTCTGCGGCTTTTATAGGCGGCCGAGGAGGAGCCGTTGGGCGCCGGCTCAAGACGGCGGTCGTCGGCTCGGTCGTCGTCGTCAAATGGCGACACGACGGCTTGCCAGAGGGAGGACGACGCCCATGCGCATGATGACGGGCGCGCGGGACGGCCACAGTGCGGCGGACGGGACCGAGCGAGGCGGAGCTCGCGTGGCGCGACGTCACGGAGTGGGAGCTCGCCGGTCTTCCGCGGGTCGTGGTCGTTGGTCTGCGCGGGGGAGATGGGCGCGCTGCTGCGGGAGTTGGCCGACGCGACGGGACAGGAGCGCGGTGACGAAGGCGCTACGTGTGCACGTGAAGCTCCTGCGGCGGCGGTGTAGCTCGACGCGACGAGGCGGAGGCGGCCGGCTGGGCGGCATGGGCGCGCTGTGCCATTGCCAAAGGAGGGAGACGACGCTGACAGGTGGGTCCACCTGTCAGTGGCTCGGCGCGTGGGAACGGGCTGGCGGCGGTTAGGCCGGAGGGAGGAAGGGAGTTGGGCCGCGGGCTGCGCGAGGGGAGAAGGAAAAGGAAAAGAAACGGGCCGCGGAAAAAGAAAAAGAAAGAAGACGGCCCAGGAAGAAGGAAAATGTTCAAACATTTTTTTAGGATTTCAAATTTGAAAAAGGATCAAAACCAAATGAACACATAAATAAAATCAGAAAAATCCAAATATGCAGATGGTGGTGTTTGATGCACATTTAAAATTCGAAATTTTAAATTTGGCATGGATTTGACTTCTACTTTGATTGAATTTGCTCAAAATTGAAAAAGTTCAAATTTTTAGTGATTTTTAAATATGGGCAAAACACAGGGTGTTACATTTTTTAAGTGTACCTCCTTGTACAGACTTGATGCTATTTCTTTGGGACTTGTGTTGTTTATCCACTTGTCATGCCAGAAGCGTGTTTTCTTCCCATCTCAAATTTCTGTTACTGTTGATGCAGCAAACAGAGCCCTATCTTTCTTATTACATGGCAGGCACATACCAGACAATGCAATGGTTTATCTTCTTGCGTCCAGTCTGCCCGCAGCCATCTTTGTCGCAACCCTGTGCCAAATCTGTCAAGATCATGCACTCCTAGCCCTCCTAGTTCTTTTGGTCTTTTTACTGTCTGCCAGTTCACTAGACACTGTCCACCTGCATTTTGCTATGTGTCTTCTTCTTTCCATATAGAATTTCTGCTAAGCTTCTCTATTTTCTTTATCACCCATTTCGGCAAGGGTATGACCATTGCATGATGAGTTACTATTGGGGTTAGCACTTGGCACGTTCTTTGCTAGTGCGAGTGTGCCACTCTCCCTGCTGTCGGCATTTGTTTTCCTTTCCATCCCAGCAGCTTACCACCCACTTTGTCAATCAGAGGTTAGAAGTCGACTTTCCTTAATTTTCTCATGTGTAATGGCAAACCGAGATACTTGCATGGAAAGGCACGGACAGTGGATGGGCTCTCCGTGCAGGCGGTGGTGGATGGCTCCGTCAAGCCACCTACGTACCAATAGACTTTTCCTTAAAACAGTGCTACATCTAAAAATGACATCTACTTAAATCCAACATATGGCTAACGCGGAGAAATATGATTGGTTGCATCATTTTGCATTGCATAGTTAATTTAATGAGGCACTTGCTATAATTCGTTACACATCAGCATTTTGTAACATTTTAAAAATGTTAAGTAAATGAAGCATTATTCGTGATCTTCAACCTTGGTCGTCCCTCCCGCCACTACCGTCGGAACGGCCTGCCTCAAACTCCTCTTCTAGGTCCGACGCCAATGAAGACCCCTAAATCCTCGAAACCCTAACAGTTCTTCAAACTTAACCTCGTCGGGAATTCATTGTCGACTGAGATTTGCTCAATCTCAACCGACTGCACAGATGTAAAGTGTAAACCATCTAAAAAGCCTGAAAAAATTCCATGAGAAAGAAATTATTTTTCATCTTCAGTCTGACCCTTTTTTTTTTAGCATATCTTCAGTCTGACGTGAACAAGATGTCCCTGGCGTCGAAATGAATCAGCTTTTTCTTCAGCCCGGCCCACTCCAGCATATTCACTCGTCTCTTCCCCTGCCAAACCCTCACCCTAGCAGCAGCCATGCCGCAGCCGCCGCATGCCGCCCCACAGCTCACATAGCACAAGCAGCAGCCATGCCGCCGCCGCCTGAGCTGACGGACGATCTCATCGGCGAGATCTTCCTCCGCGTTTCTCCTGACGACCCCGCGCTCCTCCTCCGCGGCTCCCTCGTCTGCAAGGGGTGGCGCCACCTCCTGACCTCCGCCGCTACCGCGCGTTTCATGGGAAACCTCCCTTGCTTGGCTTCCTCCGCAACCGCAATAAGGAATCCACATCATGCTTCGTTCCCACCGGATCATTCCGCCCTCGCGACACCGAACGCCGCAACTGCCGCATGCTCGACTGCCGCCACGGCCGCGCCCTCTTGTATGTTAACAGCTGCAAGGGCTACCTCCTCTGGGACCCCAGGACTGGCGAGGAGCGGCGCATCCGCAATGCCCACATCTCGCAGGACAAGTTTTCGACTGCGGCGGTGATGTGCGCCGCCGGTGCTAGCTGCGGCCACCAGGACTGCCATGGTGGCCCTTTCCGCATCATCCTGGTCAGCACGGACGATGAATGGCCTGTCACGTACGCGTGCGTGTATTCGTCAGAGTCCGGCGAGTGGAGCGTGCCGATTACTCTGCATTTCGACTACCACGTTGATGAGCTGCCGCCTGTCCTCGCAGGAGGAGGAATGTACTTCATGTGTGAGTATGGTCATGTAATCTTGCGCTACGAGTTGCATGGCGAGGGGACCTTATCCTGGTTTGAAGCTCCGGAACATGACACACTTCATGAGTTTGAAGACACTGCACTCATACCGGCCGGGGACTGTGGCCTGAAATATGCTGCCCTCGCAACATACAGTCTTCATCTTTGGTCAATGGAGACGATGGGTGCCGACGGATTTGCAGGATGGACGCCCCTCAGAGTCTTTGAGCTTGGCGCACTGCTCCCTACTCCTGTTCGGAGGAATTCTATCACTCTGATTGGCACTGGACCAGGCCCTGATGAGTCTGATATCATCTTTGTGGGCACAGATGTTGGTATTTTTTCTATTGGCCTCAAGCCACGCTGGATCAAGAAGGTGTATGAGGGTCCTAGACCTGATTATTATGTCATCTTCCCGTACTCGGGCTTCCTCACTCCAGGTATAGTCTTACATTCTGCCTACCAGGCTGCAAATGTGGCATTCTACGTGTTTGGATGTTTCTGAATATTTGGTCACACTGCATGTGTGTCATTTTAGTTAGATATTTCGTTCAGTCTATGTGCTGATCTCTTGAAAATTAATTCATTGCACTAGATTTGATGGTGTTAGCAGCAAATTATAAGCCTACTAGAATCTACTTTTAAAGGGAAACAATTTATTGTCTGCATTTCAAATTAATTTCTATTTTTCATCATCTGTGAATGCACTATTTTGTTTACCTCTTGCATTTCAACTTTGTACATAATCTGCTTTAGTTTTTTTAATGAAAATTAGGTATGAATCTTCCGACTTCCTCGAAAAAAGGGTCCAGTCTCAAACTTAATAGGATTTACCTTGGAAATTGTTGACTGACCGTTTTGTTATCTCCTTTGTCTAATCAGGAGTCATATTCCCTAAATCCAATGTTTTAATTTTTCTGATTGCAAATGTTAAGCTATAATATGGACATAGTTTTTAGTTTTATTATGAATGATGTCATTTCAGATCATGTTTCTGGAGGACTGTCAGCGGCAAGGACGACCCAGTGATCTTGAGTGAGCTGCTGGACCATAATACATGACATCGGCTATTGAGTGGATCCATCACCATGCACCTGGACCTTTTGGCAGCTTTCTGACTTTTTGCATAATTTGAGTGAACTGTCATGTTATGCTTATTCATATAAGTCAGATATGGTTATCGTAACATAACTTTGTATAATCATGGCCTAGAGCTATGATCCATTTTATACATTTGCTTGTATGAGCTACAGTTAAGTTCCCGCTTAACTTACCTGCTTGGAACTACATTTGTTGCCTGTGTTTCTCTTTCCTTGACAATGGATAATATGTGCTTAAGGTGCATAAATATTGACCAATTATGGTTCTCATTAGAGTAGTACTTCCATCATCCTATATTTGATTGAATTTGTCACAGTAACAATATTGAAAGAATTGTGCTTGGTGTTTTAATATTTGCTTATTCGAGTTATTTCACCACCTGTGGTCAGTTATGCTTTAACTGAAAATGACTTAAAACTACTCTCCGATTTTGTCATGCATTTTCTTATCTGAGCCGTGGCTCTGGCTTCGATTGGTTCATGCTTAACATTTCCATTTGGACCTATATTGTTTGTGTTTCTGTTCCTCAATGATGAATAATTGTGGTTAAGTTTCATTTCGACATACAAAGGTTGCACAAATTCTGGTCAGTTATAGTTAATCGCTTCATCGGATTTGATGCTCTTTGTCAGATTTATTTGAATTCTTCAGGATCACTTTTCAAAAGCATTACTTCATGTTTATGTCCTGCTCATTTCATGTTGGGGACAACCACTTGGAACTGAAGATATTTTTTACTGAGCGTGTGTTTCTTTTCTGAGCATAAAATGCTTCTACCGTATTACTCTGACCTTGTCCAGAACAAATCTCTCCCAATTTAAAGTGATTTTCCTTGAGTCTCATGTAAAATCAAGTGCCTCACAATATTATGTTGTACGAGGTAGAAACTGGACACCGGAGAAACATGCATCTTCAAACAGATCAATGGCATATACAGGAGTGAATGAGCAGATCCATCTTTCAGTTCTCGCCAGGCATATTCACTTTGAACCAATATTGATATCGGTGTTTCTCTTTCCTGAAGAATAAATAACTGGGAAGTATCCATTCAACACGAAAATGGTCTTAGCATGCATCGTGTTGCTCTGCTCTTGTTGGGAACTGACCTAGCTTCCTTCTCTTCCATGAACAAAACATGTTGTGACATTTATCGTTTTCGCCTCTGAGGTTGTTCCTGAATAAAGGCTTTCCCAATTTCACGTGCTTGCTTGTGAAAGATGAACTTTGAATGATGGAACCTATGACTCGGTTTAACAACACGTGGTTGCATACATGTATGCCGGTTTAAACTTTGCCTGTATACGAATTTTCCCCCTGATATACTGTAATATTTTGACGGCATAGAAATTTTGATAATCTGAAAGGTGATAAAACCAGAAGGGAACAAATGAGAAATGTTTCAGTTTCTTCACTGAATCATAACTTCAACATTTTTCACAAAGTAACTTCAGAACATTTCACGCTGGACAGGACTGAAAAGGTCTATCCCTTGTAAATGCCATTTTAAATTCTTTATCCCTGAAAGAGTGAAGTCACTAGATTGTCAATACGGGCAACCACTCACAGGCCGAAAACGAATCCGCCCGGCCCGTGATCTAGTGAGCACGACTCTGTTCGTCGAACTCACTTTTCCCCTCCCTGCAATTCCCCAATCCGTCGCCGCCTCCGCTGAGCACAGCGAGTTGCAGCAGCCATGCCGCCGCCGCCGCCGCCGGAGCTCTCGGATCTTCCGGACGACATTCTTGGCGACATCCTCCTCTGCATCCCGCAGGACGACCCCGCGTGCTTCCTCCGCGCCTCTCTCGTCTGCAAGCGCTGGCGCCGCGTCCTCGCCGATCCGGCATTCCGCCGCCGCCACCGCGCGTTCCATCCGAGGCCCTCCTTCCTCGGATTCCTCCACGCCGTGAGAAAGGACATTCCCTACTGCTCCCGCTTCGTCCCCAACGACCCTGCCTCCCGCCGCCCTGCCGCCCGCGACTTTCCGGGCTGGCTCGTGCTTGACTGCCGCCACGGCCGCGCGCTCTTCGCCACCCCAAGCCCGAGCGTGCCAGTACACCTGGACTTGCTCGTCTGGGATCCCTTGACTGGTGAGGAGCACCGCCTGCCCCGACCCTCGCCGCCGTCGATTGAGGGCATCGTCCGGTTCAATGCAGCGGTGCTATGCGCCGCCGCCGTGGAAGGCTGCGACCACCGCGGCTGCCACGGGGGGGCCTTCAGCGTAGTTTTCTTATGTACAAAGTACTCCATGCGAGCGTCTGCTCGTGTGTACTCGTCGAAGACAGGTGATTGGAGCAAGCCGACCTCCGTTCAAGGACTGGATATCCCTATGGTCAGTTCAGGCCCCGTCGCCCTTGTGGGAGACGCACTTTACTTTCCTGGCAGCTCGAATCGCGCCTTCAAATACCAGTTAGGCACGCAGCGCCTGTCAGCGATCAACAAGCCTCCATATTCCGTGTTCCTAGGAGGATCCATTTGGCCCATGACAACGAAGGACGGTGGATTGGGATTTGCAGGCGTGAAGGGGGGGAGTACTGGAGAGGGTCCAAGGGCACGAGCACGAACTCCCCGCCTATGCCTGTGCTCTACTCAGGCAGGCCTGGATGGAGTCGCACAATGGGCACGAGTCAGAACCATTGAGCTCGAGATGCTGCTCCCAGATGGTGCCCTGCCTGAGAAAACTTATGTGTATGGTGGTTATGCTGATCATGCACCTAATGCACAAGTCCTTGGTTTTGTGGATGGCACGGATGGCTTATTCGTAGGCGTACGGACATGGACGAGCAACCCTGGTGCCGTTTATTTGGTACAACTCGATTCAGGGAGGGCCAGGAAGGTGTTGGAAGATTACACTTTTGTATTTCCCTACACAAGCTTCTGCATTCCAGGTATATAAAGCTATGTGCCTGCCTAAATCCATGTGTGCTTTAACTGTGCATCCCGTAGCTATTTGTGATTCGTTAACATCTATACTGTATCAGTGTAATTGATAGTATGTCATTTGGCAACTTACATGCATCGACAATGCTATATGTTTGTTAAGAAACAGAGGTATCTTGATGGAACTGGGGGTGCTCTGGATAGTTTTATAAGCTGCCATTGTTCGTGCGGCAACTTGTTGGTCACTTTATATGGTGGTTCCTACTTGGGCAAAATGATCGTAAACCTGCTGATGTTATTTTCTTTTTTCTTTTTTCAATTTTGCAGTAACTGAGGTGGCTTCGATCGGTGAGGGACCAAGAGAAGGTCTTTCACGTTTAGACAGTGAGGGACCACGAGAAGGTCTTTCAAGATCAGCTAAACTCAAGTTGCTGGTGAAACACTTTTTCAAGCGCAGGATTTTGCGGTGAGATTACGTCTTTTTTCTTTCATGGACAATGTGAATTAGCTGTGTCGCAGTAGTGTCTATGAGCGACTGGGCCTTTGTTCTCAGGAACTGCACTAGGAAGATCATGTCTTTGGGTACTGCATTTTTTGCAATTGATCCTTTGAGAGTTCAGTGCATTGACAAAGGCTCATAGAAAGAATACTGCTTCTGTTACTTTAGATAGGTTCGGTTTGCTTCAAGTTGTGAAGGGCCAGCCTTGAAATATGCATGACAAAGCCACTGATCAACTGTTGTGTTTTCTCCTCTGCAGTTGGTCAGAGCTAATCCAATGTTGTTGCAGTGTAGATCATATGCTTGTCTGTTGAGCTAATAATATGTGCAACGTTTTGAAGGTTAATTGAATTGTGCCTTTTCAGATCATGATGTGGGTCAGTGATCGCTGGAAGATAGTACCTGTCATTGATTGGTTCAGACCGATCATCGTTTTCCTGGATTCGTGGAGCTGCTATTATCTTGTGGGGCTATTGGTTTGTAGTGTTATCTCAGTATTTTAAATAGGTAACTTGTTCTGGTCGAACATGGTTGCCCTTGTTAAATTCTCTGTATGGTCAGCTCGAAAACTATGGTTCCGTCATGCTCTCTTCTGAGCACGTTTGACATATGTACTCGGAACCTAATATAATGTACAGTATATTATCTGTGTTTCAGCTTCCTGAAAAATGAATATTGTGGTTCATCTTCATTTTGACTTGAATAAGGTTTTTCCAAATGTTTACCAGTAATAATTCTTGTTAAATCGGTAACTCCACCATCCGGGTTGCTCAAAATGAGTCTGCTATTCTCTGTGTTTATATTTTTGCCTTATTTTGGCAACTGTTTAACTAATGCTGGAGTGAACATAGACTTCGAATATTATCTTTATTGGAGAAGTAGCTCAAGAACTAGGTTTGACGGAAAGCTCACTGCATAGGTGGTTCAAAAGCGGCCTTTTACGGCATTCTAACTGACTTAAATCATGTTTGAAAGATGTAAATAAGAAAAAGAGGCTAAGATGGTGTTTCCGTGCTAGATCAGAGTACCAAATGATCCTACACTGAAATGGGTGATATTATCTATATAGATGAGAAGAGGTTCAACGTCACAATGAAGAGTTGAAACTTTTAGAGTGTGTTTGGATGGATGTCTCGTTTGGGACGTGTGGCCACTCTTTCTTATACGTTTGGTTTGGGGTCAGTCTGGTTTGGGGTCAATCGGGGGTAGGGTTACCACTGAGTGAATATCCGCTCAAATTCGGTGGCAGCCTCGTCCCTAAAAAACGAGCGGATGGCGCCGTCACATATTGCGTCACGTGACCTGCCCTGCTCGCTGAACATTCTATTCTCTTTTTTTTGTTTTCCTTTCTATTGTGAGTTTGGCCGTACTTATGGCTCACCGGCTGGCTTTCATTAAAAAAAAATTGCAATTATTTCGATGGTAAGCTTTTAATTCTGTGGAAGAATCAAAGAATGTTGAAGTCTTATACTCAACGCCATTCAAAGATGAGTGATTGTATTCATATGCTAATCCCTATCCACCCATCCAAACATATATTGGGACCACACCGTCCATCGTACATCCCTCATAACCAAAAAAAATGGCTTACCCCATCCATTCAAACAAACAGCATCAGGGGCGCCCTAACCCAAAAATCAAGGATGACACTACCCCATCTCTTTTGACCCCAAACGAAACGCACCCTTAGAGCATCTCCAAGAAAACCCCATAAAATTAACCCCATAAATTTGTTTTTAGGAGCAATCAAAAAATTATAAGGAGCAATTTATTCTCCCTACTCTAACAGTCCCTCCTTAAAAGTGGATCAAAACAAATTTGATTGGGCCACATCAGCATTTGGGGCCACAAAAACATTAATTGTAATGGAAAAAGAAAGAATAGCGACCCAAATTCTTTCCCTATTTGTAGCTACAAATGAGGGGAGTTTATAGGCTATGGAAAAATTGGGGTTGTTTTGAAGTCTTGTTGGAGATAGTTTTTTGTTTAAAATACCAATAACTAAATTTAAGGAAAATTTATGAAGCTCTCTTGGAGATGCTCTAGCTACAAGATGAGGACCCTGATAGGACTCTGCAAAACAAAAACTCGAATGACTAAGTCATGGTGGTGTCGCAATTGGAAAACCTAAAAAAGATGCAAGAGGTAATAAAAACGTCCAATGGGAAGACCGATGAGTGACATCTTTGATCGGCTGATGTGGCTCTTGTATGTCCTCCAGCATTACTTGTCAGTGAGGAGTATGAGAACTCATCGAAATTTGTAGAGGGGTGACTACAGCAAAACAAAAACATCCCTATGATGTAAGTGAGTTTTTGTAAAAAATAAATTCTTTTTAACAGGGTGAGATGCTTCTACTGAAGGGATAAGATGAGCTGGCTTTGCAACTAACCCACGACGACATCGATTCTGGGACAAATATTTTGTGGTAGGATCAGCTAATCTGGAACGAATAAGTATCTTCCGAAACCATTTAACAACAGGCATCTGTCTAATACTGGTGATTCCGAGACCTCCATATACCTTAGGAAAACTTCTCAAGCAATTTTTTGCTATCCACTGCAGCAATTTGTGTTGGTTACATATTTGAGCAACGAGCCAATGACTGCCAAGCAAAATGATTCGCAAAAAAAAAAAAAAAGAAACAAAAAACTCGATCGGTCCCACTTGGAAGCGCAGACTGGTCGACACGTATCAGCACCCCCAGGACCACCGTCTTCCCTTCAATCACTCACTTTCCCCGCCCCGCAATTCCCCAAACCCTCGCCGCCTCCGGTGAGCAGAGCGCACGCGGCAACCATGCTGCCGCCGCCGGAGCTGCCGGAGCTTCCAGACGACGTCCTCGGCGACATCCTCCTCCGCCACCGGCCCGACGATCCCGCGTCCTTGCTCCGCGCCTCTCTCGTCTGCAAGCGCTGGCGCCGCGTCCTCGCCGATCCGGCATTCCGCCGCGACCGCGGCGCGCTCCACCGGCGGCCCTCTTTCCTCGGACTCCTCCACGTCGTGAGTAAGTACATTCCATTCTGCTCCCGCTTCGTCCCCAACGATCCCACCTGCCGCCGCCCTGCCGCCCGCTACCTCCCCGGCTGGCTCGTGCTCGACTGCCGCCACGGCCGCGCGCTCTTCGCCACCGCAGGACCAAGCCTAGGTACAATGGTAACCCTTGACTTCATCGTCTGGGATCCCTTGACCGGAGAGGAGCGCCGCCTGCCCCGACTCTCGTCCTCGCCCACGCCCACGGTTGGCACCCTTGGCCTCTCCTGGAACGCGGCGGTGCTCTGCGCCGCAACTGCTGAGGGCTGCGACCACCGCAGCTGCCACGGGGGTCCTTTCATTGTGGTTCTCCTCTGTACTCCAATGTCCTTCGGGTTGTCTGCTCGCGTGTACTCGTCGGAGACAGGTAAATGGAGCGAGCCGACTTCAAGTGTATGTCATCCGGATATTCTTTTAGTCGGTTCAGGACCCAGCGCCGCCCTTGTGGGAGATACACTCTACTTCCATAGCTGGAAGAATCGCGCCGTCAAATACCAGTTGGGCACGCAGCTTTTGTCGGTGATCAACGAGCCTCCAGCTTCGGTGTTCCAAGGATTATCCATTCACCCCATGACAATGGAGGAAGGTCAGGACGGAGTTGCTCAATGGGCTCGACTCAGGGCCATTAAGCTCGAGATGCTGCTCCCTGATGGTGCTCTCTCTGATAATCCTTATGTGTATGTGAGGTGCAGCGATTATGCCAACGATTTATGATTTGCGTGCTGTGTGTTAATTGTGCATCCCTCCTCCGCAATTTATGATTTGTTAATGTCTAGACTGTAGTAGTGTAGTAATATGCCATTGGCAACTAAATGATAGTATCTGTTCCTAAGAAACAAAGGTTTCTTGACTGCATTGGGGACTCTTTCAATAGTTTTAAGTTGCAAATTTGCCATATATTTCTGGTTCGCGGCAACTTGCTTGTCACTGCATATGATTGTTCATACTAGGGTGAAGTGATCATCACCTTGATGATGCTATTTTCATGTCTCCTTTTACATTTTTACAGTAATCGAGGTGGATTCTACAAGAGAGGGTCCTTCAAGTATGGACAAACTCAAGATGCTGATGCAAAGGCTCCTCAATTTTAGGATTTTTCGGTGAGATTATGCCTCTTTTTCTTGGACAATGTGAATCAGCTATCATGAGCCTTTCTTTTTGATATGAGGCACAAGTAGTAGAGATCAGGTTTTTGGGTACCACATTTTTAATTTGCAATTTCTCATTTAATACTTCATATATTGGGTTGACAAGGGCTCAGAGAGGAATGCTGCCCTTGCTATTTTGGATAGGATGATTTTAGCAATCTATTCCAACCTAAATTGTGTTGGGTTGAACTATAGTGAAGTGGCCAACCTTAAATTTGACATGGAGTAAGCTGGAAGATGGAGCTAATTAATTAATACGATGTTGTCCATGTGTAGATTGTGTGCTTGTAACATTTAAGGTTATAATATGAGCACAATGTTTGAAGGTTACTGATTGATGCCTTTTCAGATCATGTTGTGCGAACATTCAGATGGTGGATCAGTGATCGCTTGAAACAGTCGCATTGGCACGTTCAGAGTTCTCATCTTGATCCTGGATTTCTGGAGCTGCCGGCATATTGGAAAGCTATTTCTGCGTAGTAACAATTTGTCTTGTAGTTTAAGTGGGAATAGAGTAACTTACCTTGGTGGAACTTGGTTGCCCTTGTTGGATTCTCCATGATCCTGGCTCAAAAACAGTTGTTCAATTTATGTTTGTGCTTTGTCATGCTATCTACATGTCATGCTTGCCATATGTGCTGGAACATATTATAATGTATGTTGTATATATTCACCTTCCGGAAATATGGATATCGTGGTTCTTCAAATATTTATCAGTTGTGGTTCTTGTTAAATCCATAATTCTATCATCTGAGTTGCTCGGTTTTGTATGATAATGTCTCAGACTATACGCCATGTTTATATCCTTTTTACCTATTTCAGTAACTGTTGAAGTCATGTTGGAGACAACCACTTAGAGGTGAAAAAATGAGAATGTTCCTGGAAATTTGATTTTCATGCGACGATTCTGGTTCAGGACGGGAAACTACTTTTATTCAGGTTGCTTTGAAGCGAAACTACTATTTCAGCTTTAGTTTAACAATAATTGGTTGTCCATATGCATTGGAAATCGGAACTGAGAATTCACTTGAAGTACCAAGACAAAAAAGAACTGCAAAAATGTGTAGTAGACATGGCTCCTGTTATGCTCCATCATATGCTTTCGGCGGTCTTATAGATCATTATTTGGATATCAGGCTCATCTGCCACCACTTCGGCTTAGTGATCTTGTGTGACCTTCATGTTACTTGAAGGAGATATATTATTCAACTGCAGTTAGATGTCAACAAGGTTCGTACCAATTTACTGTGCATGATCTTGGAAGTTTGGACTGAAAGATTCTGGAGTTCAGTTTAATTACCTTGAATCCTGCACAGAGGGAACTGGAGAATATATCAAGCATGGAACTCAAAAGCTTCTTTAACAGAAGAAATTGAAGAGGACAATCCCCAATATCGAAATGAGCTGTATCAAATTCTTTCATTCCCTTGGATGCTTTCAGTGTCATATGATGCTCATTTTTTCTGCAGAATTAAATCGGTGCTATTGTCATTTAGTGAAACTCTAGTGGTAAACTTAAATAGATAAAATCAAATCAGGTTGCGGACAGTAGCTAGGTAGATTAGTGGCGATGTTAATCGGACCTTGAAAATTGACAATGTTATTTACCTAGGAACAGATTTAGTCAAGCTTATATCATGAAAGGAAAAGGCAGGTGTCTTCAAATTTTCAGTGGTGTTCTTTCATATGCATCGTCCTGCTAGTGATCACTCGGTGATGTTGTAATAAGCTCCTGCAAGAATGGCTCATGATGCTGGCAAGTTCAGATCCATTGTTCTGAGCCTAGTGCTTTGTTATATATATTATTATACGCCGGCAGAGAATTGAGCAACTTATCTTGGTCAGTCATGGTTACCCTTGTTGAATTATTCATGATCATGATTTGAATTCATACTTTGGTTCAAGTTTTTGCTTATTCGAGCTATCATTAAGTTCATGCTTGAGTATTTTCTTGGAATTTAAATATATATATTATCTTCAGCTTGGATTGAACAGAGCGGGGAACGGAAAAGCTATACAACACCCGGGAGTTTCAGTCGCCTTAAACACCCGATTTTGCTGCCGTTTGCTTTCTTGTGTGTGCCCCCTGGAAAACAAATGCGTTTGAATTATAATTGCAGTTTGTGTTAGTGTACAAGGCTGGTCGTTTACTCAGTGAACTGAAGCACGTATACATACGCATGGATTTCCCTTCCACTCTTCCCCTCATGAAAACGGGAAAAAAAAATTCGGAAACAAATAAAAAGTGATGTTGGGCCCCACGTCGGAGAGCAAACCGTTGGACACCTACCCTCGATACCACCATCACAGAAACACCGTCTTCGTCAGTCGTCACTCACTTTCCCCTCTCCGCAATTTCCCAATCCCTCGCCGCCTCAGCTGAGCAGAGCGCGTTGCAGCAACCATGCTGCCGCCGCCGGAGCTGCCGGATCTTCCGGATGACGTCCTCGGTAAGCCTGAGAATGGTTTGGTTTGCAACCGGTTAGAATGGTTTGGTTTTCCTTCATGTTGATTTTAGTTGGGTATAAATGGGTTAATATAGCTAAATAGGTTGGTTTAATTTGGTGGTACTGTATATCGGATTGGGTTTAGTTTGGTTTAGATGCGAATGGTTTAGACGAAAAAAGTTGCAATCTATAGTTAGAAGCCTGGTTCCCTGATGTGGGTTCTAGCTTTATGTAAGACATACGTCAAAAGTTGAACCCTAAAATTAAAAACTTCGTGTTCACACCTTAATTTTTCGTCGAAATCGACTGGAACTTGTTTAAACTTACTCAGCATGATGGTTAGCTACTCTGTGTAAATCAGTACGGCTATATCTATATATGGGACCCATGTCAAGAGTCAGACCCTAAAACTAAAATTTCGCGTTCACACCTAATTTTTTTGTCGAAATCAACTGAAATTTTTAGAAATGTCTCAGAATGACGGTTAGCTACTATGTGCAAATCAGTATGGCTATATCTATATGTAGGACCCACGTCAAAAGCCAGATCTTAAAACTAAAATTTCGCGTTCACACCTAAATTTTTTGTCAAAATCAACTAAAATTTTTAAAAGTTACTCAGAATGACGGTTAGCTACTATGTACAAATCAGTATGGCTATATCTATATGTGGGACCCACGTCAAGAGCCGGACCTTAAAACTAAAACTTCGCGTTCACACCTAAAATTTTTGTCGAAATTAACTGAAATTTTTCGAGATGACTCTGTATTATGGCCAGCTACTTTGTGCAAATTTATAAACTTAGATCAATTTGTGGGTCCCATATATAAATTGATATGTTTGAACCTAGTGTTAGTGTCAAAGGCATATAAAACTACTCATGAACCCATTGGCATGAACCCAAGGTAAACCCATAGGTTAAACCCATTTGAATCCATTTTATGGGTTGAGTGGGTGCATTAGTATGATTGGGGCGGGGTGGGTGGGGTTGAAAAAGTAATGGTTTGGATTGAGTTGGATTGAAAAAATAGGTTAAATGACTTTGGTTTGGGTTGGATATGGGGTGGATTTCAACCCATTCTCAGGCTTAGTCCTCGGCGACATCCTCCTCTGCCTCCCGCCGGACGACTCCGCGTGCTTCCTCCGCGCCTCTCTCGTCTGCAAGCGTTGGCGCCACGTCCTCGCCGACCTGGCATTTCGCCGCCGCCACCTCGCGCACCACCCGAGGCCCTCCTTCCTCGGATTCCTCCACGCCGTGAGAAAGGACATGCCCTACTGCTCCCGCTTCATCCCCAACGACCCTTCCTCCCTCCCGGGCTGGCTCGTGCTCGACTGCCGCCACGGTCGCGCGCTCTTCGCCACCCCAAGCCCGAGCCCGGGTGTTCGAGTAATTCTAGACTTGCTCGTCTGGAATCCCTTGACGGGTAAGCAGCACCGCCTACCCCGACCCTCGCCCCCGCCCATTGAGGGAACCCGGTTCAATGCAGCGGTGCTCTGCGCCGCCGCCGTGCAAGGCTGCGACCACCGCGGCTGCCACGGGGGGGCCTTCAGCGTAGTTTTCTTATGTACAGAGTTCTCCATGCGAGTGTATGCTCGCGTGTACTCGTCGCAGACAGGTGATTGGAGCGAGCTGACCTCCATTCGAGGAACGGAACTCCCTTTGGTCAGTTCAGGCCCCATCGTCCTTGTGGAAGACGCATGCACTTTACTTCCCTGGTAGCTCGAAGCGCGCCTTCAGATAGCAGCTAGGCACGCAGCGCTTGTCAGCGATCAACATGGCTCCACATTCCGTGTACCTAGGAGGATCCATTTGGCCCATAACAACGAAGGACGGTGGATTGGGATTTGCAGGCCCATAACAACGAAGTACTGGAGAGGGTCCAGGGACACGACCACGAAGTCCCCGCCTATGCCTGTGCTCTGCGCAGGCAGGCCTGGATGGAGTCGCGCAATGGGCACGAGTCAGAACCATTGAGCTTGAGATGCTGCTCCCAGATGGTGCCCTGCCTGAGAAAACTTATGTGTATGGTGGCTTTGCTGATCATACACCTAATGCACAAGTCCTTGGTTTTGTGGATGGCACGGATGGCTTATTCGTAGGCGTACGGACATGGACGAGCAACCCTGGTGCCGTTTATATGGTACAACTCGATTCAGGGAGGGCCAGGAAGGTGTCGGAAGATTACACTTTTGTATTTCCCTACACAAGCTTCTGCATTCCAGGTATATAAAGCTATGTGCCTGCCTAAATCCATGTGTGCTTTAACTGTGCATCCCTTAGCTATTTGTGATTCGTTAACATCTGTACTGTATCAATGTAATTAATAGTATGTAATTTAGCAACTAACATGCATGGACAATGCTATCTGTTTGTTAAGAAACAGAGGTATCTTGATGGAACTGGGGGTGCTCTGGATAGTTTTAAAAGTTGCCATTGTTTCTGCGTCAGCGGCAACTTGTTGGTCACTTTATATGGTGGTTCCTACTAGGCAAAATGATCGTAACCCCGCTGATGTTATTTTCATTTTTCTCTTTAACATTTTTGCAGTAACTGAGGTGGCTTCTATAGGCGAGGGACCAAGAGAATGTCTTTCAAGTTTAGACAGTGAGGGACCACGAGAAGGTCTTTCAAGTTCAGAGAAACTCAAGTTGCTGGTGAAACACTTTTTCAAGCGCAGGATTTTGGGGTGAGATTATGTCTCTTTTCTTTCATGGACAACGTAAATTAGCTGTGTTGCAGTAGTGTCTATGAGCGACTGGGCCTTTGTTCTCAGGACCTGCAATAGGAACATCAGGTCTTTGGGTACTGCATTTTTGCAACCAATCCATTTGAGACATCAGTGCATTGACAAAGGCTCAGAGAAAGAATACCGCTTATGTTGCTTTAGATAGGTTCAGTTTGGTTCAATTTGTGAAATATGCACACCAAAGCCACTGATCAACTGTTGTGTTTTCTCCTCTGTAGTCAGTTGGTCAGAGCTAATCCAATGTTGTTGCAGTGTAGATCATGTGCTTGTCTGTTGAGCTAATAATATGTGCAACGTCTTGAAGGTTAATTGAATTGTGCCTTTTCAGTTCATGCTGTGGGAAGATTCAAGCAGTGGGTCAGTGATCGCTGGAAGATAGTACCTGTCATTGGATGGTTCAGACCCATCATTGTTTTCCTAGATTCGTGGAGCTGCTTCTATATTGTCAGCTCGAAAACTATGGTTCTGTCATGCTCTCTTCAGATCACGTTTGACATATGTACTCGGAACCTGATATAATGTCTGTGTTTCAGCTTCCTGAAAAATGAATATTGTGGTTCATCTTCATTTTGACTTGAATAAGGTTTTTCCACATGTTTACCAGTTATGGTTCTCGTTAAATCGGTAACTCCGTCCGGGTTGCTCAAAATGAGTCGTGCTATTCTCTGTGTTTATATTTTCGTCTTATTTTGGCAACTGTCCAACTCATCCTGGAAACGGAAGTGAAGATATAATTCGAATATTATCTTTAATGGAGAAGTAGCTCAAGAACTAGGTTTGACGGAAAGCTCGCTGCATAGGTGGTTCAAAAGCGGCCATTTACGACATTCTAACTGGCTTAAACCATGTTTGAAAGAAGAAAATAAGAAAAAAGGTTGAGATGGTGCATTCCTGTGCGAGATCAGAGTACCAAATGATCCAAAGTTCACTGAAATGGATGATATTTATCTATATAGATGAGAAGTTTTTTTTTCTTGAACACGCAGGAGAGCTGCGTATCATTTCATTAATAGAAGAAAGGAGTTTACAGAATACACCCCAAAATTACAAAAATACAAAAATATAATCAGTTTACATGCGCGCCTGTGTACATTGGAGCAACGACCAAGGCTAGTTTATCACCCACCAGCAACACCACCGTGGATGGAGAGGGCTGCGAGAGCTTTCGCTCCAGCCATGCTCCACATGCACTTTTCATCACCAGCCATGATCAAGGCGGTGGCCATGCTTGGAGAGGTAGAAGTGATTCAACGCCACAATGAAGAGTAGAAACTTTATAAGCTACAAGATGAGGACCCATTTGTAGGACTCTGCAAAACAAAAATTCAAATGGCAAAGTCATTGTGCTGTCACAGTTGGAAAACCTAATAAAGATGCAAGAGGTAATGAAAACTTCCAATGGCAATATAGGTGAGTGACACCTTTGATCGGTTGATGTGGTACTTGCCTGGCCTCCAGCATTACTTGTGGAGTATGAGAACTCATCGAAATTTATAGAGGGGTGACTATAGCAAAACCAAAACATCCCTGTGATGTAAGTGGGCTTTTGTAATTTTTCCTTTTCTTTTTAACAGTGTGAGATGCTTCTACTGACTGGATAAGATGAGCTGGCTTATGCAACTAACCCACGACGTCAGCGGTTCTGGGATAAATATTTTGCGGTAGGATCAGCTAATCTGGAATGTATAAGTATCTTCCAAATCCATTTAACAATAGGCAATTATTCATCTGTCCAATATTGGTGATTCCGAGACCTCCATATAGCTTGGGAAAATTTCTCAAGTTATTTTTTTTGCCATTCACTGCATCAGTTTGTGTTGGTTACCTATTTGAGCAAAGAGCCAATGACTGCCAAGCAATATTTTTCTCGAAGGCAGGATAGTTGCGTGTCATTTTATTAAGGAGAAGTATTAAAGGTACATTGCCCTCTTAGGCCAGGGCTAGCCTTGGATTTAAATTCATGCCGGTCACAGATTACACAGCCTTGGCAAGTCAGAAACCTCTATGCCACTGGCTCAGCTAGTCTCTTCGCGCTTGCCATCGTCTTCCACTCCACCGCTTCTTCGTTGATGCTAGGATGATTGCGGATGGTAGGGGTCGTGCACCATAAAAAACACAGCGATTCCGTTGTTACCATATCGCCCAAGACACAAGCATTGGTAGGACTAGGCACATAACCCGTAACCCGAAGAAAGAACCCGAAATACCCGACCCCGAACCTGAAAAGCCGGGAACCCGATGCCCGAATTGCTTTGTCAGGTTGCAAGTCTGAAAACTCGAAATTAGTTCGGGATAATCAAGTTTGTAGCCCCGGTACCCGCAATACCCAAGACACCCAAAATTTGTGCAGCCCATGTACTCTTCAGCTAATTTCAGCCGAGCCCAAAATTTGCGACGTCCCTAGTCCGGCGCCACTCAAGCTGGGAGGCAGCTATGCACGACCAGCGGTCCAGCGGACCCTGATGCGTTGACATCCTGATGTCCTTTTCGCGCAGCGACCAGAGATCCGGCGCTCCGCTCGGACCCCAGCGCCCTTATGTGCTTCAGCACATTCTCATCAAGAGCACCCCGACCAGTGGCAAAGCTAGAACTGCAGCGGACCGACTGCCACTTACGAGCATATGAGAATAAACTCAAACATGTCTTAGTTTGGGTGGTGCCTCCATGGTGAATAATCGATTCTAATGATTGAGTTTTGTGTTTCACCTTGGTGACACGGCACTCGGGACAACATAAGTAGCTTCGCCCGTGACCCCGGCAACAACAGACGAATCGTGCAATAATGTAGGTATATCTGTGTGTGATCCTTTATTCCAACATGAATTGTTTACTCAGATCATTTTTTTAGAGTTCTAGGGTCTCGAAGGACCCCAGCCTGATTGCATTGCAACGGCCATAAAAATTTACTCAGATCATATATAGTCTTTGACTGAAATCGGGTAATTTCAGGTATCCGAAACCCGAACTGAAGTGTTGGGTACACGAAATGTCAAGGTCTTTGAACTTTTGGGCTAATTTCGAGAGTTGATTTTGGGAAACCGAAGTTTGGAAAACCCGAAGAGCCTCTTTTCTTCTTCCTTGGTACCCTCTTTAGAGCCCAGCGCTGCCAACCCTTGTTGAAGCTCTGCTTCGCGGGGGCATCAAGCTAAATATGATTCGAAAAAAAAAAGAAAGAGAAAAGGTGATGGCCTGATCGGTCTCACTTGGAAGCGCAGACTGGTCGACACGTATCAGCAGATTCAGCACCAGGACCACACCGTCTTCTTCCCTTCAAGGCTTCTTCAATCACTCACTTTTCCCCTCCCCGCAATTCCCCATTTCCCCAAACCCCTCGCCACCTCCGGTGAGCAGTGCGCACGCGGCAACAATGCTGCCGCCGCCGGAGCTTCCGGACGACGTCCTCGACGACATCCTCCTCCGCCTCCCGCTCGACGACCCCGCGTTCTTGCACCGCGCCTCTCTCGTCTGCAAGCGCTGGCGCCGCGTCCTCGCCGATCCGGCATTCCACCGCGACCGCGGCGCGCTCCACCGCCGGCCCTCCTTCCTCGGACTCCTCCACGTCGTGAGTAAGGACATGCCATTCTGCTCCCGCTTCGTCCCCAACGATCCCACCTCCCACTGCCCTGTCGCCCGCGACCTCCCCGGTTGGCTCGTGCTCGACTGT
Organism: Eragrostis curvula; assembly: GCA_007726485.1. Lineage (NCBI taxonomy): Eukaryota > Viridiplantae > Streptophyta > Magnoliopsida > Poales > Poaceae > Eragrostis > Eragrostis curvula. The sequence goes on along the minus strand of CM017445.1, from coordinate 14,045,863 downwards.
CGCCATGGCCGCGCGCTCTTCGCCACAGCACGGCAGAGCCTGGGTACAATGGTAACCATTGACATCATCGTCTGGGATCCCTTGACTGGAGAGGAGCTGATGAGGACATAACCGGCTCGGATACAACCATATTAATGGCCTTTGGACAAAAGGTGAATCGATTCTATATCATGATTATGTATAATATATTTGATGAATTGTTGCTGCACCATGATGTGTGTTCTATTTCATATTCAGAATTGCTTACATGGATCATGAAAAGCGCTGGACGCTCATGGAAGGCATGGAGGACCAAAGAAGTTGATTCGGGACCAAACCAAAGTATTCCCAATGTCCCTCACAAGGCCATCACGTCAGATCTGGCCAAAGGAAACAAAGAGATAAAATCCAATACGTTTTGGAATGTTGGATTCAGACCGCAGAACAGCACCAAATTGAGACGGCTGCCACGACCTCATATGGACTCCGATTGGAGAGATCTTGGACTTCATGGAAAGCTTATAAAGTCTACTCTCCAAAGGATCCAGCCTCACGTCGATATCTATCCGGAGTCGTGCGCAATCGTCGACTTACTACAGAGAGTTTTTTCTATCCGGTTTTGGTCCGATAGGTCGTGTATCAAGTTGAGCCCAATAGGGGCGCGTCCTAGGGTTAAGGCACGACCCCCACCACATCCTGGTCGTCCTCTAACCTCTCATATACCCCTCATAGCCGCCACTTTCAGTTTGGGTTTTGATTGATTGTAAGTTTAGCCATTGCTACTTCTTTGTAGACGCGTGTGTCGACTAGACCATCCGTTCTATTTGATTCAGAACCTCACCTTTGTGAGTTCAGTTACTTGTTTATCTCGTTCTTGCTTGTTCTTTGATTGCTTGCAGGAATTACCCTCGTGGTTTGATTGATCGTGCTCCACAAGATCGTGAACAACCGCTGGAGTTGGTGTATCGGTTGCTAAGGCGCATCCTTGCTGGTTGTAGTCGGGCCGTGAACGTCGTCTCCATCCCCAAATCGTGTTACCCTTCTCTCATCGAAAGATCGACGTCCAAACCCTAGCGGGTGCACATCATTTGGTAATCAGAGCAAGGTTTATCGGTGAGAGACTTACCGTTCTTCGTTGTTTTTATTTTCCTATAGTCCAGAAAAAGCCAAAACAAAAACTGATTAGTTTTTCCATAATCCTAGAAACCCTTTGAGCATTTGGTTGCATCGGTTTGTGTCGAGTTGCTGGTCTTAGTTTTAGTCGTTTAGAGTTTCGAGTTCTTGCCACGCCCAGTTCGGATTACGTAACAGTACCAACTTGCGACGGCCACCACGACCACATACGAACTCAGATTGGGCTGTTGTAGTGCTTCACGGAAAGCTTATCAAGTCTACTTTCCAGTGGATTTGGTATCACATCAATATCTATTCGGAGTTGGTCGCAGTCACTGTTTTACTGCGGAGACTTGTTGCTGCTATATACTATTTCTTTCAGAAAAGTGTGTGTTGTGACTTGCCCATTTATTTTGTTTCCTTTGTTCATATCATTTGTTTTTGAGGTTGACCAGAAAAAAAAAAAGGGAAAAGAAAAAGAAAAAAAAAAGAAAAGAAAAAGAGTAAAGGAAAAGAAAAGAGAAAAAGAAAAAAGAAAAGAGAAAGAAAAGAAAGGGTTTGAATTTTGTGTTTCTTCTTGTGTTCGGTGTGTGCTTTGTGGCTTCCTTTGTGTCTAGACTCACGTCTCTAGCACGGTCTAGGCTAGAACCAGCACTGTACCACCGTTGAACAATTACTCAGCTTGCTTTTATACTAATGTGGTGCTAATATTTCCTTGTGCATTACTTTCAGCCCATCTAAAGCTCCACATACCCGACTATAGTTTGATAGGTTGTTGCTGCAGCACCGATACATTTTCTTTGCATGGTTGCTGACTTGTCGGTTGCCATCACCTCCTATTAAGCAAGGTAAGAACTTGTAAGAATTTGTTGAACCAAGTTGAGAATTGAGAGGAATTACACCAGCCACATAATAGTACTTGAAATATAGGAACATACATATTACTTGTTGTTTGTGTGTTTCTTGCTTTCTACTAATCATGGCAGGTGATACGGAGATTTTGAAGCCATTCATGTTGCATCCTAACATTCAGGAAACCATTCGACACTTGCTTTCTTATAATGGTGAGTCTTTTAATGCTAGAGCGTATATTGATTGGGAGCTGAAACTAGAGAACATATTTGATGAGCATGATCTTTCTGAAAACAAAAGATTTTTATTGCTTCTAATGTTTTGACTGAAAATGTATTGTTTGAATGGAAGTGTATTTGTAGACGCAATAAAATTCCATAATCTTGGCAAGACTTCAAACTTCTTTTTAGACTACCCACAGTGGTGCGAATAACCGATGCTGAAACGTTCTCTTTCTTCTTTCAGCATCGGTGCAGACCACTGTGGGAGGCGGTGCCGAATTCAATTTCCTGGCTGCCGGATCATGTTGAAGCACCGGTGCTGAAACATTAAAAAATTATTAACCATCGCACGCACTGCCTCAACTCATCACAACAGCAGCTCTTGCATGCTGGAATCAAATGAGATGGCCCCACAAGATGGTCCCAAACAACTCTTTGCACCGGTGCTGAACCATTGCAGGTTTTTCTGGAGTCTCGGCATCGGTGTCAACAGGCAAGAAAATATTCTTTTCAGCATCGCTTCTATTGTGGACAGTCTTAGAGATACTTTTATTTCTGAATATCATGTTGACAAATTGCTTGTCAGATTAGACTATTTGAAACAAGGTAGTAGGACTGTGAAAGAATATTTCCATGAGTTCAAAATTTGTATCATATTTGGTGGATTTGATGGTTCTCAAGAAGATGTCATGAATAGGTTTATGAGAGGGCTTAATTCTCAAATTAGAACAATGCTCAGTTCTAAAACTTGTAGCCATGTCTCTCTCTTGTTTTATCTTGAACTCAAAGCTGAACAACTTATTTTATTATCTTCAAATGCTTGTAAAACTGAAGTGATGCCCGATGTTCCGTTTTCTACTATGACTAACATTGGGCAGAATAATAATAATTTGGTTGAACACCTATCAAAGGAAGAGGAAGAAAAAGGTATGTTTGTTTGTGCTGAAACCGAACCTGTTAATGAAGAGGCACTTTCTCTAACTTTGCCTCCATGTGAATCTATTTCTTTGGTGCTGAATATATCCATTACTCATGCTAGTTTAGAGCAATCATTAGTGGAACCTACTGCTGAATTTCCTTTGTTACAAGATGAATATATTGTAGCTTGTGACAAAGAAGAATTGTGTGATGATGCTTCACTTATATCTACAACACAACTTGTACATGAAAATGCTTCACTTATATCTGCTGCTCATGATAAACATGCTGAAATTAGACGTTTTCATTGCATTGATAGTAAAGAACAAGAGTTGAAAATTATATCTTCTTCGAATTGTTTTGGTTATATCGAATTTGATTTTCTTTGTGACCTGAATCGTTTAGGGGAGGATTTATTTCAGAAATCTGGGTTGCAATGTCTTGATTATTGTTCTTTTCATGCAATTAGAAAATATGATGAAAATGATACATACATGGTACATCGATTATATATCTGTTCAGATTTGAAAACACTTTTAATGGACTCCTCGAATGATCAAATGACGATTTGCATTCATGCTAACCAGACCATATCTAGTTTCTCTTCTATTGGATACAAGTTGCAGGTCAATTTTCAAGAAAGGGAGCAATGCTTGCTGCAATATACTATGCTGGAAGTTCAAGAATTATATTTGAGTAAACATGATAAAATTTTATGCCTGAATTTTAACCATGATGTCAAACCGAGGACGGTTTGCAGTTAAAAAAGGGAGAATGATGAGGACATAACCGGCTCGGATACAACCATATTAATGGCCTTTGGACAAAAGGTGAATCAATTCTATATCATGATTATATGTAATACATTTGATGAATTGTTGATGCACCTTAATGTGTGTTCTATTTCATATTCAGAATTGCTTACATGGATCATGGAAAGCGCTGGACGCTTATAGAAAGCATGGAGGACCAAAGAAGTTGATTGGGGACCAAACCAAAGTATTCCTAATGTCCCTCACAAGGCCATCACATCAGCTCTGGCCAAAGGAAACAAAGAGATAAAATCCAACACGTTTTGGAATGTTGGATTCGGACCGCAGAACAGCATCAAATTGAGACGGCTGCCACGACCTCATACGGACTCCGATTGGAGAGATCTTGGACTTCATGGAAAGCTTATAAACTCTACTTTCCAAAGTATCCGGCCTCACATTGATATCTATCCGGAGTCGCGTGCAATCGTCGACTTAATACAGAAAGCTTTTTCTATCCGGTTTTAGTCCGATGGGCCGTGTATCAAGTTGAGCTCAATAGGGGCGCGTCCTAGGGTTGACGCACGACCCCCACCATATCCTGGTCGTCCTTTACCCTCTCATATACCCATCATAGCCGCCACTTTCAGTTTGGGTTTTGATTGATTGTAAGTTTAGCCATTGCTACTTCCTTGTAGACGCGTGTGTCGACTAGACCATCTGTTCTACTTGATTCAGAACACCACCTTTGTGAGTTCAGTTACTTGTTTATCTCGTTCTTGCTTGTTCTTCGATTGCTTGCAGGAATTACCCTCGTGGTTTGGTTGATCGTGCTCCATAAGATCGTGAACAACCGCTGGAGTTGGTGTATCGGTTGCTAAGGCGTATCCTTGTTGGTTGTAGTCGGGCCGTGAACGTCGTCTCCATCCCCAAATCGAGTTACCCTTCTCTCATCGAAAGATCGACGTCCAAACCCTAGCGGGTGCACATCAGGAGCGCCGCCTGCCCCGACTCTCGCCTACGTCCACGGTTGGCACCGCCACCGTTGGCATTGCGTGGAACGCGGCGGTGCTCTGCGCCGCAGCTGCGGAGGGCTGCAACCACGGCGGGTGCCACGGGGGTCCTTTCATTGTTGTTTTCCTCTCTACTCCAAATTGCTCCAAGGTGTCTGCTCGCGTGTACTCGTCGGCACTGGCGGAGCCACGGCTCGGCCAGCCGGGGCTGTGGCCCCCCCCTTGCCGTAGGAAATTTTCTGGACTAGCAGTTGCATGCGAGGCATTTCCCTTCAGTTTTGTGGCAGACCAAGCAATCATGCATGCATCGTTATTTCTCACTTATTTTTTTGCTTCGATTTTGCTTTGAATCTCCGGCAGCTGAACGAGTAGGATGTTTGCAGCTTACTTTTGCTTTAAAAATCCAACGTTTTACCTTAGCACTTTTTATATGTGATTAGTGTTGCTTATGACCTTGCCTAATCGGCCCCTCCTGCATGCTATGTCTGGCTCCGCCACTGCTCGTCCGAGACAGGTAATTGGAGCGAGCCGACTTCATGTGTTTGTCATTCGAGCATTACTTTAATCGGTTCAGGACCAAGCGCCGCCCTTGTGGGAGATACACTCTACTTCCGTGGTCTTGTGAAGTACACCTTAAAATACCAGCTGGCCACGCGGCGTCTCTCGGTGATCCAAGAGCCTCCGCCATCCGTGTTCCGAGGACAATCCATTTACCCCATGACAATGGAGGAGGGTGCATTGAGATTCACCGGCGTGGAGGAGGGACCAAAATCAAGCGCCTGCCTGTGCCTGTGCTCGATGGAGGAAGGTCAGGACGGAGTTGCTCAATGGGCTCGACTCAGGGCCATTGAGCTTGAGATGCTTCTCCCGGATGGTGCTTTCTCAGATAATCCTTATGTGTATGTGAGTTGCAAGATAATCCTTATGTGTATGTGAGTTGCAAGATAGTCCTTATGTGTATGTGAGTTGCAGCGATTATGCATCCATCACTGCAAAAGTAGTTGGTTTTGTGGATGGCACCGATGTATGCTTCGTGGGCGTACGGATGAGGAATTGTGAGGACTCTGATGCCGTTCATATGGTCGAACTCAATTCAGGGAGTGCCAGTAAAGTGTTGGATAATTGCACCTATGTATTTTCCTAAACAACCTTCTGCATTCCAGGCACGGATAGCTGTGTGCCTTCCTACTATATCCATGTGCGCTGCTGTGTTAAGTGTTAACTGTGCATCCCTTGGCAATTTATGATTTGTTAATGTCTAGGCTGTAGTGGTGGAATTAGTAATATGTCATTTAGCAACTGAAGAATGATATTTGTTCCTAAGAAATAAACATAGGTTTCTTGATGGCATTGGGGCTGCTCTAGATCTAGAGTTTTAAGTTGTAAATTTGCCATACTTTTTGGCTAGTGGTAACTTATTTGTCACACTATATGGTTATTCATACTAGGGCGAAGTTATCACACCTTGCTGATGCTATTTTCATTTTTTTAAAACATTTTTACAGTAATTGAGGCGGATTCTACCAGAGAAGGCCCTTCAAGTTTGGACAAACTCAAGATGCTGATGCAACGGCTCCTCAATCGTAGGATTTTCCGGTGAGATTATGCCTCCTTTTCTTGGAAAATGTATATTGATGTGTTGTAGCAGCTTCTCTGAGCCTTTCTTTGTGTTATGAGGACCTGCACAAGTATATATTAAAGATCAAGTTTCTGGATACCACATTTTAGTTTGCAACTGCTTATTTGATACTTCACTGGATTAACAAAGGCTGTGAGGAATACTGCATTTGTTGTTTTTGATAGCATGATTTTAGCAATTTTATTCCTACCTAGGTTTGGTTAGGTTCAACTTATGAAGTGACCAACCTTAAATTTGGCAGAGTTGAAACTTGGAGCCAACACAGTATTGTACCCGTGTAGACTGTGTGCATGTGACTCTTAATCTATAGGTCCGACCCATGTAGTAGACTAATGTATGACTGTACATGGATCACCGTCGGATGAATATAATAAAAGCTCCTGGATGAATTTGATTGGTTGATGTCCAGAGTCGGACCAGGGTCAGGCAATATGAGTCGCACCTACATTGGAGCTCCTCTTGAAATTATAATATAAGAGCAATTTTGAAGTTTATTGAATGGTGCCTTTTCAGATCATGTTGTGGGAAGATTCAAACGGTGGATCAGTAATCGCTTGAAATAGCCGCATTGTCATGTTCAGAGTCATCATCTTCATCCTGGATTTCTGGAGATGCTGGCATCTTGGAAAGCATTGCTCTGTAGTGTTATCTGTCGCATAGTTAAGTGGGAATATACAGCCTGTTCGTTTCGCTGCAGCTGCGGCTGCAGCTGTAGAAAAATAACTGCGAACACTGTAGCAGCTGCAGAAACACTGTAACTGCTGCAGAAGAAATAACTGCGAACACTGTAGCTGCTGCAAAGCAGCTGCTTTGCAGCGAGACGAACACGCCAATAGTAACTCACTTTGGTCCAACTTGGTTGCCCTTGTTGAATTCACCATGTATCCTGTTTCAAAAACACTAATGGTTTAGTTTATATTTTGTCATGCTATGTTGAAGTCATGGTTGACATCTGTACTGGAACCTAATAGTTATATATTGTATATGTTTCACCTTCCTGAAATGTGAATATTGTGGTTTAGCTTAATTTTGACTTGAATAAGGTTCTTCAAATATTTAACAGTTATTGTTCTTGTCAAATCCGTTATACTCTGTTGTCAGTCGCTTGATTTTGTCATGATAATGTCTCGGACTATTCACTGTGTTTGTATCCTTTTTTACTAGTATTTCAGTAATTGGTCAACTGATGTTGGAAACAACCATTTGGAAGTGAACAAATGCCACGAAATTGTAATTTCCCCGGCGCCAATTTCGTGTGGGATTTTGTGTGATGGGTAGCCCACGCGAATCATTTTCGTGGCTGTTTTTCCTATTTTCGTGAGGGTTTGAGGCGCACAGGAAAATTCTGTTCTCTTGTAGTGTATCTTTCCTGGAAAATTGATTCTAATGCGCCGGTTCTGTTGCTAGTTGCTTCCAAGGGAATCTACTTTTGTTCAGGTTGCTTAGAAGGGAAACTACTATTACAGGTTAGTTTGAACATAATTAGTTGTCCAATATCTTATGTGTGCACTGGAAGTTGGAACCGAGATTTCACTTGAAGTACCAAAGGCTATTCTCAGCTAGTGACGTAATATAAAAGAACTGGAGAAAATGTGCAGTACAAATGGCTCGAGCTATGCTCCATCATATGCTTTCAGTGTCTTATAAATCTTTGTTTTAGATCATGCTCGACTGACACCAATGTGACATTGTGATTTTGTGCGAGCTTCCGAAAGATAGTAGATGGCATTGATCATTTCAGACCCGTCACCTTGTGCCTGGAGCTATTGGCTTCTTCCAGAGCTGTTTTTTTTACCTGTTTGATAGTTTAACTGCCATGTTTTTGGAGTTTTTGCAGCATCAGATTGAAATGCCTTTTTAGCCTCAGACTTGATGTGGGAACTCTGCAATATGAGTTTTTTCTTTGCTGTAATAAGTCGGCATTTAGGCTGTTGCAGTCATATATGACCTACCATTTGTAGGTTGTTGCCATATGACTGACCTATTGTTTGTTTCATTGTGAAAATCGCATGCTTAAGTCTTCTGAGTTGTGATAGTTTTGTGATTTATTTCTTGGTGCTCCTTTTCTGAACTTTTAGTGCAGCATGGATGTAAGATCTTACCAGATTCGGGCTTGGGTTTGCCAGGTTTGACATTTCAATCTTGTCATAAGCTCATGTTTCTTGGGAAAGCAGGGGAAGTGAAACCAACCAGAGCACCAAATAGTTAATGTACATGTAAATATGGTAAGCTATAATGAATAGTCCGTGTACTTGTAAATGTTGAACTGTGACATGGACGGGAAAATATTCAGTGCAAACCACCTATTCGGTGGAATCGTGAAAACTTTTTTAAAAAACCTACTTAGAAGTTTTAAAAAATTATAAAACTTGGCATACATGTAGAGGAGATGGTGGGAAACACGCATACAAAATTTGAGATCACAAACCATTTTCTATTAGAAGATACAAAAATAACAATCATGGTGTGGAAGAAGACAAAAATATTGCACAACTGCTGTTTTGTCTTTTTCCTCATCTTTTTTCATGATTTGTTATTTTTGTATCTTTTAGTAGAAGTTGAATTTTGATCTCAAATTTGATGTGCATGTTTTTCACCACGCCCTCTATCCTAATGCTAAGTTTCATAATTTTTCAAAACTTCTAAGTAGGTTTTTAAAAAAGTTTTCACGATTCCACCGAATAGGGGGTTTGCACTGAATATTTTCCCGACATAGACTTGGTTTGAAGTATTGATTTTTCTTCAGACGCTTCTGTGAATGTGTGGGCACGTATCCATTGCCTAAGATAACTCAAAATCTTGTTATGGGCTGCTGGATGGTAATAACTGCCATTGTAGTAGTTCAGGCAGGGAAGGCAGCACCTCAACTTGGTCAATTATGGCCACCTTTGTCGATCTCTGAATGATCATGGCTCAAACTGATTCTTGTTTGTGGAACAAGCTGACGTTCCTCGAAATGCCTCTTTCAGCCTCTTTTTCACATGATCGAGGTTGTCCCTTGAAGTTGGAAGTTTAGAACTGAAGATTTTTGGAGCTTTGGACAACAGACATATAGTTTATCAAGATGCTTGTCGGAGCTTGTCGTGGTGGTAGAAATTGTTGTGGTGCATCTGAATCTGATCATATCTACTGTTAATGAATTATTTTTCCAGGATAATTTTTTTTCTGTGGTGAGGTACTACTGAAATTAGAGCCACCAAGCTATTTTAATCGTCTATCAAAGAAAAAAATAGGGAAAAAGAGAGAATAAAACTTGGTTAGTGGGCCCCCGCCCCATTTAGCAGAGCCCAGCCCTCATCGTGTAATTTTCACAAAATGGAATTTTTTTAAAGGTTTATCACATATAGATCTTTGAAGAAAATATGTTCAGAAATGGACCTTTTTTCTGGGCGCCACATGTTTTGGCGCTCAGGTTGAATATGTGAGCGCCGTTTTAATTGGCGCCAAAGGATGTGGCGCCCACCCCCCTGCACGCTAATCTTATGCGGCGCTCACAGATTTAACCTGGGCGCCGGCCCGAAACATGTGACGCTCAGAAAAAGATCTATTTCTGAACATGTTTTTCTAAGGGTCTATATGTGATATACTTTTACGAAAAAGGTCCATTTTATAAAAATTACACAGCCCTCATCCTCCGCTAAATGGTTGAGCCGGACCAGGCAGCGGCAGGCCGCAGTAGCCCACCGTCCCCTTCCCTCCTCCCCTTGGATCCCCAAACCCTCGAGCCTTCGCCGAGCAGAGCACCGGCAGCGAGCGAGCATGCCGCCGCCCGAGCTGACGGACGACCTCGTCGGCGAGTTCCTTCTCCGGATCCCGCTGGACGACGACCCCGCGTGCCTCCTCCGCGCCTCCCTCGTCTGCAAGCGCTGGCGGCGCATCCTCGCCGACCCCGCGTTCCTCCGCCGCCGCCACCGCGCGCTCCACCGGACGCCCTCCGTTCTCGGATTCATCAGCAACGCGAAGGGAAGCCAGCCCTGCCGCTCCCGCTTCGTCCCCATTGACCCCGCCTCTCGTCGGCCCGCCGCCCGCGACTTCCCGTACTGGCTCGTGCTCGACTGCCGCCACGGCCGCGCCCTCTTCCTCGTCCCATCCGAAGGGCCGGTCGCCGGGGAAGACTTTGTGGTCTGGGACTCCTTGACAAACGAGCAGTACCGCCTGCACCGGCCCTTGGGCGGCATCCCATTCAACGCGGCAGTGTACTGCTCCGCGGCCGCCGAAGGCTGCGACCACCGCGACTGCCACGGAGGTCCCTTCTGCGTGGTCCTCATCTCCAGTATCTGGAGGTCAGGTGAATGTGTCACGTTTGCTCGCGTTTACTCGTCTGAAAGTGGTGATTGGGGCGAGGAGATGGTTGTTAATCATCCTCAAGTATGCATTGACATCTGTCCGTCCCCTACCACTCTTGTGGGAGACGCCCTGTACTTCCATGGGGACAAGGGGTACGCCTTTGAGTACCAACTAGGCATCCAGCGCCTGTCGGTGATCGACCCGCCTCCGCGGTCAATGTGCAAAGGTTCCTCCATTTTCCACATGTCGATGGAGGATGGTAGGCTGGGATTCGCAAATGTGGAAAAGAATCCACGCCTCCGTCTATGCCTGTGGTCAAGAGAGACATTTTCTGATGGAGTTGAACAATGGGCACGTGGCAGGGCCATCGAACTCGAGACGCTTCTCCCCAACTGCGCCCTCCCCCCTCCAATGTTAGCATCTGGTCGCCGTCGATATCGGAAACCCATTGCAAAAGTAGCCGATAGCATCTTTGTTGGCACAACCACACATGATGGTGCTGTCTACATGGCCCAGCTCAATTCAGGGAGGGCCAGGAAGGCCTCTGATGGTTGCAATTACATCTTCCCTTACACGAGCTTCTGCATTCCAGGTATGTAAGCTAAAGTGCTAGACATCTACAATCCTTGGTAGTTAATTCACCGAACTTTATGTGATTTGTTAATGTCTAGACTCCAAGTATGTAATACATTACTTAGCAACATACAGATAAGGGCAGCTCATTTACTCACCATCCATCTTCTCAGCTAAATGTTTTTGTGGTACTGAGAGTGCTGTGGATTAGTATAATTCAGTGTTTTTCGCGGGTTAACAGAGCAACTTGTTTGTAATGGCTGTTCCCACTGAAAAGTCGTCTTTATCACACGTCTCATTCTATTTTCAAATTTTTTTTTTTCGTGATGCAGTGATGGATGCGGTTTCTACAGATAAGGTATCAGGAGAAGGTGTTTCAATTGCATGACAGATTCTTCTTGCAGGAAGTATGTTTTGGTGTTTGCAAATCACATTTTTGGTAATGAGTGGTGGGATGACTTAAGAATTTGTGGATCAACTCCTTAGGATTTGTATGGTTTCGTCCTTTATGGTGATGTCATGCCCCCACCTTTTCTATGGACAATGTGAATCAGGTATTTCAATTGCAAACCTTGTTCTGTAAACCAGTGGAATTGGTTGAGTTGTAGCAGCTCCTCTGTTGGTGATCTCAACACTTGCGTGGGAGGTAGTGAGGTTTTTGGATAATGCAGTAGCGCCTCTGCTCTTTGCTGCTTCACAACATCCATTTTAATACCTCTTACTGCCTGTTTCACTGGACAAATTACTGTTTTTAGCTGCCTTGATCTGGATATGCATATGATCTGCAAATAATACTTTCTATGTTGTAATAAAGTAAGACTTCAATGTTCTGGTGTCGCTTGTTTGTTGTTGTGTCTGGCAAGTGTTTCTGTTTTTGCCCTTTTGGGATTAGTTTCGCTGTGTTTTCATGGACTTAGATGGTTCCTGAGTGTGAGGAAAAAGACTTTTGCTTCATTGATCATGCTATTAACAGGTTACTGTCTGGTTTGAGATTTGTGAAACTGATCTTAAAGTGTATGAGCTCATTTATATTGGTCTTTTCTGCAATTTTGAAATGTTTGTTTGGTTTGCACGGTCACTTGTTCAGGTTCTGAACGAATGTTGAATGCATACATCGCTCCAAAGAGGGTTCAGGTTGAAGTGTGCAAGCTAAGCTTTGTGATTTGCGTGTTGTTAAAAGTTCATGCTGTTCGAGAAAGATTTATTTTAGGATTTTACACCCAATTCTGTGGAATTTCAGAATTGGACTCTCTAGAATGTGGGTTTGCGTCAATACGAGTGAGTGTTTAATCATTTGAATTGCCAAACAAGTTTCGCATGCTCCCAGATATAGTCATGGTAGACCATGTTAGCTTTGAGAATTTCCCATCCTGAATAATTTTGTTTTGAATGGACGGCTTATCTCTTGAACATGTAAAACAGGCAGTGCCCATGTAAAATGAAAGTGTTGCGCTTGTTTTTCATCTCAAGCCACTAGTGGCCTTTTCACTCCTCATCGATCTCTTCAGATAAACCATGCTTTCATGCTAGGAGTGACGTTATTAATTGCAATGTGTAACCGAATAATTTCACTCAAAGAAATAGTAGCCATATGTCGGTCATACCATAACTGCTGGTATTGGACATAGTGTGGATTTTCAACAACTGGATATGTGTTGTATTTCCTGATAGCTGACCCCAATGATTCAGGTATATGTTCCTCATAGGAAATACATTTACAACTATCAAAAATATCCATGTGAAAAGGCCGGTAGTAGGGCACGCCTTCAGATAATCGTCCACACGAGACACTTTTGCAGAAATTAAAGAAATTAACAGGCGGAATATAGATCAACCAACCGAAAAACAAAACACAATATAGTATTTACCAGAAACAGGTTTTTGCCCTTGAATCAACAATTGTTGGAATCGTGACTCGAGTTCAGTTTACAAGTGTACAAGGCTGTTCGTCTAGTGAGTGAACTGGAGTACATATTGAACACGCATGGGATTCATTTTGGTCCCTTCTAATCTCTGGTGGAGAACTGGAGGGCCATAACTGCATGCTGTCATATTGTATTCTTCAGAGGATCTGGATTGTGGCCGGAGAGCCAAGCAATTTATTGACATGCCATCCAGTTCAACAATTAACGAATTTAGTCTGATTACGTATTTGAGCAGCAACTACCAATAAATTTTAACTGCTAAAAAAAAGAGAAAAAATCGAAAACAAGTGAAAAATGGTGGTGGGCCCCGTGTGGGATAGCAGACTGGTCGACACCCACCACAGCACCAGAGGACAACCGTCACTCGCCTTTCCCCTCCCCGCAACCGCAAAATTCTCCAAGCCCTCGCCGCCTCCGCTGATCTCGCAGAGGAGAGCACACGCTGCAACCATGCTGCCGCAGCCGGAGCTGTCGGAGCTGCCGGACGACGTCCTCGGCGACATCCTCCTCCGGCTCCCGCCGGACGACCCCGCGTGCTTCCTCCGGGCCTCTCTCGTCTGCAAGAGCTGGCGCCGCGTCCTCGCCGACCCGGAATTCCACCGCACCCGCGGCGCGCTCCACCGGCGGCCCTCCTTCCTCGGACTCCTCCACGTCGTGAGTAAGGACATTCCGTTCTGCTCCCGCTTCGTCCCCAACGACCCCGCCTCCCGCCGCCCTGCCGCCCGCGACCTCCCCGGCTGGCTCGTGCTCGACTGCCACCACGGCCGCGCGCTCTTCGCCACCCCAACTCCAAGCCCGAGCCTGGGTCCCCGGGTGACCCTTGACTTGCTCGTCTGGGATCCCTTGACTGGCGTGGAGCACCGCCTGCCCCGGTTCTCGCCCTCGTCCTCACTCAGGCCCACGGTTGACACCCTTGGCATGGCGTGGAACGCGGCGGTGCTCTGCGCCGCGGCTGCGGAGGGCTGCGACCACAGCGGCTGCCACGGGCGTCCTTTCATTGTGGTTTTCCTCTGCACTGCAAATTTCGTCACGTTGTTTGCTCGCGTCTACTCGTCGGAGACAGGTAATTGGAGCGAGCCCACTTCAAGTGTTCGTCATCCGAATACTATTACTGTGGGTTCAGGCTCCACCGCCCTTGTGGGGGACACACTCTACTTCCGTGGCCGTAGGAAGTACACCTTCAAATATCAGCTGGGCACGCGGCGTCTCTCGGTGATCAAGGAGCCTCCGCCTTCCGTGTTCCGAGGACTATCCATTTGCCCCTTGACAATAGAGAACGGTGAATTGAGATTCATCGGCGTGGAGGACGGACCAAAATCAAGCGCCTGCCTCTGCCTGTGCTCGATGGAGGAAGCTCAGGACGGAGTTGCTCAATGGACTCGACTCGGGGCCATTGAGCTCGAGATGCTGCTCCCGGATGGTGCTCTCTCTGACAATCCTTATGTGTATGTGAGTTGCAGCGATTATGCATCCGTCACTGCAAAAGTAGTTGGTTTTGTGGATGGCATCGATATATGCTTCGTGGGCGTACGGACGAGGAATTGTGAGGACTGTGATGCTGTCTATATGGTCGAACTCAATTCAGGCAGGGTCAGGATCAGGAAGGTGTTGGAGGATTGTGCTTATGTATTTCCCTTCACAAGCTGCTGCATTCCTGGTATGTATAGTTTTGTTCCTTCCTAAATCCATGTGTGCTGCTGTGTTAATAGTACATCCCTTAGCTATTTATGATTTGTTCATGTCTAGGCTGTAGTGGTGAATTTGTAATATTTCATTTAGCAACTAAACAATGATATTTGTTCCTAAGAAACAAAGGTTGTTTCTTGATGGCATTGGGGGCGCTCATCTAGATCTAGAGTTTTAAGTTGTACTGGTTAGCGGTAACTTGTTCGTCACTTGTATATGGTTTGTTCATACTAGGGTAGTGATCATCAGTTCATCACCTTGCTGATGCTATTTTCATTTTGGTTCTAAAACATTTTTACAGTAATTGAGGTGGATTCTACAAGAGAAGGTCCTTCAAGTTTGGACAAACTCAAGATGCTTATGCAACGGCTCCTCAATCGTAGGATTTTCCGGTGAGATTATGCCTCTTCTTCTTGGATAATGTGTATTAGCTGTGTTGTAGCATCTTCTCTGAACCTTTGTTTGTGATATGAGGACCTGCACAAGTATTGAATATCAAGTTTCTGGATTCCACATTTTATTTGCAACTGCTCATTTGATACTTCAACAAAGGCTGAGAGGAATACTTCATTTGTTGTTGCCGGTAGCATAATTTTAGCAATTTATTACAACCTAGGTTTGGTTAGGTTCAACTTATGAAGTGGCCAAACATAAATTCTCAGAGCTGGAACATGGAGCTAATATAATGTTGTGCTCGTGTGGATTGCGTACTTGTAACTCTTGAAATTATAATATAAGCACATTTTTTGAAGGTTAATGAATGGTGCCTTTTCAGATCATGCTGTGGGAAGATTCAGACGGTGGATCAATGATCGCTTGAAATAGTCGCATTGGCATATTCGGAGTCATCATCTTGATCCTGGATTTCTGGAGCTGCCGACATCTTGGAAAGCATTGCTCTTTAGTGTTATGTGTCGCATAGATAAGTCGGAATAGAGTAACTCTCCTTGGTCCAACTTGGTTGCCCTTGTTGAATTCGCCATGATCCTGTCTCAAAACATTAATGGTTTAGTTTATATTTTGTCATGCTATCTTCAAGTCATGGTTGAGATATGTACTGGAACCTATTGTATATATTTCACCTTAACAAAATATGCATATTGTGGTTTAGCTTAATTTTGACTTGAATAAGGTTCTTCAAATATTTAATGGTTATTGTGCTTGTCCAATCTGTCGTACAAGTTGCTCGATTTTTTCATGATATTCGTTGTGTTTATATCCTTTTTTACTATTTCAGTAATTGGTCAACTAATGTTGGAGACGACCACTTGGAAGTGAACAAATATCGAGAATTCTGTCTTTCCTGAAAAATTGATTCTAATGCGGCGATTCTGGTTCAGGTTGCTTCAAAGGCAAACTAGTTTTGTTCAGGTTGCTTAGAAGGGAAAGTATTATTTCAGAATTCACTTGAAGTACCAAAAGCTATGCTCAGCTAGTGACATAAAAGACCTGGAGAAAATTTGCAGTAGATATGGCTCCATTGATGCTCCATCATATGCTTTCAGTGGTCTTATAAATCTCTTTTTTTTAATGCGAAAACAACTCTTATAAATCTTTGTTTGGAGATCAGGCTCGATCGAGTGCCTACTTGGAACAGTGTTTACCTTTCTTAAAAAACTTAATATTGTGGTTCAGTTTCACTTTGGCTTGAGGTGCCAAAATGTTGGTCAGTTCTTTCTTCAAATTTGATCCTTTTTGCCATGATCGTTGGAGTTACTGTTGAGTTCGTTTTGCTGGCACTCACGTGGAAGTTGGAACGGAAGCAACAATGAACGTGTGATCGATGCCTTTCCTGAATGAATAAGATTGTTCAAGTTTTCAGTTAGACATTGTTCAGGATTGGCTTATTATTCTTGATCGTTTGTTACTAGTCAAGAATTTTAGGCAGGCTTTGTTTATAAGGAGAGGCCGATCATAAATAAAAGGCAAAGCAACTCTGATCTATATCTCTTCCCCTTGCAAAAAAAAAAGGAAAGAAAAAGAAGATCTATATCTCTTCCTTTGTCGGTGCCCTGTGCCATTTTCCGCCATAGCTCCGAGGAGGTGAGGATCAAGGTCTCGCCCTGCCGCCAAGCACTCCCATGCACTTCATTATCTTGGTCCACTGCCAATTCACAAAACTGAAAAAAAAAATGAAATGTAGGAATACTTGGTGGGATGTTCAGCATAGTGGAGCTGCAGAGTCACAACACAGTTGCATCGTTAGACTTGTGAGTCGTGATAGTGCTTGTGAACTTCTAGCGCTCCTTCCTCTTAGACTGAAAACTGAATGCCTGACAATCATGTATCCTTGGTTTTGCATGCGTAGTCAGGCTGAAAGAATGCAGAATGCAAATATGGTTGTCTAGCTCTTACCAGATTCAGGCTCGAGCTTGCCAGCTTTGACATTTCAATCTTGTCATGAGCAGGTGTTGCTTGCGAAAGGAGGGGGAGTGAAACCAGGGCATTAAATAGTTAGTGTAAATGTAAATTCGGTAAATTAGCAAATAGTCTGCAACTTGTAAATGCTGAACTGTGACATGGAATTGGTTTGAAGTCATTGCGATTTTTTCAGACACTTTTTGAATATGTGGGCATGTTGGCATTTCCTCCAATGACTCAAATCACAATGGGGTTTCTAGTGATTGGTGCTGCATGACTCAAATCCATCGATCCATGGCTCATGGATGTTCCTGCACCCATGGAAAACCGATTTTTTTTTTTTTGAGAAATTACACAGTACAACTCAGACACTCACAACGCACACACACTCACCCCTATGAACGCACATACGCAAACCCTACCCCTATGAGCATCTTCGAAGACTGAGCCGGCAAATTCTCCAGATTCCCGAAGTCACCACTGGCGCCTCGCTGTCGACGGCCACGTCGCCTACCGCTGAAAGCACAAATGCCGTTAAATCCTAGAAAATTCGCTCCCACTGGGAGTCGAACCCAGGACCTCAAAGGTGTTACTCGGATGCCTTAACCGCTAGGCCAAGACCCCTTTCACCCATGGAAAACCGATTTGATCTGTCACACATAATCTATTTTGGTGCTACTGCATCTATTTGATTTGTAGCAGGTATGGTAGCACTTTGATGCTTCTTCATCTATTTTGGTGCTATCTGCTATACTGCATCTGTTCAATTCTTTGCAGGGGATTTGCTAGGTAGAAGCAAAAGTGAGTATAGTGTTGGCTAAAATCTGCTACTTCATATCGTTCATCTATGTTGTATCAATGCCAAAGGCTAAATATCAAATGTATGGTTTCACTTGAACAGACCAAAGGCATTTCATTTATGCTTGTTCTAGAAAATTAGAAATTTTATGTAAATATTTCAATTTTGATTGGATTGAGCCGCTGGTGTAACTATCAGTATATGCATTTGAATTTGTTGACATTTGAAAATCTTACAATTTTCATCTATGTTTTCACTTATAATTTGTTGTGTCGTAAAAAAAAATGTCAGCTCACCGTTGGTTTGAATCCTAGCTCCGTGACTGAACTCAAGTTGGTTAATCATGGTCACCGTTGTGGATCTCTGAATGATCATGGCTCAATAACTATGCTTCGGCTCATGTTTTCACCTCCTCGAATCGTTATGTTGATGCTTGACGCATCCACTTAATTGTCTCATTGGAGTGGATTATTGATTTCATTTTGGTGGTAGACACTTGGAATTGAAGATATCACAAGTGCATTATGTTTCCTGAAACTTGACATTGCCATGTGCAACAAGCTCATGTTCCTTGAAATGACTTTTTTTAAAAGAAAAAATCTGTTTGCCACGACGTGGTTGCCTTTTTAAGTCGGAAGTGTGTCACTTAACTACCAAAGAATGTTTGAGTCGGAAGTTTTGGGCTGCAGGCAGATAGATTATCGGCTTGTTTGTCGTGGTGGCAGAATTTAGGTTAACTAGTGTGATCCGGCGCGCTTCGCGCGCCGCTTGTTAGAAAAGCAATTATAGGAGAAGCAAAAAAAAAAAAAAAAATCTAGCAATTATGCTGAAACATGATCACCAATGTGGAAGGATATACAAAATGAAATAGCAAAAATCAACACAATGGATCTAGCAAAGATGTATTTGAAATCTAGCAAAATGGATGATTGGATGATGGCCACTCTATTTTTAAGGTGGCAAAAATAAAACCAAAAGTAATTTTTAACAAAGATTTATACAATCACCATTCAAAATATTATATATATTGAAATTAGTTAATATACAATAATGAAATTTTATAGCACTAAATAATTTCCTACAACTACTCGTCACTTTTTTCTATAGGGCCACTGCAACTTGGTTCGTAATTTTTTGAATCCTTAATCTCTCTACATCATGTGATCAACTTAGAATACAAAACTTGATTTGTCCATCACAGATCCAACTCCCTCCAGCTTAGGTATGATAGTTGGAGTAGTGAGGTATGGTCCGTGGGATGGCGGTGGGGGTGGTGGGTTGTTGGAGTCTTGGTGCGGCACCGGTTGAATCAGCATTGTGGCAGGCTCATCCAAGTGTAGGAAATGGGCAAAAAAAAAATATGAAAGAGGAAACATTTCTTAAAAAATATCCCAATATTTCATTTCCTACCAATATGTTCAACACCTGTAGTACAATAGCCAATAGGTATCACAACCGAAGCACAAAGACAAGGAGAACACATCAGCAGTGTGAGATGTTTCTCTACAAAAGCATAATTCCTTCTCACTTCCTTCCATAATTGCTGCAAGAGCACTTAAATATGTTTCACAAAAACACAATGACTTCAACTTAGCATTTCTACACGACGCCAGAGACGTTTCTCTACAAAAGCATAATTCCTTCTCTCACTTCCCTCCATAAATGATGTGAGAGCACTTAAATATGTTTCACTAAACCACAATGACTTCAACTTAGCATTTCTACACGACAACATAACCGACATGCAAAAGGATACCTAATGTTCCTGTTGTCCTTCATGAACTTATCCCAGCTCAGCGATGGCTCCCTCTCCAGCTTATTGTTTTAGGCCTCAAAAATCATCATATACCATAATACCATCATATATATATATATATATATATATATATATATATATATATATATATATATATATATATATATATATATATATATATATATATATATATATATATATATATATATATATATATATATATATATATCTGTGTGTGCGCGTGTGTGTGCGCGCGCGCGCGCGTGTGTGTGTGTGTAACAACATGAGCGCCAGTTTTGTTGGCGCAAAGCAATACGTGCAAAGGCATCAGCATGGAGAGCTTTTCACAGTAAACAAAGCTCCACACAATCACCAGAAAATTTGCACGTGACAGAAAAATGATGGGACACATTGTGTAAGATCAACCAATTGTGAATAAGTGATTGTGAAAGAAATAAGGAAAGCAATAGTACTACGAACCTTCTTTGATCCATCAACACCAGCCTTGCCTGAGCCAAATAATTCTTATGATCAGAAAGCAAGGAAAATTACGATCTTTTAAACAAAGGCATCCACATGATAGTTTGGTTAACCAGTGAAAGGTCCATGAAGCAATAAACAAACAAACAAGACTTATAAACATAAGCCTTTGCCATCCACCAGCATGCTTCGTGCAGAGCTATTTGAGTTCCTGAAAATCGTATTGTGTCAGCAGCAGCCAGAACCGAAAAGGGGAAGGATCACTGGAAATCTGGAACTGAAGAGCATAAATCGATCCCAGATGGAAAGTCCAATGCCTAACAACCATTCATGTCTCTTCCAGAGTAGCCTGAAATTCTGGTGACCATTCAATTCAGATCGATGTAATTACAGTGAATAAAGGAATGACAAAACCATGTCTAACCTACGTCTATTAATCTCAGGTGAAATCACGAACAACCCCCTATATGAAGTCCTGTGTACCTTTCGCAAACCAATAGCTACAGGCAACAACATGAGGACGCCAGTAACAAAAATCAAACAACCTGATTGTACATTAGAGGAAAACGAATCCTACTGTACATTGGGGGAAGGAAACCTAAATAGCAAGGTGAAAGGATAGCAATAAGATATCCCAAATTTTTAAGCAAAATATTCTACCTGAATAAGAAAATGTTGAAGATAAAAAATACAATAACTTGGAACAATAGATATTAATGTCATCAAAATAAACCATCAGTTTTCAGTTACCTCTGCATGTCTGCCAAATTAGAGTAGTGACTGAAGTAAAACAGTGGTACTTGTCAAACAGGAGCTACAAAACATGGTCGCTTGACAGGATGAAATATAAGTGTCGTGAACGGTTAACGCCACGAAAGAAAATAAATAGGCTAGCAAAATTTCATCCTTATTGAGTCATTAACATTTTAAAAGAATTACCTATATGAGGACACAAAGAAGCCATGTAGTGCAGAAAACCATCTAAGGACACAGCTATCCTAGATGGTCCTAACCTTAGGATATCGACAGATATAAATCCTAGAAAAAAGAGCGTAGGATCTATACCACCAGTCCAGCATTTAATTTTATTTTTTTTCGCTCCAATCCTACAATAAAGGCTATACTACTCTTTTACGATGTCTCCTAGCAGGTTAACTAATAATGAGTAACAGTTATTTCAAGAAATTGGAAATAAAATACGGCTAAATCATCTAAGAAATATGAGCCTGCATTAAAAAGATGGTAAGATAAATCGACAGCGTATCACATGTCACAGAAGCTGTGACAAATACAATATTTCTAGATTTCTCTGCAAACATCATATTCCAAAGTCCAAACAAAACACAAACCACCTGCAATGACTATTTTATGCTAAAGATATATTTTAACAAGAATTAAAGGGCCTAATTATCCTATGGCTGAAACCACCTTTTATCTTTTTTTTGTCTGATAAGATGAATTGACCTTCTAAAAACTATCTCATAAACAACCTTATATGAGCACCGACTAATACCATAGAGAAAATAAACTACACATTAACAAGAATTTGTAAGATTTAATTAACTTTGGACAGAGCAGAGTGATAGTTCAACAACTTGACTACGCATTAGCGAGTGTCACCAGTATGGCAGTGTCTATCTTTCCTGTGACTGAGTTCATAGGACTCTTTTGTAACCTCCTCAACAGCTACGCTCCTCGCTCGTCTTTTCTCAATGATTTTGCTTGCACCTTCGCCAAAAAAAAAAAGAAAGAAAAAGAAAAGTGGTAGCTTCTTCTTGCTTATGTTTCATGACAAGCAGAGGAACTGAATAGATCGATAAATCCCGCTAACTGCAGAGTGCTGACTGTTTATTGGGTCAGATTTTAGCAGAGAAACTGAATAGATCATTGCAATGCAACTAACTGCTGAAACCACCACAAAAATGTAGTATGTGATGAAACAGATCGAACAATAACTTTCAAGGTAAATAAATTATGTGCATAATTTTTTGAGACTAATGACAAAAAGGGCAAAGGAAATGGTGTTGGCTTAATGCATCATAAAACCAAATCCTAGAGTATAGAAAATACTATCTGAGTATCTGGTGAGTATCCTATTTACATTATTTATCTGCAGCCAAAAATTTGAATGGAATCAAAATGCACAAGAATTGGGAACACTAATGAAGCGTTTCCGCTTTTCACAGGATCGAGTCGGTACGCGCTAATGAACAGACGCAACAGTACATCACATAAAAAGCACAAATTTTACATCTTTAAGTTATTACAAGTCTCAAATAATTTAAAACACGTGAGTAACACAGCGGAAGTCTGAAGATACATGAAACAACTACTACTCTCGACGATACAAAGGCCACACATCGAAGCCCCACGATACGGACCTGCTGAAAGCTCCACCAAACATCGGCGGAAGCAAGAACGAACCTGCACAAAAACATATAGAGCCAAACCCTGAGCAACTAATACTCAGCAAGACTTACCCGTCAACGTGGCTAACTACAGCCGACTCCTAATATGCAAAGGCTACAAGGGGTAGGCTGACTCGATAGTATAAAACCGCACTAATTACTTAGTCCTTACTTTCAAGTTTTATTTCAGATTAAGTACTTAACCAATAAAACAGTGCACTTATCTCTAAAACAGGTATAAAGTAACAATACATCAGATAAGCAATATAACAGTAATGAAAGATAAATATAACAGTACTAGTCATCATCATCAAGCATATCACACTACGATGTGACTCAGTGAACAAGGATGCTTTTGACCGAGAGCGGTGGCATCGATGTACATCCTGCAGGAGAAAACCTGACCACACGACATATGCAGCACAAAGGCACCACATATGGCAACCTTTTACAAAGCTCCCGCAAGGCTGAAGTCTAGCTGCTGCTCACGGCGAATCATCAGGCCCCACACGACACCCGGCCCCGCCGTTGCCTATGGTCCCATTTCCCCGAAGCAGCAGGATAAGGCTCGTCCACACGATTGCTAAGCTACTAAGTTTACTGGCCCCCATAAAGACCAGCATGCGATCAGTACGTTCAAACTTGCTCAACAGGGCCAGCAACGAACGGTCCTTAATCGGCATAGACGGGGCTACCACCGTGAAGGCCCAACCTTCTCCATCCATCCTATACAAACAATCCCCCGTCCGGTCTCAACAATCCTAAATCCATCTAGTACAATCCAGGGTGATTCCTATCATGCGAGTGGGACCTACCACTCGTCTCCTACCGTTCGTTAGACCCTAAGCATAGCAGATTCTAACGATATCCTAGAACCAACAACTACAAATATAGGACACAAGGTAGGATATTGTAACACCCGGTTTTTTTCAAGGGAATTTTTTTTTCGAAATACTTTATTTGCCTTTTTTCTCATTTCTATTTGTTTGTTAGGATTTTCCGGGGCTTTATTTGGTTCTTTTGCTATTTATTTTGGCTTTCTTGATTTATCTTCCTAGTAGAAAAAACCAATGATCTCGTTAGATGGTCCAACTAACCTTAGAAGCTACGGTAAATAATTTTAGGCCAGCCTCCACACACATACACACAACTCTCACTATTTTACTTGACAAAACTGGGCCACCGAGCTACCGGTTTGTGCACTGTGCACATATTTGTACGTGTATGTACGCCGGCGAGTGAGCACAAACAGCACTATTGCACTCCTCTACTGACTGACCGTACTAGGTAGCTACTGACTCATGCATCCTATATGTATTTGTCCGGCACCGTCCGTTTAGCCACCGCTTAATCCAGCGGCAACGGACGTTGGAACTCCTCAGCTTAAAAGACACTGCCGTCCTATTTCTTCTTACCCTGTACACCATACCTACCCTAGGCCCTTGAGCTTTGGCAACAATAGAAGGAGCTGAAGCTCTGTTCGTGCGTCCTGGAAGCTCACGGTGAGCATAGGTTTTCCCAATTAATTCTTCCATCCATTTGTTAAGTTCCTAATAATTATGCACCTGTCGTCTCTGCAATTAGAAGCTGCCTAAATAACTAGTGAATCACCGGCAATTTTAGTCAGTTGTTGCCGGAGCGAGCTGCTGCGGACAGCTCGTCGCTCTTCGCTGTTGCGCCTTCGCCGTCCACTGGTTGCCACATCACAGCGCCACGCATAGATACTCTGCTGCCGGAGTCCATTTTGTTGCATCGCCGGTCCTCGCCGCCGGCAGCGGTGTCATTGCCGCGTGTATGAGCTGCCTTATACAAAGGAGCAGAGCACACGTACCTGTATGCTCTGTTTTCAGTTGGGCAAGCAGGGGCACCACAAGCCCAATAGCACCCTGACTTGCTTTGCGTAAAGGCTAAACCTTGTAGTATTGCAGATCAACGTGAATTGGTTACTAGCACAAATAAACTATAGTTCTTTGACCTTGAGATTTCTCCGCCCAGCAATCAAATTAGTGCATCCCCATACAGTGCCGTGGTTTGTTTCCAATAAAGATCGATCTGCTGTTGCTCCAATAGTAGAGTGTCAGTTCCTCTCTGGTAGCACTGGTATCCCTTAGAGTTAATTAAATATACAAGCTAACAAATCTTAGTCACCAACCCAAAAACCCAATGGCCAATCGTGAGCTTGTTAGTGGTTTAAATAAACTAGTCTTTTGATCTTAAGTTTTCTCCCGCCTAGTGATCAGATTAGTGTATCTATATATACTGCCGTGCCTTGGTTCCAATAAAGTCCTTTTACACAATACCAAGAACCATTAGAGCCAGTCTAAAATATTAATTAAGGTATGATGTCCATACTATCTCTGAAATAGAGTATACTCTAATATTTGCTAATACCAGAAAGCTTGCCAAGACTAACAAACCTCTTGTATGAACAACAATAGCTCCTGGAACCCACATAGACCTAGAGTCTATTTTCTTTTTCGAGTTCTTTCTTTCTATTGGTTTTATTGTTTTATTCCTTTCTCTTATAATTCGAGTGCTTTAGCTTTATTGGCTATTTTTATTCCTCACGTTAGAGTACGAGGGAGTCGGACAGGGAGGTCAGGAGGTCTGGGAGGAGAACGACGAGGCCGTTGAGCAGGAAGGCAAGTCACACTCCAATCGATCATGTAGCACATATGATTACTAATATTTGCATTGTGTGTTCTCCTTGATCTAGTCGTGGTCGTAGGATCATGGATATGAATATGATAGAGGCTCCAAACCAAGTATGCATGAAATGGCCAACCTATCCACTTTAGCCAAAGGAGCCGAGATATAAACCTAGCTCGAAGTGAAACTATTAGCAAATGGTATGAGGTATGACTAGGATAAGGTTAATATGGAGTTATCACTGTTGTAGCGATGATCTATGGTTGTGGGATGGATGGTGGTTATGTTGAGGTGGGATGGTTGATTAAGCACATGTACCTTTGTGGTTATGTGGCTAGTCACTACAATGAAAGATATGAGGAATGGTTAGCTAAGTCGTGATAAAAACATAGTTTCGTCCAACCATAAGGACCGACTCGACGGACATGGTTTGGTAACAGTCCTACAACATGGTACCCGAGGCTGCCCATGTAAGGCGAATGACCCCTCGGCTAAGTCTGCATTCGTTACTAAGATGGGACCTGTCGTGCCTCAGAGTGAAATGAAATGATGTGAGAGAGAAGGAAGAAGAGTGGGTAGCTTGTTGTACCTCTGCCTATCGACATGTTATTCCTTGATGATTGCAAGTTGGGGAATATCCTATGGGTAATGATGGACAGGCTCTGCAGAGTTCATTTTAAATCATTCGAATGTGCCGTGCTTCCGGTTAATGGAGCTATGTTTATGGGTGAATCCAGTTTCATGGCTAAGTTTACTTATTCCTCATGATGATGCTGGATTTGGGAGGTTGGGTGGTATGTTGTTGCTGCAGTGATGCTCATTTACTAATTATGATGTTGCTACTCTCTAATGAAGTTATATATCTCATTTATCATATTCCTATGTTGATATATTGCATAACCTACAGTCTTATAGCTCATATTTTACTTACTTTGAATCCGTGTGGCTTGCTGAGTACCAATGTACTCACTCTTGCTCAATTTGAAATCAGCTGGTGAAGGTGAGAACGGAGGAGAGCCTTGTGACGATAGTTGGGCTCAGGAGTACTATGTCGATGATCCTACGTTCTAGGGCGCTCCTGCACTCGGGCCTTTGTTGTTTTGGTGGTTCTTATGGACTTTACCACTGTGGTGCTTGTGTAACATAGAAGGTTGTGAAACTCTAATAAGGTTGACTTGTATAATAGCTTTGTAATAACCCTATGTTTTAATCTATGTGTAATATATAGTGCTGGTTTGCTTAAATATCATCTTGTGTGCAACTTCTATTCCTGGAGAGTTGCATTTATATGGTTCACAAGGTCTAGGATCTAAGATTAGGGTGCTTTTACACTAAATATGTTGAATAGTGAAGAAATTAAGGTTAATGTGCTTAGGAGGTGGGAATGGTTAAGGAACTGGAGTAGATAGTGAAGAAAGGTCTCATAGGATGGGTAGAGTCTTTAGATGTCTAGTGTGTTTCCAAGATCATGCTTGTTTCGTGCTTTGATTTGCCTCTTGATTCTTTTGAAACTTTTCATTCGATGATTTAGAGATTTTATATCTATATTTGCAATATATCATTTCGACTTGCTTCTTTCTGCCTTTGTTTTGGTGGTCTTATTTGTTCTCCTAAGAAGGAAATCCCGCTGCAGAGTGAGTGTTGCTTCTAACAATAAATGAAGATGTCAGAGGGCAATGGAAGTGGCAATGGACCGTCTGGGAACAATGCCGATCTGGCTAGTGTGCTCAGGACACAAATGGAGGTTTCTCAAGGTCAGTTCAAACTCTTGGAGGAACTTGTGGCAAAAGTGAGTGCTGGAACATCAGGAAATGGTTCAAGGATAGATACTAAATGGACTGACTTCCAGAAGACCAAACCACCTCGGTTCTCGGAGGCCATAGAACCATTGCAAGCAGATGATTGGCTTCGAGATATCGAGAGGAAGCTGGACACTGTGCAATGCAATGACAGAGAGAAGGTATTGTATGCTACTCATGAGTTAGCTGGACCCGCTGCTGCATGGTGGATAAGCTATAGTTCTATGCATCCTGACAAAGAAGCTATAACCTGGAAAGAATTTGTGGATGAGTTCAGGAAGGCACACATTCAGCCAGGTGTTATGGCTGCTAAGTGTAGGGAGTTCAGAGATTTGAAGCAGGATAAGAGTTCTATTACGGACTATCACACCAAGTTCACACACTTATCGCGCTATGCACCTGATGATGTCAATACTGAAGCTAAGAAAATGGAAAGGTTCACCGAAGGGCTGAACATATACTTGAAGCGTCAACTTGCTGGTTTTGAGTATCCTACACTGAATAAGATGGTTGATATGGTGATGCTTACGGAGGAAAGAAGCAAAGAAGTAGCAGAAGATAGAGAAGAAACTAGAAAGAAAAGAATGGTAGAACAAGCAAGATCAACTCCAAATATGAGAGCTAGGGTGACATCTGTTCCAACAAATGTGATAGCAAGGCAACAGAACTCAAAGCCAAATGGTCCTCGTTGCTATACTTGCAATGGGAATCATTATGATAAATATTGTCCAAGGAAGACTTGTTATCACTGTGGACAAAAAGGGCATATCAGGTACAACTACCGATGGAGGGATCTTCCTTCTGAAGTTGCCCAAGCTCGAGCCAGAAGGCCAAATGTGGCACCACGAGCATCAGCTAACAATCAGGCAGCTGGACAGAACAACGGAGGACAGATGGTTCGTGGTGGAGGACAAGCTGGAGGAGGAGGCCAAGTCGAACAAAGGATCATTCCAGGACGTGCCAACTACATCAACGCTGCTGATGCTGAACAAGCTTCTGATGTGATAGTTGGTACGTATCCAATCAACTCAAAACCCGCATTAGTTTTGTTTGATCCCGGAGCTTCCCATTCTTTTGTCTCCTTGGGGTTTGCAACAAAAAGTGAGATGTCTTTTAATGCTTTGGGAAGTACCTATATAATCCGAACTCCTGGTGGCATTATGAGAACACAATTCAAGTGTAGAGGAGTAGAGTTGGAGATAAAGGGAATTAGTTTTAGAGTGGATTTGCTGTTGTTGGAAATGAGAGGTCTTGATATCATACTTGGAATGGATTGTTGTCAAAGTACAAAGGTATACTTGATTGTGAAAAGAAGATTGTTAACTTGGTTGGTCCAGAGGGACAACGAGTGGAAGTTGCTACTGACAGAATAGATAATATGAAGCAAAAGACTGTTTATAATTTAGAAGTGGAGGGTGTCAACCAAGTACATATAGTTTGTGAATACCCAGATGTATTCCCAGA
The DNA here is from genome assembly GCA_007726485.1 of Eragrostis curvula. NCBI lineage: Eukaryota > Viridiplantae > Streptophyta > Magnoliopsida > Poales > Poaceae > Eragrostis > Eragrostis curvula. The sequence continues at coordinate 14,017,189 of CM017445.1, read as the reverse complement.
AGAGTTGCCAGGGATGCCACCGGATCGGGAGATTGAGTTCACAATTGAATTGAAGCCAGGGACAACACCGGTGACCAAAAGCTACTATCGATTGTCCAAAGATGAATTAGATGAACTTAAAACTCAACTAGCAGAATTGTCAGAGAAAGGATTTATAGAGCCAAGTGCATCAGAGTGGGCATCACCCGTGTTGTTTGTTAAGAAAAAGGATGGAAGTAAGAGAATGTGTATTGATTATAGAGCACTCAATGCCGTTACAATCAAGAATAAGTTTCCTTTGCCAAGAATTGATGACTTGTTTGACAGACTAAAGGGTGCCAAGGTATTTTCTAAGTTGGATTTGAGATCTGGGTATCATCAAATGAAAGTTAAGATAGAGGATAGACCCAAGACTGCCTTCATCACAAGGTATGGGTTGTATCAATTCACCGTGAGGCCTTTTGGAGTGACAAATGCACCATCAATGTTCATGAACTTGATGAATATGACCTTGATGGACTTCTTAGATGAGTTTGTTGTGGTGTTCATTGATGATATCTTGATATACTCAAAGAGTCTTGTGGAACATGAAGAACATCTGAGAAAGGTTTTGGATCAATTGAGAGAGAAGAAGCTTTATGCTAAATTCTCAATGTGTGAATTTTGGATGACTGAAGTCTCTTTCTTGGGACATGTCATATCAGGTGACGGAGTTAAGGTTGATCCATCTAAAGTAAAAGCAGTGCAAGAATGGCAACAACCCAAGAACATAACAGAGATAAGAAGTTTCTTGGGAATGGCAGGATACTATCGAAGGTTCATAGAAGGCTTTTCAAAAATAGCAAGGCCTTTAACCCAATTGACTAGAAACAATGTGAAGTTTGAATGGTCGGAAGAGTGTGAAACGAGCTTTCAAGAGTTGAAAAGAAAGTTGACAACAGCTCCAGTACTTACTCTACCAAATAATGAGAAGGATTTTCTATATTGTGATGCTTCACATCAAGGTTTGGGATGTGTGTTAATGCAAGATGGCAAAGTAATTGCTTACGCATCTAGACAACTTAGAAAGCATGAAGAAAATTATCCTACTCATGATTTGGAGTTAGCGGCTGTTGTTCATGCTTTGAAGATATGGAGACACTATCTAATGGGTAACAAGTGTGAGGTATATTCAGATCATTAGAGTTTGAAGTATTTCTTTACTCAACCTGAGTTAAACATGAGACAACGAAGATGGCTTGAGTTGATTAAAGACTATGAATTGGACATCAAGTATCATCCAGGTAAAGCTAATGTTGTGGCGGATGCCCTTAGCAGAAAAGCATATTGCAATAATATTATGATTGATGAGTGTCCTGCACCTTTGAGAAGGGACATTCAAAATTTTCAGCTTGAATTCATTGAGCAAGGTTCATTGATGGACATGGAAGTTCAACCTACTCAGAAGGATAGAATCAAAGAAGTTCAACCTATTCGGAAACTATGCAAGGATATAAAGGAAAACAAAGTGGAAGGGTTTAGTGAGGATGATGAAGGAGTTGTAAGGTTTAAAGGTCGATTGTGTGTTCCAGATGATAAAGAAATCAAGAAGGTGATACTCTCAGAAGCACATGAATCCTTATTCTCCATACATCCAGGTAGTACAAAGATGTATCAAGATTTGAAGAACATATTTTGGTGGAAGGAAATGAAGAGAGATGTAGCTGAACATGTCAACCTATGTGATGTGTGTCAGAAAGTGAAGGCTGATCATAGGAGACCTGCAGGTTTAATGCAACCACTGCCAATTCCAGAATGGAAATTTGATGAAATAGGTATGGATTTCATCACTGGCCTCCCAAAAACAAGAGCTGGTTATGATGCTATTTGGGTAATAGTGGATAGATTGACTAAAGTAGCTCATTTTATACCTATCAAACAAACTTATGGAGGTGCTCAGCTAGCAGAGTTATATCTAACTCGCATTGTTGTGCTTCATGGAGTTCCAAAAAGAATAGTGTCTGATAGAGGATCACAATTTACTTCAAGGTTTTGGGAAAGTTTACATGAAGCTATGGGTACAGACTTAGTTTTTAGCTCAGCTTATCACCCACAGACAGGTGGGCAAACGGAAAGGGTTAACCAAATATTAGAAGATATGCTAAGAGCCTGTGCTTTGGTATATGAATTTGCATGGGATGTTTGCTTGCCTTTCGCTGAATTCACATATAACAATAGCGATCAAGCTAGTCTAGAGATGGCACCTTTTGAAGCTTTGTATGGCAGAAAGTGTAGAACTCCACTTAATTGGACTGAGACAGGTGAACGACAGTTGCTTGGACCTCAAGTGGCTCATAATGCAGAGGCACATGTGAGAATCATTAGAGAAAGATTAAAAGCTGCTCAAGATCGACAAAAGAAGTATGCTGATAATCGGAGAAGGGACTTGAATTTTGAAGTTGGAGACATTGTGTACTTAAAGGTTCAACCATTAAAAGGGGTACACAGGTTTCAAGTGAAAGGAAAATTGGCGCCAAGGTATATTGGTCCATATAAGGTTCTCGACAGAACAGGGGAAGTCGCTTATTTACTACAATTACCACAAGAATTGAAAGGTGTGCATCCTGTTTTTCATGTGTCGCAATTGAGAAAATGCTTAAAGAAACCTACTGATCAAGTTCAAGTCAAAGAGATTGAGTTGCAACCAGACCTGTCATATAAAGAGGAACCACTCAAAATTTTGGAGGTTGATGAGGGTCGCTTGAGAAATAGAACTATCAAATTTTATAAAGTCCAATGGAAAAATCATACAGAGGAAGAAGCAACATGGGAGAAAAAATCGGATATGCAACGGGACTTTCTGGAGGCTTGCTTGCATCTTCAGGAATCTCGGGACGAGATTCTTCTTTAGAGGGGTAGGTCTGTAACACCCGGTTTTTTTCAAGGGAATTTTTTTTTCGAAATACTTTATTTGCCTTTTTTTTCTCATTTCTATTTGTTTGTTAGGATTTTCCGGGGCTTTATTTGGTTCTTTTGCTATTTATTTTGGCTTTCTTGATTTATCTTCCTAGTAGAAAAAACCAATGATCTCGTTAGATGGTCCAACTAACCTTAGAAGCTACGGTAAATAATTTTATGCCAGCCTCCACACACATACACACAACTCTCACTATTTTACTTGACAAAACTGGGCCACCGAGCTACCGGTTTGTGCACTGTGCACATATTTGTACGTGTATGTACGCCGGCGAGCGAGCACAAACAGCACTATTGCACTCCTCTACTGACTGACCGTACTAGGTAGCTACTGACTCATGCATCCTATATGTATTTGTCCGGCACCGTCCGTTTAGCCACCGCTTAATCCAGCGGCAACGGACGTTGGAACTCCTCAGCTTAAAAGACACTGCCGTCCTATTTCTTCTTACCCTGTACACCATACCTACCCTAGGCCCTTGAGCTTTGGCAACAATAGAAGGAGCTGAAGCTCTGTTCGTGCGTCCTGGAAGCTCACGGTGAGCATAGGTTTTCCCAATTAATTCTTCCATCCATTTGTTAAGTTCCTAACAATTATGCACCTGTCGTCTCTGCAATTAGAAGCTGCCTAAATAACTAGTGAATCACCGGCAACTTTAGTCAGTTGTTACCGGAGCGAGCTGCTGCGGACAGCTCGTCGCTCTTCGCTGTTGCACCGTCGCCGTCCACTGGTTGCCACATCCCAGCGCCACGCATAGATACTCTGCTGCCGGAGTCCATTTTGTTGCATCGCCGGTCCTCGCCGCCGGCAGCGGTGTCATTGCCGCGCGTATGAGCTGCCTTATACAAAGGAGCAGAGCACACGTACCTGTATGCTCTGTTTTCAGTTGGGCAAGCAGGGGCACCACAAGCCCAATAGCACCCTGACTTGCTTTGCGTAAAGGCTAAACCTTGTAGTATTGCAGATCAACGTGAATTGGTTACTAGCACAAATAAACTATAGTTCTTTGACCTTGAGATTTCTCCGCCCAGCAATCAAATTAGTGCATCCCCATACAGTGCCGTGGTTTGTTTCCAATAAAGATCGATCTGCTGTTGCTCCAATAGTAGAGTGTCAGTTCCTCTCTGGTAGCACTGGTATCCCTTAGAGTTAATTAAATATACAAGCTAACAAATCTTAGTCACCAACCCAAAAACCCAATGGCCAATCGTGAGCTTGTTAGTGGTTTAAAAAAACTAGTCTTTTGATCTTAAGTTTTCTCCCGCCTAGTGATCAGATTAGTGTATCTATATATACTGCCGTGCCTTGGTTCCAATAAAGTCCTTTTACACAATACCAAGAACCATTAGAGCCAGTCTAAAATATTAATTAAGGTATGATGTCCATACTATCTCTGAAATAGAGTATACTCTAATATTTGCTAATACCAGAAAGCTTGCCAAGACTAACAAACCTCTTGTATGAACAACAATAGCTCCTGGAACCCACACAGACCTAGAGTCTATTTCTTTTTCGAGTTCTTTCTTTCTATTGGTTTTATTGTTTTATTCCTTTCTCTTATAATTCGAGTGCTTTAGCTTTATTGGCTATTTTTATTCCTCACGTTAGAGTACGAGGGAGTCGGACAGGGAGGTCAGGAGGTCTGGGAGGAGAACGACGAGGCCGTTGAGCAGGAAGGCAAGTCACACTCCAATCGATCGTGTAGCACATATGATTACTAATATTTGCATTGTGTGTTCTCCTTGATCTAGTCGTGGTCGTAGGATCATGGATATGAATATGATAGAGGTTCCAAACCAAGTATGCATGAAATGGCCAACCTATCCACTTTAGCCAAACGAGCCGAGATATAAACCTAGCTCGAAGTGAAACTATTAGCAAATGGTATGAGGTATGACTAGGATAAGGTTAATATGGAGTTATCACTGTTGTAGCGATGATCTATGGTTGTGGGATGGATGGTGGTTATGTTGAGGTGGGATGGTGATTAAGCACATGTACCTTTGTGGTTATGTGGCTAGTCACTACAATGAAAGATATGAGGAATGGTTAGCTAAGTCGTGATAAAAACATAGTTTCGTCCAACCATAAGGACCGACTCGACGGACATGGTTTGGTAACAGTCCTACAACATGGTACCCGAGGCTGCCCAAGTAAGGCGAATGACCCCTCGGCTAAGTCTGCATTCGTTACTAAGATGGGACCTGTCGTGCCTCAGAGTGAAATGAAATGATGTGAGAGAGAAGGAAGAAGAGTGGGTAGCTTGTTGTACCTCTGCCTATCGACATGTTATTCCTTGATGATTGCAAGTTGGGGAATATCCTATGGGTAATGATGGACAGGCTCTGCAGAGTTCATTTTAAATCATTCGAATGTGCCGTGCTTCCGGTTAATGGAGCTATGTTTATGGGTGAATCCAGTTTCATGGCTAAGTTTACTTATTCCTCATGATGATGCTGGATTTGGGAGGTTGGGTGGTATGTTGTTGCTGCAGTGATGCTCATTTACTAATTATGATGTTGCTACTCTCTAATGAAGTTATATATCTCATTTATCATATTCCTGTGTTGATATATTGCATAACCTATAGTCTTATAGCTCATATTTTACCTACTTTGAATCCGTGTGGCTTGCTGAGTACCAATGTACTCACTCTTGCTCAATTTGAAATCAGCTGGTGAAGGTGAGAACGGAGGAGAGCCTTGTGACGATAGTTGGGCTCAGGAGTACTATGTCGATGATCCTACGTTCTAGGGCGCTCCTGCACTCGGGCCTTTGTTGTTTTGGTGGTTCTTATGGACTTTACCGCTGAGGTGCTTGTGTAACATAGAAGGTTGTGAAACTCTAATAAGGTTGACTTGTATAATAGCTTTGTAATAACCCTATGTTTTAATCTATGTGTAATATATAGTGCCGGTTTGCTTAAATATCATCTTGTGTGCAACTTCTATTCCTGGAGAGTTGCATTTGTATGGTTCACAAGGTGGGCCTGTCACAGATATGGAAGGGTAATCCTAATGCAGTTTTATGGTTTCACATTAATTCCTAATAAACCTAATGCACAAACAATTACTAGCCCCAAACAAGTGATAAACAAAAATCCTAAATAGGGAGGCATGCACTGGGGCTTGCCTGGCTCAAGTGCGATGTTAGCTACTAGAGAGTCAGCTAATATCTCCTCCTGAACTGCTCAGCATACTGATCCTCCAGCTGCTCCTGGTCACCTTGAATGCTATACGTCATGACAAAGGAATGCAAGTTAGATGCAATGAACATGAGGCAATTAAATTAAATTCACTTAAGTAATGAACTTGGTTTACATGATTTCGAAATTAAGTTATGGTACAGTGACATTTTTCTGGGATTAAGCATTACTCAAAGTGATTTACTGTGGAGATTGAAAATTTATTGTGTTCTGGATTATTGTTAACAATTTAAAGAGTGTAGACTAGAAAATAAATCATAAGAAAAGAATTAGACATGATATAATGATGAATCTTGTTCTGTAAGTGTGTTGACAGTGTATTAACAGTCAAGCAAAGTTTCAGATTTTATTGAGCAACAGAGAATTTATTATGATTTAAACAATTGTTAACACATAAAATTTTTTACAGAAAACTGGAAGATGATTTGCATCAGTTTGACAGACTGGATAGGTAGATCAGAGCACAAGGAAGACAACAAAACTGGTTTCGCATTTTTCTGATGTGTATTCTATTTTCTATGCATTTTACAAGTTTCCAGCAATTTCTGACAATTTAAAACGAATTCCGGGGAAAAGGAAAAGGCGCGGGTCGATTTGGATCTGGGCTGCGCACTGGGCCATGGGCTGGGCTGGATTGGATTTGGCCGGAGCGTCGCCGGCGCGCGGCGGCGCGGCTCGTCGGAGGGGAATCCGGCGACGCCTTGGAGAACGGTGTGCACGGGGGGGGGGGGGGGGGTGAAGTGGGGAACGCGATGGTGGTGCGTGTGCTCGATGACGGCGAGCGGCGGAGTTTGGCCGGGGTGCGGTGGCGTCGCGACGACGCTACAGAGAGCGATAGAGCGAGTGGAGAGGCGCTGGAGTCTGACCTTGACTTGCTCAATCTATTGGAAGATCACATCGTCGACGAAGAAGCCCGGAAGGTGGTCGGCGGCGTTGAGCTTTGCACGGCGGCGAGGACTGGCGATGGGGAAAAACTTCCGATCCGGCGGGCGGAGCTACTGAATCGAAGAAACAAGGGGTCAGTGAGGGGCGCGAGGGAGATGCGCAGCCACAGACGCGAGGAAGAGGACCACATTCTCACCGGAGACGACGAATCGGACGGAGGAGCGGTGGAGCTCGGGCGACCGGAGTTGGAGAAGACGTGCTCGATTCGCGTGGCTCACGGCGGCAGACGAGCAATGGTGGCCATGGAGGGGTTGATAGGGTACTCGCAAAGCTCTAGGCGGAGTAACTCGGCTGGGGAGAGCTCGTCGACGGCGGCATGGCGTGCTTCCAGCTCGGCGCAGCAATGGCGGGGTGGTGGCGGCGCGAGGATGCTAGGGTTAGGGTTTAGAGAGGAAACGGGGAGTGTGGGAGAGAGCGGGGAAGAGCGAGGCGGCTCGGTGCTTATCCGCGGCGTACGGGCAGAGACTGCGCGGCGTGGCTTCGGTCGTCGCCGGCGACGTGGCGTCGAAGCTCTGACAGCAGGCCCGGCGACCTTTCTCTTTTTCGCTGATTTAAATCCAGCAAAGTTCAGCGAATTAATCGTGGTACTTCGGGTGCTCCAAAAATCACCAAATTTGTGGGATGTTAGAGCACAGATCCAACTCAAACCTTCTCATTGGCTCTAAGTGGAATTGGGCAACAGAATTCGATTTAAAAATCGAGGAACAGCAGGATTTGCAGGAACTTCTCTGAATTTTCAGAGGTACTTCCAGGATTTGAAAAATTCTGGAAAATTCTCCAAAATTCTCTGCTCTGATGTTCTTGCTACAGAATTTTTCTTTGGGTCAGGTTGTTATTGAAAAGTTTGAGTTGCTTCACAAGCATTGGTTTAATATTTATTTGAACAATTTGATTTCAATTCAGATTTATGTTTGATCCGATTTGTTTCAGTTTTTGGTTCAGTTTAGGATCTGTTTTGCAGGTTTTTGGCTGCCGTGACACGGGGTGTCACAACTAACGTTTTAGAAATCCTTGTTCCCAGTCATTATACAAGGATCATCACAGCTTGCTATTGTATTGCCAAAAGAAAAATGTGGCTATCTAGCAACCATGTGCCTATACTAATTTCTATAAATAAAGTCACAAAATCAACACAATTTATTGCTCATGTGCCCTTGCTACTGGAAACTAAGAGTGATTTAGAAAGACAGCTTCAGTTGGCAAACCAAAACATACCATGTTTGACTTTTGCATCATATCAAAAGTTCTTTACTTGTTGAACGAATAAATCATGATTAAGGAAATATGAGATTGCAATATCCATGTAACTCCATACATCAGAAAAATAAATCAGTAGGGGAAGTCAAATGATGCACAGGAGTAGCTCGAGTTCTGAGATGATGTTGATGGCCGCTCTCAGCAAACCAGGGAAAAGAAAAAGGAAAATAGTGCAAACAGAAGATGAGATCCCTACTGCAAATTTGTATAGCCAAAAGTAAGAACACATTATGGTACATGCCTAAATGCGAGGAAAATGTTGTAAAGTTTCTAAGCAGAACTCGAATCTTTCAACGCCATAAAAAGGTAAAAATATCAGCATGTGATGTTCAAAATATCACTACACAATGCAAGGACTTGAATTGTAAATGTAACTAGTGCGATACAAAAAGATTCAACGAACTAAAATAAAACAAGAGTATGAAAATTATAGCATTTAATAAAATAAAACAAATGTACGCATCAGAATCCCAAGAGTACCGGTCATCCACGCAACATTCAAGGAAACCATAGAAGAATTAGAAAGAAAACTGGAGAACTCAGCAAGGATGTTAAGCGTCGGGAGACTGTCAACAACCATATCATTCTCATACCTCTCGTAGCATGTTCAAAGCACTCCACACTGCAGAAGCATTGGTTAATTCTAACCTAAACAAGCCTTTGACGTGTTTGACAACCCACCTGCATACCAAAAAAGCAAGAAGACGTAAGTCATAAAAATATCTATAAACAAAGAATCAGAGATTATAAGCATCAATCTAATTTGAAAGATCACATCATATATTACCATATAATAGTTCAAAGCTGAAAATAATACCTTGCAATATAACGAAACCAATTGTTACCTCTTTCCCCAACACCATGGCACCATCAGATATACCCTCTCTAACAACAAGAAAAAAAAAGAACTTGTCAGATATTCTTCTTCATCATACAAGCAGCAGACAGAAAAATATGATAAGTTGATCAGAACTTAAACCAAATTGCCTTGGGGACCAGAAAACAAAATGAACTGAACATATACATGTAATAAAATTTGGTAGGAGTGTCCCAAAGTGCCTTACAAGAATCAATACATCTCTTCCTGCTCCACAAACACAAGGAACCAAAATATGTATCTAATGCCGCATATTGTTTTATTTATTAATAAGAAAAGAGACCAGAAGCAGAAACATAGACACGAAGGTGAACTCATGAAAAGATTGTAACCTGAATCTGTCGTCAATTGTCCTTGGCTGCCACAGCACAACCAACACCATGGTATTGCTGGGTGACACCCATCTGTGCAATACACCAAAATGTCCAAGAGCAATGAACCTCTTCGGATGCACATCATCACAGATTCCCCTAGACAATCGACAAGTGAAAATCTGAATCAAGATCAAATGTACCACAACAAGGCAGGGTAAAAAAAGGGGGCAAGCGGCAAGCATAATTGTCATATAAGAATGCAATATAAAAAGTTTATAGCAGTGAATCTAGTCCCCAAATACTACGAACAGAATAAATTTGGATACTATATGCAGGGAAGGAAACAATCATTTAACACTAGGAAGCATTTATATAGTACACAAACAGCACCTATTCCCTGCTTTCTTACCTAAAATTTACAGCACCAACCAACCTAGCTAGAGGAGATCATGATCAGATATATAAACCATTTGAAATAGGAAACAGCATCAAAATGGGTCCCAAAGAGGTGGTGTCTTAAAGAGGCCTTTCATTGATCAGTTGAAACAATGGGCAAACATGATGCAAGTTGCATGACCGAAGATACCAGAGCAGCAAGAAACAAAAATAAAAGTCAATTAAAAGCAGGAAATAGAGCGGGTAAGCCCTCACCTGAGTCCCCACTCAAAAGGCAGCCGTCTCCATGGGAAGGTGACAAAATCACGATGCAACCTCCGCTAATATGCAAACAGAGGCAAAATTGACCTGATCTTAGAAACAAAAACTCACAAATCCACCGGTAGGAGGCAACAAAACTCTCATATTTAAACTCTCATATTTGGCAAAATACTAAGCGCCTGAATCATGCGCACGAATGGGGAGGACGAGAGGGAGCGTACCCACACAAGAGGCCGGGCTGCCGCCGCTGCCCTTGCCTCCACGTCGGAGGCGGTCGCGCTGCTGCACTGGACGGAAGAAGAAGAGGGTCGCGGTCCAAGAGAGCCTCTGCAGCTGCTGCAGCCGCCGGAGCGCGCCCGGGACGACGGCGGGACGACATCATCCCAAGCCCACGCAGCACCTCGAATCCACAGCGGTGGGGCACGGGAAGGAGGTGGTAGTCGCTGGTGATGGAGGAGGTCGTCGGCGGTCGGGAGGGGCACGGGCAAGGAAGGACAGGTGGTCGCTGGCGGCGGAGGAGCTCGTCGGCGGCCGGCGGCGACTAGGGTTCGCACTGGCTGAGGGAGTTGCAGGAGGGGAAAAGGTGAATGTTTTTTTAGATGGGAAAAAGGTGAATGGGAGGCACCGATGCACGCCGCAGTAAATTAAGGGTGCCCCACGCTCCACCTCCACGCGTCCATGCCGTACAGGCGAATTTTTTCACCGTGCACTCTCTCCAGATCTGAATCAGACGGCCAAAAAGTCCAAATGAAGGAGAACGCCGCTAGCGCGGCCCGACTAGAGAAGAAAATGCTAGTTATTGTTACAAAACAACGTCGTCACGAATCCCCGATTCCGTTTTCCCTTGTCCCGGCAGCAGATGAGGCGTGAGGTAGATGGTAGAAGATCTCCCGTTTCCCTTCCCGTTCCCGCGAGCGCACAAGGAAGAAGAGACACGAGACAAGTATCGTAGGTGGAACTCAATTCTCATTAATCAAAGGGGTACACGGTTCCATTATATAGGTGGGAAAACCCTTCAGGGGTAGATTCGGTATTAGCCCAATAACCCTTAGAGATTAAGGGTTTACAACACTCCCCTTTGGGCGAATACCGCGATCAACTCATGCCTCATTAAAACTCCGAAAAACCCAGTGGGAAAAATATGGAGAAAGAGTACATAGCTACCGCTAGATGCATTGCACTTGTTGCCTCGTCAAAAACCTTATGAGAAACTTCAGGAAAACTCACTAAAGGGAAAAAGAGTACAACGATTGTCTTCAGGACTAAAACATGATCTTCAGGATCATAGTGTTCAGGATCTTCGGGATCCACGAACAAGGGCTACTGTTCAGGGGCGATCTCCCCCTGAACCCTGCAAGTCTCTCAGATGTCTCATGCCGATCCCTCGGACATATTTCCTAAATATAGTAGTAGGAAGAGACTTAGTGAATAAATCAGCTAGATTATCACATGACTTTACTTGGAGAATCCTCACAACACCTTGCTCCTGGAGCTCGTGAGGGTAGAAAAACTTAGGCGTAATATGCTTAGTTAAATTAGTTTTTACATAGCCCGTTTGCATTTGTGCGACGCATGCTGCATTATCCTCGTAGATAATTGTGGGGGTCTCAACGGAGGCAATTCCACATGACTTCAGGATATGGTTTGACATCCGTCGTAGCCAAACACATTCACGTGCGGCTTCATATAGTGCTATTATCTCTGAGTGGTTTGTAGACGTCGCTACCAAGGTCTGCTTACACGACCGCCACGATATGGCTGTACCACCACAAAGAAACACAAAACCAGATTGAGATTTACCGCTATGGGGATCTGACAGATATCCAGCATCTGCATAGCCCACCAAGGTCAATTCTTTTTTCTTCGGGAAAAACAGACCAAGATCTTGAGTGCCTTTGAGGTATCTAAGTATCGTCTAAACGCCGACCCAATGCCTTCTGGTTGGGGCTGCACTGTATCTAGCTAGCAAGTTCACTGCGAATGCAATATCAGGCCTGGTGCAATTCGCGAGATACATAAGTGCTCCAATAGCGCTAAGATAGGGAACTTCAGGTTTCAATAATTCCTCATTGTCACCCTTTGGTCTAAACAGGTCTTTATCTTTATCAATTTGTCTCACGGCCATGGGGCTACTCAAAGGATGCGCCTTTGACATATTAAATCTCTCAAGGACCTTTTTCGTATAGGTCGACTGGTGTACTAATATTCCTTCAGGGAGATGCTCGATCTGCAGGCCTAAGCAAAATCTGGTCTTACCCAGATCTTTCATCTCAAACTCCGCCTTGAGGTAGGTACTCGCCTCCTCAATGTCCTCTGCGCTGCCTATGATGTTTAAATCATCGACATAAACTGAGATGATGCAAAACCCATTCTTGGATTTTCTAATAAATACGCAGGGACAATCCTCGTTATTCACATAACCTCTCTTCAGGAGAAAGTCACTTAGCCGGTTATACCACATCCGGCCAGATTGTTTAAGCCCATACAGTGACCTCTGCAATTTAACACTGTACATGTTGCGATTGGCTTTATGATCCGGAATTTTTAGCCCATCAGGGACTTTCATATATATATCCGAATCGAGTGATCCATATAAATATGCGGTCACTACGTCCATTAACTGCATTTTAAAATTTAAACCTGCTACCATTGTTATAAGATATCGGAACGTTATGCCACTCATTACAGGAGAGTATGTTTCATCGTAATCGATGCCGGGTCTCTGCGTGAACCCTTGTGCTACGAGCCTCGCTTTATATCTTATCACCACATTATTTTCATCCCGCTTCCGGACGAATACCCATTTATGCCCTACAGGGGACACATTGGGGGGCGTGCGAGCGACAGGCCCGAATACTTGCCTCTTCTTAAGCGAGCTCAATTCCGTCTCTATTGCTTCTTTCCATTTGACCCAATCTAAGCGCTTCCGGCACTCTGCCATGGACTTTGGTTCAGGATCCTCATCGATCGCCTCCGCGACCTTAGAGACGAAATGTATGTCGACAGTTGTAGTCTTTCTATTATATAACTCTCTTGAATCAGTATAGTTGGTGGCAATTTCTTCATTTACATCATCCAGCTCATCTTGATTTCCCAAATTGATTGAGCGTGGTTGTTCCGCAGCCCTAGTGCTCTTAAGTTTATTTGTGCGCACTTTTGCACGAGGGCCTTTACCTTCAGGGTGTGTCTCTACAGGGACTACTGAATGGGAGTGTAATGCTTGTGCTCCGGTATTTGAACCTTGCAGACGTCTCCGCGTGGCTCGTACCGAATCATCCGGATCTCTCCCCCTCTTCCGAGGATTGGGGGATTGATTTGAGTTCATGCCCTCCAGGGGTATCTCGACTCTCTCCAGTGCATTAGCAGCAGGAATATGCGATTTAGAAACTCCTCTTATATCAGTAAAAGCATCAGGTAGATTATTTGCTAATTGTTGCAGGTTTATTATTCTTTGAACTTCAAGTTCAGTGTCTTTAGTGCGTGGATCAAGCGATTGGATGCTACTGGCACTCCATTCAATTTCCCGGCATTCTTTAGAATTTAGATACAATCCTCCCCCTAATGCTGGGAAGTTATCTTCATGGAAGATACAGTCAGCGTATCGAGCCGTAAACAGATCCCCGGTTTTAGGCTCTAAATATTTGATTATGGACGGAGTTTCATAACCAACATAGACCCCCAACTTCCGGTGAGGTCCCATGGTTGTACGCTGGGGTGGTGATATCGGCACAAATACAGCGCAGCCGAATTTTCGCAGATGGGAAATCACTGGTTCTTGTCCACGCGCTAATTGAAATGGGGAAGCAGAGTGATATGCAGTTGGTCTATACTGGATTAATGCAGCAGCATGCAGCACTACGTGACCCCAACAACTGGTGGGTAGTCTGCTATCTTGAAGAAGTGGTCTAGCGATTAATTTAATTCTTTTTATTAAGGACTCAGCAAGTCCATTCTGAGTATGAACATGGGGTACAGAATGCTCTACGTCAATGCCCAAAGACATACAATAATCATTAAATGCTTTCGAGGTGAATTCACCAGCGTTATCCATCCGAATTGACTTAATGCGATTCTCCGGGAAATTAGCACGCAAACGGATGATTTGGGCAATGAACTTAGGAAAAGCATGGTTCCGCGTAGACAACAGGCATACGTGGCTCCATCTCGTAGAAGCATCTATAAGAACCATGAAGTATCTAAATGGTCCGGACGAAGGATTAATCGGACCACATATATCACCTTGGATTCGCTCCAGGAAATCTAAGGACTCAGTATTTATCTTCAAGTAAGAAGGTCTAGTGATTAACTTTCCTATCGCACAAGTTGTGCAATTAAAAGCTTCAGGTTTAGGAAAGTGTGTTGTTTTAATGCTATGACCAGCAGAGCTATTTATGATTTTACGCATCATTGTTAATCCAGGATGACCGAGCCTTTCATGCCAGATTCTAAAGGATTCTGGGTTTTTGAATATTGTAGGCATCGCAATATATTCTTCAGGAGGCTTAATTGATGTGTAATATATTCCAGAGGAGGTTCCAGGCGCTTTTTCAATCACTTTTGTTGTATCACCATCAGACTCCGTGATATACAAGAATTCGGCCTTGCCTTCGCAAGCAGTATTCACATGATAACCACTGCGACGGATGTCTTTAAAGGTGAGGAGAGTACGTTCGGCTCCCGGATACAAGAATGCTTCTTCGATGAAGATCTTAGTATTATTAGGGAGCGCTACGGTGGCTTGACCAGAGCCAACGATAAGACCATTGCGTCCGGCAATAGTTAGTAAATTTTCAGTCCTTTTCTGCAGTGTCTGAAAATACTTAGTCTCTCTAAGGATTGTATTTGTGGCAGCGCAGTCCACTAAGCAGGGTTCTTCTTCAGCCTCCATAGGAATATACGACTCTTGTTCAGTTGTTCTATTAAGAGGTACAAGTGTTTTTTTTATTTCAGCATGCATTCGGGATGAGAAGAGAACACGTTACGTGAAAATATATGTCACGCGTACCAATAATAGACTAGTATTCAGAAGCAATCACGTAAAGAACAAGACCAAATATAATATTATGGAAACAAATCACGTAAAGAACAAGACCAATCACGTAAATGCCAAGTATTCAGCCTAAGCAAATAAGCGAAGTTGCTCGACAGGAGCACTATTACGTCACGACCAAGTATTCTTCTGGAATTCAATCACACACGTACTGGAAATAAATCACGCTAAAGTTCTGCTGGAAATAAAGCACACGTACTAAACGAATATATCTAAGCTAATGACTTGATAACTAGGGACTACTCCATGTCCCCGTAGGTGTCCTCATTAAGGAGGTCATCCTCGTCGAGGTTGTAGTCATCATCTGAGTTCTTGGCGGCATCATCAGAGGTGGAAACAGGATCAACATCCATAGCTTTAGTCTCCGGCTTCTCACTAGGCTGGGGTGGCTCAAGAGGTGTCGCAGTCTTTGTGTCTTCAGGCACCATAACTTGGACAAAGTGAGCTTCCGGGTTCTGACGCTTCTTCCACTCTTGATACAAGTGGATCAGGTGTGGCTCTCCTGTGCAAGTGCGAGACCAATGCTTCTGGGATCCGCAACGAAAACAGCCCTGATTGGGGTGCTTAGCCCCGTTTGCATCACCTTTAGGGCCCTTCGGACCCTTGCCTTGGCCATTGGGCTTCTGACCCTTTTTGCCGTGCTTCTTAAACTTTCCACCCTTGTACCCCTGTTTAGAACTACCAACATGCCCTTTGTTCTGCGAAGGAGCCTGGCCCTTGCCGTTCTGGAAAGTAGCATGTGCTTCAGGCACCGCTTGTGTACCGGCAGGGCGCATGTTGAAGTTTTTCATCAGGAGAGCATTCTGAGTCTCTGCAGCAAGCAAGACATGCATCAGATCAGCGTACTTCTTGTACTTGTTGTTGCGGTACTGCTGCTGGAGCACCATGTTGGTTGGATGGAAGGTCTCAAGAGTCTTCTCAATCATCTCAGACTCACTGACTTTCTGGTCACAGAAGCGAAGCTGGCCAACGATGCGATAAAGCGTAGTGTTGTACTCCTCCACCGACTTGAAATCGAGGAAGCGAAGCTGGTTCCAATCACGCCTAGCTTGAGGAAGAATCACCGCCTTTTGCTTGCCGAAGCGTTCCCGAAGCGCCGTCCAGAGCATGAGAGGGTCGCGCTCTTCCAGGTACTCCATCTTCAGGTCGGGGTGGATGTGGTGCCTCAGGAAGATGGAAGCTTTTGCCGCCTCATGAGGCGGGTGTTCAGGAGCATTGGCAGCACGCGCGGCGATCGTGTGGCTCAGCTGCATCGCCGCCAAGTGGAACTCGCAGTCCACCACCCATGTCTGGTAGTTCCTGCCATTCAGGGCAAGCTGCTGGAACTGCTGAGCGATGATGCTCGCCATAGCCTGTTCATGCAAAAATACTTCTGGTAAATATAGCATGAATTAGCTGAGAACAAATGTGATGTATGGTCGGATGTAATACCAGAATCGTTTCATTCGTGTACTGATTTTCTAACGATATACGCGGCCTCAAGGCAATATAGCGAATAGTATATTATATGCCACAGCAGAATCAGTATTCACAGGTTACTGTACGCATGAGAGAAAAAAAATCCATAAGCTTCCATGGGGGAACGATACTACGTGATCAGTTTTATGGAAGCTCTCATATCCCAGCCATTACTAGAACATTTAGTGGAAAGTTGGGTCATATTTTAGACAAGCAGTATATGGAAACCATATTTAAAACACCGCAACAAAGTAGATTAAGGAAATAAATCTGCAGGTCCTTAATCGCAAGTTCCAGATTTCACGGATAGGAAAAACATGAAGTGCCGAATACAGGAAACAAAATCACGCAAGTACTAGAACTGCAGGGCCTCGTTATGTACTTCCTTATCAAGTAAAAACTGCTATCATTAACTAAAGACTTCAGGAGTTAAACATGGAAAGCAGATTTGTTTCCGTATTTGCATGCATGGTAGGTCCCACCATCGAGGCGAGATTCACGCGGACGTGAGACGCGGCTGCCGCGATCTTCTGGCGGCGGCGCTCATGGCGTATAGCTTAGACATGCACGGCACTATGCAAGCTTCAGGGCGACACGCAGAGCGCGCAACGGCGAGCATGGCATCATCGTCTGATGCACGACGCAACTTCAGGCAGCGTAGCGCACGGCAGCCGGCACAACAAGGCCAGCGGCAAGAAAACATGTCACCGATTGGATCGCATCGACTGATCAAGAGCGTGTAAATAAAACAGATTGATCTACGATGCCAAAAACAAATCTACAGGGGTCGTACACATGATAGATAGCGATAAACTAATAGCAACAGATCAATCTTCAGGGGTCTATGCATACTGATCGCATCTACTACATGAAAAAACGGGTAAAACCCTACAGATCAAGCAATCTATCGGTTCTATCACAACCATCCGAATCCATCTACAAGGGGAATTCGGTGGGGATCAAGAACGACATACCTTCAGTGGAGAGCGGCTGATAACGTGTTACAAAACAACGTCGTCACGAATCCCCGATTCCGTTTTCCCTTGTCCCGGCAGCAGATGAGGCGTGAGGTAGATGGTAGAAGATCTCCCGTTTCCCTTCCCGTTCCCGCGAGCGCACAAGGAAGAAGAGACACGAGACAAGTATCGTAGGTGGAACTCAATTCTCATTAATCAAAGGGGTACACGGTTCCATTATATAGGTGGGAAAACCCTTTAGGGGTAGATTCGGTATTAGCCCAATAACCCTTAGAGATTAAGGGTTTACAACAGTTATGAATGCCGTAGTGCATTTGAATCTTTTTCATGTGTTGAGTTACAAATTGGAAGTACTTCCAAGCGATTTTAATCGGTTAAACTAAAACTGAGTTTGTAGGCCCACATAAACGGAGCAGAACCCTCCTTTGAGAAATGGTTGAGACGGACCAGGGCGCGGAAGCCGCAGCCCACCGTCCCCTTCACTCCTCCCCTCCAGAAAGAGTACCAAACCCTCGAGCCTCCGCAGAGCAGCGAGCATGCCGCCGCCAACGCCGGAGCTGACGGACGACCTCGTCGGCGAGTTCCTTCTCCGGATCCCGCCGGACGACGACCCCGCGTGCCTCCTCCGCGCCTCCCTCGTCTGCAAGCGCTGGCGCCGCATCCTCGCCGACCCCGCATTCCGCCGCCGCCACCGCGCGCTCCACCAGGCTCCCCACGTCTTCGGGTACCTCCAGGTCGTGGATTCTGGCATTCTATACAGCTCCCGCTTCGTCACCATCAACACGGCTTCCCGCCGCCCAGTCCGATGCGACCTCCCGGGCTGGCGCGTGCTCGACTGCCGCCACGGCCGCGCACTCTTCATGACCCAAGCCCCAGGGTCGCCCGACGACGGGGTTGTGGACTTCATCGTCTGGGACCCCTTGACGGATGAGCAGCACCGTCTTCCCCGGCCCTCGTCCCCGCCCATGCTTGTCGATTTATTCACCGCGGCGGTGCTCTGCGCCGCCGCGACGAGAGGCTGCGACCACCGCGGATGCCACGGGGACCCCTTCCGTGTAGTTTTCATCTCCACTACCATCACTCCTGCCGCCGAATGCGTCACGTCTGCTCGAGTCTACTCATCCGAGACGCGTGATTGGAGCGAGCTGACCTCTGTTCAACACCCTGCTGCGTATGTTCATCACTTGACTTGTTTCAGCACCCTTGTTGGCGACACGCTCTACTTCTTTGGCAAAAACTACACAATTGGGTACCAGCCAGATGCGCAGCGCCTGTCAGTGATCGACCCGCCTCCACAGTCCATGTACAATGGTAAATTACGGTTCCTCAGATTGGTGGATGACGGCGGTTGTCTGGGATTTGTCTGCGTGGAAGAGGATCCAAGCTTCTGCATACGCCTGTTGTCAAGAGAAACCACTCTTGATGGAGTTGCTCGATGGGCACAGGGCAGGGTTATCAAGCTTGATACGCTACTTGCCAATGTCACCCTTCCACCTCCATCACATCCTTGTGGGGTGACAGGCGCACGAGTAATTGGTGTTGCCCAAGGAACTGATGCCATCTTCGTGTACATTACGAAAGATGAACGTAGTGATGTCTACATGATCCACCTCAAATCAGGGAGGGCAAAGAAGCTGGGGCCTTTCCGCCCCAGTCCTGTATTTCCCTACGTGAGCTTCTGCATCCCAGGTAAACCAAGCTAAACGTCTGTAGTTCTGTTTGCTATTTTAATTGTATACGCTCCTTATATGATTTGTTACTCTAGATAGTAGAGATCTTGGCTAAGTCAGTTGGCCCTTTGCTCTTGCTGTCAATGAATATGCCAAAGACTTGTAAATCTCCCGGGCCAAAAAAAATTTCTCAAAATCTCTATACTGTAAATGCTTGATATGCTCCGGGCCGGTCCTGGAGGGGGGGCAAACAGGGCGGCCGCCCTGGGCCCCCGAATCCAAGGGGCCCCGTTCCATGGCATGCATATATAGGCATAGAGGTATAGCAGGCCCATTTTTCACGTTGCGATGGGTCATGGCTGAGTAATCTTAATATGGCAATCAACAGCTTAACAGGCCAACAACAAGCGAAGCCTGTGTCATCTGCCATCTACAATCGTTGTATGGCCAGGCTCACAAATCGCGACTCGCGAAGCAATGCTGTCCTACCAATCGCTACCGGTGCTCCCGCTGCTAGCACTTCCGATGGGATCAGGCGAGTCGCCGTGCCCGTGCCCAAGACCCTGAATGTACCTATAGGTATACCTTATACGGCCCCTAGGTCCAATGCTCTATTCCTAATAAAGGCAAGAATATACGATTAACATATTTTGATCAATTTTTTTTCCGATTAGCAAGATCATATCAAATAGAAAATATACATCATGTATAAAGAAATAAAAAGACGAAGCATGTAGACACGCCGTGGACAATTATTTTATGATAAGTAAAAGCAATTCAAGAAACCCGGATGAGAGTTTTTGATGTGGAGGTTCACAATGTCTCAAAAATGGTTGAATGGTACCACCTTCAGTGATTTCATATCTAAAAATGCTAAAACCAATTTAAGGTAACATAGATAAACAACTTGATATAAGTTTTTTATATACGTTATTTGTTTCTCCTCCGTAGAATTTTTTGTTTGTTATAGAGAAATTTTAATTTTTATATAGAGAGGGCCCCGATTTTTAGAATCCGCCCCGGGCCCCCAAAATCTCAGGACCGGCTCATATGCTTCTTAGGAACTCACAATTATGGTCAGTTGCATACCTGCATCTGTCTGTGCCAAGGAAATTAGATGTGTTCCTTTGGAGCACATCATGTCTCTGTCTTTTGGGGAAACGAAGCAGGTTTGGGTTGGTATAAGTTATTCCCTTGGGTCGGATTTAATCTACATTTCAGACAGCAACATTGTCTTGTATTCAGACCATTTGAGCTGTCTGAAACGTCAATCAGTTCCATCTTCATGGAGTACTAGCCTTTTTTTTGTGTTAAGTGTCAACTTGTTGGTCCTCATGATCGTTCCCACTGAGGGCAAAGCCTTTATCACACATATGTATATGAACTTTATCTATTTTATTAATTTATTTTTGCCATTGCTGCAGTGATGGATGCGGCTTCATCAGGTGAAAGACTAAGACAAGGTGTTTTGGGCGCATGACAAAGGCAAGTTGCTGGTGCAAGGGATTCTGAATCAAGTGGGAATGTGTCCTATGGTGTTTGTGTTGAGATTATAGTATCCCCTTTTGAGACAATGTTAATTTGTTGATATCTTGAGCCTTCATCAGTGGTTTGAAGGTCTGCCTTGGTATCTTAGATATTGCTTTTGCCAACTGCTTTAATGCAACTGTTTTGCTCGGAACTTCACCGCATCAAACTCTTACAACTACATCGCTCTAAGTTCTCATCTTACTGTAAGCAGTGGAAGCCATATGATGACATGTTTTGGTTGATGCATCGCTACATCGTTATGTCGTTCTATCTAGCATGTGCAGGCTTGCTTACTGTTTAATATGTTGAATGGCACAGTAATCTGTTTTATTACTTATACACAGTGAAAATATCTTGCAATTTTAATTTGTAAACAGTTCCACACTCTGAATACACAATATAGTATATGTTGCCCTGTATAATCCGCTGCCTGCTCCTGTGCATTTGAACTATGCAAGATCGTTATGGGGCACTATAATGCCTCTTGCAGATATGTGTTGATCACTGACCTAACAATTGTTTGCTTGTCGATTCTACAGCTAGTGATCTTAGACTTGTTAAAGTGTTCTGTGAATTCTGGGTGCTCCATTTTACTATCATCGATTCCCTGCAACGCCATATGTTTGCCTGGTGTTGCATAGCCAGATTCTGAAGCGTCTGAACCTGGACTGCAATCTGTATGCATGCGTGAGTAGCACTAACGTTCAGATTTTTGGTTTGCACAGCTGTTGGGTACGACAAATTCAAAATGCTGGTGCCAGGCCTTCTGAGTCAAGCAAGAAATGGTGTTTGCTAGTGCCCATGGCATCCTTCTGTAGTTGTGCAGCCCAATGGTGCATCTGCTCATCAAGGCTTTTGCATCCTTGTCTGTTTGATTCACCTGTCGTGGAAGTTGGAACTAGGTTTGTGGGTTGACCGCCTTTGATGTGCGATGCGGATTTGAACTCTTCGAGGGTCCTTTCTGTGACTACAAAAATGCCTGATCGTGCTACGTGCAGGTTCAATTTAAACTTAGTGAACGTGTTTGTGAACTCTGAGTGCTCGTTTTGAATGACGTTGTATGCATGCTGCCAGATACAAGTCCGAGTAAGCCATGTCAGCTTTGAGAATTTCCATCGAGCCATGGAGTCATTCCGAATGGACGGCGATGGCTTGAACTTATAAAACAGGCAGTACATTTTTTTTTTTTTTGACAGTCAACCGGGGGAGAGCATCCCCACCTGAAATTTCATTAAAACAGGCCGTCAACAGGCCAAGCATTTTGTTGTACAACAGGACAGCATGAAACATTTTACGTAGAGGAAGAGAAGGCAACACAACACACACCACCTGATGGAAATACAACTCTCAAACAGTCTACAGACAAAGCCAAGTCATGAACACAAGCCGAAGAGCAACCACTGATTGTCAACAAGTGTCGCCACCAGGGGCGGAGCCAGCCAGGGGGAGGGTGGGCCTCGGCCCACCCCCAATTTCAGCCCAGTGTTACATTTTAGCACTGTAGCAGATGCTACAGTATCGTTTTTCTTTTATTTTTGTGGATTTTCGCCTTTCCCGGCCCAGCCTCTCTAGCCCAATAGCATTTCGGCCCACCCCCACTTGTGGGCCTGGCTCCGCCACTAGTCGCCACCGAACAACATGCTTGCCAGTTTCACACTAGACGATGCGTCTCCACACCACCCCTCGTAGCTACACCGTTCCGTTGCCGCCCTCCACCTTCCAACGAGGGGAGGAATCCTCGAAGGACCAAGGGACCGCTCAATGGAATGGGGACTAAGAGTGAGGAACACACACCGGCCACAGCTCGCCGGAACACGCCGATCTCCCTTAGAGCTGACAATGACACCTTGAGCACATCCGAGCTCCACTAACTGCCATCCAACGCCCTTTCTGGGGAGGAATCCATAAAGGAGAGAGGGCCAGTAAACATGGAAGCACCGACATTTGATTTGGCGTCACCATCAACAAGGAGTTCGACGACGAAGCAGATGCGCCAATCGCGAGCACCCATTGAACCACAATGAAAGCCAACCAACAAGGTCAAGACCGTAGGCCAACACTGAGGACAATCTGGGAGGAGCACCAAAACACTTACAATTCCATATAAGCCTTGATGGGGGAAAGCATCGAGCCATATGACCGTGCGGAGGTGCAACACCTCCTCGTGCATCGAGCACGACGCTTTCGTTGCACGGCCCAAGAGTTGTACAATGGCCTTGCCGTCGAGATGTGTGGAGATGGGAGTACCTCCCCGCGCACTGGGCGCGACACTTTCGTTGCACAAATTTTGACGGGCGCCACAGCTTCTTCATGATACTCTACTCCGACAACAAGCAGCAGTTGATCCATGGCCACCATGGCCACATCTCGGGCACCACTTGGTGAGAAGCAAAGCCCCCAACGCGGCCATTGCGCCGGGGATTTGTGCTCTATCACAGCAGCCTACAAGAGACTGTCGTGGCTAGGAGCAGCCAACACTTAGAAGAGCAAGGCAGCTAGCAGGCGATGGATCCTCTTGAGGCCTTGAATGGCAGTACGCCCTCAACATGGGGGAGCAAGTGCTGCAGCTCAGGATGGCACCTTGCAGCACAATCCCCCAACGTGGAGGTGCCAGATGTCTGCTACCCCAGATCTGGCCGTCGGGATCTCGGAAAGGCCATCCCTCTCGACGAAATTGCAGCCGGCCCCCCACCCACCCCCCCCCCCCCCCCCCCCTCCCTGAGAGCGCACATCGGCGCGTGATGGGAGCACGAGGCAGCAGGGGCGCACCGGATCCGGCGTGTGCGAGCCCGGATCCGGCTGCAAGGGCCTTGGACATGGCGCTAGGAGAGCCCGACGGCGGCGGGAATCGTTGAACTCAGGGAAGAAGATGGTGGCTCGGGAATGGATGAAAGGGGCTGCGAACGGCAGCCTTTGGGCGCCGCCGCTGGCCGCCGCCGTCGCCAGCCGTCGGCGGCGGCCGGTGAGGTGTGGGTGGCGGTGGTCGGTTTTGCGGCTGGGTGGTTCGCCCCGAGTCGCCTCCGGAGGAGGAGACGACCGGGACGCGTTTTCTTTCAAAATATACCTCAGGCAGTACATATTAAAACAGTAAGTACATACTAGTATTAAACACGCATGGGATCCATTTTGGTCCCTTCTATTGATCTCTGGTGGAGAACTGGGGATTAGTGCGGTAACTGCATGCTGTCATATTGTATTCTTCAGCGAGGGGATATCGATTGTGGATGGACCGATGGAGTGCCAAGCAATTTGATTTGCCATCGACTTCAACAGTTACAGTAACGAATTTGGTCTTTGTTGACTAGTAGTATGCATTTGACCAGCAACTACCAAGAAATTCGAACGGCCATTCGCTCACAAAAAAAAAGGAAAAAAATCGAAAACAAATGAAATATGGTGGTGGGCCCACGTGGAATGGCAGACTAGTCGACGCATACCACAGGCCACTGCACCAGGACCACACCGTCTTCATCAGGATCAGTTCGTCACTCACTTCATCTCAAAAAAACAAAAACAAAAAAAAGTTCGTCACTCACTTTTTCCCTCCCCGCAATTCCCCAATCCCTCGCCGCCTCCGCTGAGCAGAGTGCGTTGCAGCAACCATGCTGCCGCAGCCGGAGCTGTCGGAGCTGCCGGACGACGTCCTCGGCGACATCCTCCTCCGGCTCCCGCCGGACGACCCCGCGTGCTTCCTCCGGGCCTCTCTCGTCTGCAAGAGCTGGCGCCGCATCCTCGCCGACCCGGAATTCCACCGCACCCGCGGCGCGCTCCACCGGCGGCCCTCCTTCCTCGGAATCCTCTACGTCGTGAATAAGGACATGCCATTCTGCTCCCGCTTCGTCCCCAACAACCCCACCTCCCGCCGCCCTGCAGCCCGCGACCTCCCCGGCTGGCTCGTGCTCGACTGCCGCCACGGCCGCGCGCTCTTCGCCACCGCAAGTCCGAGCCTCAGTCCCTGGGTAACCTTTGACTTCCTCGTCTGGGATCCCTTGACTGACGAGCAGCGCCGCCTGCCCCGACCCTCGCCCCCGCCCACGGTGCTTGGCGGTGCTAATTTCCTCACGCTTAAAGCGGCGGTGCTCTGCGCTGCAGCTGCGGAGGGCTGTGACCACAGCGGCTGCCACGGGGGGGCTTTCATTGTGGTGTTCCTCTCTGCTCCAAATTGCTTCACGTTGTCTGCTCGCGTGTACTCGTCGGAGACAGGGAATTGGAGCAAGCTGACTTCATGTGTTAGTCCTTTTGATTATCATGGAAGCTCAGGCCCCAGCGCTGCCCTTGTGGGAGACACACTCTACTTCCATGGCCGTAAGAAGCACGCCTTCAAATACCACTTGGGCACAGAGCATCTGTCGGTGATCGATGATCCTCCGCCTTACGTGTTTAGAGGACAATCCATTTGCCCCATGACAATGGAGGACGGGGGATTGAGGTTCACCGGCGTGGAGGATGGACTAAAATCAAGCGCCTGCCTGTGCCTGTGCTCGAGGGAGGAAGGTCAGGACGAAGTTGCTCAATGGGCTCAACTCAGGGCCATTGAGCTCGCGGTGCTGCTCCCGGATGATGCTCTCGATGGTAATCCTTCTGCGTATGTGAGTTGCAATGTCTATGGATCCATCAATGCAAAAGTAGTCGGTTTTGTGGATGGCACCGATGTTTGTTTCGTGGGCGTACGGATGATGTGCAGTGACAATGAGGCTGTCTATTTTTTCGAACTCAATTCAGGCAGGGCCAGGAAGGTGCTGGAGGATTGTGCTTATGTATTTCCCTACACAAGCTTCTGCATTCCTGGTACGTATAGTTTTATGCCTTCCTAAATCCATGTGCGCTGCTGTGTTAAAAGTACATCCCTTAGCTATTTATGATTTGTTAATGCCTAGGCTGTAGTGGTGGAATTAGTGATATTTCATTTAGCAACTAAACAAAGGTTTCTTGATGGCATTGGGGGTGCTCTAGATCGAGAGTTTTAAGTTGTAAATTTGCCATACTTAGGTGTTAGGGCGAAGTGATCATCACCTTGCTGATACTTTTTTTTTTAATTTAATTTTACAGTAATTGAGGCGAATTCTACAAGAGAAGGCCCTTCAAGTTTGAACAAACTCAAGATGCTGATGCGATGGCTCCTCAATCGAAGGATTTTCCGGTGAGAATGCCTCTTTTTCCTGGACAATGTGTATTAGCTGTGTTGGTAGCTTCTCTGAGCCTTTGTTTGTCATATGAGGACGGCACAAGTATTGAAGATCAAGTTTCTGGATACCGCATTTTAATTTGCAACTGCTCCTTTGATATTTCACTGCATTGACAAAAGCTGAGAGGGATACTGCATTTGTTGATTTTGATAGCATGATTTTGGCAATTTATTCCTACCTAGGTTTGGTTAGGTTCAACTTATGAAGTGGCCAACCTTAAGTTTGGCTCAGAGTTGAAACGTGAAGCTATAATACAATATTGTGCATGTATAGATTGTGTGCTTGTAACTCTTCAAATTATAATATGAGCACATTTTTTAAGGTTAATGAATGGTGCCTTTTCAGATCATGCTGTGGGAAGATTTAAACGGTGGATCAGTGATCGCTTGAAATAGTCGCATTGGTATGTTCAGAGTCATCATCTTGATCCTGGATTTCAGGACCTGCCGGTGTCTTGGAAAACTATTTCTTTATAATACTCTCTGTCATGTAGTTTAATTGGAAATAGAGCAACTCGCCTTGGTTGAATTTGGTTGCCCTTGTTGAATTTCCATGATACTGACTAAAAAAATGGTTTGTTTATGTTTGTGCTATGTCATGCTCGCCATATGTACTGGGTCCTATTATAATGTATATTTTATATGTTTGACCTTCCTGAAATATGTGGATATGGTGGTCGGCTCAAATATGTACTCCCTCCGTTTTTTATTATATGACGCCGTTGATTTTTTTGTTGAACTTTGACCAACAAAATATATAAAAATAATTAGTTGCTTAACATGAAATGTATATTGTTGGATCTATCATCAAAAGCACTTTAAAATTAACTTATACATTTAGCTATTTGCACAAATATTTGTGAATAAGACGAATGGTCAAGGAAACGATAAAAGTCAATGGTGTCATATAATTAAAAACGGAGGGAGTATCAGTTATGGTTCTTGTCAAATCTGTAGTTCTATTGTCTGAGTTGCTCGTTTTTGTCATGATAATGTCTCCGAGCCTATTTCTGTAACTTTTCAGCTCATGTGGGAAACAGCCACTTGGAAGTGCACAAATATTGAGAATCTATCTTGCCTGAAAAATTGATTCTAATGTGATGGATTCTCGTTCTGGTTGCTTCAAAGGGAATCTACTTTTGTTCAAGTTGCTTAGAAGGGAAACTACTATTATACAACTTTAGTTTGAACATAATAAGTTATCCGATATCCTATGATAAAGGCTATGCTCAACTAGTGACACAATATAAAAAACCTTGAGAAAATGTGCAGTGTAAATGGCTCCAGCTATGCTCCATCATTTGCTTTCATTGGTCTTTAAATCTTACTTTTAGATCATGCTCGTCTGACGCCACTGTGACGTAGTGATCTTGTGGGAGCTTCTGAAAGATAGTAGATGACATTGACCATTTCAGACACGTCGTATTATGCCTGCTATTTGCATCTTGCAGAGCTGTTTTCCTGAAGTTTTTTTCCTTCCCTATTTGATAGTTAAACTGTCGTTCGAGTTGTGATAGTGCGTATGAATTCCTGGCGCTCCTTTTCTGAACTTCTAGTGCAAGCATGGATGTAAGACCTTACCAGATTCAGTTTGGGTTTGCCAGTTTTGACATTTCAATCTTGTTATAAGCTCATGTTGCTTGGGAAAGCAAGGGAAGCGAAACCAACCAGAGCACCAAACAGTTAATGTATATGTAAATATTATAAGCTATAATGAATAGTCTGTGTATTGTAAATGTTGAACTGTGACGTGAACTTGGTTTGAACTTATGGAGTTTTGTTCAGACGCTTATGTGAATACTTGGGCATGTTGCCATTGTAATACCTGCCATTGTGGTTTCTAGTAATGGGCTGCTGGATGATTATAACTGCCATTGTGGTTTCTAGTGACATGTAGTTCGCAAGTTCACCGTTTTAGGCTGGAGCTGTGGACATCTTGCAGAGTAGTTCGTTGACGTTTAGTGTTACCTGTTGGATAGTTCAGGTAGGGAAGACAGTAACTCAACTTGTTCAATTATAGTCACCCTTGTTGACCACTGAATGATCATGGCTCAAAAACTATGCTTCGGCTCAAGTGCCTGCCTCTTCGAACAATCGTTCAGTTCATGCTTGGCCCATCCACTTGGAACCGAGGCAAGTTCCTCTTTTTCTGAAAAATGAATGTACAGTGCTGTTTAGCTTCACGGTTTCAGTTAAACTTGTACTCGAGAAAATTATGTTTCTCATTATTTGATTTGTAGTTCTTTCACCATGATCTATTTTGCCATAGTCATGGGATGGCTTGAGAAGACGAGAACGGTTCCTGGTATTCATATCTTGTCTTGTTCGAGTGGATTGTTGAATTCATTTTGGTGGCAGCCGCTTGGAACTGAAGGTGTCACAAGTGTGTGTTCTCTCTCCTGGAAACTGGCTCTGGTCTTTGTTTGAAGTTTAGAATTGAAGAATGCTGGAGCTTTGGACGTCAGGCAGATAGATTACCAGCTCTTTTGTGCTGGTAGAATTCAAGAATTTAGAATGCTGTGGTATGTCTGATCTGATCATATCAACAGTCTCTGATGCTTGCTATAACATCTTCCCTTTCACGAGCATCTGCATTTCAGGTAAATAAGCTAAAGTGCTAAACATCTACAATCCTTGGTAGTTAATTGACCTAACTGTATGTGATTTGTTATGTCTAGACTCCAGTTATGTAGTATGTTACTTAGCAACACACATATCTTCTCAGCTAAATGTTTATGTGGCACTGAGAGTGCTGTGGATTAGTAATTCAGCATTTTTTTTTCTTGGGTTAGCAGAGCTACTTTTCATACTGCCTATTCTTCCCACCGAGGGCAAAGTCTTTATCACACGTCTGATTTTGTTTCAATTTTTTTTCAGTGGTGCAGTGATGGATGCCAGGAGAAGGTGTTTTACTTTCAAGTGTATCACAGATTCATCTAGCAAGAAGTATGTTGTGGTGCACTGGTATTTGCTAATCACATTCTTCGTAATCTGTAGTGGGACAACTCATGAATCGATTTGTGGACCAACTCCTTTCATATGATTTATGTCTTGGAACAGCTCCTTAGGATTTGTATGGTTTCATGGTGATATCATGTTTTTTCTCCCTTATGTGAACAATGAGAATCAGATATTTCAATTGCAAACCTTGTTCTGCAAAGTTATGTACACCAATGGAATTAGTTGTGTCGTAGCAGCTCCTAAGCCTGAGAATGGGTTGGATGGAAACGGTTTAAACGGGCTGGTTCCTGCTGTGGGCTGATTTGAGTTGGGTGGAAGTGGGCTGATTAAGCTAAATAGATTGGTTTGGTTTTGGTGTCATCCTATTCTAGTTTGGGCTCAGTTTGGTCTGGGCACAAACGGCTTTGACTCGCAGTTCCAACCCGGTTTCTTGTGCTCGGCTCCTGTCCGGCGGCGGCGACCCCCCCCCCCCCAAACCCACGTTCGGCGTCTCTGACTTGTTCACCATCCCTGTCTGCTGGGACTTGGAGTCGTCGCCGGACCCGCGCCTGGTGCAATGACCGGCGCCCCGGGATCCCGAGAGAGAGAGGAAGAGCACAGGTACGGCGCTTTCTCCTTGATTTTTTTTTTTTTTTTTTTTTTTGATCCTCTACTATGTCCCGTTTGTTCTTGCAACTCTCCTGATCTGATCTGCGCCGGTGTGCTTTCGATTGTCCCATTGTCAGGCCTAGGCACGACCCATCCGAGCACAGCCCACAGCTTTGCGAGTTTGATTTTGCACTCATCGCTAGGACTGATGTCGATCGACCAAATGTTGGCAAGTACTACCCAATACACCATTAGATGTAGCACTTATATGTAGTTACTAATTGGTTCGTTTTCTAAATTATTCAAAAGTCTGTTGACCTATATGAACTATGCCATTACATGATCTCCAGTTTTCTGCTTACCACGAGCAAGCTCTGTGGATAGTGAAGAAAGTACTTTTCAAAGTGGAATCTTGATTTAAATATATTCAGAACATATAACTAGTGAATAATAAATCACATTGTTTAGTTTAGATGTAATATAACTAAGAGTGTGGATTTGGTGCATAGGGCGATAGCTGCGCCGCGCGATGTGGCCGTTTGATCTTAAAAGATTCGTGCTGCATTCAGCCTCGAACAAGTCGGTTGGCAGCCATCAAACCACGCTTATGACGTTGACGGCCTGCGCCGGCACATGCTGCTGTACCACGGAATGCTGCGTGGCTGATAACCAGGCAGGGCAGCAAACATGGAGACGAACTATGGGGACACTTTAGAACAAACGTAGATCGTCGCATGAAATGTAGCGAACTGCCGATTGTTGCTAAAAACAAAACAATCTGCGTTGATTCCATTTGGATGCATGGCACCGGCAGAAAATTTACGCGGGTTCTCCCGCTGCCGAATTTTTTTGAGCTCTGCTACACGTACGAAGAAACAGCCTATGAAGCCATTACTAAGAACAACAAAACTGCCGCAATACACAGCAGGGCCCACTCCTATGAGTTGCTCCGTCAATCTTCTTCCTTTTCCCTCCCCTTATCTGCAAAATCCTAAAGCCTCACTTCAAGACTTGTGAGAATTTTGCATTAAGATTGGACGCAATCGGTGCACACGGCCACAAACGCTAATCTGAGATTTGAACCCAGCCTCCAAAATGAAGGTCTAACTCTCACACGGCCTTGCCCAACACGGCCGCCCAATTGACAATTGACTCGTCGTCGTGGGAGCTTGCAGATGCTGCCCCAGCTTCTTGCAGATGCTGCCACTTTGATTTGGGGTGTTACCAGGCTTGTTCGTCTGGGCTGTGTTGCGTTTTTTTTTTAGATAATGGGTATCATTCCAGCTTTGGCCTCACAACGAGGTTACAACTGTCTTTTATTATATAGTCGCAGCACTTCTGTCTGCTAAATATAAGTGAAAGGTAACGCACACATTACAAACTAGATGATAAGAATTAATAACAAAGTCTATTAGTAAATCTCCATACGGGTGAGACATGAGACGGGTGATTTCATTCATATGTATTCACCACATACGGGTGACAAATGATAGCTAGTATAGTCCAAATACTGGCAAGGAACAAGAGCAATGCATTCTGAGCAATTGGTAGCTGCGTTTCAATCGTTCTGCGGTACACAGATGCTTGCATCTTGTGCAATAGTTTGACTGGGCGGCTGATGTTTCGGCTACGCGGATGCGAGCAGGGTCCACCCTGGGGAAAGGGGTCTGCCACCTCTGCCACACCACTTGCTTTGTGGGACGGACGCAACAATTCACGCGAATTAACGCGAATCTCTGAGCACAGCATCTGATGGTGCCAGCGGCCGGCGCTGCTATCGGCCTTTACATGGGGATATTTTCGATATAACTAACCTGTTCGATTTGGCATAATTTTTTGACACAATATAACTAACTTTTCAATTCTCTGTTTGTAGGAAGCTGCATCTTAGTTCAAGTGCGAACACAAACCTGATTAAAATGCACATAATCAACTCTGAACTGCTGCAATCTGAAATGCAGTTTACTTTTCAATCTGTAAGCAGAATTGGAGGTGCATCCCACATGCAACAACCCACAGTTTTTTTCAGTTTTAGCAAAACAACTTTAGTCCAGAATCTGCAGGTCACAATTCAACTTCCCACTTTTTAGTTACATAGTTTTTCAGTTTTAGCAAAAGAACCTTAGTCCTTAGCCGAGCAAGAGTTATGTTCCTTCAAAATTCTGTATAATCTTACTGCAGATAGAATGCTAAGGTGTAACCTGCATAAGCCCAAATATTTATGGTTTTTTAATGTGTGTTTGCTTTTCCCTGTAACTCAGTGATTTATGCCACCTGCAAGGTTCTGTTTGCTATGAAGTAATTGTGAATACAACAAATACAGTTCAAGTGGAACGATGCATCATCAAATCGAGAAGAGCATGGGTTAGTGTTATTAATTTGCAGGGAGTGGGAGACATCCCAATATCCCAATTTGTCTTTTATTATCTGAAAATTGTTCGTGCCACAAAAATATTGCTTCTCTGTTCTGCAGATCATGAACTGCACTGCTAGAAGGGTGCTAATTTGCATATCCTGATGCTAGAAGGGTTCACATTCATGCTGATGGACTAAACACCATCGGAAGGCATTATGTCTCTATTAAGGAGTGAGTGGAAGATGAAGAACATTTTTTGGTTAAATAGCTGAACATTCCTTGTCGGCTTGTCACACTATCACTAAGCTTCAGTAGCTTCCATCACTAGATCTTTTGGAAGAGTCGGACCTTACTGACAAATGTATGAATATTTTTGTGCAAGAATTAGAAGTGTTCTGTTCTACACTTGGACGAACTGTCCGGTTGCTCCTTTTGTATTCGGCTATTTTGGGTTGTACGCATGTACCTGTGTGTGATAAATTAGACTTCGTTCAATGAGTGTCAATTATATTTGGTTTACTGAGAAACCTTCTGTTTATGTTAGTGTTTGGCGGGAAATTGTGTGACAATTTTTTTCGTTTCATTAGCAGAAGGTTTATCACACACAACTGAGAAACCTGAGTGTCAATCATACATTCTCCAGCGACACCACGCCAGCAGCCCGCAGGCCAGCAGCCCGCCGCGTGGTCAGCAACGTGCAGGCCAGCAGCTGACCACCGCGTGGATTGGAACCATGGCCTGAAACCGGTTCCAAACCCAATTCCCTATATATAGCGCGCGCTGTTTTTAGCTTTCATATAGCACACTTGGAGATTCGTGCGCGGCGGAAACGAACGACCCACAGCGCGTCAGGCGGGGCCGCACGAAGGACGCGCGGGGCAACCACGACTCCGGGAGTGACGGGAAGGGTGACACTTGTCAATTTATTACTGGGCGAGTGGGGATAAAGGTTGCATGCAAACTTTAAATGAATTTTTCTTCTCAACTTCAATTCCGTTTTTGAATCCGTTTGAACCATGATAATCCTTACAATTAATGTAACAAAACAAGACCCCATATAGATATATTTTTTTATTTTTGGAAATCAACATTATTTTAGCAATTACAACTAATTGTTCTAGCATTCTTAATCAAATGTTCCAAGAACTGATTGTTCCAGCAATATAGTTTCATTGTTCCAGCGGTAGAGTTTCATTGTTCCAGCAGTAGAGTTTCATTGTTCCAGTAGTATATATTCATTATTCCAATAGTAAAGTTTTATTGTTCCAACAGTGTATATTTATTGTTCTAAAAGTAGAATTTTATTGTTTCAGTAGTATATTTTTATTGTTCCAAAAATGTGACTAAAAGGTCTTAAAGAATCTCTGATAAAGAACAAATCCTATAAACAAAACTTCCCGGCTCTTGTTCTTTGCGTCAGTGGACTAAACATTTTTTTCCTGACCTGCTTTTTCCGCGGCTTGCTCACGGGCGTGGCACCATACGGAGACCAGCGGGTTGTGCCCAGCTTGCTTGTAGCAGGCCGTGTGGGCCGCGCTACGTCAACGCTTGGCGTAGGGCGGGCTACGCATAGGCGCACCCGTTCCAAACTATGTTGAGGCCATTGGGCTGGTTTAATTTGGGTCGAGTTTTCAATCGGTTCGGTCCGGTCCGGTCCAAAAACATGGGATGGTGGGCTCGTTTGGGCTAGGCTGTATGTGCTACAGTAAATGGTGGGGTCTAGGCTTCGGTTCGGATTTCAGCCCATTCTCAGGCTTAGCAGCTCCTCTGTTTGTGATCCGGAAAGTCTAACGCGCGCACGGACGCGCTGCCGCGTTAGCGAGCGTCCGTGTGTGGCCCGGCCCACGCGCGTAGGCGGCGGAGTGCGGCGGCCGGCGACGGTGGTGGCGGAGCGCGGCGGGAGGGCGGGCGGCGGATTAGGGTGGTGCTTTAGGAGAGTTCAGGTTAGTTGCCAAAAAAAAAACCTAGAGTTCAGGTTAAACTGCGCAAGCTTTGTGATTTGCGTCTTGTTAAAAGTTCACTGTTTGAGAGGGTTTAGGTTTGTGATTTGCGTCTTGTTAAAAGTAAGGAGTTTACACCCAATTCTGGGGAATTTCAGGAATCTGGGTTTTGTGTGAGAACGAGTGAATGCTAATTCCTGAATTGCCAAACAAGGTCAGTTTATAAATTCATCTGGATATCTGATGCTTATGTAAACATGCATTTTGCATGCATTTAATACTAAGTTTAATTTACTTGTTGCGTAATGTACTGAGACGCATTGATGTTAAAATAATTTTTTATGAGGAAGTGACTGTATTATGAATGTATATGGTGTTTTGCCTTTTCCTGGTCTCACGGATGAGATTTCTACCATCGCGTTTATAATTTTATTTATACGCCAATACATACAAATGAAATTATTATACTTTTTTTTTGCTAACAAAATATACTTTTGTGGAAGACTGCAGAGAGACATATTACCATGCATTTGTGATGTAGTTTTTGTATTAGCAAATTCATTTTTTATAATATTTTAAAAAGATAATTTGTCTATAGGGCACTGTAAAAAAATTAACTTTATCTATAGGACACTACAAATAAACTGACAAATTTTTTGGTGACAGACCAAACTAATATTATTCAGCGTCTTTTAGACAAAATACTCGATTTTTTAGTTGAATTTTGACTAATAATATATATAAAAATAATTAGTTGATTAATGTGAAATGTATATTGTTGGATATATCATCAAAAGCACTTTTTTTTTACCGGAACCATGAAAAGTATTTTAAGATTAACTTATACATTTAGTTATTTGCATAAATATTTATAAATAAGACGAAAAGTAAAAGTAACGTAAAAAAGTCAACGGTGTCATGTATTTAAAAACGGAGGGGTTAGTTCTATGCTTTGAAAAAAAAAAGAACAGAAAAATTTCTTTGACGATGAGCTACGACACAGTGAAAAAGAAAACGAAGGAAAGAATGAAATTCTTCGGCCCCACATGACAGAGCAGGATGCCTCTGCGTCCGCGAAGTGGCTGAACCGAACCAGCAGCGGCAGAACCACCCTTCTGGCCTTTCCTCCCCAATCCCCAAACCCTCGCCTCGCCGCTTCGCCGGCCGCCGCCGTGCCGACCAAAGGTAGC
Organism: Eragrostis curvula; assembly: GCA_007726485.1. Lineage (NCBI taxonomy): Eukaryota > Viridiplantae > Streptophyta > Magnoliopsida > Poales > Poaceae > Eragrostis > Eragrostis curvula. The sequence goes on along the minus strand of CM017445.1, from coordinate 13,982,094 downwards.
CCATGGCACTGGAGCTCGTGGACGACGTCGTCGTCGAGATCCTCCTTCGCCTCCCGGCGGACGACCCCGCATGCCTCCTCCGCGCCTCCCTCGCCTGCAAGCGCTGGCGCCGCCTCCTCGCCGACCCCTCCTTCCGCCGCCGCCATCGCGCGCTCCACCGGACTCCCTCCGTCGTGGGCTTCCTCCGCATCGTGGAGGGAGACTATCCATTTGCCTCGCGCTTCGTCCCCAACGGACCCGCTTCCCAGCGCCCCGCCGGCCGCGAGCTTCCAGAATGGCTCGTCTTCGACTGCCGCCACGGCCGCGCGCTCTTCGTCACCCCAGCTCCAGGCGCAGGCAGGATACTGGACTTCATCGTCTGGGACCCCTTGACCAATGAGACGCGCCGCCTTCCCCAGCCCTCGTCCCCGCCCACGGACCACCACGGCAGGTTCAACGCAGCCGTGCTCTGCGCCGCCACCGGAGAAGGCTGCGACCACCGCAATTGCCACGGTGGCCCCCTTCCTCGTGGCCTTCATCTTCACTACCAAGATTGATCCCGGATACGTCACTTCTGCTTGCCTGTACTCGTCGGTGACAGGCGATTGGAGCCAGCTGACCTCTGTTCATCATCCGAATGTCTTTGTCGATACCAGTCCATGCCCCAGCGCCCTTGTGGGAGACAAGCTCTACTTCAGTGGCCTCCATTGGTACGCCTTCGAATACCAATTAGGCACACATCGCCTGTCAGTGATCAACAAGCCTCCGCCAAGCATGCGCCACGGGTATTTCCGCCAAGCATGCTGCATTATAAAACTCCAATCTCTGGATGATCATTTTGTACTATTTCACTGTGCACTTTCGCCAATTGAAACAGAGTCTTTACTAAAGCTTCTGTGCCATTCCGGAATGGCGTTCTTCTACTAACTCGAAATGATCTGATCATCTGACCAATTATCCAAGTCTGAAGCTGCATAGTAGTGATAGGGGTTGTTTGGATTTCGGCCAAAACTGGCCACGCCACGCACGATTTCGCCACAGTTTGTGGCACCGTAAATCGGCGCCACGACCGCCACAACTTTTGCGTTGCATTGCTGTAGCGTCTCCTACTTGAGCCTAGCAACCAAGCGGCCATATTTTTTGCTGTGGCAGCCACAACGTGGCATGGTAAACGGAGGCCGGCAACCAGGCGCGCCCATAAGCTGATGTGTGGAAACGTGCACCGCATTCGATCTTTTTGTCTTGGGTTTCCAGAGAATGCGAAGAAGAATTGAGGGGAAAACATGCCACTGCAGTTGTTGTAAGCTACCACTAACACAGCTCTCCTCCCTGGGGACAGCAGAGAAATAATCCTATCCATTGCTCACTCATATATTTTCCACTTTTCCATCCGTTATTCCTATATTCTCTTTACCCTTCACATCCTCAAGCCTCACGCAGGTACTGTGCGGTAGGAATGTGTTTCTTTTGGTTCTTGTACAGTTCTACTTTGATTGTTTGATTCTCACTGGAGGGCATAACCTTCATCACCGATCTTATGTTACTCCTAATTTTTTTTCCCTGTTTGGAATTACTGCAGTAAAGGATGCGGTTTCTAATGGTGAGGGAAAATATGAAGGTGTTTCAAGTGCATGACGAACTCAAGCTACTAGCACTGTGTGGTGTGATCGCATCGAGTTACTGTTATTCTCTTTGTTCTCTTCCAAACTTCATTCAACATGTTCACCTCGCTGCTTTGCAGCAGCTACAGTGTTCGCAGTTATTTCTTCTGCAGCAGCTACAGTGTTCGCAGTTATTTCTTCTGCAGCTGCTACAGTAAAACGGCTGCTTCGCAGCGAGGCGAACAGGCTGATTGCTGATTCAGAGACGTAGATGTCTATCGAGTTACTGTGTCGTATTGCATTTGTGCATCTTCGAGTTGGAAGACTGCACGGATCCACTCCTTCCCATCTTTGTCTATGGAGTTGAAACTCTGTATGGTGATTATATAATGTTGTGGCGTACTCATCATACACCGTAACATTTCATGACGTTATATATGTGTAGAGGCTTGTTTACTGTGTAATGTATTGTAGGCAGTAATATTTGCATAAGTTTAACGTTAGGCCATTTAAATTTGTAACCAGTGCCTTAATCCTGCCTGATACTTTCTGTGTTTGTGGTACTCACTTGCCTATCATTGCTTCGCGTACCGCTAGCAGTTTTGAAACTTCTGGTGTTGTTTGTGAGTTAAATGGTTATTCTGAGAATTTACTAAATAAAAGACTGAGAAAAAAAGGGGGAAGGTTTTATGTGGGCCCCACCGGCCAGACCTTCAATTTTGGACTCCTTGCATTTTTTTTTGTGAATAAAAGAGAACTTTATTGATTACGCAACAGAAGGATTACATTCTTGAGCAATCAGTTGCTCTATGCAGCGGGGAACCTGCGCACGCCACATTGCATTGTGTGTAGTGTGTTGTTTTGTCAATTGCGTGAGCTCATGAGCAGCACGGTTTCGTTCTCTCCTAACAGCCTGGAACTTAACTTCCGGCAACAAAGCACACACCTCTCTAATGCAACTAAAAAGAAAACAAAGAGCCGAGGTGTAAGGTCTTTTATTCAGTAAATCCTGTATAACTGATGAGCAGTCCGATTCAACTATGACACGGCACCTGATATTTAATTTAGGAGATATGAGCATTTGAAGATTTGATTAATGAGTCAGCAAATGCAGCCCACCTATTAGTGGCGGACCTGGGATGTAGCCAAGCCCATCAGCTATACAGCCTGACCCATCAAACAACCCAAAAATTATGAGAAAAAAAGACAAGAAGCCTACTTGGCCACACCCAAGGCCCATGGGATGAGTCCGCTATAGGACATAGGCTCACGTTGGCGTGTCAAATCATTCGTCGCCGACGCCCTTGATTTTGCTTGTGTTTTGGTGGGCCAACTGCTGGCGCTGGCTGGTAACGAACCCACACGTTTTCGACCCCTGGCATTCGCCCGCCGTTGCCCTCGAACCCTCGCCGCCTCCCTCCACCCTCCACCGAGCACCGCACAAGCAGCCAGCCATGGCGCCGGCGGCGAAGCTGTTCGACGAACTCTTAGGCGAGATCCTCCTCCTCCTCCCCACAGACGACCCCGCGTGCCTCCTCCGCGCCTCCCTTGTGTGCAAGCGCTGGCGGCGCATCCTCGCCGACCCCGCATTCCACCGCCGCCACCGCGCGCTCCACCGGACGCCCCACGTCTTCGGGTTCCTACACAGCAGGTATTGTACGCCATTCACCTCTCGCTTCGCCACCATCGACTCGGCCTCCCGCCGCCTCGCCCGGCGCGACCTCCCGGGCTGGTACCTGCTCGACTGCCGCCACGGGCTCGCGCTCTTCATGACCCAGGCTCAAGGGCCGCCCGACGAGCGAGTCGTGGACTTCATCGTATGGGATCCCTTGACTGACGAGCACCACCGCCTTCCCCGGCCCTCGCCGCCGCGCAAGCTTTCCGAATTCTTCACCGCGGCGGTGCTCGGCCCCGCCACAACGAGCGGCTGCGACTGCCGCGGGGGCCTCTTCTGTGTAGTCTTCGTCTCCAGTACCTCCGCTCCCGCCACCGGAAACGTCACGTCTGCTCGCGTCTACACATCGGAGAAGGGTGTTTGGAGCGAGCCGACCTCTGTTCAACACCCTGATGCGCGTGTTAATTGCTGGGGTTGGTCCAGCATCTTTGTTGGAGGCACACTCTACTTCTACGCAGACCACGACTACGCCATCGGGTACCAGCCAGATGGGCAGCGCCTGTCAGTGTCCGTGATTGAAAAGCCTCCACGGTCTATGTACAATGGTGAGTTATGTTTCCTAAAATTTGTGGACGACGGCGGTAGCCTGGGATTTGTTGCGGTGGAAGAGAAACCAAACTTCTGCCTACACCTATTGTTGAGAGAAACATCTCGCGACGGAGTTGCACGATGGGCACAGAGCAGATCCATCAAGCTTGAGCCGCTACTCCCTGCTGGCACCCTCCCACCTCGGTCAGATCCTTATGGCTTGCCCGGTGTACGAGTAATTGGCGTCGCCGCCGATGGAACTGATGCCATCTTCGTGTATATTAACACAAATAAACATGGTGATGTCTACATGATCCACCTCAATTCAGGGACGGCCAAGAAGGTGGGGCCTTACTGCGGTCCTGTGCTTCCCTACACGAGCTTCTGCATTCCAGGTAAACATACACTTCTTGTATGATTTGCTAATCTCTAGATTGGTAAAAAGCTGATCTTGGGTGAGTCACTTGACCCTCTGCGCTTACTGGTGCTTACCTCCTCAATGAGGATGTCAAAGACTCCCCGCCTCCCGGTTCAAAACATTACAAAATCTCTAGAGACTTTAAATGCTTAATATGCTTCTTTGGAGTTGTATGCCTGTATGTGTGAAAGAAATTAATAATGTGTTCCTTGGAGTATAACATATATATCCTTTTGTGACAATGAGGCAGCTGTGGGTACTGGGTACAAGTTACTCCCTCCTGGTCGGATTTAATTGATATTTCAGGCAGCAACATTGTCTTGCATGCAGGCCATTCAGCTGTCTGAAATGTCGAACGATTCCAACCGGGTGTAGTACTAACCTTTTTTGCATTAGAAGCACCAACTTGTTGGTCCTTTCGATCATTCCCAGCGAGGGCCAAACCTTCATATGATGTTATTTTTGGCATTGCTGCAGTGATGGATGCTACTTCGTCAGGTGAAAGATGACGAAAAGGTATTTTAGGTGCATGTCAAATTCAAGTTGCTGGGGAAGGGCTTCTGAATCAAGTGGGAAATGTGTCGTATGGTATTTGCGTTTAGTTAATGTTATCCCCTTTTGAGACGATGTGGATTTGTTGATATCTTGAGCCTTCATCAGTGATTTGAAGGACTGCACGGGTATCACAGATCTTGCTTTTGCAAACTGCTTTTATGCAACTGCTTCATTCGAAGCTTCAGATACATGACTGTTCCATACAGGATGAGTTGATACTGAGAACCAAACACTACCTAAAGCAGTGGAAGCTATATGATGACATGTTTTTGTTGACGCATTGCTACATCATTATGTCTTGCATGTGCAGGGTTGCTTGCTGTTTAATATGTTGAATGGTTCGATAATCTGTTGAATTACTTGTAAGTAGTTTAAATGTCTGTTCATTTTAATTTTTTAAACAGTACCACACTCCCTGAATACACAGTACAGTATTGGTTGCCCTGTATAATCCGCTGGCTGCTATTGTGCATATGAACTTTGCAAGATATTTTTGTGCCGTTATAAGGCACTATGATCCCTCTTGCAGTTATGTGTTCAAGTGTTTTGTGAGCCCATTTTACTATCCTTGATACCCTGCAATACTCCATATTTGTTTGGTGTTGCATGGACCTGTTCTGAAGCAGCTGAACATGGACTCGTCTGTATGCGGGCATAGCTCTCACGTTCAGATACGAGCTTTGAGAGTTTCATTGAGTCTGGAGTCTGTTCTGTGTAATTTATGTTTGACCAGTTGTGTAGATCATGATAAACTAATTGTTGGGGCCTTATGAATCGAGCAAGAAATGTGTCGCAAAGTTTTATCATTCAGTCTTCGAGCAGCCGTTCAGTTCATGCTTGGCCCGTCCACTTGAATTTGAGAAAGAGTGAAATGCACACTGGGTCCTTAAACTATTTCCGGGCTCTCATCCAGGTCCGTAAACTTTTAAAATGGTCATCTGGGTCCGGGATCTAATTAAGCAGCCATTGGAGAGCATAATTGCCAGAAAAAGTGGGTGCTCAAGAAATGCACAGCAAAGTGGCTTGTAGAGAAGTATATGGATAGTTTTAGAGCAGATGAGAAGATGACACTCACCAACTTTGCTAGGACAGTGCAACTTGAGTGGAATCTGACACCATCAAGAAGCAAGCTTTCTAGAGCTAGAAGAATTGCAATGCAGGCAATATATGGAGATGAGGTACAACAATTTAATCAACTCTGGGACTATGCACACGAGTTAAGGAGGTCTAATCCAGGGAGTTCCTTTTATCTCAATCTGAATGAAGGATGCTTCAGTACTCTATATGTGTCACTAGATGCATGTAAGAGAGGATTTCTGAGTGGATGTATGCCAATTATTTGTTTGGATGGATGTCATATCAAGACTAAGTTTGGTGGTCAGTTACTTACAGCAGTAGGGATTGATCCAAATGACTGCATTTTCCCAATTGCATGAAAGAATCTCACAAGAGTCTGTTATTTCTGATTGTTACTCACTTGAAGCATTTGGTAGGGCATACAGTTGCAACATATGGCCATGTAATGACAAGAAAAGCTGGGAGCATGTGGGAGGCCCAGAAATACTGCCACCAAAGTATGAGAAAAGGATTGGTAGGCCACCAAAATCAAGAAGGAAGGCACCACATGAAGTTCAAGGAAAAAATGGACCAAAAATGTCAAAGCATGGTGTCATAATTCGTTGTAGTCATTGCAAGAATCCTGGCCATAATTCTGCTACTTGTGAGGATAAAAAGGCCGGTCTTCCACCTAAAATGTTGCCTAGAAGGAAGCCAAGACCTTGTCATGATGAAGCATGGCAAGAAACTGTAGATGAACATATCATTACTCAGGTTATTTCTTTACTGCTGAAATTGAATTTTTTTTTTCTTTACTACTGCTAATTGAAACTTGTTGTAGGAGATACAACCTAATATCTCTTCCAGCCAGCATCTTATGTCACAACTAAGCTCTACCATGGTCAGTCAAATGATGGATGAGGTATGATGGAGTAAAATTGAATCTCAGGACTGATAATGTGGTACCCCACTCTTCACTAATCTTCTCTCCTTGCAGGCTTCACAATCTAGGAGGCAAGAGCCGAGAGAAGAGCCACTGCCTGACTGCTCCTTCATCACCTCTAACCGTCCAGTAGCAAGAGCTATGCCTCTTACTACTGCAACCAAAGCTGGAAGCATCAACAAGCGCAAGGTTGGTAAGGAGAAAGGAGCAGCGACAAAGAAGAAAAAGGATGGTCCAAGCAAGTGATCAGGGCCAAGACAGGAGGTTGTTTTGGGGCATGATAATGCCTGGGAGTTGTGCAGTGGGACAGATAGTTGTCTTTTGTCCATGGAAACATAGTTTCCTTCTTTTGTAAAGATGATAGTTGTCTTTTGATAGCACCAAAACTGAAATGTGGATGCTAATAGGCTTATTTTGGTAGCCCCTAAACATTGTCATGGATGTTGCTAGATGTTTGATGATGAAAGTGACTGCTCGGAGCAGCAAACTTCTTTAATATAATCATTCATCGTTGTTATGGATGTTGGTACGAGCCAAATTGATAATATTGATTCATTGCATTGCTTAATCATAACGTACGTACATAGTGTTGCTGATATATTGCCAACCATCGGCACAGTGCTTCATCTCGATACAGTAAAGGATGAGAGAATACAGTACAGGGAAGAAGAACGGGAGTCAACAATGCAACGGTGACCACTTCCAGGGGGCTAAATGCAAAACATCCTCCCTCCTTGGCGCCAACTTTCCCGCCAAACCGGCTTGCATGCTCTTTTTTCCACGCTGGACAAGCCACGTCAGATGGAAACGCGTGCACGAAGGGTTACGGACCCGAGCAAAGGCATTTAATTAGATCCCAGACCCAGATGACCATTTTGAAAGTTTACGGACCTGGATGAGAGCCCGGGAATAGTTTAAGGACCCAGGGTGCATTTTATTCTTTGAGAAATTATATATCGTGCTCTTTATTTGACCCGTAGTTCTTTTGCCAAATCTGATCTACTTGGCCATAGTCATAGCCTGCAGGGGTGGAGCTAAGTTGTAGGGAGTGGGTGAGTAGAAAACTTCAACGGTGTTCATCTCTTTCCACCATCTATACACCCTCTAGAGGATGTCAAAAACATAAGCTTGAGAAGCTCTATGAGACGTTTCACAACATCCGGCTTGTTTGGCATGCTGTTTTGCAGTTGTTTTACTGTAGCAGATGCTGAAAAAATAACTGGAACACTGTAGCAGCTGCTAAAGAAATAACTGGAACACTGTAGCTGCTGAATCGCAGCTGCTGCAAAGCAACGAGACGAACAAGCTGATCTTTCGCTGAGCTTTAGCTCCGTCACTAGTCATTGGATGGTTTAAGAAGACGAGAACTCGTTGGAGTGAATTGTTAAATTCATTTTGGTGGCGGTCACTTGGAACTGAAGATATCAGAAGTGCGTGTTCTATTCTTGAGAACTGACATTGGTATGAACGAGGTTGTCCCTGAAAATTGGAAGTTTGGAACTAGGGATGACAACGGGTGAAAATTTTGTCAGGTTTGGAAAGCTCATGTTAGGTAACCCATAAAACTCAAGGGCGGAGAACTCAAATCTAAAGCCGGGTGAAATTCACCTATAGAGTACCCATACCCATCAATCATAACATAAGTAAAAATGCATATCCATTGTATAGAATGTGACATAATTTAACATATACAAGAGAAATAACACAAAAACATATTTAGTAGTTCGAACACAGATCATCAAGTTGACAACATCATGGCTCACCAAAGCACAAATGCAGATATGCAACACAAGAGAAAATATGATAATATAAATGAATTGAGTGGCGGGTGCCACTGGTGGTGGGTTTCGGTTTCACCAAACTGAGTTTTATCGCCATTTGTTGATATGTGGATATAGTATTCCATCCAAACCCGCTTCCTAGTAGGATAAAAATGAAAAATGCTTTAGAGTAGACCTATTTGTCCGACCATGTGTTTTAAGCCCTTTAATTGATATGTGAACCACCACCTGACTGATTTAACCATTAGATTTCCTAGTCGGACAAAAGTCTAAAAACGGGTCTACTCTATAGCAGTGCTCGATAAAAATATGCCTAGTCGCGGGTAACAAGCACCCATTGCCATCACTATTTGGGCCGGAGAATGTCGAAGCTTTGGAGTTTGGACGGAGATTCCCAGCTCGCTTTGTAAACTCTAAATGCAAATGACATGGTGTATCTGGATCAGTATACAGTTAATCAATTATTTTTCCTGGATGCTAATTTTTTTCTATGCTTAGTTACAAATTACAATTGCTACCAAACCAGTCGCAACAAAAAAAAACAATTGCTACCAAAGGATTATATGGTTATATCAAGGGGGAAAAAAGAAGAAGATCAAAACTGGATTCCTGGTCTCCCACATAAAAAAGAGCAGAACCCTCCTCCGAGGGGGGATTTGAGGATATAGGACTCTTATAGATGGCAATAGCCTAAACAGACTTTTTTTAATTGGGTTTGTTAAAATAGGACCGGCCCACGAGTAAAACTTGCTAGAATAGGACTCCAACGGTGATACCGGATGTATACCTTGAATATTCCTCTAAAAAGAAATCTATCTTACATTTCTTCATCCTCTCGCCGCGCAACCGACCAACGATGTATACCGAGTGTATATCAATCATTTCATCATCAGGGTCAGCAAGGGAGAGCGGAAAGAACGAAGAGAGAGAAATTGTAGCAGAGGGAGCCGCTGAATTTCTCCAAACTGGAAGTGATTAAGTGAAACTAGGAATAGGCGTGTCATCGTGTAGCTTTACACACGTCCCTCTTTTTCTTTTTTTTTTCTTGGCAAACGAGCTTTACACACGCGCGCGTACAGAGCTTTACGCATTTCCTCCTCTATTCCAGGCCGCTGCCCGTCGCGTACACAGTGGCCACGACTGTAAAAAATTTTCACAGCGTCCGATCGAAATCAGCTTAATTTGAGCTGCCGGGTAACTCCTTCATCGGGTAAAAATTTGACGCATGTACAGCAGCAATGGGCGTGCTCGTCTTCCATTGGCTCTCGCTGTACTGTGCGGCCACGCATCCCCTCGTTGGGCGCTCCCACGCAGGTGTATAGTAATGGCGGTGGTTGGGGCGTCCTTTCTTCCTCTGTTCCTCCACTTCGGCCTGATCCATTCGAGAGACTCTTTGCCTTCTTGCATCACGGCTGGGAGAGGAGGCCAGCCCCAAGATTTGCCAGGGAGAGAATCCATGCCGGCGAGCGTGCTGGCGACTGGGGCCCCTCGTTGGGCGCTCCCACGCAGGTGTATAGTAATGGCGGTGGTTGGGGCGTCCTTTCTTCCTCTGTTCCTCCACTCCGGCCTGATCCATTCGAGAGACTCTTTGCCTTCTTGCATCAAGGCTGGGAGAGGAGGCCAACCCCAAGATTTGCCAGGGAGAGAATCCATGCCGGCGAGCGTGCTGGCGACTGGGGGCTGGTGAGAATCGACGTCTACGAGCTCGGGGTGGCGCGGGCGAGTCGACGGCGGCGCGCGGGCGGCAGTGCGGGCTCTCTGGCGAGCGCGGCGGCGTGGGCCAGCAGGCGAGCTCGGCGGCGCGGCCTCCGGGGCGAGCGCGGCAGCGCGGACGATCTCGACAGGGGCGCAGGCTCCGGGGCAAGCGCCACGGCGCGGGCGACCTCGACGGCGGCGCGGGCTCCCGGAGGACCCGGACGAGCGCGGCGGCGCGGTACCTGCCCCTCTGCGGCGTCGTCTCGATCGTCCTCGTCGAGGCGTGGGCCAGCGGGCGAGCTCGGTGGCGCGGACTATCTCGATGGCAGCGCAGGCTCAGGGAAGGCGGCGGCGACCATTGGGGACGAAGGCGGGCTTGACACAGCCTGAGTCGCGACATCGCACTGCAACATCCTCGGTCTTCTCTCTTCCTCCTTAGGTCGTCGCCTCCTCGCACCCGCCGTCTCGGCACCCGGCCAAGGGAGAGCTGACTGAACGACCCTGATGTGGTGTTCCTGCTGGCGCCCCTTTGCCATAGTGCCGCTCGGTGAGATTGCCCCCAATCCAGACTCTTTCTTTCCTCCATTTATTTTTGTGCTTGCTGAATTGCTCCTCCAGTTTGCCGTTTATTCTTTCATCTTTGTGCCATCTGCCAAGGTGAGCATTCCATCGTATTTTTTTTTTCTGTTCCAGTCTCCTTTATTGCTCCCGTGTGGTTTAGGTTTTTGAGGAAAAGGAGCCGCTCCTCTTCTAATTTGTTTGATCTACGGCTCTTTGATTTGTGCCCCCTCTGCTGATTTGTTTTGATCTGCAGATTCTGTGCTGCATCTTTCTTCAGAGAGGGACCCCTGTGATGCTCCAAGGGGTGCGGCAATGCGGTTCCACTTCATGGGTTGTACATGGTGGGGCTGGAAGAGTGGAGGTGACCGGTTCAGCACTCCCGGTGAAAGAGCTCCAGTGGTGGCCATCAATGGCGTCTCCCATGGCACTGCCTGTCAGGTTCTACAAAAGTGTTTGCTAGGTGTGAGGTGCCTCATCTTATTTTTCTTTTTTTAACAATTAAAGGATTTATGTTGGTATGTTCAAACTTTTTGTCTATGTTTTGTGCATCATGGAGGCAGTTGCTGCAGGGTTGAGATATATTGCCGATGTCATGTCCAGTTCCTTATTCATCTTCTATCAAGATGTTATTCTGAAAAACAGAACAGCACTACCCATGCTGCCAATGTTAGAAGAGAAAAGTAGTACTTAAACATGGCTTTCATATTGTACAAGGGCCCTTGAATACTTTCGTTTTTCTCTCACTAGATTAGCATATCATTTAGAAAAGGGCCTGGATCGATTGAGTCAATACTCAATAGCTTCTCCCAGAAAGTTGTGCAGGCTACAATTTCTGAGAAAATCGTTTGTATATTAGTTATTTGGTATGCTCACATCTTTCATTGCTTCTAATGTATTTTTTAGTATAATAGGGTAAATCATGTATAGTCTTCTGATTTTTTTTTTAACAAATCTTGAAAAGAAAGAGATAGTTTGACATTGTTTTTTTTGTTCCTTTAGTTTACCTCTCCCAACTATATATCTTTAAAGGGAGCAATAACTCTACCGTCGTCTCATCTGAAAATTCATTTTCCCTTTTGCAGGTTCATATGAAATTCCCAATTGATATTTTCTATTGAATGAGATCTTAAAGATTAGATCATAAAGCATAATCAGGTATATTTTTATGATATGGATATGATTCAGCTTATACATCTTAAAGATTGAGACCTCTGACTATCTTCCAAGAGAGACCATACCATGCCTCTTCGATAGTTCAGATTATTTCTTGGGTGTTCATGTTAGGGAGCATATGTATCTGGTCAATCATTTGACCTTCTTCATATCTAAGCAACACAATTCAATGATTCTTTTTCCCTGAATTAATGCTTGGTTACTGTGTTATTGCTTTATCTACCGAGTACCTTTTTGGGAACATGGTTATTCAGGACCAGGTACAGTGAATGCTTTCTTTATAATAAGAAATCTCCCTCTTTCTGTGCTTATTTGTTTTTTGACTCTGATTGTGTACATGTGTAGTGCCATAAGGCAAGCTGCTGCCATGGCTGAAACCACCAGAGCTGCCTGGATTCATGGTCTCCTTCCATGATATCATTTCTCCTTCTTGCTCTGCTTCCTGATGACAGTATGGTGATATTTCTTCAAATTGGTATGCTTAGCAACCAAAGTAAGGCATAATCTCTTTTCTCTTAATCAGTTTAATCATTTTATCCATAATTGTAGGCAATCATTGTTTAACAAAAAAATCTGACGGTAGCCAATTTGTGTTTCACGATAAAATAATGGCAGCTGATAGGAAGATTGTAGGATACGTTTCCTGTCAAATTCGTACAAATTTTGTTTTCCATTGTATTATGTAGTTAAGACTAAATATAAACGTCCCTGATCTCACACTTCCTTCACCATTTTCAAAGCAACAATCAAGTTTAATGCAATCTGACAGACAACTTGTCACATGTGCTCTCATATCCTTGATTAGATTATACAAAGCCTTTTCCTATAATATGATTAATGTTCAGTGCTATGAGGATAAATTAAGGAAGAAAGAGGTTATTTTCGTGTGGTTTCTTGTCTACAGGTATATTTCGTAAACATATTGTCATGCTATATTGGGAGTACCCTTCGACAACATATGACAGGAACTGGTAAACTGTGGTGTCTGGTTAATTGACATTTCCCCTTTTGACATTGTATTCTTCTGCCTCCCACATTTATAGAGTTTATATTTTGCATCCTTACCTATTTACTCCTCCTGAACAGATATTGGGATGATCTCAGAGACCTCTGGTCAGAATGTGATTCAACTTCGAAGCTTAGTGTTAGATTGACGATGAATGTAAGGGGTACAAGGAATATTGGTCCCTTGACTTCCTTGTTTAGTTCATGTTACCTTTTTTGCTCATGCTTGTTTGTGATTTTTATGCAGATACTATAAGATGAGGCCCTTCATCTATGGTCAAAGGGTTTCTGAATGTGATGCTGATTTAGTGTATAACATTGATAAGGAAGAACCAGTTGTTGCTTATTTTGCTGGTGCACTCACGAAGAAAAATGAAGTTAGTCTTTTTGTGATGTAAATACCTACCTGGTAAGCTTGTGCTCAGCTAGCAAAAACTTTGTTGATCCGATGCTTCATATTCACGTTGCAAAATACAAGCATCGTTAGTTCATCGCTGCGATTAAACTATAGCATCCTCATCAGCAGGTTGCGCTTTGCTAGCTGACATTTTCCCCCCTCTTTTTTTTCCCAATAATTCATTTCCCCAGATTGATATGAGGCTTCTGATCGCTCAAGGCGGCTTGCTACAATAAATAGTGGAACAGGTTACTGGCTGCTTTTTTGGAAGGCCACTTGCTGCAAGTTTTGTTCATTGCTGATGTACCAAAAATATGGAGATGTAAGATGTTGTTAGATATGTACACAGTTTTTCCTCTCTTTGCTGAACTTAGAAACAAATTTATTCTGGTACCTAATATGACGATTATTTTCAGTTTCCATCCTATGATACTGCAGTGAATATTTTTTGTGTCTCATCATGTAGTGGTAAACGACAATTGTAAAGCAGAATATAATCCTTGTCTTAGTCTTATGATGAACTCATGTGATAGCCCTTTTAGATGTAAAGCTAAAATAACTTGGTTTTGTAATAGCATGCGTAGCCTAATTTCATTGAGTATCTCTTGTGTAGGATTTTTCTTAAAACCTTGACATTGATAAGCCAACATTCTTGATAGAGAATGCTTCTAGAAATGTCAGGAAATATCGTGAGAGTCATGTACAACGCTATTTGTTCCCTTGGGTATTGTTATCTTTAATTTTCTCTTTACTTAGAATAGGTTTGCAGTTGCAAATATACTTTGTAATATAGTTTCATATATCTGTTGTTGGGGACCAAGAAGGTGGTTGGGACTGGCATATATCCGTTGTTTCCCTCTTTGCTTAGTTTCATGGTCATGGTACAGGTGCTACCCTGTTGGTTTGGTTGGTTGGCTTTGGGCTTAAAGGAGAAGCTGCAGGGTCTGATATCAAACTCCAACATGGTCAGTGGTGTGGTGCAGTGCTAAACTGTCATGTGAGTCATTCAGCTTGACACATCCTAAGTTTATTTTTCTTTTGTAAATTAATAGTTCACATATTCGGTGCCTTTTTTTGGTCAATGAATGACTATGGAAAAATATATGTATGATGCATCTGAACACAAGGTTATAAATGGAAATTTGTTATTGTTTTCTTGCACAAGTGTGTATAATGGAAATGAGTTTACCGATGATAACCAATCATCGCTGCAGTATCATAAGATGGAAGCTAAAATGAGGATTTGACCTGCATATCTCATCGATCAATCGTATTACAAATCAGCAGGGAGCAATTTGTTAATAATAAGCTAATTGATTGATTGTAGCCACTTATAGTTGTGACACCTATTGACTGGTTATTAGAATATTAAGAAATAAATCTTGTGCATTTCACCTTAGAGATGTCAATTTTTAAGTCCGTCAATAATTCTCAATTGTGTTGCTGCCTTTTGGCTTGCTGATTTGTTGGCGTAATAACATAGATATACAAATATATGTTCTAAAAAAAAACAGCGCTGGCTTGCATCAATGATCTCATTTGTGTTTCTTTTCGCTTTCGATACAGGATCATGGCAAACCAAGATTCAATCACCTGATCCGTATTCCACCACCTCCAATAATTTTCGAAATTTTGTTTGCCTCCATGTACGAGTCATTTTCCAGATAATATCTCTGTTGCAAGCTGCTATGTATAATATTTGTGTAAAACCATTGTTAGTTACAGTAAATATACTTATGTTTGCCTAATTTCCACCTTTTTTTAGTTAAACGGCGCGTGAAGGCTCTTGTATTAAATATATCTGAAATAACTCTTTCTTCAATGGAAGTGCACATGGATCTCCATATTTCAATCAACATCTATCTGTGAAAACGGCCAAAAGCTTGGTGATTTGGAACACGAACAATGTACTCATAGGATCACATTTGACATAGCCATGCACATGATTCTGTCAAGATAACAGTTTATACAAAGCACTCTTAATGAAAACTATTCTAAATCACGCAGCAAAATCATCAAGTGGCGCGCGAAGGCGCGCCGTATACCACTAGTTGTCAATGGAGACGATGGCGCAACCCGAGCGTTACCGGCTCTCACGCGTCGTACTACTTACACAAACACAATGACGCGCGCGTCTCCCGGCTCTCACGCGCTCACACCCACATTGCCGCTACTTGAACCGGTGGCAGTTGGGGAGCTGTACGTGGGTGCGACGTCGACGCGCACGTGCGTGCCCAGCCGGTGCCGCTGACCAGCTCGCCGTCGCCGCTATCGTAGGCGGCGGACGAAGCCGACATACACTAGTGAAGCGGTTCACTTGAATCTAAGGGTAAATAGGACATTTCGCAAGCACAGGTCTTATTTGAACGAATTCAGATGTTGGGCCGGTCCTATAACAGGTATGACTAAAGGTGAAAACAGGACGGATAATATCCGACCGATCGACTGCCGAATCCAAATAAATTTAATATAGGCAAATACAGGACGCAACAATAATTATCCGACACTATCTGTGTCCGAATTTGAGTCAAAAAATAATAGCGGGATAAGATACAGGATGAGTGATATCCGTCTCGAATCTGAACATCATGTGACATGAGTAATTTTATGACTATTATACCTCAATAATATGGTGTAAAATTGAGAGATTAACATAAATAAGAGTAAAATTGTTGTGCATCATGTATATCAATGGTTAGTATGTTTTTTTCTACTCTAATTGTTTCTCTATCCTTTGATTTATTTTATCCTTAAAAACTTTATGATAATACCTGTGTCCGACTCCGAAAAAAAAATAAAACAGAGTATGGAATGTAAAAAAATTATCCGATACTATCCACTCCGACTCTGGATCCAATTAAAAAAAATATAAAATAGAATACGGAATGAGCACTGTCCACCTGTATTCAATCCGTATGAGTCCTAAATCGTCAATTTGGCCTCCTCTGAGAAATAGTTGAGCCGCAGGCCCGCAGCCCACCCACCGTTCTCTTCCCTCCTCCCCCTCCAGGCTCCAGATTCCCAATCCCTCTCGACCCTCCCCACGCTGAGCAGAGCACTGCAGCAATCATGCCGCCGCCGCCGCCGGATCTCCCGGAAGACGTCCTCGGCGACATCCTCCTCCGCCTTCCTCCGGACGACCCCGCTTGTTTCCTCCGCGCCGCTCTCGTCTGCAAGCGCTGGCGCCGCGTCCTCGCCGACCCGGCATTTCGCCGCCGCCACTGCGCGCTCCAGCGGACGCCCTCCATTTTCGGGTACCTCCGCATCGTGGATCGCAAGTTGCCGTTTTCCTCGCGCTTCGTCCCCGACGGCCCCGCTTCCCGGCGCCCCGCCGGCCACGAGCTTCCAGGATGGCTCGCGCTCGACTGCCGCCACGGCCGCGCGCTCTTCGTCACCCAAGCCCCAGGTCCGCCCGATGGAAGGATTTTGGACTTCATCGTCTGGGACCCCCTGACCAATGCGCAGCGCCGCCTTCCCCAGCCCTCGCCCCCGCCCGTGGATGGCGAACTCTTCACCGCGGCGGTGCTCTGCGCCGCCGCGACGAGAGGCTGCGACCACCGCGGCTGCCACGGGGGGCCCTTCCATGTAGTATTCGTCTCCAGTATCCTCACTCTTCCATCCGTGTTTGTCACGTCTGCTCGCCTTTACTCGTCGGAGACGGGTGTTTGGAGCGAGCTGAACTCTGTTCAACACCCTGATGCGCATGTTAATTGCTTGAGATGGTCCACCGTCTTTGTTGGAGGCACACTCTACTTCTATGCTGACGACTGCTACGCCATCGGGTACCAGCCTGATGGGCAGCGCCTATCAGTGATCGAAAAGCCTCCACAGTCCATGTACAATGGTCATCGGTGGTTCCTCAGATTGGTGGACGATGGTGGTAGTCTGGGATTTGTTGGTGTGGAAGAGGAACCAAGCTTCTGCCTACGCCTATTGTCGAGAGAAATATCTCATGACGGAATTGCACGATGGGCACAGGGCAGAGCCATCAGGCTTGAGCCGCTACTCCCTGATGGCACCCTCCTGCCTCCAAGAAATCTTTATGGGGTGCCAGGTGTACGAGTAATTGGCGTAGCTGAGAGAACTGATGCCGTCTTCGTGTATATTGACACAAATGAAATTGGTGATGTCTACATGATCCACCTCAATTCAGGAAGGGCCAAGAAGGTGGGGCCTTTCCGCGGTCTTGAACTTCCCTACGTGAGCTTCTGCATTCCAGGTAAAAATAGCTAAGCGTCTACGGTCGTGTGTGCCCCTATTTTGTGTGTCTATTGTTTACATTCCTTTTTTTTATGAAAATTGTATACATTCCTTACATGATTTGTTAACATCTAGATTGGTAGAGAGCTGACCTTGGGTGAAACACTTGATGGAAATTCACAATGGGGATTCAGTTCTCTTGGGGAATTCTGATGGGGATTCTGTTCTCCGCCTAACGCCTTATTGTTAATATCTATTAATTTTGTTTTGTGATCTTGCTCGTGCTCACCTCCTCAATGGGGATGCCAAAGACTCTGGGGATCGAAAAATCACAAAATCTCTAAACTGTAAATGCTTAATATGCTTCTCTGGAGCTGTATACCTGTAACTGTGCTAAGGAAATTAATAGATGTGTTCCTTTGGAATACAGCATATCCCTGTATTTTGTGGCAATGAGGCAGCTCTGGGTTGGTATAACATGCTCCCTCTGGTCGGACTTAATTGACATTTCATACAGCAACATTGTCTTGACCTGATGCCGGCCATTCGAGCTGTCTGAAATGTCAATGAATTCCAACCGGGTATGTTGTACTAACCCTTTTTTTGTGTTATATAAGCACCAACTTCTTGGTCCTCGTGATGCTTCCCACTTAGGACTAAGCCTTTATCACATATGTTGTTATTTATTTATTTTTGGCATTGCTGCAGTGATGGATGCGGCTTCATCAGGTGAAAGACCAAGAACAAGTGTTTTAGGCGGATCATAAACTCAAGTTGTTGGTGCAAGGACTTTTGAATCAAGTGGGAAGTGTGCCTTATGGCGTTAGTGTTGAGATTATGGTTTCTCCTTTTGAGACAATGTGAAATTGCTGAAATCTCTCGAGTCTTTATCGGTGATCTGAAGGTCTGCATGGGTATCATTGTCTTCAGATAAATATTGTCCATTAACCTAACAATCGTTTGGTTCGTCGATCTTACAGCTAGCAGCCTTGAGAATTGAGAAAGTGTTTTGTGAATTCTGGGTGCTCCATTTTACTTTTCTCAATTCCCTTCGATACAACATGTTTGCTTGGTGTTGCACAGCTAGACTGTAATCAAGATGTGTGCATCAGCTCTCACGCTTAGATATGCTTGCTTTGAGAATTTCATCGAGCCCGTAACCGGATCCAAGTAATTTTGGTTTGAACAATTATCGGCCATGACAAATTGCTGGTGCAGAGTCTTCCTATTCTAAGCAGGGAACGTGTCGCGGCGTTTGAAAGTTATGGGGATCCTGTAGTCTGGCGAGGCTTTCTGTGTTGTTAGACTTGTACGGGCCAACGGCGCATCTGCTCGTCAATGCTCCACGCCATGAGCTTTGCCCCCCTGTACTGTTTGATTCATCAATATTAGCACTAGCCACTAATAATAGGTTTCAGTGTTGATTGGCTTTGATATGCAACGAGGCTTTGAAGTTTGAACTCTGCAGGAGTAACTTTTGCCTAAGTTGTAGTATGGCGAGAGAATATAAACAACGCCTGATGCGGACATGTGAGTATGACCTTTTGTTTATCCATCGATCGTGCTACTTGCAGGTTTAATTAAGACTTGTTGAATGTTTTTTTTTTTCAAATTCTAAGTGCTCGTTTCGAATCAATGCTGTATGTATGCTTGCCACGCAATGTCAGCTTTCAGAATTTCAAATCGAGTGCTGGAGGCCGTCCTGAATAATTTTATTTTGAACGGACGTCAAATGGCTTGAGCTTATGAAACAGAATCTTCTAGTTTCGGTTGATTTGTTCATAGCAGATCTCTTTCACCTGTTTTGCATCCCAGGCCGCCGCAAGAGGGTGCCGGCCACAGCCTCTTTCGAGACCCGACACCAATTTACTAAGCCAACTGGCCCAAATATACCTGGAGCAGAACAATTTTTCATCAGATGAAGCATGCTTTCATGCAATAGTGACATTAGTTACAATGTATGAGCAACCAAGCAATTTCACTCGGAAGTGCGAGATAGCGAACTGCTTGTCATAGACTCATACCAGATACTGCTGGGCAGAATAGACATGAGGAACGAAGGTGCAAAGACAACAGCACATACTGCATCCGCGAAGGCACTCAGACACTGCAAACAGCCAAGAGTGCTTTCTTTTTGTAACACTCTCACCATTCAAACAGTAATCACGCTCATAGCAAAATGTAACACTCCCTCCGTTTTCTTTTTGATGACGTTAGGACAGCAGGATTAGAGCCAATTTGCACTACTTCAGATGTCCCAACGTCAGCAAAACAAAATTGGAGTATATGCACGAACTTCATATTTTCCATGCCAGAAACATATATCTTACATAAAACTGCTGACATAGGGTGCTAAACTACAAATGCAATCCGATGAACCGAGGCACCAACATGTCCGAAAATTGCATCCATGTGAATGCAATAACAGGTAACTACCACCACCTGAACAATCTCTTCACCTATTAGACTAGTAACGACAAGTAGGTGAAACCGTCCAGCATCACAGCTAGTAAATCCAGATGATCTTGCACGTACAGTCAGTCTATGAACTGGCTGACGCCTCCACAAGTGCTAAAAGCTAGTATCAACCACATGAACCAGATAACCAGTGAAGACATGAAGAATTATCCCCCACAGCCTGAGATAAAGCCTACTGACGCTCAATCTGAATGGTAACATGACTGATGTTGTACTCTGTCTTGATGTACCCGATGACCTTATCAAGTATCTGATCAGAATCCGCTTCCGGTGCAATTGTCACGTGGCACGCCAAGAGCACCTTACCCACTGTGATGGCCCAGATATGGAGCTCATGGACGGCAACCACACCATCCATCTCGCAGAGCCCCCTCTCGAGCCTGGTAGCATCAATCTCACGTGGAGTGCTCTCCATCAGAACTTCAAGTATGTTCCGTAGCATCCTGATTGTGGTGAACAGGACAATCACAGAGAAGATCAGGGTGCAGATGAGATCAATGATCTTCCACTCTGGCTTGTACCAGATGACAGCCCCTCCAATCATTACACCAACGCTCTGGATGGAGTCCCCAAGCACATGCAGATAAGCACTGTGTACGTTGATGTTGCGTCGAGACTTCTTAGAAGCCCTGGCACCTGATTGGGTACTTTCACAGTCTGCTTCATGCTTCAGCAGTGGTTCCTCAGCATCGTGTTGTCCGACACCTGAATGATGGTGGTGGTGGGTAGTGACAGTAATAGAAGTCCCATGGCCATGGTCGTGACGGTGCACATGGCCCTGCTCTTGTTCTTCATGGTGGGAATGGTCATCATCTGAATCACCATGACCATGACCATGTGAATGCCCATGGCCATGATCATGTCCATGACTGTGCCCGTGTCCGTGCCCATGGTCATGACCAAGTAAAACAGCCATTATGATGTTGACAAACAATCCAAAAGCTGATACGGCAAACATAAGGGAGCCCTGCACCTCGCCGCTTTCGTTAATGAGCCTTACAATAGCCTCATATACTAATATGCCAGCAAGCAGCCAAATAAGCTGGATGGAAACCAATGCACCAAGAATCTCAATGCGAAAGAACCCATATGACTGCTGGGGTGTTGCTTCCCATCCAGCAGCCCAAAGTGAGAACAGTGAAATTGCAAATGCAGCAACATCAGAAAGAAGATGGGCAGCATCAGTTAAGATTGCAAGACTGTTTGCTTTGATGCCTCCAACCACTTCCACTGTCATGAATATGACACAAAGGATGACAGCAATCAGGAGCTTCCTCATGGATGCAAACCTCTCCGTTGCATCTTTTGATGCATTACTGGTGTCTTTGAAATCGCAAGCTGCACCTTTGCAAACTTTGGTCCCTGCTGCTCCAGAAGCTGACGGTGAGATGTCCATTTTCACTTCAGCAATCTGAGGTGATGAATTATGGTTGTCCATCTGAAAGTCCAAGTGAATACACAGTTATAAAATTGTGATAGATGAACCATTCAAATGCCATGAATGGTAAGGAAAACATATTGCACACAATTCCTGCTGAGCTAGTGCAGAAATGAAGGAAGAGGCAAGAAATTTATTTATCACTAAAGGAGATGAAAACAGAAGTACTAGCAACCCCATCATAGACAGAAACGCTCAAAAATTTCGGAATGTAAATAATTGAAAACGCCCATTCTTGTAGGAGCAAGTACATGCAGGAAGCTACAAAAATCATAACAACATCAATTTGCAAGAACAGTCCTTAACATTAGAATTGAATTTGTCTAGAGTATAACAAATTGATTTTCAGTAGGCTCAGATTCAAACAACATGCAATTCCAATTTATATGAATGCACATCTGTAGCATATCCAGTTTGATAATAATAAAAAAAACTTCCGAGTTATAAAATAGAGAACTAGCAGAAAAAAAAAAACATCATCATCCTGATGGTAGAACGATAAAATTTCTGCAGAAATTGCAAAAACAGATTTTCTTTACTTCCTTCCCTTTCCACCAAGTGAACATCAATTCATGAACGCAGATAAGTCACATGCCTAATGGAGCCCAACTAAGCATTCAGTTCACGCATGACCAAAAGCCAACCAAGAAGACTCAAGCATGTGCATAAGAAAATCAAATCGGTTCCCCGAGTGGGTAGCCAAGGATGCTACTAATCATTCAAGACCTTGCATAGCTACATTACCTTATACTAGAAACAAAACCACACATAAACCTTAAAAACATGGATCACACCATTGCTAAATAGGCATGCACAGGATCAAACCATTTCCCGACAGTACTAAAATACCCAAGTTCATAGCAGAAAGAGAGGCAATTACCAAATGAAGACTGAGCTATGACAATGTTTCCACAACCCAAGAATTCCTCTAATTCAGCTTATAAAGTAGAAAAGCGATAAGGCTGTCTAGAATCAACCGGATGGCACTTGTACACACCCCCGGTGAGGAATCAGAGGAATATCAATCTACCAATCATCTACTAGTGGGCACCCAGGCATATACTGTATTGCAGAATCACCCCAAAGACACAGGAATTTGACACGACATAAAAAAGAAAAAGGCCAAGCCCACCGAACAGCGCGATGATAAGAAAAGAAAAGATGGGAATCAATGAACCGATCCCGATCCACCACGCCGCTATCGGACAAGGGAGTAGGCCTGAGGGACACATTGACCCACAGACCATAGGAATCACGGCCACGGAAGAAGAAACCAACGCGGAAACGAACAAGTCGAGCCCCCTGCTCTACATACTACTTTCTTAAATGCGGCGAAAGCGACCCGCAAATTCGCGTGTCCATAATAAGAATGAATGTATTTGTCGGATCATCGGGACGAAGATTCGTTTTGATGACCCGTACTGTGTTCGTCCCGTCGCTAACACCACCAGGTTCCCCTAACCGATCGAGCAAACGTCCGTCCGGTCCAACCGAATTCCAAAACAATTTCGATGGGATTGGTTGGTCGGTTGGTTGGTTGCGGGGCGCGGGCACTGCGCGAACATGGGGCGTGGCGGCGGCGAGCGCGCGCTCAACAGATCGGATGCGCCGCCGCCGTGGGCGCCCGGAACTGTTCGCTCGGGCGCGTTGCCCGTTCGTCCAGTGCCGCCGGAATACGGGGACGAGAGGAAGGGGGAGAGGGGGTGAAGGCGCGTACCGTCGTGCCGGCGAGCCCTCGGCGCCGCCGGTGGTCGAGGTGGGAGGAAGGCGCTCTCCGTCTGCGGCGGCGGCGAGACCGCGAAGAAGAGGAGGAGGAGGAGGCTTGGCGAGTCACGGGTCGTGGCGTGGGGGGAAGCGAAGGGGCCTCGCGAGCGGCGTGGCACGGGGGAAAGCGCCCTCGGGTGGAGAGAGAGAGAGAGAGGTCCCGGTGGCGGGGCGGCGGTTATATGTCTGGCGGCGTGGCGAGGAGGCGGAAGGGAAGGGAAGGGGCGCGAGAGAAGCAGAGAACCCGGAAGGGTAGTTCGGTAACTCTCTTCGATCGGCTCAGGCTCGTGCGACCACGGGGGGCCCGGGCATGGTTTGACGTGGACCCGGTTCCGACTTCTTCTGATCCCTGGCCCACCCACTCAGGAGCACGGGCCCGCCGGCAAGGAACGAGGAAGAGTTCAATTTCGAACAGTTTGCACCATCTTTCGTCAGAAAATAACCCGAAATTGATTACAGTGTTGTTTTTTATTTTATTTTTTAAAAGTAAATTTCGTAAAACTTCAGGTTTTGTGGTCTTTGTCTCACAAAACTCTATGTATTTTGGTCTGTGACACTTAACCTCGGGTTTTATGGTTCTAATAACAAAACCCCACTCATGTAAGAAATACTATTAACATGGCATTTATATATGACTTTATTACACGTATTTCATATGATTTAATCGATAGAACAAACAAAATAGGATCATGACTATGTAATACCTCGACACTAAAGCAATGTTCAGCTATCATATTAAGAGTAATTTGCAGAAAGAATGGGATTTTGTGAGATATTAGAATCATAAAATATGAGGTTAAGTGACACAAACCTAAATACCTGAGGTTTTTGAAACAATGAAATTTTTTTTGAAGGGTTTTACAAAATTTACTCTTAAAAAAATGTAGTGGGACTTCGTTACGGACTCCTGCCACGTCTAACGAACTTCGTATATTTTTATTTACGTTTGTTTAGCATCTACTCTCTCCGTTTTTAATTATATGACGCCGTTGATTTTTTTGTTAAACTTTGACCAACAATATATATGAAAATAATTAGTTGCTTAACATAAAATGTATATTGTTAGATATATCATCAAAAACACTTTAAAATTAACTTATACATTTAGCTATTTGCATAAATATTTGTGAATAAGACGAATAGTTAATGTAACTAAAAAAATCAACGATGTCATATAATTAAAAACAGAAGGAGTACTAATCACTGCAGGAATTACATCGTGAATGAAATCAAGCCATCAGTGCTGTGCGATTTAAGGGGGTGTTTGGTTCTCAGCCATGAGTTGCCACGCCTAATATTAGACTCGCCACCATCACTTTAGTCAGTGTTTAGTTGATAAAGAAAGTTAGAATTGTGGCAGCCACCAAGTTCCTTCGCCATTTGCAAGAAGTGTGGCGGGCTTTTTCACCGCCACAGCGTCCGCCGCGCGCCAGACAAAAAGATGCCACCGGCCTCACTGATTCCTCACTGGAACGCTTCGTTCTACCTGGCCATCGATTTGTTTAATAGATTAACCTGCTACCTGCCAGAGGAGTATGCTGCATGCTGCTTTACCGAGCCCAACGTGGCAAGTTGAATTTTTTTCTACAAGAAAAAAATGGTAGGGGAATAATCTTGTACTAACTCTTTTTGCACAGTTTTTTTTCTTAACTAATCTATACGTACTGAGTTATTCGCTTTTATTTGTAGAGCAATCCGTACACATGCTTTGGTTTTTTGGTAAACTTCTGTGGTAACAAACCAAACATAAACCACACTGATTTTGCCATACTTTAGTTACCAACCAAACAGTCTATTTTTACCACAAAGTGTGACTAACCACAAGTATGGTTAATACTTAACCTTAGGTGTGACAAATTGTAGCCCGGAACCAAACATCCCCTAACCTTTTGCTCCTTTTTTTCCCTTCAAAAACACCGGTGCGAACGTGCCGCTGCACATGGATATGCTACAGTATATGGCATGTGCGCGGTGAAATCTCGTTCAGAATATTTAAAGAATAAATTAATGGTGCGTTGCAGGCAGAGCTGGAGTAACGTGCATTGCCGGCGTAAATGGGCCAGAAAAGTTTTTAACATGATGAACCTACAACTCGCAAATACCCAGCTTAAAACTAACCACCATCAATCAAGGATTACTAAATAAACAGAAATGTGTGCTAAAGCAACCTGGCAGATTGTACTACTTGCATCTTTTCGCCATGCATTTACGGAACTTTATAGAATTTTTGGTTGGAAAATTTGAATGAATCATTTAAGTTAAAAAGGAGCAAAGTTCAGCTAGGCGACGGGACGGGGTAGGTGAAAAAGGGGGGCGCTCACTGTCGTTTCCTGGTGAGCATATAGCTCTGACCTGGATTTTTTTTAAAGAAAAATAAAAGACTTATATATATACATATATACATATGTATATTGCATAATATCAACCACACAGTTGTAGCATATAGCTCACTGTCGTTTCCTGGTGAGCATATAGCTCTGACCTGGATTTTTTTTAAAGAAAAATAAAAGACTTACATATATACATATATATATTGCATAATATCAACCACACAGTTGTATATCGCACTGGAGTATACTGTATCGTAGCTGTAAATGCACTGGTATATGTTTTCTGCTGTTAGTCAGAGTTTGTGCACAACCTGTCATGTGTAGGGCTCTTCTTGAAACGGTGAGTTTGAATCGATGGCAGTTTCCCCTGTTTTGGTGCAAGATTTTTTAAGTCGACGACGACCGGACGTGATGTGTTACAGTACCATCAGTTTATGTTTGTCACATGAGTTTTTTTTAGATAATGGGAAACAAAAATAAGTCCCGGCTTTGACCCCCCGTTAGGGGGGGCTACGGCCGATTTATCACATGAGTTACAGTAATTTTTTTTAAAAAAAAAGAAAAAGAAAAACAGTACCGTCTGTTACTAAGCATGCAGTGCAAACTTGTTTCGGAATATTTAAAGACGATTTTTTTAAGGATTTAAAGAAGAATTTTTTTTTAAGGAAATACGCTCATAAAGAACTAGAGGCAGATTACTCGAGAAACAGCCGTACAAGAGCATGAGCTTTTACAAAAGGGCCCATATAAAGTCTACAAATTACAGAGTGGCCCTTGAACATTTGACGAAGGACATAAAAGGAAAAAGAAATTACATTCATGTCCTCCAGCGGACGGCACCAACGATGAAGAAGAACAGTAAGCCATGCCCGCCTAACATCTGCTCCACAAGACTCCAGATCCGTCCATGGCGCTGCATCCCGAGCAGACGGCGACGACGAGAATGGAGTGCAGGAGCCATAGAGCCTCCGATGTTCATCAAGAACGGAGGTTTCAGAAATCCACCGGTAATCAGCAACAGCAAGAGACACCGGTGATTTATCCAGCATAGCTTGATGCCACCAGGTATTCCATATGTTGAGAACTTCAAACCCGGTGTCACATATTGCAGCAACACTCCAGCACAGCACATCGAGAAAATCCAAAGCATAGGAGAAGCAATAGAAAGAGGAACGCCCGTCGGGGATGATTCCAACGGGGAAGGCTAAAGGCATCTCGCCTACATCCACATGGGAAAGCTTATTCAAAGGTAGGAGCTCACCGTAATAGTCCACCGATAAGGAACAGGGCCTTCGCTAGAACGGCAGACGGCGTCGGCGACATGAGGCCAGACCGGGAGCTCAAAAGCTAAACTAAAAAGCTAGTAATCTACTACAAAGCTACAGGCTCTACAGGGTGGGACCCCCTCCCTCGCAGCACCGGCAAGCTCACCGGAGAAGAGAGGAAGGGGGGCCAATCAGGACGGAGCAGGAGCGACTATGAACAGCAACTTGGATGGCTCTCGCGGGCTCGAGTCAGACCATTTAAAGGCGAAATTGACTTGCCTGGAAACGTGATGCATGGCCATCAGGGTTTGAATGCGCCAGAAACGTGCATGTACAGAGTTACTAAAATTCTAAGGTGAAATCTGAGACTGTATTTTAGGACCAAGTTTTCATATGCCTGCTGAATAAAACCAAACTCAGTTCATCTGTGTTCGTTTGTTGCAGACAGAGACTCTTATGTACTAGTATCCCTGCTTTTTCCAGTGACACGCGTTTAACAAGCAGAGGCTACAGCTTGCAGAAACTGAAAGTTATGCTCTAATACTAATTAAGGGCGCGTTGTTGTTTTAGAGCCTCTAAATTTTAGAGGCTCTAAACAAATAGAATCTAGTACTAATAAAGTCTACTGATAAAACTTTTTTATAGATGGGTACATCTTTACGAGACGAATCTAATGAGCCTAATTAATCTATGTTTTGCTACAGTAATACTACAGTAACCATCATCTAATCATGGCTTAATTACCTTCATTAGATTCGTCTCGCGAATTAGACCAAGGTTCTGTAGTTAGTTTTGTAATTAAACTTTATTTAATATAGCTTATCTAGAATTTAGACCCCTCTAAAATTTAGACCCTCATGCGCCGAACACCCCTTAGGTAGTAGACAAAACGTTATACAATTTTGGTATTACACTTCAGTTGACACTAAAGAATTTGTCACGGTATTTTATTATTATTTTGCGAAAACAATTGGCCTCGATGTTTTCTCATTGTCATGGACAATTTGACACCAACACCATATCAAGTCGAAAATCCTGAAACACAAATAAATGGGGTCTACATTATAAAAAAACGGAGGCAAGAAACCCAGCCAGTATTAGCAGAGCTAATGCGTCACACGAGTTTAAGAGGCAGAGGCTGCATGTCGCATCGATCTAGGTCAAAAGTCATGCACTAAATCAGTAAAACGCTAGACGCTAGTGTTATCATAATCGCATATTTAACACTCTGAGTAGTAACCTAACATAAAACGTCCATTTCAGCAAAATTGTGGATGAAAGGGATGAGCATCACTAAATCACCATCTGCTGTAGTCAGTCACTCGCTGGTGGAGTTCTGATTTAGGCAGCTTTCTGGTGTTACTCTAGGCCGATGATTGAAAACATATGGATTTTGTCACTGAATCTGGCTGCATTTTAGAACTGGTCACACAATTATCTCATTGACATTGACATTGACACCAACACGATGTAGAAGTTGGCTATCCTGAAACCTCAATGATTGAGGAGCTAAATTCTCAGAAAGATCCAACAGAGGATGTAGAAGTTTGAATGCCAATTGTTGACTTGCAGCGCATTATATTTGAACAACAAGCGCAACAGGCGGCCTGTAATTTTTCATCATCAATATCAACGTATCAAGGTAATTTTCTTACAGTAAGGCATGCTTGGAAGATCAACATAGGTCGTGTTTACCATAATTCTTAGTTATTCATTAGGCTCGTAAAATTTTATTTCAAAACAAAGCTCATAACGAGGCAGTTTCTGCTGCTGTTAAGCTTCTATCCCACTTCACGCTACAAAGTGGCTAACAATTTCTGCCGCTGTTAAGCGTCTATCCCAATTCACGCTACAAAGTGGCTTACCAGCTACCCCAGTTGAATTTTCCTTAGATGGGGAAAGGGGGCAGGTCTGCAGATGATTGTAAACCCTGATTGAATATTACCAGATGTACTCAGAAGTAGTAACATAGTATAACAGGACGCAGACGTGTGTCATTGTCCTGTGGAATACTAACAGGTAAGTGGTGGCAGGCATGTTTGTCCTATTTGCGTAGTTTATTTATGCCTTGGTGGAGTGGGCTACTTCTACTATTGTGTACAATAATCAAATTTGGCCCCGGCACTGTAATCAGGAGATATTTTTTTATTACGATTGTCTGTTTCAAGTAGTAGTAGTAGTCGTCGTCGTCGTCGAGTACTACGCCATTTACCAATTACCATCAATCAGTTTTGTAAATTATGAAGAGAGGAAAAATTTTGTTCTTGATAGTCTGCAGTTATCCAAAACATGACAGCTTGGAACAGTTCATTAGTTTTCCCTACTGCAATGGCTGGTCCTTTTCGCTTGTGTCGCTCTCCCCTCTGTAATGGAAACTTGCTATGCCATTTATCAAAGCTCAGGTAGGCTAAGGCCTGGTTTCCTCTAAAAATACGTCTACCTTAAATTCATGAACCAACACTGACAGAGTTGTTCGAGAAATCGTCGCATGTAGTTTACAGGCTGAGCTCCTACCAGCTTCTGAGAACACAGATGCAGCTTATTTAACGCCCATATACAGACACTGAATATTATTGTTCTCAGATCCTTGACGATGGAAATTTTTTGTCTCAAAAATTTCCAGCAGAACAGCAGTATCATAACGTGTGCATACATTCACTTGTGTACTTGGTAATAGGAGATCAAATCTCCCAGCTGACTGGTGTGAACTTGTGATTGTTTATTTTAGTACAGGAGTGTCATAAGATTGTTTTTTTTTTCTTCTGAATTTATGCTCACTTCAGAAATAACAACATCTACTAGTATTTTAATCTTAGAAATCAGAATGCAACCGAAAAGGTTCAAACAGAATAGTGAATGGTCTTGTATACCTTGAAGGCTATACACCTTTCATGCCTTATTGTCTCTGCTCTTTTATGAGGCTCATTTGTTGTTGCTACATGCCACTGATCAAACTGAATGAAACGTGCCTGTGTCATCTCATAAAAGTTAATTTTATAAATTGCAGGCAATACAGAATAGTGAAAAGTGTCTGGCAGATTAATCTCATAATCTTATAGCAGGCTATGTGAAAAAAAAATATGATTTCAGTACTATTGAATAGGATGGCAACATCCATAAAATAAGAAAAAGGATGACAAGGCAAAGTGAGTTGATACAGAAAAGTTCATTCGGAGAGGTAATAGCCAGACATGAAGAACTCACAAATCAATTTCTTAGTGTCAGATGAATGCGGTGAGGGGTTTTGCCAATCTTTTACCAGTTTTAAATTGTAACATATTGTCCAGCAGACCAACAGTACCATAAGATAGTTCATTTGTTTGTATATATTCAGAATATTAGTTCATTTTTATTAAGACAGTCTGTTTTAAGTAGTAGTCGTAGTACTGGAGGACTACAGCATTTACCAATTGCCATCAATGAGTTTTGTAAATGATGAATAGAGGAAAAAATGGTTTCTTGATAATCTACAGTTATCCAAACCATGAGAGCTAGGAATAGTTCATTAGTTTTCCCTACTGTAATGGCGGTCCTTTTCTCTTGTGTCGCTCTTCCCTCTGTAACTGAAGTTTGCTGTGCCATCTATCAAAGGGTCAGGTAGCCTAAGGGTACCATGGTTTCCTCTAAAAAAAATGCAGGTCTTAAATTCATGAACTAACACTGACAGAGTTGTTTAAAAATTGTTGCATGTAGTTTACGGGCTGAACACCTAGCAACTTACTTCTGAGAACACTGTTCTCAATATGTCATTAAGCAGTCTATTTAAAACCCATATGAATATTGTCCAGCATATCAACAGTACCATAAGATAGTTCATTTGTTTGCATACATTCAGAATATTAGACTGAAAGTTTCTGTTTGGACGAGATGGATCAAATCTCCTGGCTAACTCTTGTGAACTTGTGATGATTTCATTTAATCCACGATTTGTTAACTGCTTGGTCTTTCTGAATTTATCTGCACACTTTCAGAGTGTTAGCACTTCAGAAGGTAGAAACAAAATAGTGAATGGTCTTGTATACCTTGAAGGCTATACATCTTCCCTGCCTTTTCGGGTGCGTTCGGCGTTTTAGAGCCTAAAATTTAGAGGGGTCTAAACAAAAAAAATCTTGTCTTAAATAAAGTTTAATTACAAAACTAACTGTAGAACCTCCCTCTAAATCGCGAGACGAATTTAATGAGGGTAGTTAAGACATAATTAGACAATATTTACTGT
Source organism: Eragrostis curvula (assembly GCA_007726485.1). Classification (NCBI taxonomy): domain Eukaryota; kingdom Viridiplantae; phylum Streptophyta; class Magnoliopsida; order Poales; family Poaceae; genus Eragrostis; species Eragrostis curvula. The sequence goes on along the minus strand of CM017445.1, from coordinate 13,951,036 downwards.
AGCAAACATAGATTAATTAGGCTTATTAGATTTGTCTCGTAAAGATGTACCCATCTGTAAAAAGGTTTTGTCATTAGACTTTATTTAGTACTATTAAATAATAAAATTCTTTTTAATGCTAAACTTTAGAAAGGTCTAAAGAGGACACCGAACGCGCCCTTCGTCTCTTCACTTATATTAGCCTCACTAGGATTGCAGGGCGCGTTCCGCTGCGCACGTTTGCCGCCTTCCTGCAGCTGCTTCGTATGTATACAGGTCTGGTCCGGGTTGTTTTTTCTGTCCCTGCTTCCTCATCGTACGTATCAGCAAGACTCAGTTGGCAGGCGTAGCAGGGGAAACCGGGGCCGCCTATCTGTACCGCGAGCTTTTTTTTAGCGACATGTAGCGCGGCCCACAGCGGCCCACGGCGGCTTCTTCTTCCTCGCGTCGCCGCCGGCCGCCGCGCGCCGCTCCTCGCCTCCCTTCGTGCGCTGCTCCACCTGCCGGAACAATGGTTTTGAAGCTCGGAACAAATGGTTCCGGCGGCCTGAAACAATGCTTGAGAAGCTCGGAACAATGGTTATGGCCGCCGGAACAATTACTGTAAAGCAAGGAACAATCGGAGGCGCAGGAGACGGCGGCGTGGGGAAGCCGGTCGACGGCGGCACGGGGAGGCGGGCGACGGCGGCGCAGGGAGCGCGAGGAGACGGCGACGCCGGGAGGCGGGGTGATGGCACGGGGTGACGGAGGAAGGAGAAAGAGTCTGGGCCATTGGATTTAGGTTTAGCACGAATCTCAAAGCGCTCTACATGTGGGCTACGGGTAGTGCGCGCTAATTATAGGAAATCCGGGGGAAACCAGACCAATGAGAAAGCAAGGAAACCAGGCCCGCGGACCAGCAGAAGTGGAGGCAAAGCCCTGGCCCAAACAACGTTGCAAGGCCAGTCAGGACTACCAGGCCGTCGCAACGCGAAACAAAGCCCTGGCCCAAACGACGTTGCAAGGCCAGTCAAGACTACCAGGCCGTCGCAACGCGAAACGCAGACGCAGCACAGGATGCGGAACCGGAAGGCGATCGAGCCGGTGGGAATAAAGCGTGTACGCGTGGACACCGCCGCTGGCCACATCGACAGACTAGTATATATAATTGTTTTGCTACATGTTGCTGTGACCAAACTGAACAAAACGTTCTTGTGTTATCTCAGAAAACCTTTTTTTTTGGGCAGAAATACTCATATAATCACAGGTAATACAGAAATTATCTGGCTGATTGATCTCGTATTCTTTTAACTGGCTATGCGAAAAAATTGATTTCACTACTGTCGATGACAAGCAGGCAAAGTTAAAAAAAAGGTAGTGAAATATGAGTAGTGAATAGCAGGAGCTCATACAGAGAGGCAGGGAATAGCAGGACAGGAGCTCATACAGAGAGGCAGAGCTCAATTTCTTACTTATTAGTGTCTGATGAATGCAATGAGGGGTGATGTGGCTACGCATTGGACTTTGATTTAGCCAAACTTTTACCAAGTCTAAATTGTAACGATTATAATATCAGAGACTGAAACTCAGTCATGCATAATGAAGTACACAATTATCTAAGCAACACATAACATGCCAGCTGAATTTGGGATCGCTTGGTGAAATGTCGAAATGATAGGGGTGCAAGGGTTCTGTGTGGCGATTTGGATAGCAGGTAACAGATTTTACCGTGGCTCCAGGTTGGAGAGAGCACTCTTCTCGTCGGCTCGTGCTGCCCATGGCGCCGCTTGCTGGCGTGTCACGGATCAAGCGGCCACGGTGTGGTCCCAACAGACGGCGACGGAGGCCCAGATCCCCAAATTGGTGGGAAGGGAGAGGAGGTGGTTCAGTCTGGACTTTCATAATTCCAGCTGAATTTGGGATCGCTTGGTGAAATGTCGAAATGATGGGAGTGCAAGGGTTCTGTGTGGCGATTTGGATAGCAGGTAACAGATTTTACCGTGGCTCCAGGTTGGAGAGAGCACTCTTCTCGTCGGCTCGTGCTGCCCATGGCGCCGCTTGCTGGCGTGTCACGGATCAAGCGGCCACGGTGTGGTCCCAACAGACGGCGACGGAGGCCCAGATCCCCAAATTGGTGGGAAGGGAGAGGAGGTGGTTCAGTCTGGACTTTCATAATGCCAGCTGAATTTGGGATCGCTTGGTGAAATGTCGAAATGATGGGAGTGCAAGGGTTCTGTGTGGCGATTTGGATAGCAGGTAACAGATTTTACCGTGGCCCCAGGTTGGAGAGAGCACTCTTCTCGTCAGCTCGTGCTGCCCATGGCGTCGCTTGCTGGCGTGTCACGGATCAAACGGCCACGGTGTGGTCCCAACAGACGGCGACGGAGGCCCAGATCCCCAAATTGGGGGGGAAGGGAGAGGAGGGCGCGGAGCGTAGGGATGTATGCTAAGCGGCTGGTGCTGCTCTCGGGCGACATGGATTGCAGGCGGGAAGCCATGAGATACCGGAGAAGAATTGCGAGTTGCGAGCCGATCTCGTAGGCGGAAACCAGGTACATATTTTCTAAATAATATATAAATTAGGAGATTATGTGTAACTATTTGAATCGCGATTATTAACTGGGAACCAAATTAGGAGGTTTAATGTAAAATATCAGGATTCAGATGAAGGGCTCATCTGCAAATTTTGTTCACCGCGGCTACTCATCCCTCCCGCCGCCGCCGGCCGTCGGAGGCAGCCCCAAGCTCCCGACCCGAAGCGAGCACTGACAGGCCTCTTCCTCTCTCTCTCTCGCCGTCTCTTATTGTCATTCCAGACCTCATCGATGCTTTCAACCGGCGGTCAGAACCCTAGAAACTGTTTCCCGGAGAAGCTGGACAACAGCAAGCTAGCTCGAGCAGCGGCTGGAGCCGTGGGCGCTCCGCATCCCCCGCGAGCACGCCTCCGCCGTCACTGGCCCTCTTCGCTCCGGGTAATTTCTCGCGTTCAGTGTAGCACCCACCCTATCCAGGAACAGGGAGAATTAAAAATCGAAATGGCGGAATCATAGTAAATTTAGCCTTTGCGTTTATTGGACTATACAGTTGTTGTGGAGCTGATTCTTATCCCGGTGTTCTTAGTTACTTATTTGTACTTGAGAAGCCGCGTGGACGTCAACACAAGTTTTCCCCGTGTTCTTATCCCCGAGAGCAACAACAATTGTTTTTTTTTTTCCCTCAAACGCAGAGGAAAACTTGTGCTGACGTCCACGTTATTTGGTATGTAGATTTGTCTGACATGCCACACCAGGCGCATCATTCATTTCTTGACTAAAGCTTTAAGACTAGTTGAAGCTGTCCCAATGCTCGGAAAATCAAGAGTTCGATGAAAAATCTTCTTTGATTCTGTCCCCATCAATTTCTTCATCTCAAAGAATAACAGCTTACCCATGTGAATGTGTCTCTTTGCTTTGCCTCTATCAGAGGAAAACTTATGTTGACGTCCGCGTCTTATTTGGTGTCTAGATTTCTCTGACATGCAACACTAGGTGCATCATTTCTTAAAGCAAATATGCAATATGGATGTGTGCCTTATACCTTGACTCATGGTTATTCGTACTGGAGTGCAGTTCAGTCTAAAATGATGCAAAGCATTTCAGACATTCTTTCTTACCCGCTCATTATCACTTATGCAATAAAATAAAACAAAATCATTTTACATTTGCAACATTCACGCTGAAAAAAAAGCATTAACAATTCTATTTATGTTCTCAGCATCATGGATGATCAATGTTTTTGATGTCCTACAGATCATATTCTGAAGAAAATCTGGCCTGCTGGAGTGGAGGTACCCTCTTCATTCGTTGCAATAGCAATAGTTAAAACAGCTGAACATTATGATTCTGAGGCAGATCATGTATGGTATATGCAGGTCATATTGCTCATCTGAACATATCTGATGACTTAGAATAGCGTTTAAACATAACATTGCAACAGTTATTTATGATGCAAGCACACTTTCATAACATTCACATTTGGAGTAGCTTGCTCACTTTCTGCACTCTTGACTGTACGACTCTCAGCTGACATGACCATATATAATGTCCTGTGAAACATGTCCAGAAAAAGTTCACAGCCCAGACTTGCAACCACAATTATGTAGACAATTCATCTGCCTTTTTGCATCTGGTTTGAAAAATGTAGACAATTCATCTGCCTTTTTGCATCTGATTTGGCTCTGACCTTGCAATTCACATGCCAGTAGAATTAAATGAAATTGATATTGTCAGCCGTTAGCATCGATCATTTTAGGCAATGAACATGTATGGAATTATGGCCATCTATCTCACTGTTTTATTGGTCCAATAAAAAATGTTTCAAACTAGTCTAAAGCATTCTCTTGGTACATAGTTCACCCAACTTTACTGCCATGTTTATATGCAGAAAAATTATCCAAGGATTCATTGCCTAAGTAGTAATCTTGCAAGTTAAAATAGGCTTTTTGGAAAGGTGGTATTAGGAACCAAATCCCTAGGAATTGGTACAAATTTGAATTGATAACCCCTGAAAATTCCTAGAGCACTCCTCGTTCAAACAGGCTCTAATGTTTTCACAGAAACTGCTGTATGAGTGTGCCAATTTTCTAGTTCAACTGTTAACAGGTTTGATGATATCTCCATTATATTTCTCATTGATGTCTCCTATAGGTGAACGTGACTGCCAAGATGAAGATGCAAGTCAAACAAAAAGGAGGAACAATAAGAGAATAAGAGGCTCAGGACCACCAGCTGCCAAGCCGTGTGAACCCATTGATCATGTCCTGGTGAATCTACCTGCTTCTGCTCTGCAATTCCTTGTTACTATTTTCTCCACTGCAAAGCTTTCCTGTGGCATTTTGATTATAGCATCTCTGCACCTATTGGCTGTTACATTAGCTCCCTTGGTTAGTACTAGTACCCATGACATTTTGACAGCAGTCGTGGTCCCTTTTAAATTTAGTCACAGACTATAACTGAATGGCATGTCTTATCCATATGTCATATCGACATCTCCCTGCTCGTAAACAATCGGCTGATCATGTGTAAATTAGCATCAAATGAGTTGTCTGAAGCGATTCATTTACTTGAGATAAGTTTTTTTCTCTTAGGATTCCGTACCACGTTCCTGACTTGCATCAACATCCATCATGCTTTTTGCCCTTTTATATCAAATACCTTTCAATTGATGCCGATAGGAAACAAGTGTGCAGTTGCCCTGTGGGGAAAAGAAATTATGTATTCGATCTTCATTTATTGGGGAGGTAAATTTGTCCTGAATTTTAGTTGCTCGCTATGTATGGACTTTTTTGCTGATTGTTTTGATGGTCTTGTCCAGGAGAAATACTGGATAGGATCCTTACCTTGGATCAACTGTTATTTTTTCATTTGTTCAAGTGAATCTGAAGAATTAATATTATCTGTTAGCTCCTTTATTATTGTATTATTGAAATATTTTCAATTTGATTCTTAATTGTATCAAATCTCTGACTCTAATGACTTTCATTATGTACTACATGCACCATGTGCTGTGACACATTTCTATTTGCCTTAATAAGCTATTTTCCTTTTTACAGTGGTGCAGAAGAAATTAAATGCTATGATAGATAGGGTTCCTTGTGTTGGCACCAAACAAGGTAAATCGTACCAATATGCTTAGGACTGGAATGTTCAAGCTAGTTGACTCCAAGATTTAGCATGCATTTGTTTCACTTTAAGACATGAACCCCTCTTCCCTAGATTCAATTCCTAGTGAAAGTAAGTCCCGGAACAAAAACTTCAGAACACATGTTAGTGAATGGTATTTAAAATCCTTAGCAGTTATTTCTCATGTGTACGACAACAAAAATAATCCAGGAAAATGAGCTTTATTTGTTGAGACCAAGAGCTCTCCTGTTTATTAATCAAAAGGGTTACAGTCTACCTGCAAAATGGAGTGCAGGAAGGTTGGGCACGAACCAGACCATATAGAGTCTACCCTATTACATGTCGCTTCCTTTGCACATAGCTGAGCAGCAAAGTTAGCCTACCGTTTTACATGAACAAAAGAAAAAGAGGAGAGATTACAACTAAGCTCTTTGATATCCATCAAAATAGCAGAGATCTCTGACCGACCATCAGCTCTTGCTTCCCAAAGGTTCACCAGCATTTTCAAATCTGTCTCTAAGATGACAGGTCTTGGGTCATTTTCAGAGATAATGCGTAGTGCATCCCGGCAAGCTTCAACATGTAACACAGATTCCATCGACCAAAGGAAGCAATGAAAGTACCTGACTCATCCCGCAAAACAGCTCCAGTTGCCCCATTCAAATCGTTGGATTTGTAAGCAGCATCAGCATTCAGCTTTAAGCTTCCAGGTGGTGGCGGAGACCAATGCATTTCCTGCACACCAAAATTTGCCATTGCTGGATTTGCTACATGGAGCAGGTGCACCGTAGTATCCAGGGCCCAACGCACAGCCTTCCACACTGGTATTCTATTCTTCCCGTGTATACTCGATCTGCGTCTGCGATCATTCCTTGAGCACCAAAGTGACCACATGCCACATAATATCACACCACAATCTTCTCGTTTGCAGACCTCTGTATTAAGCAAATCAGAAGCCCATGTTGAGGGGTGAAGGGATGGCAATTTGACGTGACTGTAGACTGTAGTGGTATTTAAAATCATCCCTGCTGTGCCACAGTAGAGTAGATAACAGTAATTTTGCAGTAGTACTAATACAAAAAAAACTGTTCACCTTAAAGGCGGAAACCTACCAATCTTGCTGGTTTCTTTCGGGAGGTATGTTGGCAGTGGCAATTAGTTATTTTCGCGAGCAAGACGCATCATAAAGAGAATACTCATTTTTCTGATGATCGTATTAACCTTTGATAAACAAAAAGATAGACATTGGTTCTATTTCATCAGTTAAGAGTTGAGTCTTTTCCATTACCCACCTTGAGCTATTTCAGTTTTCGAAATTCAAAATGTGCCATGTACTTCTTGTGACATTTTATTTTTATATTCTACGTTTGTTGCAGGCTGTGTTTTGTTCAAGTTTCAAGCTATACCTATATATGGAGCGTCTTTAGGAGGACACAGAAATCACATTTTAGGTCAGTCGCGTAGTACTCCCTCCAATTTTATTTTGATGTCGTTAGGACATGATTTTGTGTCCGAACGACTTCAAAACAAAAACGGAGGTAGTAGACTTTTCCATATCATACTGCTGAAGTTATACAAGTCCTGCTTGCAGTTTTCGAACTTCGCTAAGAACGGCGGTGGAGATTATTTGAATCACCATTTCTGGAAAGAGAGGTTAACCAGCTATGCTTGTGGTATAACCAAGAGCTGCCTGTGGCGGCTGAAATCAAGTCGTTGGTAGCATCATATGATTGCCAAGAAGTGCACATTTTTGTAGTTTATTTGCAAGGATTCTGAACTTCACTGTTTCTTGAGTCCAAAATTATAACCGGATTCAAGCTTCGAGTTTTTGACCATGCAAAAGACTGTCGAACGATTGTGTTGAAATTTTATCCAGAGATGGTTTCATTCTTGATCTGAAGAAAACATGCATGGTCAAAAGTCATAACCGGGGCACACCATTTACACTTCGAAGTTGTTTCGTGTTGTGAATTGTGATAGTTTGATAATGGATGCATGTGTTTTGTTCTTTAAGTTGCACTGCGACTTGGCCGTCGTCCCTAGACCCTATTACTTCCACTCCCTAAAAAAAGAGGAGAAAAAGAATAAATGGTGTGCAAGTGACTTTTTTAGTGTGTGCGCTTGGGTGGTTGGACTTGGATGTGTCTCCTTCCTTGCTAGAGCAGGTAGCAGAACAAACGTTTCGGTTCTCTCTTATGGAATCTTCAGGTTACTCACACTGCCTGTCACATTAGAGGAACACTTGCAAATAGATTTTGGTGGCTGGGCTAGCACATATGGGGCACCCCATTGTTTATCAATGTTCGCCAGGGATCTTCCGAAGAACGCAGGAGAAAAAGGCAGAGTCCAAGAGACCGAGAAGCACACTGTAGTACAGAAGCCCACATGCTCGCTCCATCAGGTTCTGATGCTCATCATGTGCATGGCTAGCGCGGTGGTGAGGCTGAACCTGGCCGCGAACATGCACGAGGTTCACTCATGCTATGCGATAATGCGAAATGGAACTACCCGAAAGAGTGAAAAAGCTTGCTAGTACATCCGGGAGTTTCGCGCACCATTTTTGCACACGCTCAAATCAGGTTCTCTCGATCCAGTAATGCAATTGCTAGTTTAGCAGTAACAGGAAGAATCTTAAAGTCAAATTGGAGCAGCTAAAGGCGAAACTGCGTGCCCATATTGACAACAACGGATGGACAAGATTTGCCGCGGTCACGTCAGTATTAGTAGCGACGGCAAAGGATCACGAAAGTGTTATTCGGCCTTGTTGTTATCCTGTCGCGGTAGCGACCGCAGAAGATCCCGTCGAGCTCATCCCATGCATCATCATCCCCGCCTTCGTCATCAGTGATTCAGTGTCAGTAGTAGTAGCAAAGCAAGAATCATGGTGCTAATCGCAATTTCTTCCACATTTCGTAACCGGAAAAGAGCAGAATCATGATTCATTAGTGCACCCCACTACTTAAAAATTCCTCCTTTTTTGGAAGTAATGACAGCTCCAACTCAGCATCCATCGGCACACGTCACACGGTCACCCGCCGCCGGCTGCTGCACCTGCGGATTGATGGATGGGCGCAAGCACGAGCGCCGCGCGCACTTCAACACGACGTGCTGACGTGGCCTCAAAGTGTCGCTGACTGGTAGAACCCACCTCACCGCTTTTATAAGCGAGCGTCTCGCCCTCTCGCCCCGCCTCGGCTCTCGCAGCGGAAGCATCAAGTGGTCGCCGGCCTGCGTCTCGTCGAGTGCGGCGCCCGCGTCCTCCTCCATCCACAAGAACCCTAGCCTAGTTGAGTGAGTGATTTCGGTTCGAACGGTGGTGGTGGTGGTCCGCGTATCGGATTCCAGGAATTTCCGCTGATTTTTTTAGTGGGTGAATTTTGGCAGGTTGGTGTATTCGGTGGGGTTCGATGGCCGTGGTGTCGCGGCTGGCGGTCGCGCGGGTGTCGCCGGACGGGGCGGTCCCCGCCGCGGGGAGGCGGGCGCGCCCGGGGTTCGCGGTGGTCGGGCTCCCGGCGGCCGGGAGGAAGGGGAGGAGGCGCGGCGGGGCCGTGGCCGCCAGCCCCCCGACGGAGGAAGCGGTGCTGATGACGGAGCCGCTCACCAAGGAGGACCTCGTCGCGTACCTCGCCTCCGGGTGCAAGCCCAAGGAGAATTGGAGGTCAGAAGATTCGATATGCTCGATTTTTTTTTTTCGTGCGTAATTGGCTTGTCCTGTTACTTCTCTGTTACTAGTAATGGAATGGTTCCTGTGGAGTGGAGGCATAATTATAGATTGATTGAGTGACATGAAGCTTTCATACAGGCATCCGTGCTGTATAGCTCTAGAATTGAGGTTTCGGGTGGGTACTCGCTAATTAAGATGGATTGGTGCTCTGCAGTAATGAGCAGGTCTATAAGGGTGTAGTTTTTGCTCTGTAGTTATATTAGGATGATTCATGGATGTGATATGTTGGCCATCATTAGTTCATACTTTTCTTCTCCGAGAATGTCAATTTGTTTGAATGCTGACAATCAACTTTTTCCTTTTTTTTCTTGTTCTTTAATGTGCATTTGACATTTTAGCTAGTTATTCAGTTATTCCCTAACCAAGTGTCTGCTTTTCACAGAATTGGCACCGAACATGAAAAGTTTGGGTTTGAATTAGAAACATTGCGCCCTATAAAGTACGATCAGATCCGCGATATACTAAATGGACTTGCTGAGAGATTTGATTGGGACAAGATAATGGAGGAAGATAATGTTATTGGGCTCAAACAGGTACTGTGCTACATTGCTCCTTTCTTTTCTTTTTTATTTATTAATGCTCACTTGCAATGCCATTGATCAAGACTGAATTGGATGAAAAATTGAAGTAGCAATGTCTATGCGTTCCATTATAATTTTGATGACAGAAGCAAACAGAAGGATATGATGATCTTCTCAGACAACTTAAGCTAGTCTGTAATTCGACTTATTTGTATTTGTATGCATGGATGTAGGGAAAGCAAAGCATTTCGCTTGAACCTGGAGGCCAATTTGAGCTTAGTGGTGCGCCTCTTGAAACATTACATCAAACTTGTGCTGAGGTCAACTCACATCTTTATCAGGTAATTTTCTAATCTCCTGCTTGTGTGCTTTTATTTGTGACATTATATTAAATTCCAGGCTATCAATTCTTTGCCAGAAGATGATTCTTACAATTTTTTATCTACATCCCAACCACAATTATCTGCTGGTTGCATCTAGCTCCAAGAACCTTTTGGGAATTTTTCTTGTATTTGCAAGAAAGTTGAATTCACGTCACTAAAGAGCTTGTTTTGATCAAATGGACTAGGATCTCAGGGGACACAATGATCAAATGGACTCACATCTTTATTTGCTTTGCTTCCTAGGATTCATCTGCTATAGTATAATTGCACGGTTCGTTTGTGATAGTATGCATTTACTTGCGGTTATGGTATAATTTCAACATTTGCTTGCTGTTGTAGGTCAAAGCGCTTGGAGAAGAAATGGGAATAGGATTCCTTGGACTTGGTTTTCAGCCGAAGTGGGCACTGAGTGATATACCAATAATGCCGAAGGTATTTTTGTCATTCAAACTTGTTAACTTTAGTTTTTGAACTGGTTAACTGTTAATTAGCTGCCACTTTGTCCCAATATTCCTATTGTGACTTCCAGTGTTATCATAGCATATCTGATGTTTCCATGAGATACTGATATCGCTAAAACAACATGGACGTAAAATTCTATAGTAAATGTGTTCTTCCCTGCGAATAAAAGTGACTAACTCACACACAATCTCGCTGTCTAGATTTGTCTTACACAACATCGTTAAAAACTTTTTTGTTTCCTAACAATCTGACTATACATTTGTTGTTGCTTTGTAGGGAAGATATGAGATAATGAGGAATTACATGCCTAAAGTTGGTACTCTTGGCCTTGATATGATGTTCCGAACATGCACGGTGCAGGTGAAGCATTTTGTTTTTTTAAATGTTCATGTACAGGGTATCAGCTACATTATTTCATTTTTCTCCATCTGAGTTCATCTCAATGTGACTTGAAGTCTCAAATTGAGGCTTAAATCAATCATTTTTGTGCGACTTTACTGATTTGGACTTGAATCTCGTGCAGGTTAATCTTGACTTTAGTTCAGAGAAGGATATGATAAGGAAATTCCGTGCTAGCCTTGCATTGCAGCCTGTACGTAATGCTATTAAAATTTATGCTCATTTTATTTGCTGTTCTCTCATCAGCTTGTGCTCATTTGACAGATTGCAACAGCAATATTTGCGAATTCTCCCTTTAAAGAAGGAAAGCCAAATGGGTTCCTCAGCTTAAGAAGGTGTTTGATTCATAGACCCTCAACTTACATGCTATTATTTATCGGGAGTCGCTAACACCATTTCCATCATTTGCAGCCATATCTGGACAGATACTGATAACAACCGTGCAGGGATGCTTCCTTTTGTCTTTGATGACTCGTTTGGGTTAGTCATTAAACGAATTCCTCCCTTCCCCTTAGATGCCAGTGATTTGATTTTTATGGCCTCCATTTGGTAAAATATATCCTAGATACTTTTCTGACTATAATATTTGCTTCTGTGCAGATTTGAGCAATATGTGGATTATGCATTAGATGTTCCAATGTATTTTGTGTATCGGAATAAGAAATACATTGATTGTACTGGAATGTCATTTCGGGTCTCTTTTCTATCTCTGATGCCGTATTACATATGTGAAAAACAAATATCTATGCTTTTAGAACTTCTAAATTTGCTATAAAGCTTCCATCTACAATGAACATCTTAGTTATCAATTCATTAACTCTTATTTGGTTCTTAATTATCTGGCAGGATTTTATGGCAGGAAAGCTTCCATCAGCTCCTGGGGAGTTGCCTACTTTAAATGATTGGGAGAACCATCTAACAACAATTTTTCCTGAGGTTTACCTTTTTATTTGGTTATGTGGACGTATATTACTTATTGCTTGTTTTGTTATAATTAGTAATCACTTCCACTGTATTCTGCTTGCAGGTTAGATTGAAGAGATACCTAGAAATGAGAGGTGCTGATGGTGGACCATGGAGGAGATTGTGTGCTTTGCCTGCGTTTTGGGTTTGTCAGCTGTTTCTTTTTGAGTTTGTTTTTTAATTGCTGTACAGTCTCTGATGTCCATTAGTAAACTTGTTACTTGCTAGTTTGTTTTCTGTTTTTGGTTCCAATTGAATCACATATGCACCTTGTTGCCACTTATCTACAGGTTGGTCTGTTATATGATGAGGAATCATTACAAAGCATTTTGGACATGACTTTTGATTGGACAAATGAAGAAAGAGAGATGCTAAGATGGAAGGTATTTTGAGTCCATTGTTTCTCTGTGTATCGTTATGATATGAAATAGCGTTGATTGGAAATTACAAGTTATTTTGCCCTATTATTCCGACTTGTATCAGGTTTAATCTTTCTAACTCTATATATTTGATCAGGTACCAGTGACTGGTTTGAAGACACCATTTCGTGATGGATACGTAAGAGATTTAGCTGAAGAAGTTCTAAAATTGGCCAAGGTTGACAATTTTCCTTGATACCTGCCTTTCTCAAAGAAAAGCCAAGCGCCCAAGTTTGTGGTTGAAACGCTATTTTTAATAATGCTTCTGATGTTTTATTGCAGAGTGGATTAGAAAGAAGAGGATACAAGGAGGTTGGGTTCTTGAGAGAGGTCGATGCGGTTGTCAGTACAGGTATTGTGCTAATGTCATTCAGCATTATACACATCTTTATTCATTTGGTCTTGCAGACTAGTTCACACTGAATTACAAAAACATTATTTTGCCACGATCTTGCTTTGCTGAGCAATCATGCTCTCTTTTACTGAAGATTCAACTTCCTTTCTTGTTACAGGAGTGACACCTGCTGAGAGGCTTCTGAATCTGTACGAAACAAAGTGGCAGCGCAGTGTGGACCCTGTTTTTGAGGAGTTGTTATACTAATGATGTTGAGATCGATCGACACTCTGTAGATGCCCTCCCATACAAAACCCCGTCTTCATTCGATTCGACGTCTGTAACTGGGAGGCCAATGCCTGCCGTTCAGGCTCAGATTGGTAACCGTTTAACAGGGGGAAACCGGTGTGGCTACAATAACTTCGCTCGGACCAGTGTCTTGTTCGGACGAAACCTTTCGCAGCTTTTGATTTCCTCCTCTTTCAGGGATGGAACAAACAACTGTTTGTACCGACCCTTTTGTTCTGTGATAAGATGTCTTATGGAAATAAACCCATCTGTTGTACGATGGGAGCTATCTGTTTTCCTTTCAGAAATGCTGGGATGTATGAAATGGGGTGATCTACACAATAAAGCATTCGGTATCGGCCATGAGCTTGCAACAATGATCCTTGGCCTCCATGGGCGTATCGTTTGTGTGATCCATATGTGAAGTTCATCAGATTACGATTCTGTTTTCTCTTTCGTCCGTGCTTTTATGTTCATTGTTCGAAAAGTTCCATCATCTCCAGATTGACAAATCCTTTGTTTCAAGAAAGTGCAATGCATGCTTTTTTTAAGAAGATCCAGGTCGATTTACGGCTCCAGCATTGACCTCCGTTTGCTGAATCCTCGGCACATGGTCAGCAACATTTTCTATGCTTCCTAGAAACAGGAGGGGAAGCTGCCTCGCCCGGGCCAGATCTGAACTAACCACTGTTGGAAACAAAGAGATTAGGCAGCCCGGACAAAGAGTGGCCGCCACGAAACTTCAATAGAGACGTCTCAAAACCCAGGTCAAACACTGTTCCATGTACATCAAAATCGATCCTGAGCCGTAGTCGCACATCGATCAAAATATGGTTCAACGTGCTCCACTCTAATTCCCTCAACAAAAGATAGTTTGCAAATAGAGAAGATCAAAGTTGTAGGGTCAGTAGGTCACCACTTTTGCCCGAGCCAGTGCCGCAAATCCAATCCATGAGCTTTCTCGCTTCGTTACATACTGGCTCACAAAACGAACACCTGCCTGTTGCCTCAAGAGGAACTGAGGAAGAAGAATGCACGTATTTCCTGCTCGCTCCGTTTGCTTCTATTGAGTCACATAGTTGAAATCAGCTACAAACTACAAACCATCGTTATACAATACTATAAGCAGTAGTTAGAGATAATCCAAGCGTTTGAAAGCGTGCTCGTGTCGTCCTCAACCTCTCCGGTCTTCTGACCGAGCCCGTCTCTCTTCTCCGGCCGGCTGACCAGGCGGCTGCGCGCACGCCTCTGCTACCAACCGCGCCACCCGCACCCGGCACCTACTCCTCCTCTCCATCACCGTCTCACTGCGACGCGGGCCCCACGGACGCTTGATCCGAAGCACGCATTCGCCGCCTTCGCACAATCGCACACGTGATCCCCTCCAATCCCTGCCAAACGCAACCCCGGTATTTAACCCCCCCCCCCCCAAAAGCCGCTAAACAAACCCTCACCATCGGATCCCACCAAACCCAATTCAATCCGCCCGCGCCATGAACTCGCTCCAGTCCTCCTTCCTCGCCGTCGCGCCCGTCGCCAAGCCGGGCGCGGGCGTAGGCGCGGGCTCGCGGGTCGCGCTGCCGTCCCGCCGCGGGGCCCGCGTCATCTCCGCCTGCCTCGCGGTGCCGCCGCCGACGACGGGTGCGGCCTCGGCCGCGCCGCGGGAGCTGTCGGCGGCGAGCCGGGCGGTCGTGGAGGACGAGGCGCGGTACCTCGTCGGCACCTACAAGCGCTCGGAAGTCGTCGTCGTCGCCGGCCGCGGGTGCAAGGTCTACGACGCCGACGGACGGGAGTACCTCGACATGGCCGCCGGCATCGCCGTCAGCGCGCTCGGCCACGCCCACCCGGACCTTGTCGCCGTCGCCGCCGAACAGGCGGCCACCCTCGTCCACTCCAGCAACGTCGTCTACACCAAAGAGCAGGTACGTCCAATCCAATCCCCGCCTCTGTCCCACCTCCCGCGTCCGCCACGTGCTCGACGCATTGCCCCTGTCGTCCATCCTTCACCCTCTTCTCCCCTGATCGCTCTCCCGCACCCCTTGCGCAGGTGGAACTCGCCAAGCGGCTCGTGGAGACGTCCTTCGCGGACCGCGTGTTCTTCTGCAACACAGGCACCGAGGCCAACGAGGCGGCCATCAAGTTCTCCAGGAAGTTCCAGCGGGTGGCGCATCCCAACGGGGACGCGCCGGTGGAGTTCCTGGCGTTTAGCAATTGCTTCCACGGCCGCACCATGGGCGCGCTCGCGCTCACCAGCAAGAGCCAGTACCGGGAACCCTTTGAGCCCGTAATGCCCGGGGTGACGTTCTCGGAGTATGGCAACGTGGAGGAGGCTAAGAAGATCATAAAGTCTGGCAGGATCGCCGCTGTGTTTGTCGAGCCAGTGCAGGGTGAGGGTGGCATTCACAGTGCCACCAAGGAGTTCCTGCAGGGCCTGCGGGAAGCTTGCGATGAGGCTGGAGCGCTTTTGGTCTTTGATGAGGTATAGTTTGCTCTGCCATTACTTATGTTCTGTTCTCAATGTTAAGTAGTGCATTAAATCCATGCCTCGTTTTTACAAAACTTAAAACAAGTAGAAGTTGGTTGCAATTTCGCATTTGGTAATACAAGCGCAAAATTAATGGATTGGACAATAATTCAAATCAGGGAATGCATTACCTTACGAAACCTCAACAATTGTTTTCTTACTTCTGCCTGCATTTCTGTCCTGTTCTTAATCCTTATCTGAACTGTTGTGTTATTCTTTTGAATTCTGAGTTTCTTTTCAGTGGTATATTACAATTGCATTCCTTGGTTATCAAAGTTGCATCTATCTGTTAAGTGGACAACACCAAAACTAATGTTAACTTATGGTTTGGGCACGCAGGTGCAATGTGGTTTGGGACGGACAGGTTACCTCTGGGCCCATGATGCTTATGGAGTAGAACCTGACATGATGACCTTAGCAAAGCCACTCGCCAACGGTTATCCTATTGGTGCTGTCTTGCTCAAGGAAAAGGTTGCTGCAACGATAGGATATGGCGATCATGGCACAACTTACGGCGGTAACCCTTTTGTTTGCAAGGTTGCGTTAACTGTATTTGACAAAATCCAGAAACCTGGTTTCTTGGCCGAAGTGTCCCAAAAGGGAGAGAACTTCAAGCAGCTCCTCCGCACCAAGCTGAGTGGAAACCCGCACGTAAAGGAGGTCCGCGGGGTCGGCCTTATCGTTGGCATTGAGCTCGATGTCCCGGCTACTCCTTTGGTTAACGCGTGCTTGAATGCCGGTGTCATGGTGCTGACAGCTGGGAAAGGCAACGTTGTTCGCCTCGTGCCGCCGCTCATCATCTCTGAGAAGGAGCTGGAGCATGCAGCGGATGTGATACGGGATTGTCTACCTGCTCTTGATTGATGTCTCGATGTAACCAAATATTTTTCGATTGTTTCTAGAGTTATCCTCCCTTATGATAGGTTCAGGTAATATATGTCACAGATCTGCATGCGAGAGCTTGTTCCGAATGTTGGAACCGAATAATGTCATGCTGAGTTTGTGTTCTGGGAGTAAATGGTTTATTAGACATCTTTGCTGTCAAATTACAAGAAATGTCTCTGCATAGCTTTTGAAGAACAGAGTATGTCTCAGTTCTGCAAAAGCCTTGCAAGCACTCCAACAATGGGCGCGACCGTGACGGTGGATGGCTCAGCTTGCTGGTAATTCTCCCGGGTATCATTGTACTGGTCATTTTCATCCGGCCCTCCGACGATGGCGCCGGCGAACACGTTCGGGTTGGGCGCGTCCTTGTGGAGGTAGTTGAACCCGCCCTTGCAGGTGATCTTCGCGGGGTCGGACTTGATGCACGGCAGCGACGCGCCACGGTGGTGCACCTTCGTCGGAAACGTCGCGCCCTGCCCGACCATGTAGCTCATCTTCCCGGGGTTCTTCCCGAGGATGTAGTCCACCTGCTGCCGCGCGAACGCGAGGAGGTCCGACGGCGGCAAGACGGCGCCGCCGCACTGGAGCGTGGCCCCCGCGGCGGCCAGGTGGTCGGCGTGCGCGACCAGGACGAACGTCGCCGCCGTGACGCACTGCAGGTTGGCCCATGGCTGCCACCAGAGCATGCCGCCGGCGGTGAGCTTGAAGTCGCCGCTGCCGCGCTGGACCACGTTGCAGAGGAACTGTTCCAGGTTGCTCTTCGACTCGGCGGCCGTGCCCTCGTTGGGCAGCTTCCCTTGAAGGATGAGCTGCATGCGTAGAACAATAAGATCATTGTCAGTTCTCACTGTCAGCGTCAATCTTGCACGGCGAGCTGCTCAATCGATCATTTACCTTGGCGACCAGTGTCTGGGCGCCGACGAACTTGTTGTCCCATGAGAATGACTGCTGCGCGCCGCAGTGGCCAGAGATGTAGGCCTTGTAGTCATCGCCGCCGGTGGCGACGTAGAGCCAGGCTGCAGCCCAAAACAGCTCGTCCTGGACACATCAATGATCAATCCCAACACAAACAAAGCATGTCATCAATTAATATTCATTCCATAAGATTCAACAAACATAAATACTTTCCGACTCCCGTCGAGGTGTGTACCTCGTCGCCGCTGCTACCGTAAAAGGCTCTGACCGACGGCACGCTGTTCTGGTACAGCCCGCGGTGGTTCGTGGCGAAACTAAACAGCTGCGACACGAACACAAATCATTAGGCAGACACGAACAAATTGTTTCTGCGACGTGGACGCCGTGCATGGGATGGCAAAGCTCGCGCCCGCTGCCGGCGTAACAAAATGCCAGCACGGTGAGCTTGCATGCGCATCAGTGGTGGCCCCCACTGAAATTTAAATGCTTTCCGGGTTCCATGCGAGCGCAGCACGAATGGCAGCCGCACAAAAGCATACTCGCCCGCTTGAGCCGGCGTTTCACCAGCCGCCGGCTTCGCACTCTCTCTCCTTTTCTCTCTCTTCCAGCAGTGATTTTACTGACGTGGAGACTCATTTCGCCGGCTGACTGGACACCATAATACTTGCTCTTAGTGTTTGTACCTTCTCGGCGTGCTGCAGGAGCGTGGCGGCGTACGGGGCGTCGAGCTGCTGGAACGCGACGGCGGCGGCGGCGAGCGCGGCGGCCGTCTCGGCGGCGACGTCGGAGCCGGGGCGGCCGGCGTCGACCGCGTAGGCCGTCCGCGGCGTGTCCATGTCCTCGGGACGCTGCCAGCACGAGTGGTCGGAGTCGCCGTCGCCGACCTGCACGTACAGGACCTCGTCGGCGGCGTGCGCCCTGGCCAGGTAGTCGGCGCCCCACCGGACGGCGGCGAGCGCGTGCTGCAGCTCCCCCGCCGCCGCCAGCGCCCGGCCGTGCTCCGCCACGCTCCACGCCAGCATCGTCACCGTGAACGCCATGGGCAGGCCGAACTTGACGTTGTCGCCGGAGTCGTAGTACCCTCCGGTCAGATCCACCTGCATGCATGTCCACACATTGTTAACGAGTATTCGAGTGCCGTGCGTTCAGGTGTGTGGGAAGAATGTGCGATGGTTTCTTACGCCGTGGTCGCTGCCGTCGGCGAGGGCGGAGTCGCCTCGCCACGTGACGCGCTGGTCGGGCGGCAGCCTTCCGGAGCGCTGCCCTTCGAAGTAGAGCAGAGAGCTCTCCAGCGCGGCGCGGTAGTCCGGCTGCTGGCCGTCGCATGGTGAGATCGTGACGCAGCACAATGCCGCGAGCCCAACAGCGACAAGAAGCCGCACCACTCTACCCATCTCCATCTTAATCGCTATGTTCCTCTTCGTCGATTCGCAAAGAAGATCACTTCTACTGATTATTATTGCTTTCTTTCCTAGCTAGCTAGCTTGGATTTGTGAAGTACACTTCGATCTCGTCACGAGTATATATACACACAGAGGAACACCGTGCCGTGGAAAGCATGCGTGCATGCATTGTTCTTGCATGAATTTGCTGCGGCGTTGCAACTCCGATGAATGCACTGCTAAAAAAGAGAAAGAAACGTGCGAACTACAGTGCAGTTTCTCCGACTGCATGGTCAACATAGATGTTATTATACCCGTATTTCAAGGAAGGAAATCGATGCATGTTGGACGAAGAGATGGATTGAGATTGACTGATATACTAAGAAACTCGATTTTAAGGTAGTGTTTGATCTGGAGGCAGATTTTGGGATATCAGGGTCGATTTTTGCCCCCTTCATTTGCATGTTTTTTTTCCATGTGTTTCTTTTGTGCAATCGTCGCCAATATCCTACATTTCATGTTATTAATTGTTTCTTTTTTTTCATTTTTTTATTATGTCAAGATTTATAGCCTTTTCTTTTAAGATCATCTCAAGATTTATGGGGGCCTTTGGAACGCGGGATTTTTTCCCGTTCCTGCGTTTTTCCTGTGAACAGTCAACTGATTCCTGTGAAATTCCTGTACAATTCCTGTGAAAATCCTGCGTTCCAAAGGGGGCCTTAGCTTTTTTTTAAGGGAAATCTCAAGATTTAGCTGCCTGATTACATCATCATACCAGGTGGTTCTAATTCTATATTAGAAAATATTTGGGCCGTGATGGGCCACCTCGGCCAGTTGGTCACTTACTCTTGCTTTCTTCCCCCTTGCATGCTCTGCAAAGCTACGGAGAAACAATGTTCTAACTTTTGCACCAAACACAAACAGGCACAGTAACACATAAAAATTTCACAACCATCACGTAAAGAACCCAAACAAATCAGTTTTAGGACTTTTAACAGAGGAGTCCTGCTATAGAGCCGACCGGAACATCCGACTACGTTCCGACCCAACAGAGCGAACGTCACGGCGTCAACAGAATCATACGCACAACTGAATTATGCAGAGAAACGACCTGAACCTTTTCCCTTAACAGAGAAGGTGACAACAAAATGAAACTCATGTGTGTTGACTTGTATGCACCAACCAATTCACCTAAAAGCCTAAACTGATAGGGAAAGGTAGGCAATTCACTTATGGTTCAACATTCCCCTTCATGTGCAGCTCTCGTGGGTGCAAACGTGAAAATAGGAGGCGGCGCAACGGAATATGCGGTCACCAGGACTTGAACTAAAGACCTCCGACTCGATACCATGTTGAGTTGCATGCACCAACTAATTCACCCAAAAGCCTAAACTGATAAGGAAAAGTGGGCAATTCACTTATGGTTCAACAATATGCACATGGCTGAACTAAATTAAAACCAAGAACACCGTTAAATCCATCCAGCACAAATGCATGCATTGGTACTGCATGAATTTGTTAAACTTATGATTTTTCTTGCCAAATTTAATGTGAAAAAACAGTTTCTGCGATTGCTTGGTCAACATATGTGTGTCCTCAACCTCATCCTCTTGCTGGAACGAAGGAAATCAATCCGTATTTATAAACATGGCCTGTGTTGAAAGATTTAGCTAGAATGAGGATCTGCTCATAACTAACAAATATACGTGCGAGATCGACACAGAGATACTAACAAGATCGTATTTTACATAGAGATAGATTCAAATGAAGGATTATTTTTTATTTATTTTCTTTATTCTCACATGTTTCTATTTGTGAACAATGTTCCGCGATTTCATTATAACCACGGCTCGCAGAATTAGCTGCTTCCAAACACCATGTCCATACAGTGTAATTTTTACATTTTGGCCTTTTTTGAAAAAGTTTTTCACAAATGGACCCCTGGAGAAAATATGTCTAAGAATGGACCCTTTTCTAAGCGCCGTGTTATTTGGCGCTCAGGTTTAACAGCTAGACGCCGAACATATTGGCGCTCACCCCTGCCATGTCAGCTGGCCCGCACGCGACCGTTTTGATGACCTGGCAGAGGGTGAGCGCCAGGTCCTTTGACGCCCAGGGGTGAGCGCCGCATCCTTTGGCGCCCACCCCCGGGCACAAAACGCCCGCGGGCTTTCTTTCTTCCTTCCTCTCTTCTCCCTTCCCTCACTCGAGCCGGCTGAAGAACAGAGGCCGCGCGCCTCTTTCTCTCTCCCCCATTCCATCCCCTTCTCCAAATCCCGCAATTTAGCATGCTTTGAGGCCAAATCTTTCGGAGAAATCGGTTCCCCAAGGTAATCTCCTCCGCCTCCTTGAATTTCGTCCAATAGAAATGCTTGTATCTCTCCAATTTCGTGTAACCCTAACCCTAGGGTTTGAGGATGAAATTGGCCAATTTGATTGGTTTCTTTGTTAGATTTGCAATTGTAAGCGTAATGTGGTTGATATGTTGATGTTTCGATGCTCCGGTTGTAATTGGTTTCATTGGTAGCAATGAATTTTTAGTAGGCATGTTAATAACATAGGCTAGTATGGTTGAATTAGTGAAAAATGTAGGTTTCTTGGTGCTTGTTTGTTGATTTTAGGGTTTAGGGTGATAGGAGGTAGTTGTAAATGAATAGAATGTGTTGTGCATTAGAAAAATTGGTAGGGTATTGTTTTTGTTTAATTTGATATGAAGAATGCTAAATTGAGAAATATCTTTTTTTTTGTTGAAATGGATGTAGATGGCTAAATGTGTGAGAGTGCACCACGGTGATTCAATTTTGAGGACTGAGGATGGTAGTGTTGATTTTGTTGGCATGAGAGAGGATGTGTTTTTTTTTTTGTTGAGACCTCAACTTTATGTATTGTTGCATCTCGAGTGAGGCAACGTTTGGGATGGATTGAGGAGGGTGTTAAGTTGGATTTTGAAGGAAGAATTGATGTGGGTTCGTCGAATGGGCCACGCATGAAGATAATGGCTCCAGTGGGTAGTGAGGAGGAATGGCAAGCATATGTTGAGATTGTTATGAATTCAGAAGTTCGAGCTTTAGATTTGGTGGTTCGGAAGGTAGTGGTGGATGGAGGCGTAGGTATTGGTTGTTCGAATGAAGTAGAAATTGACCTAACCCAGCCATCACAAGCAAGTGTGCATGACGGTTTGGCACGGAATTCTGCAGCAACCGTAGTGATGACTGATTCGGTTGGAGACCAAATGCCTGAGATCGTCCCGAATTGTGGTGATGATCATAGGGATGAAACTCTGCCGGACATTGAAACGGTCCCTCAAGTGGCACTTAATGAAGTAGTGGCACCTAATGAAGTTAACTATGGTGTTGCTACCGATCTGGTTGATGTGCCGGTTTTTGGAGATAATACAAATTATGAGGAGGATAGAGCGGAGGATTCAGATGATAATCGCCCTATCGGTGATTTGTCTGAATGGGAGAAGGAAATGTTGCTGAATGGCGTGACGAAGCTCGACGGGCACGAGATGGTCCTCAGTAGAAACTGTAGTGACATCCATGTTTCAATAATTTCCCCTTACCTATGTCTATTGCTATTTTTGTTGTCTTGCCAATGTTATCTATTATTGTGTCTTGGAAATTCAATGTAGCATACATGTGTCCCAGTGACCGGTCATTTCACCACCAATAGGTTAGTCATATAGGTTAGTCATCATATGTACCGAACATGCCATTGCAATTTATGTACGTATGTAATTCCATTTCACTGCAATTAAGCCAATGAAGCCGGGTTCTACATCTTTACCATTGCAATATAGCTAGCAAAGTACTACAATTACACAAATACTTAGTTCAAACCAACGGTTTCACATCATAGTCCACAACATAGTTCACAACATACAACAAGGCAGTTTCTTGCTGTTCTTGCGACTGGTGGGGAGTGAGGAAAGGAGAGGAAGAGGAGAAAGAAAGAGAGGACTTTTGTGTGCCCAGAAGTGAGCGCCAAATGGTGCGGCGCTCACAGACTGAGCGCCGTAGGTTCCGGCGCTCACCCCCTGCCAGGTCAGCAGCACGGGCGCGTGCCCGCCAGCTGACGTGGCAGGAGTGAGCGCCATTTTATACGGCGCCCAACTATTCAACCTGAGCGCCAAATGTGACGGCGCTCAGAAAAGGGTCCATTTCTGGACATGTTTTCTCCAGGGGTCCATTTGTGAATTTTTTTTTCAAAAAGGGCCAAAATGTAAAAATTACACGTTCATACACCAGGCAGTGGTATAATGGGCCAAATTTTGGGCTGTGATGGGCTACCTTTGGTTTAATTGTTTGGGCTCAACATATTTTGCCTGAGGTACAGCCCATCCCATCCTAGTCACTTGTTTTTCTGTTTTGCATCCAGTTTGGCACTTCGGCCAATCTAGTTGTTCGTTGATTGATAGCAAGTATTTGACAAATATTTTTCTTCTGTACCCTTTTCTACTTTACAGAGGATGCAATTGGTTTTTTGTTGCAGCCTTCAAAACAAAGGGCATCCAGTAGACAGTCACCATTAGGTTACCAAACGAGCGATTTTTTTTTTATGTACGATGCTTGAATAAAAGTTCCAATTAAATTACCAAACAAAGAAATGGACGTTGGAACTTTCGTGAGGTGTTGACAGAAAAGTTTCTCAAGTGCCCTCTCGTGCTCGTGAAGCACTATATTGCGCAATATAATGCTTAGGCCATGGCTGACATCACCAATGATGTAACCATCCTACCATTTGTACAACAAGTAAATAAATAAATGTTGCCATTTCCGCCTCTCTTTGTCCTGGAATGACTCCATTGGTGATGCAAGGAGAGGGCATCAACTAGAGTATTTTCTATCTTCGTAGTTGGAATCCTGACACTGCAACCGGTAACAATACTATTTTTCTTTTTTCTTTTTGTTTTGTTCTTTTCTTTGAGGATTGTGCGTGGGGTAGATTTTAGTGGGGCTACATAACGGGGACAAAAAGGCATCCGTGAAATGTGCAATCAATTAATTATCACAAACCCATGAGATTCTGGCCTTACGCACTCAGATACTATTTCGTTTCGAGCAATTTAATCTCAATAATAATCGCCATGGTACAAACCCCAGTTCATGCCTTATTGCATCATTGTAAAGGAGCATGCCGGGTTTGTTAGGATCAGTTTATTTCGAAAACTGGGTTCTTGATACACCTTTTAAAATCTGGTTTTTAAATAAAAATTGGCTGCCCATTAATGACCATACTATTATGCCCATTGATAAAAATTAGAAATCATATTTTTTTTACTTATTAATGACTATCTTGCCCATTAATCAGAGCAAAATCTGCTATTAGCTAAAACACGCTAGATTATTGGTTTTTTGAACATTGATTAGCTAGTCTCTAGATGTTGGGGAAAAAATGACCCATTTGTGCATATTTCATCTTTTAAAATTTGGTTTCTTAAAATCAGGAATCTAAACAAACTCTTAGATTGTGTTTGATTGACTGCATAGTACAAGTACAAGATGTTTGCTTGTCTGCATAGGCCCCTTAGCCTGGCCCAACCAATGCAATAGAGACCTTGTAGCCAGGATCCAGGAAACGCAAATGGGACTCGTTTCCGCTGAGCCAGGTGCGGGCTAGGTTGTCGCACGCGAGCGTGGGTAACCTCCCCAATGCATCCTACAGCCCACATGCGCCTCGATATAAACCAAGGGACGCATTAGGGTTACCATTCCAATCCTCAATCACGCCGCACTCGCTCAGTTGCTCGCACCATACTTCTCTCGCCCTCTCTTCCTCACCTTTTCGCTCCAACTTACCACCGCAGATCTAGCGATGCTTCCCGTAGGTATGTTCGTCCGAGACTTGCTCACCGGCGGTGGTGCTCCTCTCTCCTGTCTCATACCCCTGCTTTCATTTTCTCGTAGAACTATAGACCTGCTTGCGGTTAGATGTGATTCATCTTCTTCTTTTTTTCATTTCAAAATGATTTGATAGGAGTTGATCATTTCGAGTTTGCATTTTTGATAGCGATAGTGTTTCAATAGATCAAATATCCTACTATTTGGTACCTCGTCGCTTATATTTGTGATGAAATTTTCTAGGATTGTGGACTGGATCCTCTTTATATATCTTGCTAAAATGTTGCAATTTCTGTTAGGGTTAGGTTTAGAGTTTGGTTATCTTGATGCTAATGTATGGTTAATTGTTTCTATGTTGTTGCACATGAACTCCACTGCATATTGCTCTTTTTTTTGGGGTCAAATGTCGTAAATCTTGCTTTGGTTGTCTTTACCTCATATCTTATGTTCTTGTCACGATGATGTTGAATATGCCGAGTAGTTGTGTGTTAAAGTGGTGTATGTGTGACCGTGCCATGATGTGATTGAGCGTGGGGGGCATCTCGCAGCTTTGTACCTCTGGAAGCTGGAGAAAAGGAGGTGTAGGAAGCTTACGCGGAATGGTCCAATCTCTGTTTGATCACTCTCATTCTTTGCGAGTAGCACGATAGCGTTAGAAATAGAGAAAACGTAGTGGCTACTCTCACTCCTTCGTATAAATAGCTTGAGTATTATCTATCTGTTCTTATCTCAAATGAAAAATTTCATGGTCGGTGGTGGCGACGGGAACGACAAAGCTCCTGCAGAAGATGGCAGCTTCGGCGGTTTTGAGCTATATGTGAGGTCGAGCTTCTCCTGTGCTTTTCAGCATTCGTTAAGGGAAAAAAGGATTGCTGACGATAACATAAAAGATGTTGTTGACGGTTTGTCAATATCCGCTCAGCACAGGAACAATCTCATTTCTGTTATCAATGCCGACGCAAACATGGTACTCTCTTCGTCCCAGTATACTTGGCATTCTAGTATTCTTTAGTGTTTCTAAAATGTTTGGTATTCTCACTTTTCAATACATATTTTTATCTTTTCAATACATCTTTATATCTATTTCTCTCTTTTTTGTTTTTAATACACCTGCCTTTTTCACCTTTTTTTTACTCGTGCCCGGAACGAAAGTGTCAAATAATCACAAAAAAAGGAACGAAAGTGTCAAATATATCGAGACGAAAAAAATAGCGACTCAGCTCTGGTTGCTGCTTCACGAGGGCGAGTGTTTGCCTAAAACCGTAGCATAGGCCGATAACGGTGTTAGAGCATCTCCAAGAGAATCCCATAAAATTAGCCCTATAAATTTGTTTTTAGGACAACTAAAAAATTATGAGGGGCAATTTGTCCTCCCTCCTCCAACAGTCCCTCCCTAAAAATAGATCAAAATAAATTTGATTGGGCCACATCAGCATTTGGGGCCACAAAAACATTAATTGTAGTGGAAAAAGAAAAAATAGAGGCTCCAATTCTTCTCCTGTTTGTAACAATAAATGAGAAGAGTTTAGGGGCTATGGGAAAGTTAAAGGTTGTTTTAAGGTCCTGTTGGAGATAATTTTTTGCCTAAAATCCTAATAACTAAATTTAAAAGAGGTTTATAAAATTCTCTTGGAGATGCTATTAGAACTGTGTTTTTCTGTGGCGTTTTACCAAAGTCTAGCCTGGAGTTCGTTTTACTCTTTCCGTTTTTCTAAAAACCCATCTGCTAGATAAAAAGGGTAAGGTGAACGTGGTGGAGAACCACTGCTACAGGATATACAACCTACTACTAGCAGGAAAGAAAAAAGACGAAATGAAAAAAAGAGGTGAGATATTGTAGTACAGATCGCATGTGGCTTTCTGCGGCACCGCTGGTGCGGCTACCTGTTTTGGGGTCGTCCGTCGTGTCGTCCAATACATGCGGCGTCAGCCGTCGGTGGGCGCCGTACCAACTCGCACCTCCAATCGCATGGCTGTTTCTGCGGACCCTCCCGCGGGGCCCACCCATTTGCCTAGCACACGCCGTGCTACTGCAGCAGCTGTCCCAGAGCCAGGACAGACCACGCATGACGGTGAGGGGCCCAACCGACCACAAGCATCAAGATACTTACGTTTTCGTATCTCTCAATGATCGTACTATTAACGGGCTCGCTTAAGCTTAAAACGACAGCATGGACGACGCTAATTTACCTGTTATTATTTTTATAATAATGGAGTAGCAGTAAATTACAAGGGAAGTTTCCATTTCTTCCCTAGCAGCAAGCCAGCAAGGAGAAACCGACCTGGTAACTATCACCGGTTGAAATCAGCGGCGAGAGCTAGATAGATAGTTCCAAGGTAATCATAGACAAGGAACGGGCATCTAGAACAAGAATATCCTCCTTTAGGTGGACAAGAAGTCCTTATCTCCCCTCATCTAATTACGAGAAAACGTCATTATGGGCCTGTTTGCTTGCTGCCCTCCCAGGCAGCGTGAGCACCAGGCAGCTCTCCCAGGCGCACGATTTTTGTGTGCCTAGGGCTGAGATTTGTTGCCTGGCCCAGGCAGATGGCGCCAGGCAGCAACCAAACAGCCCCTATCTGCCTCGTCTAATTACGACTCTCTCACCTTCTTCATCATCATATTTCTCCCCAAAATTTCCACCAACTACTAGCTGTTGTTTCCATGTGACAGGGGGAGGTTAATCTGGTCAAAGATCCACCAATTAATGTTTTTATTACCCCCTCACAGCAAGAAGGGCTGTTTGATTTGTGCTGTCATTGTGGGCAAATCACATAATTAATTAGTGGTTGCCAGGTGCGACACGCTTTCTCAGAAATTTTATTTTGAGAGGAGGGCGTCTTCCTACCGGCTTCTTTCCGGTGGAGTGTGGATAGGCATGGCTTGCATTGGAAACATGTAAATAGTGGGCAAATTTGGCACAAA
This sequence comes from Eragrostis curvula, assembly GCA_007726485.1. Lineage (NCBI taxonomy): Eukaryota > Viridiplantae > Streptophyta > Magnoliopsida > Poales > Poaceae > Eragrostis > Eragrostis curvula. The sequence continues at coordinate 13,923,450 of CM017445.1, read as the reverse complement.
GAAGAAAGCATTTGGAAGAAGTTTATGACTTGGACGGCTGGACCGAGCTGGGTGCATGCGCGCTTTCAGTGGTCACCGTCGTCCGGTTCGCGTCGTTGGGTCACCCGGCAGCTTCACAAGTTTTCCCTTTACACCCTTCTTGAAACTATAATCTCTATTGGGTCCTCATATGCAGAGCATACATGACACGTGCGAATGTCTCCCCTCAGTGTCCTGCATATCCATGTAATTTTGCAAGCCGCATGTTAAATGCTTTAAAAGGATTTATATCATGAAAAAGACGCTAGAGAAACACTTTTGCGTTAATTTTTTAGTACACATTGAAAGTTTATTTGCATGCGTGTGCCTTCTGTTATATATTAATCGATGTCATGTGAAATAAATTTCATTGCTCTTTCACCGCACATTAATTCCACATGTAATGTGGTCATATAAGGCTATTTGGATGATGTTGTGAAGCCAATCCTTGGCTTGCCAAATCTTTACTAATGTTTGGTGTTTCGCCCTGAGTTGACGTACAAAAGAATGAGAACACGAGGAAAACATAAGAAAGCCCGTAATATTGGAAAGACGGCTCGTGGTCACCATCGAAACGATCTCATAATGAACATGCCAATAAAAGATTGCCCGCTAAAGCTAACGTAATGAATGGAAGAGAGTATAAATTAAGTTACTCACTTAGGATACACTAACTGTGTATACGCCACAGAACAATATGGTATTGAATAGAAGAGAGTATAAACTGAGCTACTCACTAGTTACATACGTTACAGAAAATACAACTTGTAAATGAGTTTAGCATAGCTTGTACATTTTTAGTAAATATTATAGGAAATTATAATTTGTATGAGGTATTTATTTTTATTTTGCAAGATGGCCAATCTGAATACATAGCTTAGCAAGTAAGAAAACTAAGCTCAAAAGTTCTCCATGGTCACTGTTTTAAATTAGAAATTTGTCAGTAGCTAACTGCAAAAGTACAAGATATACTTGACGGTAGGGTACGTTAACCCTGAGACAGGCTGGCATCCGGAATATGCCGTCCACCTTCCCCTTCTTTCAAAATCCCCACACTACCCTTCTCTTTGCTATAAATAGAGCCTCCCGGAGCCATTGTAAACCTTCCCATTTCCTCGAGCTTCCTGGTCATTAAGCATTAGAGCCCCCGGGTCGCCGTTGCCTTCTTTCAGCTAAGTCCTTGTTCCCATCCTTTTCTTTCATTCAGGTCCTCGTAGTTTCTTTTCCTTCAGAGTCTACTCCCCCTTCCTGAAGAAACTCTTGCACCTAGGCCCCTTAGGTTACTCGAATTCTAGTTCCCCGGTCCTGCTTGTGCAGATCCAGTGACTCCGGCCGCCGTCCCCATGTTTACCTACCCGTTCCTCTAACGACCGCCGTCGTCCGATGAAGCTTCGCGTGCTCCGCCGCCGCCGCTCCCACTCCTTCTCCGTCGCCTTCCTCTACTGGTTCTACGTCTTCTCATGAACTCATCGCCCTCCCCCAAGAACACCAGCCTCTAGTTGATTAGATTTCTCTCTTAGTTTCTTTTCTTCCTTGAATTCTCTTCCCCTTCCTTCGTCCCAAAGAAATCCCGTTTCTCGAACCGATTCTGTTCGAGAAGAAGCTCGATCCGACCATGTCGTCGCGCCGGAGCTCGAGCCCTGACAGCCACACCGATGGCAGCGCCGGCGGCGGCGGGTTCGCCACCGACGAGCGCAAGCGCAAGAGGATGCTCTCGAACAGGGAGTCCGCGCGCCGTTCTCGCGCGCGGAAGCAGCAGCGACTGGAGGAGCTGGTCGCCGAGATGGCCCGCCTCCAGGCCGAGAACGCGCAGGTGCAGGCGCGCATCACCGCCTTCGACGGCGAGCTGAGCAAGGTGGACGGCGAGAACGCCGTGCTGCGCGCGCGCCACGGCGAGCTGGCCGGCAGGCTGGAGGCCCTCACCGGCGTGCTCGAGGTGTTCCAGATGGCCGGCGCCCCCGTGGACATCCCGGAGATCCCCGACCCGCTGCTCCGCCCATGGCAGCCGCCGTTCCCGATGCAGCCCATCGCTGCTGACGCGTTCCAGTTCTGAGCTGGAGGCATCAACAAGAACCGTCGCAGCGGCCTCTGAACTCTGAAAGACATGGCCCTGGCATCGCCATGGTCATCTACTGCGTACTACTAAGATTATCAGTCTTGTTCTACTACTAGTTTGTGTGGTTGTGGCTATCTGCTCATGTTGTTGATCATGGTTGTTTCATGATATTAAATCTAGACCATTAATAATCATTAGTGTGGTTGTTATTTTGTTATGTATCAAGATGTGTTCCCATGGAGCGAAATTGTGTGGATGTGTATGGGATGGGAGCACATGGATTGTGATTGTATTGTAAGATCCAGACATGAACCTATGATATATGTTTGCATTTCTACTTCATTGGTTTGTCTGTATGATTGAGCTGAATTGTGTGAGATGAATCCAAGCTATGTACATGTCGATGATAAGGTGAGTTGATAATTGCCTTTGTTGTCTTGAATTTTCATGTGACTATGTGAGGTTAAACATTACTTCATCACTCAGTAACAGGTTGCATCTTGCTGCTGCGGGCTGTATGTGAGGAATGTGTGGATGAGGGGAATGTGTGGTTGTGTGGATCTGAGGATGATGATTGCCCCTAGAACCCCTTCTCTTTTTTCTTTTTTTTTTTTCTTTTTTGTGGTTTTCAATTAAGGAATTGCTCTATGTAAGTCGACTTAGATTTTGTATGCGTGTAAGTCGAATTTTGTAACCGTTAGATTTGATCGGACGGCCGGCGTTTCAATTATGACTGGTCTCTGGATCCAAACGATCACATAAAGCCTCTCACATGATTTGGAGACTTCTGTCAGGAAGAAGGATCAGAGAATCTGGATTATCATTCTGTCAAGATTTGAGTTCACCCCTGGATTGGCTAGCTTCCTCCGACCAAAATCCGGTGAAAACAAATAAATTTGAGACTTGCATAATGATCCCCGTTGACGACCCAGTAGAATGGTTTCTGAGCCCAGTTTAAGGCCTTGCAGGTTGCAGCCACTTCACCTTATGAAGATTCAAAGTTTATAACACGCGAACAGTATTTACGGTTATCATCCGCTTCGTCAAACACGCAATTTCTATTACGTATCCTCTTCGTTTGTGCGGCCGAAGATTGACATGAAGAAGACGATGTTGTAAAATTTGAGAATCAGAAAATATGAATTGTCACTCTGTCACGATTTGAGTTCGCACCTGGATTGGCTAGCTTCCTCCGACCAAAATTCCTCGAAAACAGATATAATGATCCCATTGAAGACCCTGGGAGGCTGGGACCATGAAATTTCTGGTTGATGGGCTCAGAGCAGAACGTTTTTTTGGGCCCAGTTTAAGGCCTCAATTCTACCTGGGCCTTGCAACCACTTCGCCTTATGAAGATTCAGTTTCTAACATGCAAACAGTATAT